>ML677362.1:14550420-14659349 GCA_007922305.1 Dermatemys mawii
AAAGAAAGAAAGAAAGAAAGAAAGAAAGAAAGAAAGAAAGAAAGAAAGAAACCAAAACCAACCCAACAAGATTCTCAGCCACATGTTGGTTTGACTGGCATTTATTCTTTGTTTCTCTAGACACAGAGCTTGAACTAACTTTACTTTGATTTTTCTCCCTTAGATTTAGAACTTAGTGATGTTATTTGTTCAAACTCAGAGTTAAAAGTCAACATTTTAAAGAATTCAAAGAGTGTTAAAAAGAGAGTACATTTATAGCCAAATTCTCTTTTTTAACCTCTTTTTTCTTTGGAAAGATGTTAATAGACTTGAATTCCTCAGAAAATATCCCTCTTTTTATCTTCCCAGCCACTTCCCTGGGTGTCCCACTTCTCTGTGATAGCGATATCAAATTCCTGTATGTAGCAGTATCCCTGTCCTTAATCCTAATTTTCTTAAAACTGCCTAATTAACAGAAAGGCCCTTTTTGGGATAAGTTTCTGTTGTTCACACTGAGGCTTCAGCCATGACGGGCCTTTAATTAAATATAACGCTTGTGCAACAATTGTTTGTGACGTAGCAGCATGCAGAATTGTAGTCATAGGCAATGGATGGTTTCTAAACTCTAGGCTTCATCAGGACTGCAGGATTCATAAACAGTCCTAATAGCGTGATATGGTGTTAATCTCAGCAAGACAGCAATTATGTAGTCTGTGAGTTATAGACAGGCCAGGAACCTATTCCCCTCTTAGGTCAAATTGATTTATGCTCTATAAAACTAACTTAACTATGAAAGATAATTAAGGCTGATTAAACCTAGGCCTGATTCTGCTCTCGCTAGTGTAAGTCACAAGTGGCTCCAAGTTTAATCAATGGAATTACAGCAGTGTAACATCAATGCGAGCATAGAAGCAAGACTTCTGATGACTTTTCTCTGCTAAGATCCCGAGAGGAAAGATTTTAGAGCTTCGTGATTGATAACAAATAACTGAGGTCAGAACCAAAACATTCCAGCCCCGCAGCATGGTCCTGTCTCCCATCCCCACTGAAGTCAAAAGAACAACTCAGCTGAGTAAGGCAACTTGACTTGCTTGACAGGTTGAGTGTTTGGCACTGGAAGAAATTTCCCTAAGCCCAGCTCCTCAAAGGTATTTAGGCACCTCACTTCAAAATTGATTTCAATAGGTCTGGCTCCCTTTGCCACAGGAGTTGTCTTATCAGCCTTCAACAGTGTTGCTATCCTGTACAGGAGAAAAAAGGGAAGAAGAGAAAAGCAGAGAAGTGAGAAATAACCACAACAAATTAAAAGGGCTGCAGAGTGGGGATAGAAAGATGAGCACTCTAGTCTGGCCCCAAGCCCTCTTTTTCTGAGAACATTATTCCAATGGTGTTTGTAGTTCCTGTCATTCCTATTTTCCTGTCATTGAGCCAGTCCTTGTTATTTGATGGGCAAATTTAATCAGTTCATAAAGCCTGATATAATTTGTGGGCCAGGTCCATAGCTGGTGTAAACCCTTGTTATTTCAGGGGAGCTATGCCAATTTAGACCTGCTGAGGATTGTACCTTCTCTGTGTGTAATTATTTACTGTGTATCTTGTGGCACTATTGTTTGATAAAGTGTCTCCTAATTCACTTTAATTTTTTTAAAATTACAAAAATGCATCTTTCCAATGCTGTAGGCACATGTACACAGGAATTTAAATTTAAATGGAACCAATACCAGTGAGAAACCTCCCCTCATACCAATATTATCATTCTCCCCATACCCACCTCTGAGAAAAGAGAAGGGGCTTTGCAACATACCCAGAAGTTCATAGTGGATTTCGGCTCTGTCAAATCAAAATAATTTCCAGAGTTGAGGACTCTTCAGTTAGAAGGTCTTGCCACCAGCACTCTCTTATTTAAATCTTGAGGCTGGTCAGTAGAGTGCCTCAGCTGATCTGAATTGCTTCATTGTCCTTCATGGAGGGAGGTGCGGTCTGGCTTTTCTACTCTATTTAGATCAGTAAATGAGGCCAATGGAATCCCATCAATGTAACACTGCTGAAATGCAGTGGGAACCAGGACCCCAGTCTCTAAGGTAGACAGGAACCAATTCATTTAGAACTGGAGCTATGACTAAAAATCATATAGTTGTGCTGGAGCTTCCCTTTCCTTAGTATAGCTTCCTATTAACCAGTCCAGAGCAAAGAAACCAGCACCTATCATGTACTGCAGATGGGTCAGTGACGGATCACATGCAGCTGGCATGATGCGTCTCATCTTGTATTTGCTGGCTATTTACCCAGTCAGCAGCCAGACGTTTCTGGGGTAAATCACTGCCAGTTGCCTCACAGAAAAACAATTGCCCAACAGTAAAAATAATAATTCCCCTCTAATAATCGATTCCATGCTTGAATCAGGAATGTTAGCCCCAGGATAGGACTCCTGTCTGCCCACACCAATGATTCGGAGTTCCTGTTACAGCCAATTCACAAACGGAATGACACACAGGTGTAAACAATGTATATAAATGGTTTGCACTTGGGGCACAAGTTAGCAATGGTGGAAAAGGCAGTGGAAGTTATAGGTCAGGTGCAGGTTAGTCAACAAATTAGTGTAAGTGACCAAATAGAGTAACTTGTACCAATTTGCCATTCCCATGGCTTGCAAAACTTGTGTAACTTAACCCTCATCTGGTGTTCTGCCAGAACACAGCTCTGGTTGGGTGTATGCTACTGGAAGTTGCTTCTACTCTTGCTAGGGCTGAACGGGCTCCAGGAGTGCTAGAGATGACGGAAGGGAATGTTTCAAACAGTGGGAAGTCCTACATTTCCTTATACTCTACTGTTAGTTGCTTTCCCTGTTACCTCCTCCTCACCCGTCCCACTGATATGCCACGTTCACTTCTTCTGTGCACACTCTGGGCCAGACTGTCCAGAGCTGCACACCATCGCTGACAGATTCTAGTCATAGAGAAGGTCCATCTGGCCTTGTGAGAGCTGAGCGCAAGACATAGAACTGTCCTCCTATGACACAGAATTGAGGTAGAGATTCCTATGCCATGCCCCAGCCTCTTGCTGCTAGTGTGGGGGTGTGGCTGGAGGAAAGGGGCCTTGTATAAGATGACCCCACACGACAGTGATCCCTGACTTCAGCTTTGGCCCCTTTGAGCCATTGACAGCAAGTGTACCTTAGAGCAACCCAGATTAGTCAGGCACCACGGAGATTCCATTATGTAGCTCAACCATCACCACCTTTCTCTGAATCATGGCATATTGTTCTGGGTATATTTCCTGTAGAATATGCCTGTATGCAGAGGTTCCAAACTTCAGTCCAGGCTCAGCAAGAGTACATCTTTTCATTACAGACAGGAAAAAGCTCAGGACACAATGGAAAACTCTCTCCCCAGTAAATGAAGATACTGATTTCTTTGTGGCCAGGAAGTTCAAGTGGGCTTTCTCCAGAGGAACCAATAACATCATAGCCTCCTTGGATGTTATTTTTAAATGAATGCTCTCCTTTTGGAGAACCTAGTAAAAAAATCATTCTATGCCATGTCTAAGCACTGACACAGTGCTGTGTTCAGCAGGTATTCTTTTCACAGGTGTTCTACCAGTCACACCTCGCGCAGGCAAGGGTATCGTGAGCCTGGGGCCAAATGGATCCTGTTGTACCAGGTGGTGATGGATGATAGTGATCAGACTGCAGGGTTGGGGGGGGGCATTAATTGCTACGTTTATGTGTGGTGCAACACACGTAATTGTGCTGGACTTGAAACACAAGTAATTCTGCTGGATATTAAAGGGATGGGGCTATATTTCAATAGAAAGTATTTAGAGCACACGGCGAGTGTAAGAATGCTCTGTCGCAAGATTAGAAGGATCTGTACCCTGAACTGCATGGATCCCTGCTGGCATCTAGTAACATCCTGATGGGTGTGTGTCACTTCTCCAGCTCATATTCAAGCTTTTTTCTGGAAGGTTGTCAATGGCTAGGAAAATTTGAGGGAATATTGGTCTTATAATTATTTCTTTACAGACTTTCTTTGATCCAGCAAGATGCTGAGCATTTTGTGAGGTGCTCAGCACCATCAACAAGTTCTGACCTCTATGGGAGGTTAGGGTGTGCAATACTTGGCAGGAGCCCTTAGCACCTGGCAGAATTAAGCCCTATAAGTGTTGTTTCCATTTAATTGGAGTTTACAGAATATTTAGCTGACTGGGAGGACTGTGCCCAGAGACTTTGTTTGTTTGTGGGTTTTTTGGATGCACTGGGGAAAAAAACCAACCCTGCAAATCAACTGGAAAGTCCAGAGAGAACTTCTATTTCTATAAGTTTTGGGGTTTCTGATAAGTTTCTCTCCAGCTCCATAGACACTGGTTCTGCCTCAATCTCAAGAGTGATTTGTGTATTTATTTCTAATTGCTTCAAAACTAAAAATGATACAAGTATTTGCATGCATTAAATTGAAATTCTTAGTGCTTGTATGCTGATTGGCTTCTGTAGCAGTGAAAGCCCTACACAATAATGGGTAAGCATCATTACCTCCATTCACAGATCAGGAAGCAAAAGTTCAGGAAGGCTAAGGAACTTGTCCAAAGTTACACAGTTAGTCACTGTCAGATCCAGAACTAGAAACCAGTCTGACTCCAATCCAACACTGGTTTCACATCAGGGTAACTCCACAGAAGTTACATCAGTGTACCAGAAATGAGAATGAGTCTCCAGACCTCTGGACTCTCAGTCCCATGCCTGTTTGCTCATATTGAGACAGATTCTCTCTTGCACATAGTTGATTCTCTGTCCAGACCTGGCACAGGGTTCCTGGCCATCCCCACACCAACTGAGCATAGCTGGAGTACCCTGCATTCCAGCCATTGCATTCCTCCTTAGCTCGACACACCCCCAGCTCCCCCAGCACCAGGGTCTTGAGAAGGCGTTCTAGGAGCTAGCTATGCCCTTTGGGGACTCCCCAACACCAAGGAAATCTTCAGTAGAGACACAAGGACCAGATTTCATCCCATTCACACCACAAGAATGGTGCTAAAGGGACAGATTGGGGCAAAGAGTCTGACTGGTTATTTTGTGAATAGAAAGCCTAATCCTGCACCACTCAGCACAGTAGGAATCTTGCCATTGATCTCAATGGAGATACTTCTGCTTTATGCTGGTGTGAGAGGACACAAAGGGTCTCTGCACCTGGGCAAATTCATACAAATTCATGTTGTTGCTCCAGGTACGGTGACCAGACAGCAAATGTGAAAAAATCGGGACGGGGGGAAGGGTAATAGGAGCCTATATAAGAAAAAGACCTAAAATTCGGCACTTGTCCCTATAAAAATTGGAATATCTGGTCACCCTCCCTCTAAGGGACAAAGATTGGTGAGGAAAACATTCTGGCATGGTCTCTGCAACAAGCTGTTGTCAATAACTGTAGTAGAACATGAAATGAAAAATCCCGGCCAGAGTTCCACGAACACATACCCACAGACCACACTGAGAGCTGGGCAGTCAGTACTGCTGGGTAAAGCTGGTTGGAATTTTTTGCAGACAAAGATTTTTTTTGGTCAAGAAATGGCTTTGATCAGACATACACACCCTGTACTGGATTTGTAGCAGGCCAGGATTTCATAGTCACCACCACACCATACACCAGGGCTGACCTGCACCTCATGGTCCTAGTGAGATAGGATTCAGGCTTTTCTACTCCGAAGACACATTGTCCACCCTTTGAGCCAAGATTGCATCTTCTTTAGCTGGAGCAGTATAAGAGCTTATGATGAATACTGGAACATTCAGCTGGGGGCAGGGGTATTATTAAGTGCTGTGATTAATATCTGTCACATGTGGCTCATCCTTCCTCTCACCCTCTGTCCAGGGGGAGAATTGTGTGTGCAGTGGAGTGATGTTTCACTAGGGTATTAGTTTTGGATGGAAGGAGGAGGATATCTTTTTTCAGTGTACAAACTACTCAGTGGTCATCTTCCAGAAGGCAAGTTGAAGATATGTGCCTTGTGCTTGAAGCAGAAAGTGGTGAGGTTTTTGTGATGGGCGTCAAGTCCTAGGGAGTTCATTTCACAATTTCCTGCACAAACAATTTTTATCCTTGTAGTAGAAAGTTCCACCATGCCTTAGGTGTGAAATTTTCAACCCAGAGCTTTAAGTAATCCTTTACGTATTCTAGGCCCAGGACATCGGTTGCCTTGGAAGATGTACCGGCACAGTGGGGCAAAGATCCAGTCATTGCATGTACACATTTTGAACACAGAAGGCCAGAGCTGCCTGTATGCTTGGGCTGCTTTTTGCCACTCTGATGGCTGCTTTAACTAGCTATTTAAAAATTCCCCCACCTAAGAGATGCCTCAGCCGGCATTCCTAGAGCAGGGAGCATAGCCAGGGACAAGGGAGCATTGCTGGAGAAATCTTACGTGCTGGAGATCCCTGACTGCCAAAACAGCCACTGCGGCCAGAGGTTGTTCTTGGTCCCCTCCCATTACCAGGGAAGGGAGAAAAGGCGGCGGGTTAGATCTTCTGTTAGTGAAGAAACTATTGTCTGGGCTACTTCTTCTCTTGTCAGATGCTGCCTCTGCTCCACTCACTGCCAGAAATTCCTCCCTTTCTCCTCCTACTCTACTTCAGATTCTTTTCCGGCTGAGAATAGGGGAAGTGCTGGGAAGCAATGGGCCTCCACCCTAGGAGAAAGGATAGGAGGGTGAGCTGCGCTCTCCTGGACTCCCTTTTGCTTTGTCCCCTCATGTTTTATGTAATACTTCAGATCTTCAAAGCACAATCATTAATCCACAGAGCATGCCTGTGGTAGAAGGCAGAGAAAGTCTCATGAGAGGGGGAAAGGCCCCTGCCTTTAAGCTGAGGGGAAGTTGCTAGTTTTTGGAATGTCCACTCAAAACATTTAAATGCATGAGTCAGGGCATAGGAAATTCAATTAGAAGTGAAAATAACTGGTGGGAGTGTGGACTGACTGCCCCTAGCAGTGGTAATTACCTCCACTGCCACGTCTGAGTACTCAAAGAACGTTTCTGTTTATGCTATAAAACCTTAATTATAATACAAACAACTTCCTTTTAGCACTGCAAGAGAGATCCAGAACTGTGTCAGTCCTCTCATAAGTAGGCGACCTGAAAAGAGTTCCCTTCTACGACTTATCATCTGCCGGGATAGCTCAAAACAAATGTTTTTCAAATCAGCTCACTATTGTGATGATATCACCAATGTTAGAATGGTGAGAGACTATTTTCCAAGCAGGTAAAAAGTGAAGAAGCTGAGACTGAGCTCTCTGGCACTAGCTTCACACTGGGGTATCATCCTTAACTTCAGAGGAGCTATTCCTCATTTGCCCTGTATAAGTGAGATCAGAATCAGGTCCAGAATCTGGAATAAAAATCCCATGCTCCAGATACTCCAGCAAAGCAGCCATAGTGCCACAACATTCAGAATAGGGGGATTCTTTCAGGCCGTCACAGTGATACCTATACCAGCCTCTTGCAGGTCCCAGCATGGGAGACGTAAACTGGATATCCTTATGCCCTCATGATCCCTGGAAGCCTTCATGCTATCCACTGTATACCAAGGACTGGACCAGCCCCAATATAGGGGGATTATAAAAGTTTTTATAGCCACATTTGTCTCTGTAGCCTGTCTAATCTTGCATTACAAGATAACTCCAGCCTCTGACATATAGTTGGTATAGCTGGTGCTGTGTGCAGTCAATGCAAGATGTGACTTGTCTACGATACCATGCAAAGGTGAACAGCTATATAAGAGAAGACTCAAGCAGCGTAATTCATTACTAACATAATCCATTACTAACAGACATTTTACAGACATTCAATCAAATCATAATCTCAGAAACCTGCCAACAACCCCCCACATTAAAATCAAGTTATATAAGCATGAGTTGCTGAACCTGAGGCAATCTGATGGCATGAGATGCATATACTACATTAAGTCATAAATTCCCCTTCTTTTCTCTTATCTTCTTCTTTTCTCTTATCTATTAATAGTGGGGCAGAAAAAGGGTAGTGAACCAAAGCTCTTAATAATCTCTGGACTGGGACTTTCAAAGTAGTCTAAGGGTGTGAGGTGCCAAAATCCTATTGAAAGTGAAAGGAAGTTGTATGCCTCATTCTTCTAGGTCTTTAATACCATCTGAAATTTTAATTAACATCATTAATACTAACGTTGATCATAATCCCCTGAAACATGTTCTGAAATGTGCTAATGCAATTAGTGGGTGGTTCTTAACGTTTAATTTCTTTTGTTACAATAACCATTAAAAACATTCATTTTTAACATATCTTTCCACTACAGAGAAAATTTCATAGTGGAAGGCTAAGTAGAAATAGCTGGGGTGTGAGGGGGTGGGGAAGATGGGAGGAGGGGAAGAAAAGAAGATGAATGACTTCTATTGAGCATAATTTTATATTTATTCTAAAATAAAAATGTTTAATGTCTGAGCCTGGAAGGTAAGACTGCTTCCTTATTCTTTCAGTGTTTACTCTCACTTTAGAAATGGTAAATTCTCAGATTAAACCACCTGCTGATTTACCTTTAAAGTGAAAGTAAGAGTTCAAAGCAACCCAGCTGCCTCCAAAGCACAGTGGGAGAAAGGAGGGAGTGTGTGGGGTAACTCGTGAAGACAATATTTCCTTCTTCCATTTTCCTCTGGCCAGGAGACTCTCTCTCTGTCTCTCAGACGTGGATCTGGCTACATGGAGCCATATTTCTGTCACATCGGGGCTGAATTACAGCTGCAATATACTTTTCTTTAACCTGATCCAATAGGCCACCTACAAGCTTCGTTTGGTCCAACATGCAGAAGTTGGTCTGCTAAGGGAAGTGAACAAACAAAAACACTTACTAATACTAATGTTGCCAACTCTGTTGACTACTATCTGAGCCCCTAGAACAGTTCAAGGGTTCTATGCATCTCTTCAAAGCCCTCCATAGTCTATTTTAAAGATCACCTTTCTCTGTTCTCCATGGTAGTTGCATTCCACCAGAATATTGTGATTGTCAGAGCCTACCTAGGTTATAAGTCAAACAGACTGGCAGCAGGGCATTCTAGGTAGAAGGCCTCTAGTTGTGGAATTTGCTCTTCTTAGAGAACCTGGCTCAGCCCAGCATGTGCAACCTTCAGATCCTGGTGCAGGACACATTTTTTTCAGCAGACGTTTCCATAACACCTATGCTATATACAGCCCTGACAACACGCTCCCAGAGCAATCCAGCTAAACCTAGCTACTTATCCAGAATAACATAAAACTGGAAGAAAAATTGACTCCTCCTCCCAAAGAATCACTTGTATACATTTCAGACATATTGAACCTGCTAAAAAACTCAGACATTGGGTGTGTTTTTGGCTTAATTGGCTTGTGAGTTGCTTGTTGGCTAGTTTTTGGCTTGTTGTTTCTTCTTTTTGATAGTCTCCTGGCAAGCAGGGGCAAGGGGGGACATCAGGGGCAAGGGGAAAGAAGGGGCAAAGGCGGGCGAGAGTCAGGAGTGCACAGTAGGCTCACCACAGTCCCAGGCCGGGGGATCTAGTCACACAGTGTGTTGAGCTTCTTAGGGCTTGGCTTATTTTGGCCTTGTTTTGAAATGGGTTTAGCTTGATTTTTGGCTTATTATGAAAGTCCGGGTACTTATTTACCCTGTAAAATTGGCAACTCTGGTACATTTTAGGTACCTAGTGGGTCGCTCTAAATTACAGCAGCCTCCTCCACAACTGTCTGTGGGCTTGTGTCTGTTGAGCTGCCAACTGTGTGTGAAGTACGTGGTATGAAAACTAGACTGATGAAGATAAACGAGCTGCCCACCCCTACACACAAACACAAACCTTGTTAACTTAAAGAATGTTATTAGTTTGTAGATACTGCTACCCTTTTGCCACTTATCCAGATTGGACCTCATCTTTGTAGTTAATAGCTTTGTATTAAAGACAAGCAAAATAGCATGCATTTTTATCATGTGCCAAAATATGCTTTGAATATGTTAAAAATTTATAAACATTTCCATCAATTTGTGTGGTATTCTGCATTCATCGTTAGACCTAACGGGATAGGTGTCTAGTGGTCTCAGCACAGGATTGGGAGCTAGGAAAGCTAACACTTTAATTCTGGCTCTGATTCCATTGTGACCCTAAGCAAGTCACTTAGGTCAATTTCAGAAATGATTTCTGGATTGGGTTCCTCAGTTGCTGAACACCCCATTTGAGACACTTGCAACCTATTTTTCAGAACTGTGGATCACCTACAACTGCAAATCAAGACAGCACCTGTGAAAATCGATTATTGGTTTTGCTAAGAAACTACCCTTTTTTTAAAAAAAAAATGCTAAGATATGATTGAAGGAGACTGGCTCCTTCATTTCAGTGCTATAAACAAACAAAAGGGAGGACTTGGTCTGGTGTCGTGCTGAGTATCCTGAAGTCCCAAGCACCTTGCACGATATGACCCTAAGATGATTATGCAGGAAGAAGATAATTTTGTTTCAGAGCCTCCAAATGTGCAGGGCCTCAGTAATGTGGTGAAAGAAGATGTCTTCCAAGAAGTTCACATTACTGGCCATAGTAAAAGAAAATAGCTATATTGTTTCAGGAGCCAGTTTCTGCCCATTGTCTTCATTTTAAAAACCATGCACACTCAAAGGCAAAGGGATGTGTTTCACCACAATTTGAGAACTGTACTGTAACCAAATATTATCTTCATTTTACTTCATGTTTCATGTTACTTTTTGGTCCTTGAGTTCTCTAGAGTTCATCATTGCCCATGACATTACCGTGACTTGCAAACTTTCCCATTATTTCCACAATCAATAGGAGTACAATATATTGTGTTATTCTGTATTTCAGTTACCTGTCACTCAGTGTTTTATCTCTATTGATACTCCAGGTACCATGCACAGAAACTAAAGCAGGCTGACTTGTCTTCAGCTAATCTTGAATGCCTTTTGTTCGAGAAGTGTTTTGTATTCATCAGTCAACTAAAGACTCATCCTGAAGGAGCCCTCAGTCAGCACTCAGATCTCAGTGAAAAAGGGATATACAGCTTGTAAAATATTCATAGCTAAAGGTACCTCAATCATTTTCACCTTTTGACCTTTCAAGCCTGAAAGGATTATTAGCAGTAAGTGGCAAATCTTATGGAAGTGAAGTTTTCATAGATGAAATATCTTGCCTTCTCTGTTATCCACTTTTGATATTAAACCTATTCAGAAGTTACATTTATCTTCCCACTCTATCTGTCGCTACAGTTGTGTCAGACTCAAAACAGTTTTAATAAAAGTCCAAAGTTGAAATGATAGCGATCAAAGTGTGGAGTTAACCACAATTTTTTAAAAAGAGAAAAGTGCAGTGGATATTCATTTTTTTCCCCAAGGAGAAAGGTTGAACTTAGCTGTAATAAATACAATTAAATTCCCCACATAACCAAAACTGTAGTTTGTGGAATCAGTAGCAAGTTATCTACATTTGTGAAGGTTAAAGTCTAAAGCAACCACTGAGATTTCCCAACATACAGTAAGTTAAAAGGAAATGATGGATGTTGACTGTATGCAATCAGTTCTTACAGCATATATTAAGTGAAGCACCATAGTTGAGAATAGTCTGCAAAATCCAGAATAGTTTTAGAAACTACCACAAATTCTTGTATATATAAAGTCTTATCCTTACAAAATGTAATAAAAAAACTACTGAAGTTGCAAAATTAATTTTACATACCTTAGTTAGCCATTCCACTTAGGGCCAAGTCAGTCAATCAGATCCTCAAATTGGATCCCATAAAAGAATTGCAAAGTACACATTTTGGAAGATGAATAGAAGACTTTCTGCCCCAAACAATAGTCTTTGTCTGTCCAGTGTGGTAGATCTACAGAATTAACAGTGCTATCCATGTGAGAGTAATAATTCACCAAAAGGAGAGGTATGTTCAGGCAGAAAATGGTCATGGTCAAATGAAATCCTGGTACGCTACATGGTAGCTTCAAGAGGAAGTGAATATTTGTGCTGAATAAGCGACACAACTTAAAGTTTTAGGACATTAGCTTTCCATTAGTTAATACACTGTACACATGGATCCAAAGCTAGTGGTTTGCACTGATACTATTACCCAAACTGTCAGATGCATTGTTGTTTTTTCCATTGCCATGTGTCATCAGGTAGCTACATATAAAATAGGGGCAGAAGCAGAGCATCTTGTAACATTTACCAATTAAAATTCTTATCAAAGGAGTGCTTATTCCTCAGCAATTAAGCATCAGTCGGTAACAAGTGGGAAAAGATGTAGCATACTAATCAAGCTATATTTCCAGAAGAGCTCAGTGCCCCTTCTTCAAGCACTTCAAATGCATAGTTCGGGCTATGTTTTCAAAAAGATTTCAAGCTCCCATTTAGTTTCCTAAATAAGGGCCAGATTTTCAAAGATGAACAGCAAATAGTAGCTACCATTGTGACTCAGATGGCCAGATTTCCAAAAGATCTGAGTACCAAACATACTGAGCTCTTCTGAAATTATGGCCACTTATTTGGCACCTAAAGGAGGACTGAGCTCCTAGTGGACTCCTAGTGGGTAGGATTTTGCAAAGGGACTTGAGCTCACTGGTCACTTTAGGTACTTTTGAAAATTCCACAAATATTAACAAATATTAGACTGAATTGTAATCAGTATGTTACAATAGGAGTGCACAGAAGCAAGCACCTCTGTACCTCCGACACAATTTACATTCTTTCCTGAGAAAGTGCTCACCACAGAGATGAGTGGGGTATAAATACCTAGACAGACAAGATTAGATACACTATACACCATTACAGCCAGTGGCCAATACAGGTCCATCAACCACCATTGCACCATACTGGTTAATCAGAGTGGTTTTTCCCACCCCTTTCTCAAGGAAATCTTGCCTTTTAGGCAGTTTTGTGACCATTCCTCCAGCTAGTAGCTATGGGTTGACAGTTCCACAACACAGCAAACTATTTTGTGTATTTTTACACATAACCCATTTCTCCACTACATGGCATAACTTTAGCCTTAAAATCTGTTTATCCATGATTTCCACAACCCCCTGCAATATTTAATGTGGGAAGATCTTTGCCCTTGTTATCACTCAATATGGAGATAGTCTAAGGTGACAAGACTTCCCGATCTTATCGGGACAATCCCAATATTAGGAGCTGTGTCTTATATATGCAACTTTGCTCCTCCCCACCCCTGCAAAAAAAATATCCCAATTTTTCACATTTGCTATCTGGTCATCCTAATGCAGCCACATCCTGAATCAAGAGCCAAAAAAAGAAGTAGATTAGAGGATGAAGATTAGGACCTATCCTCTGTGATAAAATGGGGACATAGCCATATACCAGCAAACAGACAGGCAGATTTATGAATGGATTAAGGAAGAGGCAGCAGGATACTTGAGCTGTGACGTTGAGCAAGTCACTTAACCTCGCTAGGCCTCAGTTTCCTCAACTTGCAAGTTGAAATTAAGTAAAGCACTCTGAAATCTACTGATGAAAACGTCTACATAAACGTTAAGCATTTTGTTTTATTGTTCTGTTATTTACCTGCTATTAGTAGGCATGTCAGTCTGACATTGATCTCAGGCAAGAAAATGGAGCAGCTGATATGAGATTTGATTAATAAAGAATTAAAGGAGGGTAATGTAATTAATGCCAATCACCACGGGTCTATGGAAAATAGATCCTGTCAAACTAACTTGATATTTTTTTGATGAGATTACAAATTTGGTTGATAAAAGTAATAGAGTTGATGTAATATACCTAGACTTCTGTAAGGCATTTGATTTGGTACTGCACGACATTTTGATTAAAAAATGAGAGTAGTATAAAATGAACACGGCACACATTAAATGGATTAAAAGCTGACTAACTGACAGGTCTCAAAATATAATTGTAAACACAGAATCATCCTTGAGCAGGTGTGCTTCTAGTGGAGTTCCTCGGGGATCCATTCTCAGCCCTGTGCTATTTAACATTTTTCTCAAATTTTTCAATTTTTCTGAAAGAAAATATAAAATCATCACTTATAAAATTTGCTGATGACATAAAAATTGAGGGAGTGGTAAATAATGAAGAGGGCAGTTTCATTGATACAGAGCAATCTGGATCGCTCGATAAGCTGGGCATAAGCAAATAATATGGTTGTAAATACAGCTACTATATAAATGTATACGGCTAGGAATAAAGAATATAGGCCATACTTAAAGGATAGGGGAATTCTATCCTGGGAAACAGTGACTCTGAAAAAGCTTTGGGATTTATGGTGGATAATCAGCTGAACATGAACTCCCAGTGCAAGCTTCTGATGAAAAGGGCTAATGTGATTGTTGAAGGCACAAACAGGGGAATCATAAGTAGGAATAGAGAAGTTATTTTGCCTCCATATTTGACACTGATGTGACTGTTGCTTGAATACCATGTCCAGTTCTGATGTTCACAATTCAAGAGGGAAGTTGGTAAATTGGAGGGGGTTCAGAGAAGAGCCCCAAGATTGATAACAGGTTTAGAAAACATGCCTTATGGGTATAGACTCAAGGCACTCAATCTATTTAGCTTAGCAAAAAGAAAGTCAAGATGTGACTTCACATTTTCTAAGAAACATCATAGGGAACAAATATTTGATGATGTGCTTGTCAATCTAGCAGAGAAGTGTAGAACATGATCCAATGTCTGGAAGTCGAAGTGAGACAAATTCAGACTGGAAATGAAGTGTAAAAATTTAAAGTGAGGGCAATTAGTTATTGGAGTAATTTACCAAAGGTCACTAGCAATTTTTAAGTTATATCATCTCACTGGAGTATCTCCAGATTTACATTGGTGAAACTGATAAGACAATGTAGCCCAAAGTGCTGCCTAGTTCAGAAAGTAAACACACCAAGAAAGTATACAAAAATGGCTTTGTCTCTAATCTCTTTGAGTTGTACTCATCTTATATGTCACTTCTAGCAATAGTAATGCTACACAGGTGGCAGGCAGAAATGCGGTGTTTAAGTCAATGGTTTCTTTTTAAAACATGAAAGCAAGATATCGCCCAAAGCAATCAAAAATAAAATGATGAGAAGTCTATAGAGAACTGTAAGGAAAACTTTTAGACATCACTTTGTTTATACGTTCCTGGAAGAATGCATTGTGCATATATTGATATAGCTGTGCTTCTGTACTGTTAAAAAGCTCAGGCCTAGATATTTGAATAGCTAAGATTTTAAATGGTATTTAAGTGTCTAAAGATGCAGATATGCATCTAGTAGGATTTTCAAAATTGCCTAAGCAGGTTAGGTGCTTAACTCCATTGAGACCTTTGAAAATCTGGCCCTAAGTGCCTACATTTATTCAGTGAGAACTGCTGGGTTCTCAGCACTTTTGAAATTCAGGATATTTATTTAGGTGTCTAAATATGGACAAAGGAGCCTAACTTTAGGTACCCAGTTGTGAAAATTTTACCCTCAATTTTCAAAGTGAAGACAAAGGATATAGTATTCTGAGAGGTATAATCCTATTCTGAACATTCTTGTTCAGCTGAGGTCAGACCAGTCATACACTATGCTATGGGAGAGATTGTTGAAGGTACAAAGAACAGTTAGGCCCTCAATCTGGGTTTTCAAAGCCAATGGGAGTTGAGTACCTAATTACCTCAGGTGATTTTTTAAAAAATTTGAGCCTCAACTCCTATTGACCTTCAATGAGAATTGGATGTCTGAGTACACTTTATGCCATTGAAAAATCTCCCCTCTGGTAGTACAGTGGAATATTAACTAAACTGATTACACTCATTGTGAAGTATATTTTGATAACATAACTACCGTAGATGAGTATTTTCCCAAGATGGATCCAAGGGATAATGTCTGCACAAAATACAAATAGTCTGAAATACAAACCTCATCTGCTTTATTAATGAAATAATCAGGCTTTTGCAATAGCTAATCTAGATTCATTTCCCTCAAAAAATTCAACAAGCAATTAGGAAGTCTATAAAAACACAGACGTGGAGCAACATCCTGCCATTAACTTAAAAAAAAAGATAAGTAAGTGTGTTTGGGGGGGAACTCCATAACTCAGGGGATTGTGACTGGGCTATAAAGCCTTTCACCTCTAGGTCGTTGGTTTGAATCCAGCCAGGTGGTAAAGACTTCTAATCTGACTCATCCAAATGGTTACTTGTGGTCAATGTAAAATGAGTTGGTGGTTTCAGTCCAGTTTCTAGTAGACTCTTGGCCACAAAATAATGGGCACTAATTAGTAATCTCCTAGTGGGTGACAGCCAAGGCTTTCAATGGACATGAAGATAGAACTTCCTTACCATGCTGAGAAGCAATCTGCTCCCTCTGCAAATGAAGGGAACCCCAAATGCAGTGGATCCAGAAGGATTACATTGCTGGAAATGGATATTGGATTAAGGGACTTTGCATAGAGGTTCTATGCTATCTCAATGCTAAGTTGACCAGAGCTGTGGAGCACCACAGACAAATCTGCATACTCAGGTGTCCAAATTAGTGTCCTCTCACAGAAACTTTTAGGGTTCAGTGAGTGGGAAGAACAAGGACAGACATATTGGATATGCCCAGTGGATTCACTATCTCTGTGTCCAACAGAATGGGGAAGCAAGAGAAATCAGAGTGTCTGCAGAAACAGTGCCAGAAAGCTTCAGTAGCTCATAGAGGGGGGAATTTCTCCTCTGCTTATACATTGCTAGACTCCCCTGCACCAAGCCCTGCTATTCTGGCTTGGCACAAGCTTAGGGCTCTGTCCTGCTTCCATTCAGGTGAATGGGAGTTTGGCCATTGAAGTCAGTGGGAGAAGGATGAGGTCCATAAGCGAGAGTCCTTAGAATTGGCCCACCTGCCCAGGCTGAGCCACATTGGTGGGCAACTTGAGGGAAAGCTGCACTGTTGCCATCTGTGCTCTACCTGCTCTGTGGAGCAATAGGTTACAGGCCTCAACGCTACCGACACTTACACAGGTCAGCAACTTTAAGCAAGTGAGCAGTTCTATAGGTTTCATTGGGACTACTCCTGAGCGTGCATAGGGGCTTGAAGGACTGGGGCTTCAGTCTGTTTCATTGCCCAACTCACTTGAAATAATTAAAAATAAATAACTGAAAGCAAAAATAGCAATACACATAAAGAGTGAAAGCACTGACTGATGAGCATTGTTGCTCACAGGCACAGAGGAAAAGTGTGCACATGATGTTCTAGGGATTCTCACTGCAGATCCCCTGTGCACCATGGATTAAGAGCGCTTTCCAAAAAACGAAGCATCAAATTCACAATTTGAATGTAAAAAATGAAGAGATTTTGGTGTGTGCAAAGCTACTTTTCCTAGTAACTTTAACTGCCATTTCTGGTGTTAAAAAAATAAAAGCATCACCCCTCCCTCACACATAGACCATTATTAAAGAGCAGCAACCGCTAGAAATGCATCAATGAAATTCCAAATGTTAATGGGCTAAATGTTTTCATTCCACGTGTGGATCCATTTGTAGTTCTGTGTCACGAAAGAAGAAGCGGTGAGAATTTAATTCTCCACAGCACAACCCTACCCCACAAATAATTTTACCAAGAATAAACATTTATTTAATGTAATTTAGTTCTAAATATTTAAAAGCTCACTTTAATGTGTTTTCATGCACGAGATGTTAAGTAATTATGTATGATGCGGTGGTCTTTCATTAGGTAGCGTTAATGACCATCTGGGGATTCAGGCCCCAAGGCAGCAATGAGGGCTTCCCAAGTGCTAGATGGCCATTAACATACTGGTAATGGACTAGTACATTGTACATGATTACTGTTATAAATTAAGCATAAAAATCACATAAAATAATATTACAGCAATGAGATAACCACACCACCCCCTCAAAAAAAACCAAAAGGAAAATTCAGGGTTAAGGCTGCTCTATCACCCTGAACCGGTCCCTGGTCACATTGCTACCTATGACCCTCTCTTGGGTGGGTCTGGATTAAATGGAATAATGGAAAGCTGACTATGCAGCTACTTAGGTCCATGACACAGCAAAGAGGTCCATGTGGCTAGACGAAGCCCCATTGTGTAAGTGAGGGTTCTGCACTGGCACAGGGGCCTGCCTGCATGGTCAGAGCCTTACTGTACAGTACCATGCCCATATTAATGAAATAACTGTTTTCCCTCTTGCATGTAACATCAATCACTTTCTGTGGGACTTTCTGATGGAGGGTAATTATTAATTTACACCCAGGCAGCACCTACCGGCCTTCCCCAGCATCAGGATTCCCTTGGGCTACATGCTGCACAAACAGAGTAACAAAGGGCCCCACAACACAGCGTATACAATTAGGGTTACCATATTTCAACAATCAAAATAAAGACACAGGGTGGGGGCCACCCTAGCCCTGCCCCTGCCCTAGTCCCGCCCCTGCCACTTCCCACCCACCTCAGAGCCCCCAAACCGCCCCCCGCTCCTTGTCCCCTGACTGCCCCCTCCTGGGACCCCTGCCCCCAACTGCCCCCCAGAACCCCACCCGCCATGTAAGCCTTCCTGCTCTTTGTCCCCCTGACGGCCCCTCCTGGGACCCCCCAAGCCTAACTGCCCGCCTAGGACCCTACCTCCTGCCCCCTGACTGTCCCAACTCTTATCCACACACACACACACACAGCCAGACAGACGCCCAGGACTCCCACACCCTATCCAACCACTCCCTGCCCCCCTGACAGACCCTCCCCCTGCAAAACCCCTGATCCATCCAACCCCCGCATTCCCTGTCTCTTGACTGCCCCCTTCAGAAACCCCCTGCCCCTTCTCCAAACCCCGCTTCCCCACTCCCTTACTGTGCAGCTAAGTGGGTCTTAGCCCATGAAAGCTCATGATCCCTAAGATCTGTTAGTCTATAAAGTGCTACAAGACTCTTTGTCTCCCTCCCTCACAGAGCGCTGCTGGAACAGCAGGCTGGGCAGCAGGGGAGGAGAATCTCTACAGCTGCCCCCATACTAGGGCCAGGCGGCAATCTGAGGCTGCCAGGGAGCAGGGGAGGGGAGGAGCTCAGCTGCTAGAGCTGCCCAGGCCGATGTTTATGGCGAGGCCAGATCTGAGAATGCAGCAGGGGAGGGGGGATGAGGGGACGAGCTTTAGAGCTGCACCAGCCGGCCATTGGAGAATGCAGCAGGGGAGGGGGAGGAGGCGGAGCTGCTCTAGGTGCTGGAGTGGCTCGATCCGGTGACCTCTCTCAGCCATGTCGCACTGTGCACGGGGAGGGGAGGGAAATCCGGACCTTTTCCAGTTTCCACCCAGACACTATTTATAGCTCAGAAAGCCGGACACATCCGGGAGAATCCGGACTTATGGTAGCCCTAGACAATCTCAATCAGTGACACCGAAGCACAGAGAACTGCAGTGACTTACTCACAGTGACAAGCAGACCCAGGAAGATTGTCCAGGCCTCCTGAGTTCAGTGCCCTTGCTCCTGGACAACACAGTGGCTCAAAGATTATAAGTGGTACAATGCCCAGGTATAGCAGAGCTAAAGGATAAGGATAAAATGGTATTTCCCTGATTACTGTATGTTTCACCTTTACACTAAGTGTATTTTCTCCTGCGTTTTACTTTGTTAGTATAACAATATATTTCAAATATATTAGAAGACAAAGATATTTTATTGGAAACAAACCAAAGATACAAAACCTTAGAATATATTAATATGCTATATCCAGGTGCCCAGCCTATGGCCCAAGGGCTGTACATGGCCCACCAAAGCATTTCATAAGGCCTGCAGCCTGCTTTGACATCATATACTAATGGCTGATTCAGTCAGGTTTTGTCATCATATTTACAGCATTTTAGTTTACATAAGTGTGTAAATAGACAATAGTGTACATAGAAACAGCCTATCTAAATACACACAAAACAAGCTGAACTTAAAATGCTGTATAAATCAATGCGGGTGACTTTAAATTTTATTTAAAAAGGTAGAATCTGTTTGGCCCACAGAAGGTCGTGCTTAGGTTTCTGTTGCCCTCCTGTGTAATACGGTTTGGCATCACTGTGCTATACAGTATTACAATTCATAAACAGCACTTCCGAGAGGAGGTAAGACAATATGTAGGTGGGATTGACATCATTTTTCTGTTGCCTCAGTGACGTACAATTGTTCGCATAAGCAAGTATCAACATTGCTTGCGGAAGTTCGTAAGAGAAAAGACCTATCAAAGTTTACTGTTCTCTTGACATGATCATGTGCTCTGCATAGACTTACATTGAGTTTGTTTTCTTATCGTTTGTCACATAGTCTCCATCGTCTTGAATTGCCATCATTTTGCCTTCATAATTACATCTTAATATGGTCTCATTTCCACAAAGTTTCCATGACATTGTCATAGGATCATTCAACTATGTTAAAGACCCATTCAAAGGGATGGAAAAAGGTGTTATTTTAAAAAATGGGATTTGGTCACTTGTATCTACAGTACTTTTTATATAGTACAGCTACCTGACGAGTCAGTAAAAGAAGGCAAAGCACGAGGTTCATTGGAAATTCATTGGACACTATCTTTGACTGTTACATAAGCTTTGATGGGGTTCTGATTAGAGCTGAATATTAAGTGCTTAAAACAGATTTTTTTGTAAACATTAACAAGTAAAACATTATTTAAAATTATTAAAAATAAATCTTGTAAAGAAGAAATGGTAGTTTATGTAAAGTTTAGTTACAGTATGCTATATATTTTTGTAGGGAAATCAGGAGCTTAAGATAAAAATACTGTACATTTATATAGCACCTTTCTTTCCAAATGAACCCCAAGAACATGGAAAGTTTAATATATCATGTGCTTTACATATAACAGTTGAGCTACTGCTGAACGCAGCCGGCTTGGGACTATGATGCAACAACTGTTCAACAGTGCATAGTAATATTATACAGGAGTTTTTGACAAGAGGTGAAGAAAAATAATATATCCAATATATATTTAGCTAATGCACAATATTTGTGCATATTTGTTTCCCGAATGTACGAGATCTCAAGTTAAGTAAAATTTCAGGGGTTAAAATAAAACAGCAACCAAGGAAACAACAGAACTATGTTAACTAAAAGGTCCCTAGACAAATGAGAAGCACGTCAACTAGCTCACCCACTAATTTGTTCTAATAGCAAAATGACCATGTATCAAAATATTTACCGCCATTGAAATAGTCTAAACTCACCAACGAAATCATGAACATGTTTTCCTTCCAAATCCATGAAGTTTCATAGTTTGCTATGATATTTGATTCAGGGCCTTTAAATCCACTAAAATATCACTTCAGTTAGTACAATTTCCCTTTGAATAGTAATTTACAAGAAGAAGAAAACATCTTATTTTCCAGTATGAAGAAGTATATTTATTGATGCCATTGTTCCAATTGTGTGGAACCTCAACTGCTCACATGCATTGCCTATCACTGAAACTGATTGAGGCTTAGTTTAATGTCCATTTTCCTTAATCATTTCACTCCACTGTGCAAAGGGGAACATGAAGATAAAGGTTTAATGTGAAATCTGGAGGCACAGGGAACATACTTTATAACAGCTCATATTGTGCTCATCTAGAGCAATTATTATTGCTCATTACATTTATATGTATGAATCATTACATTTTATATTGCAATATGCATGTTTTTTATAAGTAAGCTTTAAGCAAATTAGAATACTTAATATGTTGTTTGAACTTTTGCCAGACATGAGCTCCAGAGCGAGTTCTTTCTATTGACATTGTCGCATTTATCCATTTCCAAATATTAGAAGATTTATCTATCAGATTCTGTGTAAATTCAGTACACAGATAATTTGTAAAAAGCTTCCTTTTTTAAAATGTTCTGTGGTTTTTCTAATCTAATCTCTTTTTCTAATTTCCTAATCATATAACCTTGAAGTCTAAAGACACAGCCTGTGATAATCTGTGTAAACTGTCTTTATTGTTATCACAGACATTTGCAAAAAAATACACACACACATTCAAAGCTCCCTTTTAAGTAATACTTTAGTCACAGTTCAATCAGATCCCCATTACTCCTACTCATCAGATAGAAAGTGTTCGCAAGCAGAAGGGGGATATTGACTTTAAAAATTCACTGGCGAGGCGTACAGAGCCTGCAGGAATGTCAAAACTCCAACCTGCATTTTGATGTTTTCGCCTCAGGTTAGTCTTGACTGACATGCTTGGAGCACTCTTGTTTGTGCTCCGGCATCCATTAACTGTCCTTGACTCAATGTTATACAGGCCTTTATGGTCAGTTCAGTGCCTAATGGTTACAGCAGATTAGGTGCCACGAGGTGTAAGAAAAGCATACGCCTCACTTAAGGGATCACATTTGTTGTTCTTTGCTTCATTAGGGTGTATTGTTTGATCCCAAATTAATGAGAGCCTGTTAATTATTATTCTGATAATTGTGCCTCATGTGGGAGCATGCCAGGCAAGTGGTGTTTTAAAGAAATGGAGTTCTGTAAAGGAAAATAAAATGTCAAGGTTGAGATGTCTTTGAGTAGGATTGGTTTATATGCAAGGCATTCCACACAAGTGTGGATGGCATTAAGTATAAAGAACATAAAGAGGGCAAACCTAAACTACACTTGCTTCAGCTATTGTATAATGCTAAATTACTACCTTGTAAAAACAGCTCAAAGAAAGCTTATCTATTCTATATAGAGAGCTATATACACACCTGTAAATCCCATGTACTGCAGTGCTGAGCCTTTGCTTCTCTTTTTACTTTACCCTTCCCTTGTCTCCACCGGACGTTTTTTAAGCTTTACAGAAATGTGACCCAATTCACACTTGCACTTGGGTTCAAGGGAAGGATCCATTTTAGAATAGGGAAAAATGAGTGCTGAAGTGGTGTTAACATTACCAATAATTTTAATCATTTTAATGTCACTCACATTAATGTACAAGAAAGAACTCTTGAGTAAATGCTGACAGGTATAAGTATGCCCATAGAAATGTTTTTCTTTTACATCAAGCTCAGATAAGCTTCTGTGGTGCCTACATTCATTTAACAGAAAGTATTGAGATTAGACAGATGTCTCAATTTAATAGGGAAAAAAAAGTCTTAATGTAGATAAACCAGCATGTGACACTGTTTCACCTGTGTTTTTCTGCTAGGCTATATAATGCCATCAGACTATAACTAGAGTTTTGATTCATACATCCCGTTTGACATTGACTGACAGTTATGCGGAGAACAAAGTCTGAGAGATGTCAGTTTTCAAATGTGGACATTTTATTAGGCCCAAATGAAAAAATTCTGTTCACTTTACTTCTTTTAAAATTAGACATGCGCCAAGACACCGGAGAGCAATGCCCCCAAATTCAAAGATTCAGAATCTGACCATGAGTTGGCTTCTATCTCTGTAACAGGCCAAAGCAATGATCTGGATCTGAACCTCCCAGAAGTTTGAGGTGAATTTTGCAGCTCATAGCCATCTCTGCTGAAAAGTGATCTTCTCCAGGTAGTCCAGACAAAGACCTAGGCTGTCTCAGATATTCTGCAGCCTGAAGCTTCTCACCTATAGTCCAAGAGAGTGGAGGATCAAGTTCTCAGCATTTCTTCAAATCGGGTTCTCTGTCAGGTGCCTAGTCATGAATTTGGGTGCCTAAATTTAAGGACTCAAGTTTAAAATGTTGGCCTTAGTTTTTTAAAGCCATTTAGGATGAAAAGATGTCTGTAAATATATTATTCTGGAGGTTTTGCATTATCTTTTTGAATAAGATGAAGACTGCTTTTGATAAAGTACTCAGGGAAGAACAGGTTGGGTTTTGATCATGTTCAGACCAGAGTTTCACCTTGAGACAAATTATTTAGAAATAGTAGCAGAAGATGGCTTTTAACTTCCTTGATTTCATGAAAGTGTTTGACAGTGTCTGCAGAGAACTCCTCTGGAAGATCCTGAGACACTGTGGAATTCCAGCAAAGTTTATTAATTTGAGAAAAGATCTGTATGACAAGTCTGAGTGCTGCACCAGGACAGGGACTGGAGTCATGGAATGGTTTAAGATTATAAGGCAAAGTTGCATTCCATTCCGTTCTTCACTTCTGCATTGTCATAGAATTTGTAATGAGAAGAGCAATGGCTACTGCCAAAGACACTGGTATTGTCTGGGCAAGAGATAAACCACAAGAATTGATTTTGTAGATGATGCAGTCAAACTGGATACCAACTTGGATGGAATGAGAAGACTCTGCATAAAAGCAGAAGCTGTTAAAGTGGGACTTCATATCAATATGCAGAAGACCAAGACTATCGAGACAGCAGAGAAGCCTGTCAACACTACTGGTTGTGTGAGTGATGGTGAAAAAGAGTTGATGACTTCATCTATCTCAGAAGTAAAAATATCTGTTGATTGCCTGCTCACTAAAGAGGTGAAGGCAAAAATTGGTAGTGGATCATTTACCTGTCTGTCAAGTATCTGAAAGAGTAAGAAGATGCATTTACACTCTAAAATGAGATTGTATAATGCTATTGTCCTCCCAATGCTACTCTATGCCTTGGAAACATTGCAGATGGTGGAAGTACACAATAGGAAGCTAAATTATTCCACCAGCATTGTTTAAAAAGAATCTTGTGAATTCTTTGGAAAGATTCCTAGTGTTGTGGTGCATGGGTCAGCAGACTGCAGACTCAATGATTAGACAGAGACAGCTATGGTAGTTTAGCCATGTCATCAGGCTAACTTGTGGCAAAAGCACAAGATACATCATAGATTGGAGGGAAAAGAAGATGTGGAGGACAAAGACTGTCCTATTTCAGGTGTGACACCCCAATATTCACCACTGTCATGTAATTAGTACAAAGTATGCCTTCTGAGGTATTGTTCTACAAGTCTTGATCTACTAGACAATAATATCTCATTGGATTGTATGTGCTATCGTCGTATGTGAAGTTATGAAGTTTGGCTATGTATGTGTTACTGAAATACGTTGAGAGGTTGAAACCACCCACAAGCAGCCTTTCAGGTACAACAGTAAAAAGGCTAAATGATGTCAATGGGTTATTGAGGAAATGCACCCAAGCCCAAGGATTACTCCAGGAACTGTATACAACAGAAACCTCTCAGAGCTAGTACTGCACAATGGGAACTGTTTGACACAGGTCACAGCAAGAGCTTTCCAGCTAGTGGGAAGAAGATATAAAAGGAGGATAATGATATCAAGAGGGTACCTCACTCTCCTGACAACAACACACCTGGAAACACCCAAGGGGCAAGGACTGAACTGTGGGAAGTGATGGCCCCACGATAGAAGGATCTTTAGCCTGTGTATGAAAACCTGTGAAAGCCAAGGCAACTTGTGCCTTAAGAATCTGCCAATATGTTTATCACCCAGGATGAGAATTTGCTAATTAATCTACCCAGTGTGTTAAGCTCAGTTTGTGGTTTTGTTTATTTACTAAGGTAACTTGTTTTGATCTGTTTGTCATCACTTATAGCCACTTAAAATCTATTTTTGTAGTTAATAAACTTGTTTTTGTTTTCTCTAAAACCAGTTTACAGAATTCTTAACTGGGGGGCAAAACGCTGTGCATTTCTCCCTCCACACTGTGGGAGGGAGGGAGCGGATTTCATGATCTTATGGTGTATAGTTCTCTGTGCAGTGCAAGACAATATAATTTAGGGTTTACACTCCAGAGGGGATAGGCACTTGAGTTCTGGGCAACTCTCTACCTGAAGCCTTCCCATGCATTGCTGATTTCATTGTCTGTGTCTTTCTGCAGCTCGGGGTGTGTGCTGGAAGAGGCTTGAGAGCCTGGCTCAGCAAGACAGTGTAAGGGAGCCCAGGCTGGTAGAACAGGTGGGATCAGTGGTACTCCAGTACAGAGGGGTGGGGCAACTGGTCACAGCAGGACAATCGGAAGGTATGCTGCTATCATGGAGACAGCTTATGATGGAATAAAACATCTTGCTCTAGACAGACTGCAGTAGGAAAAATAGGTTGCCTCAAATGCCACCAGGCATAAGAGAATCTAAGCAAGTCCTTTTCCTAGCTACAGGACAAGGGCAACAAAGGATGGTGACATCATTTGTAACTATCCCACAATGTTCAGCCACTTGTCCTCAACTCTGATCTAGAGAATGTGGGTAGTTTAGTCTCTATTCAGCCTTGGACATACCTTGACACGTTTGCCAATTGCAGCTGCTGTTTTTGTGTCAATTCACCTTGACTTTTAAAGCTTCATCATCCATGAGCTTGTTGCGCAGTGTGAGCACCCGGTCTGGGGTTTCATGACAAGTTAAAAGCACAGCCCTTCTTCTATTGCCCTGCCAGAACTTCTATTGTGTTTCAGATAGCTTCAGAGTTGAATCTGGGCCCAATCATAACTGAACCCTGGAGAACTGATGGTTTTCCACCAAAACTATTGGAAGTCCATATTTCAGGTTTCATGATTGCTGGGTTTCAAAGCAAAACCATATGTTTTAAAAGCTCATGAGGGCAGGCACTGTGCCTTCCTTGCTCTTTGTAAGGCACTCAGCAGATCTGGAGATATACTGGAAACAATTAATAAGGAATGATAACCAACAGGCAAATTGTGGCCTGTCTTATGCAGTGGCACAGGTTGGCTTCTTTCACCAGCTTCATGGGTAGACATGAAGAAGTGAAGAGGTTACACAGAAATCGCTATTTCCCCTTGCTTGCCCCCCATCATGCAGTGGACAGGAAGTGCGGGGGAATGGATGGACCTTGGCTGTGCTCCCCAGTAGTCTGACCAGCATAGTTACACTAGCATTCCAAGGAATGTGGTCTACCAGGCATACCATCAATATAGTTGACTTCCTCTCCAGAGCAGCGGGAGAACCAGAGGGAGACTGTAACTGCATCACAATTTCCTTTCCAGGCTGCTCCAAGGACAATGTGGTGCCCCCTACTCAGGACAGATTGTTCAGTCATCATCTAGCTGTAAGTTTTGCAGTGATTTCAGGTTCATTAGGACCCAAAACTCAAAGCAAAACTTGGCGAATGTGAATGCTCTCATGGTTGATTCGGAAGAAAGTCTTTGCCTGGCCTGAAATTGTCATGTGCATACTATTCTTTGGGGTGGGAAGTGAGGAGCGGTGGGGGGGAAGGGGTGGAAGAAGGCCTATTTAGAGCCTTTCAGCAAGTTCCAAACATACTTCATTTAGTGGTAACATTTCAGCCTCCTCAGACTGCGATAGAGGGCAAAATGTTACCACTAGCTGTTGTTTTTAGGGCATTGTTTGAATGCCTCTTTCAATTATACAATAATTCTACAAGAGATTGATCTAAATTAAGGGTCAGCTTCTACTGCCCATCCTCTAGTTGGATACAACTTTGCTTCATGTGTGTTGCTATTGGAATCAATGTGATCGTGCAGGGAGTTAGTATCTAATCAATGGGAATAAGGGTAGTAGATTCTGGTTCCAACTAATTAAATTCAATAAAGCATTTATCAAACTTGCAGAGATTTTAAATAACACTTTTCTGCTAGAGGATGATGTAGCAAGTGACTAGTGTGGATTATCGAATTTTTACTTATCCATATACACTGCAAGATAAAATGCACTGCACCTAGTTACAGCAGAGAGAGTGACATTTTTCTCTCTGCTACACTAATGCAGCCCCCTATTAAAGCCGTGTGATTGCGGTGGAGGTCAGAATTTGGCTAAAATTTTCTACTGACCTGAAAATGAATGCCATGAAAGACTCTTGTTTTTTTCTAAACTGGACTTTTTAATTTTTTAAGCTGACCTGCTAGGAGATGCTTGTGTTGCTTTGATTTAGAGAGGGCTGGTATAATTTGTAACGAGTTGTTTGGTTTAGTGAAAGGAATTTAGGCAGAGTTATGTTGTGTAATAGAAGGTTCCTGACATTAGCTATATACCAGTCTAGTGACAGGAATCGGGTTCTCCAGAGCTTTGCACGTGTTTGTCACTGTCCTAGTTGTTGTGTTTTTAATGAAGTTTCCTGTTGTTTTCAGGCCTGTCAGAACTACTGTATTTGTCAGATATGAATGTTTGACTCTGAGTGGAGTAGAATTGAGGAGAGAACAGAATTTTTAGCTCTAAGAATGAACTATGTACCAGAGGGAGCTATGCTGATGAAACACACCATTTTAGCGTATTGGAGAACGTACCAAGTCAGGAGTTTAGTTATAAATATTTTGTATTAATGCAAGCAAAATGTATCTTTATGTTTTAGATTTAACAACTGAAACCAGTGCTGAGTAGGAGCCTGAAATCTTTCCATTGACTTCAATGAGCATTAGAGCCATTTTTAATTTAGCTAGTTGAAAAACAGACGGAAAAGTGATATACACTTAATAGGTCTTATATTGTCAAGTCTTTTTTGGTTTGTAGAGAGATCTGTGTGTTTATTGTGCTATCTAATTAATAATTAAAATAAAATAGAAGATTTTTTTCTATGTTTATTCTACATCCCCTGAGAACCCTTATGTCATCCGTAGCAATCACTTTAGTCATTCACATTGTAAACAAACTGAGCCTTGTGGAAGCAGGTGCAAGTCCAGTTTCTGAAAGTTTGCCCAAATGGATGCAATGGATGATGTAAGAAAGATCTTGGAATCACCGTTGACAGCTCTCTGAAAAACTCATATAAATGTGCAGTAGCAGTCAAAAAGACTGCTAACAGAATATTGGGAACTATTAGGAAAAAGACAGAAAATAAGACTGAAAATATCATAATGCCACTGTATAAATCCATGGTGTGTCCAGTTCTGGTTGTCCATTCTCAAATACTGTGTCCAGTTCTGGTTGTCCCATCTTAAAAAGGATCTAGTGGAACTGAAAAAGATTTAGAGAAGGGCAACAGACATGATCAAGAGTATGAAATGGCTTCCATACAAGATTAGGGCTGTTTAGCTTAGAAAAAAGAAGATTAAGTGGGGGATATACTTGAGGCCTATAAATTCATGAATTTTGTAGAGAAAGTGTTATCTGTCCTTTCACACAATAAGAAAACCAGGGGTCACTCAATGAAATTAATAGGCAGCAGGCTTAGTACAAACAAGAAAATATACCTTTTCACACGATGTACAATTAACCTGTGTAACTCATTGCCATGGGATGTTATGATGGCCAAAAGTACAATTGGGTTAAAGAAAGAACTAGATAAATGTATAGAGAATAGGTCCAGCAATGGTTATTAGCCAAGATGGTCAGGGGTGCAACTCCATGCTTGTGGCAATCCTAACCTCCTGACTGCCAGAATCCATCAAGGAAAGACAGGGTTGAATCATTATAATTGTCCTGTTCTGTATACTACCTGTTCCGTACACACCAGAGACTCCCACATAGCTCATGCAGATTGCAACACTCTAATATTTTCTTGAAGGCTCTGGATATAAACCAGGCTTTAGGTGGGGACACTGATCATCTCCCTTCCCTTCCATCACCTTTCAACCCTAGTGAGGCTCCTTTCAAACCCACTCCTCCAACAAAGGTAATTTTGGTCTTGTACTAAAGTTTATAGAGCCCCTTCCTCCTCTCTTCAGCTTGGTCAACCAACTATGCAGCCCTTCTGATGGGCAGCAGGCCTGTCCTCAGATCTCCCAATTTTTGTTTCTCACATTCTTCCCTTTGTGGGAGGTTACTTGAAGGAATTTTTAGTAGTTCTGATCTTGGCTTTTATCAGGTGCTTAGGTGCTGGGGTGTGAAAGAGGGTTACACCTTGAGCTCCCCCAGACCTCTGACCCTCTGCCTTCAGCATCATGATCTTCCTTTCCTTTCCCATGAAGGTTCTTATCCTCGGTTTTGAAGTAGGGTGACCAGATGTCCTGATTTTATAGGGACAGTCCAGATTTTGGGGTCTTTTTCTTATATAGGCTCCTATTACCTCCTACCCCCTGTCCTGATTTTTCACACTTGCTGTCTGGTCACCCTAGTTTTGAAGTCAGAGCTCTCAGAGGAATAATCATTTCAGTTTTCTTGTTTCCAACAACGAAAACAGGGCCAGAGTTCAAGTCTGATTGATCGTTGGCTCCTGTCTCTCCTGGGTTTGTCCTAAACTTGAGGTTACACTGGATCATTGCACTGAGACGATCCTGTCCTCTATGGATAGAAGAGATACATATCACTGTCTACCCTGTATAACAGCATTAGTTGTATTCCCCTGTGAGGAGCAGGCACTTTTTGGTAGGCCAGGACCAGAGTTCAAGTTGTAGTGAGTGCAGTCTAAAGTTAAGCCCAACTAGGAATGAATGCTTGTGTCCTGAACAAATGTTTGGGTAATGTCTCCACTAAAATTTACAGTTTTTTTAATGAACATGTTTATTACCTTGGGTAAGAACATGGCTAATTATGCATTTGCATTAGACGACAGCAATTATTTTTAGTCATCCCCTATCATTTCAGCATGACTTTTTTCACATCCCAGCTCAAGACAAGTCATCTCAGGATTCCAAAAGTCTCTTACTCTTTTATGTATCAGGAGACAGTCATTTTTGCACCATACAGGGCTCAAGACTGTGTAGTAGCTTCCTTCCCAAGCTGGCTGGATACATATGTGGCTTTGGCAATGGAATGATTTAGCAGGAGGTGTGTTGTTCATGCTGCCTCTCCATGAACAGCACCTTCCCAAAGAGCCCAAGTACATCTTGCATGTGAGCCAATGGTCCAGTAAGTTACAGATCAGAGGTCAGAAAAGGGATCTGCCAAAATTCCAGAGATAACAGTTTAAACAGTGTTTAAATAGACACAGAGGGCCTGATTCTCAACTGTCTTGCGTCTTGTGTAGTGATTTGCACACGTATAAAGTGAGTAGAAGGGGACATAAAACACAATAGCTGGGGCACTCGAGTGGAGAATTCCATTTTAGTAGCAATTTGCACTCTCTTTGCAGTGGTGTAAACAATTACACAAGGTGGAAGGCAATGGGGAAGCAAGCCAAAATAAGATAGGTGGAAGCTACATGTAAAGGTGTCTTCGTTATCTAACTTCAAAGATATCAGCAATCACTAGGAGAAATGGCTTTCTCTAGCTAACTTTTGTTAATAAGGTTAATACGACATCTGAAATAAATGATAACGGCAAGGTTCCCACTAAGGAGAGACTGCAGTGTGCATATAACAGTCACAAGCTTGTCCTTTTATTTTTAACGGAGTCCCAAAAGTTGTATCCAGTAAACTGGAATTTTAGAGCTATAAGAGGGATTTTAGGTTCTGTGCTGGAGGCTGAAGGTCAGCTTGGTTGCCGTGGAGAAGGTTAGAACTGATCTCAGGGAAACGAGGAAAACATGATGAATTAAACCAGTTTCACAGCTCTGAGACTAGTGGTTTTGCCCTAGCTACCTCAGTGTTTCAGATCTCCATCTAGTTCTCAATGTGGAGTTTTTACCCTTAAATGTTGGGCTAGGATGTCAGTGAAATGAGAGTGGTAATTAGCATTGTATGTTTTACAAGTGGGGAGCTGATGGTGTTCTTGTAATCCCAGAGCTGTTTGTGTGCAGAGCCGTTTAATGGAAGCCGTGGTTTGGTTTTGTTTTTCTTAAGTCCTGAGAACAAAAAGGAATGTCTCAAGGAAAGTGGAAAATGGAATTCAAAAAGAACAATAGAATTTGGTTTGATTTGTTTAATTCTGAAATCAAGGTCACGTAAAAGTACTACAGCTTTTATTTGTTTTAATTTTTTTTGGCAACATCTTTCTTTTCATTTGATGGTCCTGTCATCCCCAGAACTGTGTATGTTACTGATCCTGCTTGTATTCAAAGCTGTTATTAAGTGGAGTCTTTTAGATTTTAGAGAAATGATAATGGTTCCAAAGATGACAGAAAGTGGCAGCTGGTGACAAAAAACCCCCTTGATAAGACGACAACAGTAAATCAAACTACCGCCACTTTTTCGTTTCATGTTTGTTAATACCACCTCGCCTTTTGAAGTTTAAAGCAAGGTTCAAAAGAGCCAGGTGCTGAATCATAATATTAAAGCAAGTAAGGAGCTCCATGAAAGAGAGGAGATCTGAGAGGGGAAAGCAACAAACACAGCTTTCAACTGCCTTTTGTCGGCCTTTCTGCAGATGTCACCAGTTGTTATCCCCAGCAGAGGCTTCAAGCTTGTAGCAGTGCCTCTGGCTGATTCCAACTCAACGTTTCAAGTGTCAATCAAAAAGGAAGGACGCAGCTTAGGTCCTGGTCATTGTCCTGTGAAAAGAGCCAAGCATTTAACATTGATTTAGCTCCCTCAAAGATAGAGCCAGCTTTGTGCAGCAAAAAGGCCTTTGGCAAGGTTGCTTGTAGAGCAATTCCATCGCATTCGATGCTCCTTGGTTTAGCTGTCACACTGCAGTGTCTGGAGTCCTATGAAAAGTTATTCAGGAATGAGTGAACAAATTAAAAAGAAATAACATGCTCTCCTAAATAGCAATGCAGGCTGTAGAAAATGCTTTTAATGTCATTTAGCCTTGAAAAGCAGTTTTCATAAAAGTATTTTATGCTTTTAAATACCATTTAACAAGGAGAATAAGACATTTTAGGACAAGAGAAGGCCATCTCCAATGGACTGTATGAACCGTTGTGCCACAGTGTATTTTTTGCCAACTTTGTCTTAAAGCTTCTTATATTCATTGCTGTCCATAGACTGCATTACTGTACTCTGTGTACAAAAATTCAGGCTGATTTTCGCTGGTGCCCTAACTTACGCTTTTCTGCACTTTTTCTTGTGTGTCAGATTGTTACCTGTGTGTCTCTGTTGCTATTTTCTTCAAAAATCCTTTGTAATGAAGTATTTCATTCCCAGCCATGACACTCCCAGATTGGCTTTAACTCCAAATTGCTGGTGACTCAAAGTGAGTTATGCAAGGAACTTGACATTGTCATGGAAAGAACAAGTCTCAGATAATGTCTGGCAGTCCTATGGCGGAGACTGTGGCAAGACCCACATGCGGCAAGACCCATACTTATGACCTACAAAATGGGGAAAACAGGCGAAACAAGCCACTGAATGAAGAATGTATATTTTTAAAAAGAGTCAGTGCAAAACAATCAAATGCTGTGCAGCATCATGAACACAGATATTTGTAGAGAAGTGTTACCTATGGACAGGTTATTTCATTATAGGTTTTCAGGCATCCTCTTTTTCAACACTTGGAATGAGTGACTGCTAGGCCACCCCTAAGGTATGAGCCGGGAGTGTGATTCCCCTGCTCAAATACACATACATGCGCCAACTCTCATTGAGCTTGCACAGGTATAAATAAATGCCAGTGTAGCCACAGTAGCGTGGGCAGCGTGAGCAAAGGAATGACTTCACATGGTTTGAGGTAGGTTTGTACTGAGCACGGCTGAGCTGTGCCTCCACAGCTTCTACCTGTGCTATGTTGCTATTTTTACTCATGCTAGCTCAATGAGAGCTAGTGTGAGTACCTGTACCCAAATAGGGAAATGATACCCTGGCTCGTAATGTAGACGTAGTCTTAGAAACAGGCTACTGAACTAGATACACCAATAGTCTGGTCAAGTATGACAGTTATTATGACCCTTATATACCAAAGTACTTATGCACATGCCTAACTTCAAGCATCTGAGTAAAGTGGGTAAAAATATAAGGAAAATTACTTTGGGAACTATGTCAACATTTTGAACTTGTCTCCATTTTGCATGGCTCAAAATGCAGACATTATATTATCCTTATGCCACATAGTCCAGAGATTAGAACACTCACCCAAGATGTGGGAGACTCAGATTCAAGATCTGATGCTGTCTGGTGTGGAACAGCTACTTGAACCCAGGTCTTAGTTTCACCTCCCAAGTGTGGGCTTTTATCACTGGATATGAGATAGCGCTCTCCATTTATCCTCATGCAGCTGTTCCACTTGGCCCACAGAGGGAAAACAAATGACTCTTTATCTCAGTGGTTAGAGCACTCACCTGGGAGAGTCATGTCTCTGCTCCAGTGAATATTTAATTACTTTATACAAAGTGGAACAGGAAATAGGCACCACCCTCCAGCCCAGAGATAGGCACCTAAGGCCCTTTGAGGTGCCTATCTCACGGCACTTTCTTCTGCATTCCTATTGGCTAGCTTAGATGGCATCTCGCTCAGCTTGATGGCTTTTGTGAGTCCTATTCTTAGGCGCCTGACTCTCCCATTGCCTTGTATAGGGAGCCTGGGTACCTAACTCAGGGCTGCGAATTCCAGGGAGGCTAAAATTAAGTGTAAGCTAATCTAGCTCTCCACGTTCCTGCTCTTTCATGTGCAACTCTGTCTTTACTCTTCCAATGTCTCATTTCTCTCTTTCTTCCCTAGTTGGGCCAAATTCAGAGCTCATGTAAGAAAGTGTAATGCCACTGAAGTCATTGGAGTTTCCCCTTCCAACACAAAGACTGAGTCTGGCCAATTGTGGATAGGGGTGGCTAGTGGAGTCCTGGTACTGCACTTCTTTGACCAATTCTATTTAACTAATTTATACTCCCAGGAAATTAAAAATCCCCCGGATGGTTTCACTGCATTGTTTGCTACCCTCCCATGTGATCATGTTTTCACTCCACTGTCCAGGGGAAATGTCCAGCGGAACTCTCACATGCCACTCTACCTTCCTGACCTATTCACTCCAAACCCTCCTGCTATGGATGTGGTAACCTCTTTACATATGACCTGTGTGAAACATTCAGTCTCCTTGAAGGTCAAAACAAAGCCAATCTCTGAGTGAGTAAACACAAGTATATTGCAATCCAGTTCCAAAACTTTTTTGAACAGTGGTGCTATACACGATCTTCTTGGAGGTCATCAGATAATGCATTTGTGTTCTTCCGACATTGTGAGAGTTAATGCTTCTGGCTGCCATTGTGTCCTGTGGAAATAATGGCTTCTGGTCACCATCGGTTACTATATGCAAATAGAAGAATACATTGCAACTGCTTTGCTAATGCAAACCATTGTACATCTAGTGGCTCCCACCTTATCCATAAAAAAATGCTGATCTAAGGCTTGGTCTACACTAGGGGAGGGGAGTGTCAACCTAAGATACACAACTTCAGCTACATTAATAATGTAGCTGAAGTCGGCGCATCTTAGGTCGACTTACCCGTTTTCCTCACGGTGGCAGAGGGCTCCCCTGTCAATTCTGCCTAGTGCCTTTTGGTGAGCTGGAGTTCCAGAGTCCACAGGAGTGCCTTTGGGGATCAATTTACCGCGTCTTGATGAGATGCGATAAATCAATCCCCAACAGATCGATCACTAGCCGCCGATCCGGCAGGTAGTAGAGACATAACCTTAGAGAAACAGTCAAAAATCTGAGACTGTCTTGGGAGTGTCAGGGATATAATACTTAAGGTTCAATTCATAATTTCATTTTATATAAGGATTTCCTTTCTTAATTATAGATAGTTATAGTATAATAGACTATTCAATTTAAGGATCTTGTTATCACCATTGTTTAAGATTGCAGCACAGAAAAATTAAGTTTAATTTGCTTTTATATTGTATTACAGCACTCAGTTTTTGAACTATTCCTTCATTAGCAAAACCACAGCATACACCCTCTGTGGTAAATATTTAGGCTCACCTGCTCCCCCATCAATCCCCGGTTAAACTGTACAGTGTTTTCAGGGGTTTTATACCCACTACCACACCAAAAGGACAATCATTGCTATGTCCTATTGTTCACTGCTGGATGAAGGCCTCATGATGGTGCCTCCAGTCATCTCTTTCCAGTGACAAATGTAGCTGAATAGGCCCTGCAGAGGATACCAGATCATTGCTCTCATTCTCTGTTGCTAGTGCCTCTTAAGATAATAATTAGTAATACTTTACTCTTGCCCATTTCTTTCATCCAAGACTCTCCAAGAGCTTTACATGAATTAATTAATTTTCACAACGTCATGATTTATTATCCCCATTCTGCAGCTGAGGAAACTGAGGCACAAAGCACAAATGTTCGCACGTGATTTGTTTTTGATGTTTCCGTTTTGGTTGCCCAACTTCAAGCACTTTGGAGCCTGATTTTCAGAGGTGCTGAGCACCTACAACTCAATGGAAGCTGCAGGTGCTCAGCCTTTCTGATAATAAGAACCTACGTGTTTCAAATTGGGTACCTAAAAACTGAAGCTGCACAAATTAGTGGATCTTATGAAAACTGTGACCTAAATTGGCTTGTTCAGTCTTTAAAATCACACCCAGCTTTCCTATTTATTGTCCTTCTGTCTTTCGACATAATTCCAGCCATAAATTTCCCAGGCATCCTTTTCCAGCTCTTTGCATCTCTTTCATTACACATGCAAGTCCTCATGATTCTAGATCACATGTTTTCAGCTGTACTGTATGGACAGGTGAAGTCTTATTTAAACAGATTCCTTCATGGCACTCATTGTCCTGCTCATTTTTCTACAGGATCTCCTTTAAACCTTCACGCTTCTTTTCTCTTGCATGATTTGGTACACTGCCATATGTAATATTACTTTATAGGAACTCAGTATTGCCAACCACAATGCTCAAAGTCGTGAGTGAGCACCGCAAAATCATGAGATTTTGATAATATATTAGGAATTCTTTTTATTTACCTTTTGGATTATGCACCTTTAGGATTCATATTTTCCAGCATGTCTCTATAACAACTAGGGCGAGAAAAAGAAAAAGAAAGCTGAGATTCTATTATATTCACATGAGGCCAGGACAGAGGCTTAAGACAAGCACAAAATTTTGCATGACTTGCTATAAAATCACAAGAGTAACACTGCACCTGAGAAAACAGGACTTGTTCCTGAAACAAACAATGCATGTGTGTGACTGTACTCACCTGTGTAGTCCCACTGACTCCAATGAGATTATGTACATGAATAAAGTTAGTCATGGAAGGAAGTGCTTGCAGATCAGGCTCTAACATAATAAGATGTCTTTTTAAATAATCCTCAGTAAAAATAAAAGTTAACTACCACATATACACAAAGCTTCTAGAACCATTTTTATTGGAATGTAGATCTTTCAGTTATTCTAGTAAGAAGCTTATAATAAATAAAATGGTTATGTGATTCATATTATTTTTTAAAAAAAATTCTAAGGCCAGATCCTCTGTTGTCATAAATGGTGTAGCTCCACTGAGTGGTGAGATCACACAGATTAAAGTGCAGCAGGATGCAGGTGACACTTGTATCTACATTTATGACACTTCAAAATAGCACCACCTTCCAGCCCTGTCATGGATTTCAATGGCATTACACCCATTCACATCAGTGGGGATCTGGCTCCATGTATATTAATTATTAGGTAGACTGTATAAGCACATATTAATTTCTCTCTGACCCCTTTCAATTTCCTGTCTCTTTCTCTTATTTCCTTTCAATCAATATTCCCCAGATTCTATCCAAATTTTGCTCTGCTGAAATTCAATATCCCAATTTTGGTCGCAGTTGCGTCCTAATTATAAAGCCAACTGGATTTCACCATTGCTCGAATGCTCTCTCACTCGCTTTCTGTAATCACATTCATTGTAAAACTCAAGGCTAAGTCAAGAATTGCTGCCTTTTTTCAGTTCTGTCTTTGTGTTCGAAAGCCGTCCTTACCACTTTTGTTGTCATTGCTTCTGGGCTTCACTCCATTTGCTAGCACACTGGCCTTCTCTCACTGCGCCCTCCCAGTAAATGCTGTGACTATCAGCATCCTTTTATGCTTGTGCTTTTAAAGAAAATCTTGGGACAATTAAAGATATGAAATACAGGACTGTGTTCATTGTTCTCACTTTTTAAAAGGTTTAGTCACACTTAATGGCTCTCTTGAAAACTTGAATTTTCCATGTTGATGTTTTTACCCCATTGAGGAGTTTACTAATAATCCTGTCAAGTGTATTCTCATTAAATGATCCATTCAATAAGATTTATGCAGAACTGTAAGATTTAGGGGGGGAACAGAAAACCACTTAAACTGGGTTCAGGGGTGTCTTTTCTCGGGGTTTTGTTAGTTCAAAATGTAATTATAAATATAATGGGGGAAAAAATTCCCATCCTACTTCCAAGAGGCTGAAGAGAAGAGTGGAAAATTCCCTGAAATGCCACTTAGGTCCTTGCATTGAGACAGACCCAGAGCAAGTGTTTCTCACCTTGAAAGCCTCACCTGCAAAATCCACCAAAGCTCAGTCCTCCCTGCTATTATCCAACATCTATACAGAACCATTGCAGGAATTGGTGAGATTTCACAAGCTGACGTGCCAGCAATATGCAGATGATACTTGATTCTCCATCTCCTTTATGTCAAACATAAACAGAACAATCTTCCAGCTCTCTGAATGCCTAGCCAAAATCAGCACCTGGATGAAGAGCAGCTGGCTGAATCTGAACCCAAGCATGACTGAGGAAATGCTGATATAAAAAGAGAAGCAGTTTAAACAATTTCTCTGTAACATCACCCATTATCGAGGGCATTTGACCGGTGATTGTTATCAGTCTGCAGCCATAGAGTCTGTAGTAATGGGGACTGTACTCATAGGGCTGAGTCTGCCAGACAGAGTGGGCAGTGTGCTGAGAAGCCACTGTTCTTATACACAACCAGTTGGAATCAGAATAAAGGCGAGCTCTTAAGGACATTAAGCACTTAGGCCCATATCCTCAAACATATTTAGGTGTCTAACTCCCATCGATTTCAAAAGTGAATATGACATTGTCCCAGGAGTAAAAAGAAATTAAGAAAATACCCTGAGTAGACAAATGAAGCAGTTAGAAGCTACACCAGAGCCAAAACTCTCTGGAAATATGGAAAAATAACTGGAGGAAGTTCAACCAGCACTTCACTCTGCAAGCAGTGGGTGCCAGTAGAAAGGAAGACTTTCAGAAGGTAGCTTTATTTTTGACAATGGCTGGTCCTGAAGCACTTAATAGTGTTCAGTTAACTCAGGCAGAGGAGGCTAACTATGAGATTGTACCACAGTAATGTGAAGAGTATGGCTCTTCATGTCAAAATCAGACATGGTCAAGAGATGTTTTTCCTTTAGGACTCCTCAGTGCAATCAGATACCCAAATAGCCATGGCAGCAAAATATTTCCTTTTCCAACTGTGTCTGATCAGAAGATGAAGCCCAGTGCTATCAGACACAGATGGGACCATGGTGATTCAAGCATTTTTGACTCCTGGGCTTGATTATTACAACTCATCATAGCTAAAAATGAAGCTACCCCATAAAAGCTTCAAATCATACAAAACACAGCCACCCACTGAAGTGTAATAACAGACTTCAGTGCTCTGCTCTATGCATAGGCTCTTCCATTGAATACAGTGTCCATCTTGATATTTATGGTATTGGCCTTAGCTACCTGAGTGATCACATCTCCCTCCACTAATGTGACCTCCCATGACATTTCACTGGAACACTCTGAACTGTCGACCAATAGGGGAGGCTTGTGAGCGTGGGAAATGGAATTTTCACAGCAGCTGGACCTTGACTATGGAACTCGCTCTTGCGAGTTATAAGAGCTGTCAAATATAACACTTTCAGAACTAAATGGAAAACTCATTACTTTTACTTGCTTTCTCCAAATAGCTTCTTAACACACAGAGAGACACACATTTACGCACTGAACCATAAAAAAAGCAAACAAAAACAAGCATAAACCAATAGACAACCTATAAACTACAGTCTGGGAAGCAAGAGAGAGAGAGAGAGAGAGAAGAAGAGAGAGAGAGAATTTTTTTGTAATTTATACGTTTTTTATATTTATATTTATACGTCCTTATATTTTTGTTATTTATATGTTTACACAGTTGGCAGTCACTCAGATACTTTGGTGATGGGGACCATATAAATAAGTAGGTGCAGAGATAGTGAAATTAAGACTATAAATTAAATGCCACAGGAATCGTATTTCATCTTTGTGTCCAAGGGTTTATGCCACAACAATAAACCCTGAGATAGATTAGATTAGGTAGATTTGATATGCCAATATTCACTTAAATATTTAGGCCTGTTCCCAATAAAGTTAATGGAAGTAAGATCAGGCCTTTATTGTTCTTATGTTATCAGTGAGTCTTTATTACACATGAAGCAATTCATTTTTTATACTAGTCTGCCAGAGTGGGATTTTGAAAACTGCTCTGCAGTGGCCTACATTCTGCTCCTCCTGAAGTTAATGTGATTTAATTTTGCTATTGATTTTGGTGGGAACAGAGAGAGCCCAATTCTGTGTGGTTTTGAAAATCCCAGACTCAGTGTATAGTTCACATTCTACCAACTTCTATTTTTAATACATTGTTCTTAGTAGGCTCAGTCCTCATGTGCACTAGACCATGTGGGTTAGGAAGACAAAGAAGACTTCACACTCTTCCCCATCTTGGTCCTGGGGCTGGCTGGGGCCTTTTTGGCCCCTGAGGCTTTTTAAAGCAGCCTTAGGACTGCTCTTAATGGCTCAACTTGGAACAGCTTCCTAGGAACCATTGCTCTTGTTGAGGATCGTCAGTGTGCAGCATTGTCGGGCCACACTACTTCTGACTCCCAGCACATACACTATATAAGGACGGTAGGGAGGAATGTCATAAATGATTCTCCACACAGACCCCCTACGATCCCAGGGACTATATAGGATGAAGCAGCCCGTCTACAATCATTCTCCTATCAATGTGCTTTTACTCAATTTGCACACCTTTCAGGATGGCTTTCTGTGCCTATATTAGTGCTGGGAGCAAGAGAGGATGAGGGTAGAACACAATGGTGAGCCCTTGGCAGTGTAATGGCTCCCCGTGGCAAGGGTGAAGAGAGAAGTTTAAACTCAGATATTTAACTAATAACCAAACATGAGTTGCATGGGTTACAGTATGAATTTGGCGAGCAAAATGTAAAGACAAACATGTGATTTGAAATGTGCACTGTTGTTGATTGGTTAGAGAACAGAAATGATACCATGTGATATACAGACCTGACTAATGCAGCAGCCAGTCACAGTAGTCACAATGGGCTGTTCCCAAAGAAATATTTTGCTGATAAAGTTTGCGAATGTCAAATCACAAATATTCAAGACTTTTAATTTTGTGTGAATAGAAATGAGATTAAATCTGTAGACTAATTTTCATGTGCTAGATGCCACTTCACTTACATTGCATGCTGCCTTATCCCAAGAGTAGTCCTATTAAACAACGGGTCTACTCACAGAGGCCCCAGTTCAGCAAATCCTTTAAACCTGTGCTTAACTTTAAGCAAATGCCGTTTTCAGTGTTGTAGCTGTGTTGGTCCTAGCAGATTAAAGAGACAAGGTGAGTGAGGTAATATCTTTTATTGGACCAACTTCTGCTGGTGAGACAGAAAAGATTTCAAGCTTACACAAAGCTCTTCAGGTCTGAAGCTTGTCTATTTTACCAATGGAAGCTGGACCAATAAAAGACATTACCTCACTCACCTTGAATTTTTAAGCAAATATGCAAGTCCTATTAAAGTCAAGCACATGCTTAAAGATAATTATGCTTTGCTGAAGAGGGATGGTTTGCTGATTCTGGGAGGGAGTAAGGTAATATTAAATGTAAGAGGGGCAGAATCTGTCCCTCTGTTGTTTTTTTGCCCAACTATCATTATAATAAGATGATAAATGTGCTTAAAACACATTTCTTATGACTCCATAACACAATACAGTTCATTTTGGGGTGTGTCTGGCTGACTCAAAAATTTGCCTACCATTACATTTCTGGTTTTTCTATAGGCTTTGTGCTGGAAACTATTATGTCCCTTATCATCTTAAATCCACCAGGAATGTCACATGGGAAAGTCTTTATATGCCATGTGATGTCCATTCCATTTGTTTTCTGGAATATAAGCATGTCTCCAAAGTTAATGATTAATTTTACAGTGTACAAGAAGTGCTACTGATTTCTTGTTTCTGCCACTGAACGTTTTAAGATATAAAAATGCAAAAACTTTTGCATTGCTCTTCGGGAGGAGGTACTTTTATTTATCTATTTTTTGTTTTCCTTTGCACCAATAAAGTGTCATCTTTAACCTGATAAGAAGCTTTTAAATCTAAAAACATCATTACTTTGATAAACTCTGTCTTGCCTGATATTCCATTCAAATGCTATTCTAAGATACTCATTTCTAACTTGTCCTTCATGTCTCGTACCAAAATTGTCCTTCTCTGAATGCATTTCCATGTGCAGAACACACACACTAATGTGGTAAACCTGCAACTTCACAGGTAATGTTTATTTTCAGAAGGCAAATATTGTGCCAGTATTAACTTCAATTACAGACTTATTTGACAATCTGACTACTCCATCTGATGCCTCAAGGGCAAATTTCAGCACTTTATGAAAGAGGTTGGCCAATAATGATCTATATGAATAAAATATACAGGCGAGAAGTTTTAATGAACATTTGAAAACAAAACTATCAAATATTAATTTCAAACATTTACATTAAAACAACAAAGGATTTGATTCACGCTGGCAAAGTCTAAAAGATTCAGAATGAAGGCTGCCACTCCATTCTTTACGTTGCCCTGCTGTGACTCCATATTACAAGTGTCTCAAGCAGTGCATAATCAATACCTTATGAGCTGCAATGCCTAGCCACAACAGGGGGTCTGATCCTGCAGTCCTACTGAATGGTAATTTTGCGTGCATGAACACTGCAGCATCAGTGTTATGCTGAGGCAAGGGTGCCTCACATCTCTAAATTGAAATATTGGGGGGTTTTAAATCATTATTATTTAAAATCAAGTCATTCAATAAACTTTCACTTATTTCATACTTAACTTAATTGCTTTTCTGGTGGTTTATTCTCAAAACATTTTCAACAAATTTAATTGACTTCTAGGTTGCTCTTAGGTGGAACAGATGTCCCAATTTTATAGGGACAGTCCTGATATTCTGGGCTTTGTCTTATATAGGCGCTTATTACCCCGTACCCCCTGTCCTGATTTTTCACACTTGCTGTCTGGTCACCCTAGTTGTCCTGTGAAGGGATACTCCATTCAGGGTAAAGCTTATCAGGTACAGAGAGCCCACACGAAGACTTTGGTACCACTTAAGATTTAAACTGAGCTACATTTCACTCCTTTATTGTTCTTAGGCAAAACTTTGGATGACTTTAAGGGGGACTTTCGCCTGTGTAAGGACTATGAATTTAAATCCTTAGTATTGTTACAATGTTATTGCAAGTGCAAAAGGCAGCGTCACATTACAAGAAAATATAAAATAACATCTTTTAAAGAATAATAACTGGACTGACTGTGAGGTGTCTATGGCTCCTTTGGACTCAATCCTATGAACTGAACCTACTGATTCTTACTAGATAGTGGAGAACCTGAGAAGCTGCAGCATTTCTAAGTCATAATGTTAGTCAGTAGTGCTAATACAAGTGTTTAAAGTTAAGCATGTGCTTAAGTACTGTGCTAAATGGGAACCTGAGTGGGACGCTGTTGCTGGTCTTAACTCCACACATGCTTGTTGACTGATGTTACTTTTGAAAGTATGCTGAGCTGTGACTTCCAGGCTGTTCAGTGCGGTTGGTGGCTGGCACCTCCTACTGGATCATGCACATGTGAATGATACAATTTGAAGCTGTGGAAGAAGTGCTCTCCTTGGCTCCTTTATCTGTGAAATGAACAGCCATGAATGGTGCATTACTAGAACAGAGACAAAGGCAAGTTTGTAGTACCTTGCATGTAATTTCTTGATTTTCTGCCTGAGGAAGATCTGGGGTGCCATTGCTGAAAAGATTTCTATTAGATAAGGATGCAAAAGTTTGCATGCCTCTCCAAACCAATTTGATAGTAAAAGCAGGACTGGAATTCACTCTCATAAGTTTACAGACCTTATGGAAAAGTCCTACAGTGTTTATTCAAGAGTCATAATCTTGCTGTAAAATTTAAACCCATCTAGGGAATGCCACAGCAGGGAATATAATTTTCTATAAAATTACAGAGGTTGGTTTAAAAACTCCTGGGCAGATCCTCTGCTGATGTAAGTTTGTGTAGCTTCATTGACTTGTGAATCATTTATTATTTTTATCCGACCCTGTTCATCCATCCTTGTTTCATAACAGAACATTTGAGTGTCTTCTGTTGACATCTGAGCATCTTCTGCTGTGTCTTCTTTCCTCACCTAGAGCTCAAAGGTCCTTCAAAACCAATACAATGTCAATAGAAAAATAATTATGCAACTCTTACCAGGACAAAGTCCAATTTATTAACAGGATTATTTGCATTATCCTCACTAGCCACAAAATATGTAGCACGGGTGAAATATAACCCTACTCAAAGGGCCAGCCAGAGGCTTATGAACCAATTTAGTCAAACTTAAGACCTTTTTTGAGTGGTGGCCCTGATTATTAACAGTGATGAATTGTGAATGTTGACTTCATAATTTTGCCATTACAAACAAATGAACAAACTCAACTATAAAAGCCATCTGAAGTCCCAACAAACCATGTGCCTTTCCCCAACCTTAAACAACAAGTGGAGAAACTGATTTCAATCAAATCTTGTAAAACTAAAAGGAAATACATCTAGGCTGAGAAACACAATTTCAAATGGCTGAATTATGGCTCCCCAAAATTCAGGGAGTTTTATGGAATCATAGACCTTTATGTATAACACAATGCATGGCTCCTGCTGTAATATCAATCATAAAGTAGATGGTGAGCTTAAGTCAGGCTGTATTTTACAAGCTGTGAAGTAGGACGCTGCGCTTAGTACATTGGAAGAAAAAAATGTATATTCAATTAATGACTGCATGTATGAAAAGTCTTTTGCACCAACACCCAGTTCTGGGGAGTATATTTTTATTTTTTCTCTCTCCCTCTCTCTCTTACACACACACACACACACACTGTTACAGGACTCATTTCCCTTAATATTTTCTTGAGTTCTTCCATGGTAGGTTTTTAGAAAAGAGAAAAACCTACAGTTCTGATACCTTTGAAGCATTAGTTTTAATAAAATATTGACAAAACATTTTGGAAAAGATCTTGAAACAACAACAAAAATATTTTTAATCTAGCACATTATAATAATGCATCCATGATTAACCTATAGGTATTGTATATTGCATGGGGCTGGTATTGATAAAACACTAAATTGTAACAGCATCAGTGCTTAACAACATCAGTGCAATAGCAGAGCAAATATCCTTTTAATTGAAGGCTCTGTATTATTATTTTATAGTACAGGCTTTTAAGATAATTTATTAATACTCTCCTAACATAGATAAGTGATTTGGAGGCTACATATTTTTTATTTCTTAGGAGTTATTTTATTTGATAATGTCATTAAATATTAGAAACTATAACAGCTGGTGTGTTCATCCTTACTTGAGTGTATTAACCTCTTTAGCCGTTTTTTCTAGAAGAAGGATTCAGCATTACAGATTTGACTGTCAGCTGCAGTGCCTGGCGGCCCGTTGGATTGGCATCCTGACAGAATCTAAAGTCCAGTGCTGCAAGTAAACATGGATGACATTGCAGATAGATAGAACTGGCTGACTTGAGGCACCTGCAGCTGCTTGCACCAGAATAAAAGCAAAGGTTGTGCTCACTGGAGTGGAAAAACACTGAATTTACCTCTAGTTATTTTGCCTGTGTTTTTTGGGGGTTGGTTGTTTTTTTTTTTTTTGGTTGTGCATTTTGGAACCTTTCCACTAAAAGCACATTAATCTGAAATACCTAAGTGAAAAAATTCACCAGATACCAGATTTCATAACCTTTTTTACCCCCTTCACTGAACAATTTCCCTACTAATTTCTGACTGGTACCAACTGGTATTTTACTGGTGTGAATATCGGGTTATAGGAGACGATGCTAATGCTATCTGCACAGAAGCAGCTGTTAGCAGTTTTTTGCTTTTTTTACAGATGGAATTCATGAATTGTATTTTAAAGCTGAGTTGCATAATGCTGTAAAACTTGGTTATCTAGGAAAGCCATTTTCTTTTAAACATTCCTGCTTTCTGGGGTAGGTCCAGAAAGTCTTTGGGTCTTGGAACCCAGGAAGAAAGCACATGAACTAAGCAAATTGTTCTTGTCAACAGCTCATATAGTCAATCATTAATTCATAGCCATAATATTCATTTTGATAGCACCAAGGATCTTAAAACGCTTTACAAACATCAATTAGTTGTCATAGAACCCTTGATGTAAGTATTATATCTCGTTTTCCAATAGGTAAACTGAGGCACAAAATGCTTAAATGACTTGTCCAAAGGTCACACTGCAAATTAGTGATGATCCTGTAACATAATCCTGCTTCTGAGACCCCTGCTCTACCCACTAGATAATGCTTCCAACATTACCCAGTAAAAGCTGCTCCTACTTTACTCAGTTATTGCCGTGTATCCTGATTTGCCTGAGCTGAGCTAAGCAGTCGAATTTACAAATGAGTTGGAGAGAGATTGGTATGACAGATCTGAGCAGAGGTGTTTGATGGCTGGCTCTTTTTCCTTATGCCACCTGCGTCCTTTTATAACATCAGATCATTTACTTTTTTAAAGAAAGTGTATTCTTTTTCATCGTGGGTCACTGGTGAGCCTAACGCTATCTTTTGTGTGGAGCCCCTGCTAACAGAGGTGGAGGAGTATCAATCACAGCTTTCTCTGGGGTTGTACTTTGCTATGCTGGCTCTTGATCAGAAAGAAGCAGATGGTTATTTACAAATAAAATAATCAAGACCTCAAGAACGTTTTCCCCCAAATCTTTCGCCGAAGAGGCCAAAAAAAGGTAGAACAGTTTAATGTCCCCGTCTGCCAGCTCTCAAGGACACTGCCTGGTCTGTTAGCACCTTAAAGCCTGTTATTGGTTAAATTCACCAAACATGTGATACCTTACATGATAGAGTTGCTTCTGATTTTTCTGTGGTATTCAGGAGGCTCTGGCACTCAAAAGACAACAGAAATTAATGCTAGATTATTATGCAAGAATATTGTATCTGCCTTACAGAATATATATTTTTCAGTCAGTTCCTTTCTAGCAATGCACAGACTGCCTTTGAATCTCTTCAGTAGCCATGGTCACCCTCCTTCTTTATTTAGTGTTAAGTGTTATGCATTTAGCAGTAAAACCTGAACAAAAGAAAAGAAAGCAGGTGCTCTAAGTTTACTCTACAGCCAGCTGCCAGGAGAACATACTGTACTTATTTATTTATTTTTAGAGAACATAAGGGCTTTATATTGAATGCTTTTGAAAAAAAACACCACTTATGAACATACGTTTGATCAGTCTTTTATTTTATTTTTAAATCAGTAAGGCCATGGAAGTAGCAATTATTGAAATAAGTTGTCACAAAATTTTAATTTCCATTTGCTTCCCTATTTTTGGTTTAGACAAAGACAGTATCAGAGAATTCTAAAGTCAGGAATGAAGACCTTGCTGACAGTGTTGGGTTTGCCTCGTTACCACCATCTCTGGCTGGCTGATGGCATCACTGGCCATTGATGCAAACTCTTAATATATGCAATGTAAGCCATGATTTGCACTGGTGTGGTTTATCCCACTTTTGAGCAGGGATTAGCTGCACTGGTACAAATCATGGCTGACCTTGTCTACAGCAGATATTGCAGTGACTGAACTAGTGTCCAGCAACTGCTTGCTCAAATTCAGTTATAGTCCCTTTGTAGGTGAGAATGAAGACCGTAAAGCTCAGGGAGAGACACAGGGAATATGCAGAATCTGTGGTGCTGAAGACTGGATTAGACAGGGTGATGCCACAAAGACCCAAATATCATAGAAAACATCAAACTCTAGGGCTGGATCTGACCTCTAGTCCATCTCCCCACATTGAGGTAGGATTAAATATACTTAGACCATCTCTTTCTCCTTACATTATCTTCAACCCATCACTGTAGTGCACACCAGCTGTGTGCTAACAGCCGCTGGGCCTGCAAGATCAGGGGTGTGGGCTGCCCTACCTCCTGGAGTGGTGAGGTCCAGGGTCCCAGCTGCCCTGATGCCCTGGTCTGCCTGGCATGGGGTCCTGGCCTCCTTTCTGCCCTGTCTGGGTTCTCGGCAGCGCTGCCCTGCATGGTGGAGTGCTTGGCTGCCCTGCCCCACACTGGAGGATCCGGACTTGGGGCTGCCCTGTCCTGTTAGCCAGCCCCACCTGGTTGGGTCTGGAGTCAGGGCTGCTATGTGGCAGGGTCAGGAGAGGGGCTGTCCTGCAGCCCCCTGCCTGGGGTCTGCTCTTCACCCCACTCTGTGAAGGAATCTGCGGGTAGGTCAGGTCATTGGGCATAGGGGTGTGTAAAGAGATTTGAGGGCGGCACTTTGTTTCTCAGGTAATGCACTGGGGACTGTGCACAATGATAAATAGGTTGAGAACCACTGCCATATTGTCTAAGGCCCAGATTTTTAAAGCTATTTAGGCCTTACTGTACTCAGCATAGCAACACTTAACGGACTTAGGAGCCTAACTCATTTTTAAAGGGGATTTTGGCCCTGAGGAGCCTAAGTCCCATTCAATGAAAATGAGATTTATGTATCTTAATCAGTTAGGCATTGCAATGCTGAGCACAGCAACACCTAAATACCTTTAAAAATCTGGACATAAATCAAATAAAAACAGAGTCCAACAAGTAGAATAAGAGTGGAATTCTCAAAAGGTTAAGAGTGCAAATCCCATTGATTTCTTCCTCTTCCCCAGGAAGTTGGTGACATTTAAAAGAATTGTATGTGTGTGAAAGCGTTTCTTCCTCCTCCTCGCTTTTTCTTAAGTTGTTGCTATGGAAGGCTGGGCTAAAGCAGTGACTTTGGCCCTGTGTTGTGAAGTCTGCAAGCATTCTTCTCTTTTCTGGAAAGGAATTCCAAAATTTTGGACCACCTACTGAGAAAGTTCTGTCCCTCAGCTTTCAGGAGATTGACTCTCGAGGTCAACGGTTTCATCATTGCTCTGGATCATAAGTGTTAATGGAACTTTTGCTCTCTGAGTGAGAGGGATTCTTCCAGTTAGCTTGGTCCACTCCCATGAGAGCCTTATATAGACTTCATATTTACCTGATGCTCTATAGTAAGCCAAGGTCATATCACCAGGTGTCTGTGATGCTAGTAAAGATGTATATGAGATAAGGTGATGGTGATCTCATCTGCAATGAGCTTGTAAATAATGATCACCTTCTGATCACTGGTCTTACATCAATCAGCAGGATTTTGAAGCCTTCATGTCATATCTTCAAAATGTTCAGTTTGCTTTGAGAAGGCTCCAATAAGTAGGTGAGCACATCTTACCCTCATTTACATGTGGACAACTCCAGTGAAGTCAATGAGGTGACATGGGTGTGAGTATTTTGCATGAAATAATTTGATTTTACAGTTTATTTCCCCTCATGCCCTGCAACTTGAGATTGATTTGTTCAATTTACTGTTTACAGAACTCACATGCTTATGTTTCGTATGCTTTTTCCCAGGCTTATACCTGAATTTCTCTTCTTGTCCTCCAAAATATTCCTTTACCTCAACACCCTTCTCATCTAACAAGATTCCTGACTTGGGAGTGAGTGTCAGGATGGTGTTTTCGCTATTAAAAAGAAGTAAAAAATAAAGAAGCACCATTATTAGAGCTAATCAGAAAATATTTTTTTTTACAGAAAAATCTGACTTTTGGCAAAAAAACCAAAGCCCAAATATTTTCAGTCCCAAACCAAAGATTTTGATTTAGAAATACTGTTGTGGTACTTTAGGGGTTGTCATTCAAATGCCTCATGACCCTATTTGCCTCTATACGCTGGGCTCCCTGGCTTGATTACATTTCCCATGATGCACCACAATCATCCCTCTCATTGGGCCACCATGGTGCATCCTGGGAGTCCTTGGCCACAAGGTATCATGGAAGAGGTGATCCAGCTGATGCTGGCAACAGGGAAGAAGGGGCATCAGGCAATTGAATTACAACTCCTATGAGACACCACAGCAGCAGTTCCAAATCATTTTTTTTTTCTTCTTTGGATTTTTAAGCTGAAAAACAAAATCATTTTGATTTTGGAGTGTTAAATTCTTAGTCTGGAAGTCAACATTTTCCATGGCAAGCAGACAATGTTAGTGAAAAATACCATTTAGTCAAAAAACAAATGTTCCACGAAAAACAGTTTCAACAGAAAGTTTTTGATGAGCCTGGCTTGCTTTGAACATTTCTGAAACCCAGGTTTTGACATATCTATGTGCTACAGTCCTCTGTTGCTAGGGTTTCAGATTACAAACCAATCTGAATGGGTCAGTCGGGCTTAGTTTGAAGGCAACCCTAACACAGAATGTTTTACTGCTCCCTCTCACCTATCTTCCATGTGTCACTCTTTTTTAAAACATAATATTTTATTTATTAATTTATATCTAGACAGCCACAGAACTGATACTGGGAAAATACAGTGCCTTGCCAAAATCACATACATTTTAATGGCTTTCCTGTTCACTTAACCCCACATCAACAGCGTATCCTCCTTTGCCTGAACTGTGCCTCTGGAGGGTGTGGAAGGCCAAAAGCTGGGTGGAACTGGCCTGGCTCCAGTGCCTGTTTAATAAAGGAAAACTTGGGACATTTTTGAAAACACGAGGTGCCTGTTTCAAGACACTTGGGTCCCGTCTACATGGCAACTTCTGATAGAGTTTGTGGTCAGTTAGTGACGTGGTTTGCTGTAAATGTAATCTGTGCCACACACACCATGGTTAATACTTGGTTAGCAATTGGGTAGCTAACAGTTTCAACCATGCCAGTGTTCTAGGCTAAAGAACAGTTGTCTTCCTGTAGAAGGGATTCCTTAATTGTACCTGTGCACTATGGGATATTCTGTGTACGACAACAGACCATGTTTTCCAGAATGCAGCAGTACTATCTAAGGGCTTTTCTACACAGGCACATTACAGTGCTGCAACTTTCTAGCTCAGGGATGGGAGCACAGCAAGTTTCAGAGCTGTAAAGTGCCAGTATAGACAGTGCACCCATTCTGGGAGCTATGTCCCCTGTGGAAGTGGGATTTTTTAGTGTTTTTTAAAAGGACATTAACATTGCCAGTGTAGACTAGCCCTTCATTACTTATAAGCCCTTTATTACTGTGGTATCTGAATGCCTCACAGTCTTTAAAGGATTTATTCTCAGATATTTCCCTGTGAAAAAAGGAAGTGTTATTATCCCCCAACAGGATAGAAAGAAAGACAAAGGGCAAGATATTAAGGTGCCTAGAGATGCTGATAGTGCCTAGGCTATTTTGAAACTCCCACTAGGTGCCTACCTGCATCTTTAGTAACCTAAATACAATATCTGGACCTTAGTGACTTAGCGAATTGAATCTGGGTCTTACAAGGCTCAAGCTACAGCCAGATTTTTAAAGGTATTTAGATGCTAAGGGACGTCTTCAAAAGGATCTAGCACCTAAAATTCATTGATTTCAATGGGTGTCAGGCACTTATATTTTTTAAAATCCCACAAGGCACCTTAATACATTTAAAAATCTGTTCCCTAAGCACTAGACCATCCTTCTTCCTAAATACAGGTAATCGGTAATATGTTAATACGGACTTCATTGACACATTGTTGTGTTGTGAATCAAGCTGTTGGGAGGACACATTTCTACCATCTTTGTGGTAACAAGGTCAGAAGAGAGCGTCACAAACTAATTCCAAGAGCGTAGTTTTAGAATAGACAGAACCTTATGCTTTGTGATGCATCCTAAGCCCCCTTGGCCCTTCAATGACATCCATAAGGGCACAAGGGTCTACCTGTGCAGATATCATTGCAGGCAGGGGCAATGACTAGGGATATGCTATGAGCCCCTTACTTTTGGCTACAGTAACTTCAAGATGGAGATTCCTGTTTTGATCATTTCCTTGAAAAAAGCACTGATTTACGTATTAGGCTATCCACTAACTAAAATAATAGCAGGTGCTATAAAACATATACAAAAAGTTATTGCACTTACTTTTAGTTTTACTTACTTCTTTTACTACAATATCTTGTGATTTTCCAGAACACTACAGCTTACAAAGATACTGCACTGTAATGAGCAACATTTATGGTACTAATTTTATAAGGAAGCTGGTATTCTATATGATACATATATCAGTGACATAGCAGTATTGTGTATTGTTGCATTTTTAAATACTCAGGTGTTTTGTTTTGTGTATACCCAACCAAAATATATTCTTACAGGTAGGATTGTGGGCATTCCAGTGTTCATGTTCCCTGTAAACCAGGGGTCCCTGTGTGGTAGGCGGAAATGGTGTTTTTCAATCTAAATATGCATGGCTAATTTAACTTTGCTAGTAATATAGCTATGTTGTCCATTGAGATTTTTTGTGAACAAGTAATAAAATGCCTGGGCATTTTTCTACATAGCATTTTCAGATTTACTTTCATATAGTCTGAATTCTCTACACGTTTCTTTCTAACAGATAAAGCCCAAAGTTGAGTGTTGGGGTTTTTTTAAAGTCAGATATTCTTGAGATTAGTTTGTGAATGAATTATTTTCTAAATTGCAATGTGCCAATAAAGCTTACAGCCAGGAAACACTGAATAAAGGATCCTCCACCCTATTTAGCAGAATAAAATAAGCAATTCCACTTAACACTTACACACTAGCTGAGCCATTGGATCCCCCCAAAACAATCCACACCTCCAAATTTGGGATGAAAAAAGGTACTATTAGCCATTACATTTTTTTAATTTACAAAATATTTTAATATTTTAAATTAAAGCTTGAGGGGACAAACATTTTTGTTGCAATAGTTTTGATTAGCCACAATCTCTTGGTAAGCCGTATTAAGAAAGTGATAGAGAATAATACTGAAAATACTGTATTGCTGTTATATAAAAAAATGATGGCACACTCTTACCTTGAACAGTTTCAGTTCTGGTTGCCTCATTAAAAAAAAAAGAAAAAAGATGTAGCAGAAACAGAAAAGTTACCACAAAGAGCAGTTCAGATGCATGCAATGACTTCCATTTGAGACCAGATTTTTAAAAAGTAGAACTAAATTTAGGAAGGATATGAATAAGAGGTGTCATGACAGATGTATATAAAATAATGAACAGTCTACAGAAGGTAAATCAGGAGTTCCTTCCTATTTACCTTATTATATAATACAGGAACCCAGTACAGTTAAGCACTACTGTTTTTTACGCAACATGTAATTAACCTCTGGAATCCACTGCCAAAAGATATTATCTTAATATCTGATACAAAACAGCACTGGACAGCTATAAAATAATAATATCATCTTCATTAATACTAGCTAGGATAAGAAAATGCCAATCACCAACTGCTATGAGTTAGGAAATTCCTTCCTCCATAGCTGTAGTTACTGCAAAATTGTCCATTTGGGGGTTTACATCTTTCTCTGAAGCCTCTGATATGGGCCACTGTGGGACACAAGGTACCTGACTAGATGGAGTATGGGCCAATCCACTAAGGCAATTCCTATGTTCCTGTGGCATATTCCTATTTTTTAAGCAATAACACGCTATCAAAAAGAGACAATTTAATCTTACATACCTGTTAACTAAGCCAAAGCTACACAGCAATAAGCTTTATTGAAACTGTACTGTAAATACCAATGGAGCAATTAGCGAAGTGCGGGCAGTTTTACATGGGAAACAAACAGTTGGTACCATGGGCTACAAAACGCAGAATTTAAACATTTGGGTCCTTTTGTTTACAAAATGCAGCAGTCACAAATAAAAGTTGCATTTTCAAAAGCTTCATTTTGGCAATTTGCACACATGGAATAACAGTCACAAATGATAAGTGTCATACCTTTGTCAGCAGAAGTTGAACAAATCTGCAGGGTTCCTGTTTGGATGCAAATCCCAGAAGTTCCACCCCCTGTGATTCACATCAAAAAATCTTTGAAAAAGGTTTTGATTTTGGCAGCTGCTGTCAAGATAAAACTTTCTTTCAACTGCAGCCATCCCAGTTCAGGGAAGGCTTTTCTTCTTCTGCGCAAAGGTCTTGGCGTCCATTTTCCTCCAATTTTCTCTTTTAAACTGAGCAAGTAAAGCAAAAGTTTGCGATGAATATTTTCATTGTGGTGAGCTGTTTTCTTTATTGATACCATGTTATTATTTAGTACCTGATAACACACTGAGGAAATGTCGCCTTTTCCCACAAATGCTGAGTAATTGTGAGATGTGTCACAATAAACCACCATTCACCTTTGGTCAAATGCATTTTTTATGTTTAATGTGTTCTTTATTGCTCACCAGGAGCATCGGACTGGCAGCCCTGGGGAATGGCAATCTCCCACTAGCCACAGAACAGGTAGGTCAGGGCAGTTGCCAAAGCAAGCTCCTGCATGTTGTCCCATCAATCTGCTTCACGCTATGAGGTGGAGGGTAGCCTCTTCTCTATGTCCATTCATTCCCTGGCCTCTCGCGGACTGACAATGTGCCAGTTAGTGCCCATTGTGGTGGCAATAACTGTGATTTACACCAAGGAAATCAGAATGTGCTCATCTCATGCATGGCCTTTTTCATGCTATTATTGAAACCATAGCTCTCTATTCACTCCAAGGCTGCTGACTCTACCAGACAGCCTGTGGAGGAAGACTATGCTTGTGCAAAGCTTCAATAGACTCCATTCTGCTGGGATGCAGGCTTGTCCAGGATGAACCTAATATCTCTGCTGGAATTTACAAAGAAGCTGAAAGAAGTTAGGTGCTCAGCTCCCATTTCCCACTGAAGTGTAGTGAGATTTGGGCACCTAGCTCTCTTCAGCTCTTTTGAAACGTCTTGCCTAACTCATCATAATTCCATATCACCTGCAAAAGAAAACATGTTAAAGGAAACAATTACACACCATTTTAAGTTTCATTCACTACTATTATTCTTGTGTCCTTCACTTTGGAGCAGTTGAGCCTTACCATGCTGCAGTGCTAAACGTTCTTGCTGAAATACATGTAGAAAGAACACCTTACAATTCAAGTGCAAACTTTACTTGTCTAGCCTTAAGGACATAAAATATGCCTAGGAAATAAAAGACAGTGTCTATACTCTCATTAAAACACATTCAGCCCAGGGCAAGGATTTGATCAAAAGGATTCCTGCCAACGGAAGGGCACGTGGGAACAATTGTAAGAAGTTGTGTATGTGTGTGTGTGTGTGTGTGTTTCTTTTCTTTTGTGTGCCCTGTCCCTTCCCCTATCACCTCCAATCACTTTTCTTTCAGGTGGGGGGAACAGAAGAGATCTTACTTCCTTGATGACAAGCATGGCCTTTCAGCAGCTAAAGCAAAAGTTACTTTAAGTTCAGATAAGACTGTGACTTAAACCAATATTACCTGAGACCAACACATGTTTATTGAGATGTAAGTGTCCTTCATTCCGATCAGCAGGCTCTGTTCCCTCCACTGCGATTTCAATTATTGCCCTTTTATTTGTCCAGAGTGAATAAGTGAATGGGCTGCATATTTTTATTCACAGCAGTAGCTTAAGGACTTCAAATCAGAGAGGTGTTTTGATTTTAGAAATAAACTCCAGAGGAAACAGTTTCAACTGGAACTTTCATATTTTTTTTACCAGTTTAAAGTAACATCAAAACTCATCCTTCCCCAAACCCAACAGCATTCTCTTAATCCAAATTAAATCAAGTGTTGCCCCTTTTTCTTTTTCCTTCCAGTTTAGAGGAAAATAAAACTATTCTTGTTTGAACGGTTTTGTTTGCAGATTCTAATGCCCTGCTACTGCACATTTTCAAATGATTTCATACAGCCCAAAGTCTCTTTGGTGTCAGCAACTGCTCAGGTACCGGCACAACCATAAGAATGCTGCTGATCAGAACAATGACTGCCTGGCCTACAGATGTCAAATTGAGGTAGAAATCTTGATGCTCATTGGAGTGACATTACAAAGTGCATTGCACACACACTGTATCTGGGTCAGAGGAGAAGTTATTTCACAAAGTTAGCAAAGCACTTCTGGGCAGGCTGACTTTTAGGGTTCTGGAACCATTTGAGTCTATTATTTTGTTAACAACTTTGCACTGAATAATAAGAAAAGGTGATATAGAAGTATGAAGAATCTTTTTATCTAAAAATGTGAGAGAGAAAGGATGATTCCATGGTTAGGGTGCTCGCCTAGGACTTAGCAGAGTGGGTTCATTTCTCTGCTCTGCCACAGACTTCCTGTGTGACTTTGGGCAAGTCACTGAGTTTCTCTGTGCCTCAGTTCCCCATTTGTAAAATGAGGATAACTGCACCACTGCCTTGCCTCACAGGGTGTTGTAATGGTAAATATATTAGAGTTTGTGAGGTGCTTAGATACCATGGTAATGAGAGCCATATAAATACTTAAGCACACAGGATAGATAGGCAATTTGGGTAGAAGATGTGGAGTTGCTAATTGGCAAAGAGAGACACCCAAGTACAACCCAAAGAACGTCACCTCTGAATGTCATTTCCAGAATCTTGCAGGGGAGACGAGAGACAAAAGAAAGACAAATTATCTCTATGCACCAGGAGAAGGCATCAAAATTAATAATTTAGAAGACTTGACAATTCAAGGTAAGTAACAAGGCCATTGGCTCACAGCATTGTGAGAAGGTGATTCTGTCAGTAAAGCACTGGGGCTATCAACACACCAAGGACTGAAGGAATACCACTGGGAAATGATGAGGCCAATGACCCACAGGGGTGGGGTCAAAATCTTTGATGGATATGACCAGTGGCAGCCAAAGCACCCTCCTAGTTTCAAAGAGGCACCGAGAACTCAAAGTCTGTTCCAGCAATGTTGCTAAAAGTGTACACGGACACCAGTGTTGCAAAGAGACATTCCAGAACACTTTTTAACAGGCCAAGTCATTCGAGGAATACAGAATTGCCATCCAAACCAAACCTAAAATCTGCAAAGCTGGTAGAGACCGGTACAGACTGAATAATTCCAACAGTGATCTCCCTTGCTGAGAGCAATGAGAAAGAAACTGGAACAGCATGTTTTAGAGGGGAGAGCTGAGGCACTGGCAATCAGTCTAAGATGGAGGCTGGCTGGCCTGTGGATCAAAGGAGCCCCATTTTTTGAGAGCTAGAAGTATTATAGTCTCTCTTACACAAAGAAGCTGAGATCTAAGAATAGAACTTTAGTGCACATGGCGCCTTTTGAGAATAACACTTACCCTCTTTTATAAAGTCCTTTAAGATCTTCAGATGAAAAGTGCTAATTAATGTAACTAATTAATAATAATAATAAATGAAAATTACATCCAAGAAATCAAAGGCATAACATTTCCGTCATCAAGTGTGGACTCTGGCATGAATTTAATTCATGGTACCAGCAACTCAATTCATGGCCCCAGACAATTTATTTTTGTTATATCATCTTGAAAGGTGGCTCATATTTTTGCCCATGGATGTAGAAATGATGGAATCTAAAGATCTCTGCTTAGAAGAAGCTACCATGGAGGAAAGATTCATTCAAATGGTACAGCAGTTCCTTTCATGAAGATGTGTAAAGGACAATTAACTCACAGAGCCTAAATCCAGAGGCCGAAAACTGACAACCATCTAAAATTATCCTGGAACCAGCAGCACAGCTACAATAACACTGCAAGCAACTATCTAAAATAGCAGTTCCATCAAATCATATGACAAAAGATGACTGTCTTTCTATTTGACCGGGTTTGTAGCATGAACTTGAACGCTGAATTTATACCATAAGTTCTAAAGCAAAAGAGCCAAACATTTTCTTTGCTACTTTCCCATCTTTAATAATATATAAAACACCCACCCTTTCATATGTGAAGTAAAGGCTTTGTCTTATTTTAGATATATGCAGCAAACAAAGCAAATAAAATACTTCACACAAGAGATGGGTAAAACCAGGGTTTTGGTTTATATGAGACCTCATCAATTGGGTTTGGGGTTTACAAAACCAAAATCAGAGGTGATTTCTGTTCAGATCCAGTTTGTTTCAACCTTCCATAGTTTGGAGCAGTTGGATAAACTATTCTAGGTTTGGCTCATCTATATAAAAGCTAATTCCCTAAAGCTGAGGAAAGTCATGAGCAAAACTGATTGGAAAGAAAAATGCGGAAAGAAAAATGTGAATGAAAATTGGAAATTCTTCAAGAGGAGTTTATTGGCCAAAAAGCCAAGATTCCACAATCAAGCAAAAGGACAACTTTGGTTGGTTCACTGGTAAATTGAAGGCAGAAATTTGAAATAAAGACGCAATGGAAATGGGGGGAGATAGATAGCAAACAATATAAATTAGAATGTATGAAATACAGAAAATTGATAAAGGAATCCAAATAGATCAGGGAAAAATCCTTGGCTGACAGAGCAAAGGACAATAAGGAATTTTTAAAATATATTGGGAAGAAAAGAAATCCTAGCAATAACAGAGGCCCATTGCTACAAGGAGACGGTAAAACTGTTAAAAACAAGCAGAAAAGACAGAGGTGTTCAATAAATATTTCTATTCTGTATTTGAGAAGAGGCAGGATGATATACCCATAACATGTGAGAATGATGAAGTACTTTCCAATTTATTAGTAACTACGGAAGATGTTAGACAACATCTATTAGAGATAAAGATTTTTAAATCAGCAGGCATGAATAACTTGAACCCAAGAGTTCTAAAAGAGTTGGTTCAGGAGATCTTGGGCCCACAGATGTTAATTTTAATACATTTTTTGAATATGGCAGAAATGTCAGAAGATGAGAAGGCTGCTAATGTTGTGTCAATATTCTAAAAGAGCAAGTGGAATGACTTAGGTAACTATACATTGGTTAGCCTGACATTAACCCCAGGCAAAATAATGGAAAATTTGATATTGGATTCAACTGATGAAGAACTAAAAAATAGGAATATAATTCATGCCACTACACGTGGTTTAATGGAAAATAGGCCCTGTCAAACAAACTTGATTTCAGTCTTTGATGACATTATGAGTTTGGTTGATGAAGATAACTGCACAGATGTTATAGCCATTGTAAGGCATTTGACTCAGTGCTGCATGACATTATGATTAAAAATCATCACTATGCAATTTTAATAGAGCCCAGTTTAACATGGATTATGATCTGGCTAACTGAGATCTCAAAATGTAGCTGGCAATAAGGAATTGTCATTGAATGGAGGTGATTCTAGGGGCATTCTGCAGGGATCAGTACTGTTCCCTATTTCTATTTCCTATTTCTGCAGAATAGTTATGTCCATGTTCTGGGAGCAAATATAAAATCACTCTTCATAAAATTTGCAGATGACACAAAGATTGGCGGAGCAGCAAATAATGATGGAGACAGTCATAAAGAGTGCCCTGGATAGCTTGGTAAGGGGGCCACAAATAAAAAAAAAATATTTTAATATAGCCAAATGCAAAGCTATATATCTAGGAACAAGGAATACAGGCCATACCCACAGAATGGGGAACTGTATCCAAGAAAGAAGGGATGCTGAAAAATAGTTAGGAGTCATAATGGATAAGCAACTCAACATCGGCTCCCAGTGGCTTATGAAATCTTTTAGTGCATGAATAGGGGAGATTAAGAGGAGAGAGGTGATTTTACTTCTGTATATAGCAATGGTGACACAGATGCTGTAATACTGCATCTGATTTGGGTATTCACAGTTTAAAAAGGATGTTGAAAAATTGGACAGGATGCACAAAAGAGCTACAAAGATTATTTGCGGGCTGGAGAAAATACCTGACAGTGTGAGACTTAAAGAGCTCAATTTGTTTTGCTTATCAAAAAGAAGATAGATGTACATTGTATGGGATGTACATTTCTTCCTTTATGGGAAGAAAATACCAGGTGCTAAAGGGCCCTTTAATCTAATGGAGAAAGGCATAACAAGAACCAGTGGTGGAAGATGAAGCCAGACAAATTCAAAGAAGAAACTAGATATAAATTTCTTAACAGTGGTTGGAACAAACTACCAAAGGAAGTAATGGATTCTCCATCTCCTAAAGTCTTCAGATCAAGACTGGTTGCCTTTCTTAAATATACATGTAACGGTGCACTCCATATATTTATAGAAATATGCTTAGGAGTATGAATAGGCTGTAACTGGAATATGCTTCATGCAAAAGGTCTCTTGTAAGGTATCATTACAAAGCTTATAATCTACTGAGTGTGTTCATCCTATTTGTATGAAAGGATCATTCTTGTATCTGAAGCTAGAAATATGAAGTATTACTCTGAAGTGCTATTGTAATTATTCAAAGTGTGAGCCATTAATGATGGTTTAGAATCTTAATGGCTCCCATTAACTAGGACAATTGGTTGTAAATGGTTCTGTTTACTTGTAAGCCTTCCTGTATACGTGCATGCCAGCCAGTGAGTAATGAAATGTCGGACATGTAAAAATGTCACGTGATACTGGAATCCATCTTAAATCTGGTGCTTTTCCATTTAGCAGGAAGAGTGGGAACCCAGAGAGAGACAAAGGATTCCCACTTTATACCAAAGATATAAAAGGGGGTAAACAGAACAAAGGGGGCTGCCAGTCATGAGGAATCCCCGAGTTACCACCTGAGCTGGAACTAACAAGGACTGTACCAGGAAAAGGGATTGGATGCAGACTAAGAAGGAGTCTAGTCTGTGAAAGAAGCTTATTGGAACATCTCTGGGGGTGAGATTTACCTGTATTCAGTTTCTTAAATGTATTAAGCTTAGACTTGCATGTTTTGTTTTATTTTGCTTGGTAAGTTACTTGGTTCTGTCAGTTATTACTTGAAACCACTTAAATCCTACTTTTTATACTTAATAAAATCACTTTTGTTTATTAATTAATGCAAAGTAAGTGATTAACACCTGGAGGTGCAAACAGCTCTGCATTTCTCTCTATCAGTGTTATAGAGGGTGGACAATTTATGAGTTTACCCTATATAAGCTTTATACAGGGTAAAATGGATTCATCTGGGGTTTGGGTCCCATTGGTAGCTGGGTGTCTGGGCGCTGGCGATAGGAAAACTGCTGTTTCCTGTAGGAAAACTTTAACCAGTTTTCCTATCTCCAGCACCCAGACACCCATCTCCCAGTGGGATGGAATGCTTCTGGGATTAAAATCTATGAATTTATTACTATATTTCAGATCAAACAATGGCCTTCAGTGAGGGAAAGCTTGGTCCATGCTCAAATATTGCCAATACTCAGCTCAGGTACATTCACTCTAATACAGCTTCTCTGGTTAACAAGTGACATCTTTCCTCTGATCTCCATAGCAAATAAAAGTTTATCTCAAAATGAAACATAAAGGTCTATTTTCAGATAATATCGGGCTAAAATTAGATTTTGTAATTTTAGAAGAAAAGGATTTTACAAAATCTAATACAAATGTTTCCAATACTTTTTTAAAAAATAAAAGTTAAATGAAATTGGCATTTTTTTATTCCCTGAAAGTGTTTGAAATCCAAACACAATAGCTCCATACTATTGCTTGAGAGTCAGAAAACATAAAGGAGGGAAAGTAAATTAAATTATTTTTTAAAATAATTTCTACCCAGAATATAAAAATATTCAATACGTCTCAGCATTTATAAGTCAATTTTATATTTTCCTCTGTGAGGATGGTGTATTTAATTTCATATTAATGAAATGGAACATGGGAAAGGTAAGGACTAGACCCAATGCCCATTGAACTAATGGAAAGTCTCCAGTGACTTCATTCCAGCAGGCCAATATCCATGCCCAGTATGGTTCACTTTACTTTGTGGTTGTTTCAATTTTTCTTCAGCTGGGTCAATTTTAACACAGGTCTTTGTTTTAAAACATGTACAGTGTTACATAGACAAAATAAGGTGATATGTTTTAACCTCAGTGTATGATTTATATCTGGAAAATATACCGTACATCCTATATTTAGGTTTGTATTCAAATTATCAATCTATTTAAAGAGGAAAAGGAAAGCAAGAAACAACCATTTTTGTTACGGACTCTAACTACATTTATAAATCACTGTCTCTGTTTTATTTTTTTCCAGTAGGAAGATAGGCTTCCTTCAAAGCATTTCACTATTTAAGGTTTAAATGTTTCCAGCACATGCAAAAGAGTGAAGCAAACCTTGACTTATTTACAGAGAGATGTTGATCAGAGATAAAAGTACTTAATAATCCACCAATTCTTGCTAAACACATTTTCCTTCCACATCCTCAGTGAAAGCAAGTACAAAAGCACTCTAATTTGCCATAGATATTTTTACCTTAAATAGATGTTCTTTTTATTCTACAGATGGCTGTCCAAACCAATGGTGAAAAAGAATGGTTCAAATAGATTAATCTGAAAGTTCATCATAATAAAGATTTTAAAATTAAAAAAAGAAGTGTTCATTTGAAAACAATTGTACAACAGCAGTAACACATGGAAGGGAATGGAAACAACAAACTGAAAAAAGTATGTTTCAAGAAAGGCTGACCACCTGATGTCTGCAAGACAAATTATTGCCCTTGCATTTTACGGAACATCTGTTAGATTCACAATAGCAATAACAACAACCGCAATAACAATAAGCATGAATCTGGGCAGATATTTTTTTTTCCAGTCTACAGAAGAAGTTGCCCCCCGAGTGTTTGGATGCATTCCAGTTTGCACTATCCGTGTTTACAATGACGGTGTTGACTGAACAGTCAGCCACTCTACCACTCATAGCAGTACTGGCTATTATAATAAGGACATAGGAATGTCAGATATTTTAGGATACAGGCAGTCCAATATATCTGAGTCTGCCCTTCCTATGAGTTAACACTTGAACTCATAGAACAGTATGTCTGGAGCCCTTCTGAATTTCCAGTTCTCACCCTTTTCTTCTTGTACTTGACTCAGTTATCATATAGCCTTGTAGCAGCTCCACCCTCTGTTCTCTTCTCTTTAGAACTGGGTAATCAAATACTCCCTTAGGGCCTGATCCAAAGCCTACAGAAGTCCATGGGAAGACTCTCATTGTTTCCAATAGGCTTTGGATCAGGCCCTTACTCTCCACACCAAGTCCCTAGGTTGTCTATCATTATCTCTCCAATAGCCTCAGTTATACCTTATTTATTTCTCCATTAACATCTCTAGCAGTACTAGACCCAGGTGCCTGGCTCCAGCCCCTCCCCCTCCCCAAGCCTTTTGCACTGGTTGTAACGATGCCCCACTGGGAAATGATAGAGAATTCTGAAGTGTCTCTTCCTTTTTGTCCTTTCTCCCTCTCTCCTTTATTTTCCTCCCTCTGGAGGGTTATCAGCGGTAGTCCTTAACCAGTTAATAGAAGCTGCAGAGGGAAATTCTAGTTTATTTCCCTCTGCACATTTAGATATGTAAAAGTTTATCCCTTGCTACCGAGGGAAGCTGATTAGGACTGTTCCTAGCCCTACTTTACCAGGGGTTAGCTTCAAAAGAAGAGTAACTGAGTCAGTTTCCCTTTGCAACTAGCTCAGAGTGTAAAAGGCCTACTGGAGCAAGAACTAATCCTGCTCACTTTCCTTCCGCAAGCTCTTTATACAGAAGAGCCACAAAGAAAAAAGGGAGTGGAGTGCTCATCGTTTTCTCTTAGCCATCAGCTGCTGATGTCTGGCTTTCATAACACAGGCACTCAGTGTTCAAATCATTTCTTAAAACACTGCTCCACGAAAATCTTTAAGAAGGCACATTTTTTAATCTGTGCCCTGTTGAGACTAGAGGGGTTTTGTTTCCAACTGCACCATGCCCATTTCGTCCCTATTCTCAGGCCAGTATTTGACTCCACCAAAGTTGTCTGCACTCTTATTTTACTCATTTAAATCTCTCATCTCAGTACTACATAATACATAAAATTCTGACCCAGATCATAATTTTGCAAACTCCAGATGACAACTTAAGATGTTCAGATCTGGGGTTTTAGTTTGGATGTATCTCTAGTTAGCTGGTTAGTTAGTATTAGTATTTATATTATAGTAATGCCCAAGAACAAGGACCACTGCCCTTTTCAACAAGGCACTATATAGATAAATAATAAAGACAGTCTTTTCCCTGGAAAACTCACAATTTACAAGGTAGTCAGGACACAACAGGTGCATGAAATAGTTTAAGGGTATAGGGTGGGGTAACTATCAATGAACAGCATCTGACAGAAAAGCAGAAGCCTCTAGTTTCCAAACAGGATTTTAGGCATAAGTATTTTAATGCTATCCCTGCTCTTTCTTTGCTTCAGAAATCTAGGATGACTCTAACATGACTGCCAAGTTTTGTTGATCTTGAGGGGATCTAATTTCTTTTACACCTGTTCTGGCACAGTCCTATGTTTTTTCAGTATTCCTTCCCTTCCTCTAGGGAAACATATGTCTGTTGCTTCCTCGTTTCTGCACACTCCCTCTCCCCTTGCATCATGGTGGATGATACACCAAGGCAAGGGATTCACGTTCTTTTGTAAGCAATGGCTATTATTCCTTCAATAAATTGTCCATTAAAAGCCTTTCTGTATCCTTCACTATTTGAGAACTGTTTGAAGCCTTTCATAGGGGCCAATGCTCTCTTCAACATGTATGTGAAGAAAACCTCTATCCATGAAGGCCTGACTCCCACTCCTGCAGCATGTATGTGTCACATATCTCTTATCCCTCCCATGTGGTCTAGTCCAGGAGAGCCCAGTTAGGAATCAGGTCTCCAACTGTCATCTGTCTGTGGGGAGGGCCCTTGCCCCACTCCCTTCTAACTGAGGGGTTTAAGGATGCGCAGCTCCCTGCCTTAAACCAATATCCCAGCAAGCTGGTCTTCCTGAAGGCCATCACCTGTGCTTTGCTTTCTCTCTTGGGGGCTATGAACAGTGTATTGCCAACAATTACAAGTTATCACAGCTCCAAGCAAGCACATTTATTTTAAATGTAAAAGCATTACAAAGAAAACATGAAGATTCCTATACACAGATTACCAGGAGTCACCATCAGTCTTATGGGTACCTAGAAGATCAAGCCTTTCCAATCCTTCCACAAGGGCTGTGGTCCCCCTTGGACAAAGGGTCCCATAAAACTGGATCAGGGTCCCATATGTTGCATCACAAAGAAGGCCCTCAGAGCGTTTAAACCCAGCCTTTTAGATCAAAAGCTTTTTCTTTGTCTGTTGGCCTCTTGAAAACCCACTGCAATCAGACTTTATTTATCACTTGTTTTTGCCATATCATTGATCTACACTTTCAATTTCTAGGCCTGGTCATTTTTAGTACTTCACATATACCCCTTTTGGAACTTGATTATTTTCCCCATTTCTTTTTTATTACCAATGTATTTATTGATTGGGGCTGGGAGTGTCATTTTTGTTTTCTTTTACTCCAGGAATCAAATCCTGGCTATCTTCTGCTTCTTTCCCCATTAGAGAAGCATATCTCTACTGAACCTGAAATCTCATTTTGCATTTGTATTCTGGCTGGCTGTGGGTTCACAATCAGCAAACCATGCAAAATACTCCTGAAAGGTGAAGAGAAAATGGGAACAAGGAATGGGTGTAAGTGGATCAGGGGGTTTCCTGAAGAAGCCTGGGGACATAATACTTCCCTGTTCCTAAAGGCCTGCCTCAGCTTGCCTGTCTGTCTCGCATATGGCCTGTAGAATAACATTTCTGAGAGTTTTGGAAGAAGCATACAGATTCTAACAATGGCTCATTGTAGTTCCCCTCCTCGCTGTCTATTTTCCCATATATGTGGGAAGCCCAGCCAGAATTTGGTACATAACTATAACTATGGGCATGCTAGTGATGGTTAAACCACAATGGAAACACCACCCAAACTCATTTAAGCCTTTATAGAAAAACCACTAAACTTTCACCTATTTCTAGAACTGAACTGGAACCATACCTTTCCAAAGGTTCTGAAATGCTGAGATAAAAGATTCTGTCTTTCAGAATCAGATTTACTGCCTCTACTAGAACCAGAAGTTCCAATATAGTACAAGGAAGGTTATTATTTGCAGCCTGATTTTGTAGATTTGAGAGGTTTGCAGAACTATCCACACCTTTGGGCACGTATCAGAACAGAACCCAACTCCAAAGGCTTTGGGATTTTTTGGGGGTGGAGGGTTTTTATCCTGAATATAGATATTCTGACAACGTAAAATGTGAATGCATCTATGAATGCTTATAGAGAAGGGCAGACACCCAACAGCAAAATATCCACAGAGAAATGGATAACTGACAGGATTCTTTTTGGTATCATTTTGTGTATGGTATCTTCTAATTTTGTTACTCTAGTATTTCTTGTGAGATTGCAACATCCATGTGGAACTGGAAGATAAAAGCTTATCCTTGTTACTTGACAATTAGTCTTGGTAGGGAATCTAGTTACAACACAGTTGGGTCCTAACTATGTTATGATTAGACCTGTGTGAATAATGGATTTTTTAATTCACTGATCAATCCAAAAAGATGTGGGGGGAGGGAGGGAAATTGTTTTCCAGTCAACCCAAGAGTGAAAATTTTTAAAATTTTTGACAAATCAAAAAGTTTAAAAAAAGACAACTTGTTGGGCAATGTCTCATTCTGATTTGCTTCCCTTGCCTTTGTTTTTCTATTCTGAACCCACTGAGCCAGGTCATATCTTATGCGTTATCTTCTAGAAACTCCATGCCAGGTCATTCCGTTCTTAACATTTACTCATGCTGCACAGCACCTTTTTGTACTTTTGTACAGCCTCCATGGTGTTTGTCATTTACAGTACCTTTGTGTACATAAGTCACTCATTTCTATACTCCTTTCCAAACTTCAGACATTCATGTCTGAACCATATACTGTGTCTGGGTTAAGAATGACCAGGTATTTACCAGCTATTTCCTTTTGCTACTCGCACAGTATTTAACTCCTCACTGCCCAGACTGGGAGCTAGGGTGGTGACTGTTCTGTCATCCAATGAGACATAGCAAACTTACCCCTAAGTAAGGCAGTTTTTCACCATCTTCCTCTTCCATGCAGATTAAACAACACCAATAATCTTTCTCTTTTTAGATGCTGTTACTTCCTAATGTCAATTAAAACTCTATTTTATGCTCTGTTTTGGAGGTGAGGATCAGCTTCTCCTTGGGTCTGTAATTTTGTTATATACAAAATTATTTCTGCAGCCCATTACTGCTGGAGGAAATATTAGGCTAGATTGTCAAGTGCTCCAGGTCATCATTCATTGCATCTGAAGGAGGCAGGGAATAAAAGTATTATTAAACCACTTGCTGCCCAATCAGAGGGACAGCTGGGGTTGATTTTGGGCTCAATATAATTTAAAGCAGTATCAGGGCTGCTCAAAAATATGAATGTCTGTGGCTCTCACTTGACCCTCTCTACCAGCCAGGGATCACTGAAATGATTTGCCTTGGTTACCATTTTCCTTGTTTAGGCTTTCCCCTTTTCTGTTTCTTTTTAAATATCCCTCTCTTTTTTGCATCATATTCCCAAAACATTATACAATTTGAGTTAAATTGCGTGACAACTTTTATTTGCTTAACTCATTTCTTCTAGTGTCAAGAGCATTTGTATTCCCTTCTCTATAGCATTTCAATTCTAATGATATATGGTGTCACTAGATCCTAAATACTCCCCATCTTCAAGTTAATTGATCAGAGTTGGCACATTTCCTAGAACTAGGACCTGTATAGCCTCAAACCATGTACGCTAGGCTGTTTGGCAAACTGTGAGAGATGGCAATCTTACATTACTTCTAGAAACCTATTCCTCTTCTTAGCTTTTGCATAGTTGCTATCCCAATCAATATCTGAGTAATTAAAATCCCTCATGATCAATGTTCTAGCTGTTTTACCAGCCGCTGTTATCTGTAAAAACACTTCCTGATCTACTTTCTTTGCCTGCCCTGGGGGTCTGTGGAAACATCCAGGAATAGCATGACTACATTTATTGTTCTTACTTAGCTGCAGTTCAAACTGTCTCCACTCTGACAGCCAAAATATTTATGCTGTTTCCTACTGCAGACTCAATATATCGCCATCCTCCTTTTGACTGAAGATGGTTGTCTAACCCCATTAGTAAACTTTGCATCTTAGTATTAAACTCTCAGATGTTTTTGTCTTTGAAGTTCCAGGAACATCATGCTTATCCTTGAAAATGCATGATTCCATTTCGTGACCCTATTAGTATGCTTACAGCATTTGTTTGGAAGATATTTTCTCCCACCTTTGCTTTACATTCTCATTATCTCCTACAGTGATAATCAGTGGATACATTACCTTGAGATCCTCGCATTCCCCGCTTTTGATTCTTCTCTGCCCACACCACTAATCTATTAAAAAACAAACAAACCACCAGCTAGAACATTTCCCTATTAGTGGCCAATCGGTTTGCTCCCATAAGATGGGGAATAACACAGGCCATCTCTCCTTTCCCATTCTGCTTTTCCATTTGGTTGTTTGTAATTCCCCAAACCACTCACGTCTTCACCCAAGATCTCTTAATCTGGCCATGGGAACAAGAACCAGAAAACACGGTTATGTAGCTTTCTTCTTCCACTATCCGGTAAAGGGGTGTGAGGCTCTTTAGGCAATACTGGAAACTTTCCCCTCATTTCATTTAGTTCAACTGTCATAGGCTTTTCCTTAAGCTTTTTGATTTTTTAAAAAGCCTTAGTCTGTCCTCCTGGAAGCCTCAGCTTTGTCTTGTTGTTTCTGTTAGTCTTTGGTGTTTTAAAAGCAGCCATGTCTATCCGCAGCATCAACTCTGTTGCTATCAGTACTTCTCTGATTTAATTCCACTGCAGATTTCCCCTTGCTAATTTCATCATTTTCTACCATCCTTTCTTCTGAATTGTCCACAGTTAAAACTATAGGAGATATACTGGGCACTGATATGACACCTGTGTCTATCATTCTTCTTTCTTTCTTTACTACCTCTTCTCACAATTACACAGCCCCTGCCTTTTATAGTCTCTTCTTTCTGCTGGAACAACACTGTTTCTCCTCGACTATGCTGTGCTTCCAATGCACTCATCCTGCATCTTGCTCACAGCTGGTTCTCCTCCTACTCTGTCACTCCTTCAGAGTCTGAAACCAGCCATCTGTCATCAATGAACCTCTCAGATTCATTGATCTTCCCTAGCGCATCAACCTGTCTCTCTAATGCAACAGTCCAATCTCTGAGTGCCACAACTAACCAGCAATACACACACGCGTATTGTTCTAGCTCTTCCGTCCTCCACACTGAAAATATGTATCTACTGCAAAATCTTTTATTATTTTAATACACTACAAGTAGATGCTGCTGCTGTCTGCACTATTATTTATTTAAATCTGCAAAGATTTAATAAATAAATAAGGACCCAAGAGCCCGAATTCTGCACCCATCTAAGTATTGTGAAACACCACTGACTTATGAGGAGATGTTTGGGCATATATTGGTAGAAAATTGGGCTCTAAATCATCTATAAAACGTAAACCAAATTCTGGACTGTGTGCTATCCTCCACTAGGCAGTCCAGCAGGGAATAAAGAAGAGAAATAAACTTGTGCAATGGGAGCAGTTGCATGCTCCCCTTAAACTCCCTGGCTTGAACCATGGGAACTCCAATAGACAGAGGAGAAGCCAGGGAGGATTTGCTGTCTCTGCTTTGTCTTTACATTTCTGAGTGGAACTTGGCTCAGTTATTATTGCTGTTTGGACCAAACCTCTATTCTTTCCCCACAACTCAACCCCTCCCAGGGAAATCAGACAGGCCCTGAGTTTTGTGCAGACTTTTTACCTTCTGGTAGGTATTTCCCTAGGAGGGTAAGGTACAGTCCTGTGCTTTGTTTTATGTTTGCAAACCATCAAAATCAATCACAGTCCAAAGATGACAACAGAATTTGGCTCGGCTTGTGCAGACTTGGAAATCACAAATGCATTTATGTTTTAAAACACAATCTATGAAGATCAGATCCATCTTCATTCTCCTGCCACTAAATCATGATGCAGGGCCCAGTGTTTTCTCTGAAATGGGTGATGATATCAGACTAATAAAACTAGAAGAGTCAATGCAGTTTGCAACAAACCTCATGGACCCATTTGTAATAGCTGCAAAGTTCCTCTCTATTGCTCTGTCTGATACACATGAGCAGTGTACTCTCATGTTAAAAGTCCCAGTGACATTTGTGTGGAAGACATTTACTGCACATGATCAGTGGCTAATTGATTTTTAAACCTTAGATATCTTGTCTGGTTTTTGTTTTTTTTTCAAAATGCCAAACACTGATTAAAGCACACAATAAAAGAATCTTTTTCTAATTCCATTATTATGATAAAGCTGTTTTTTCAGTTGTGGAAGCAAAAATATAGGGCATATTAAACTACAAAAGCCTCTTTTTTCACATTTCTATGCCTCATTTTACTTTATGGCTGTGCTTGCCGCTTGGCTTGAGCTGTTACCCAACACTGGGGCCTTGCACACTTGTTTCCATTAGAAGGAGAAATTGTTGATATGAGGCAGGTATTTCCTTGGTGCAATCCTAGCTATTTATAAAGTCCTGTTTCCCTGAACACAGAAAGAACAAAGAACTGCATGCAGTTTTCTTGTTGAGAAATCCAAATTTGCCTTTCCTGTGCCCGTACAAAACTGTCTCTCAGCTTCCTCTCATGATCACACTGACACTGCTTGTCTGTTTGCTTTCTCAATGCTTTTGGCCTTTCTCACATACAGTCCCACGCAACTACAACCAATCAAAGCCTCAGCCCCTGCATGAGCAATCAGTCCCCAGGGAAATCCCTCGGCCTGCAAGGCTTAGGTGCTAATCAGCCTTGCATGTAGCCTCGTGCCTTGGGCAGTGGCTTACATTGTCTCCAGTTATCTTACTTCATAAAGGAGTAAAATGGCTTCTTCCATTTAGTCTAAATGAAGAGTGGTTAGCAAGCCCATCATCTCTAATGAGGTCTATAATTGCCTATAAATCAAAGACATGCTTGAGCTCAGCCTTTAACATCTTCCAGCACACAGTTACATATTTTAAGTTAATTTATTTGTCTTTAAAAGTGCCGGATTAACATCATTTTTAAGCGAAGGCCTCTTTTTATCCACAAAATGCCAGACCCAAAGCGCAGTAAAGTCAACAGTAGTTATTCTATTGACTTCATTGAGCTTTGGATCAGGGCTCAATGAATAGGTAAAGAAGACACAATAGCAGTGCATGCTTCTACACTACACTATTGTCACTTGACCTACAGAGACCACATACAGGTTGTGAGAAGGAAGTTTATTCTCTCTATTCGTATGCCCATTCAATTCTTGACATTATGAGGATCTAAAAGGGTAGCAGTTGAGTGTTGGAGACATATGTCACTCTACCAGGATAGTGACTGAGATCTATATAAATTATTTTCCAGTGGTCAGTAAGCAGCTGTTAGATGTTTAGGCTCAAGTCAGTCCAGTCACTAAATGATTTGTTTCAAAATGTGATGGTTAAAAACATTGCTTCTAGCTCTGTATTTCTATAATTGAGTTTTAACCTCAACACCTTTTTCTTGTTTCAATGCATTTTCTGCATTTACATGAGTTGTTCTCAGTCTGTTTTGTGTAGAAAGACTGACCAAACCCCAGACAGTTTTACCAGAGAGGTCTGAGGCAATGTCTGGGTGGTGGATGGTGACTACATCCCCACTGAGAGAGTATGCCCCTATCACACAACTGGAGGTTCTCAACCCACCAAAGGAAGACATGCTACTGAGTATATGAACTGGACCTTTGCTTCCAATGATTGGTGAAAGTCAGAAAAGAGCACGAGGTCACTCCTGGCCAAGATCATCAATGCCATCTTAACAAAGAGCAGCCTATTGGCTTCCCTGAAACATGCAGAAATCCAGGCAGGGTCAAGAAATCCACACTCAGACCATTAGAACTTCCTAGCTACTGATATGTGTTGAGACCCCTCATCCAGAATGAGCAAGATCCTTGTAGCATTCAGGGTAGTTCCGACAAACTTCCCTCAGCTGCACAATAGCCTCAGACTAGCTTTTCTCCTGGAGACAAACATCAAGTGTAATTCCCACTTATGAATGTGATGTAACTGAAGGAGGGATGGCGATATAGTCTCAACAATGCCTATATACAGTCCTATGGCAATGAGTGCATTAGAAAAGCATAGATAGATTTATTGTAACAAGTATTTCATTGCAAATGGCTGCTTCACAACTCAGCAGCAAACCAACAAGAGATTATGGGCCAGATTCTCTTCTATAACTGAGATCCACTCTGCCTCGGAGGGTGAGGCTGCCCAGTTAGGAGGCCAGTTACAGCTGCCTGATCCTCTGCTTGGCTTAATCTCTAATCAGGGGTTACAGCAAGGCTATCCACTGGCTAGAGATGATCAGAGCACAAAAGCACTCTAGTCCCCTCCCACTTCCAGAAGGGAGGTGTCAGTGGAGCAGGCTCTACTAGTCTCCTGGTAGGAAGTTATGATACGCAACTTCAGCTACGGGAATAGCGTAGCTGCAGTCAACATATCTTAGGTCGACTTACCTCAGCGTCCTCATGGTGGTGAGTCAATTGCTGTTGTTCCCCCCTTGACTCTGCTTCCGCCTCTCATGCCGGTGGAGTTCTGGAGTCGACGGCGAGAGCGCTCAGGGATCGATTTATCGCATCTAGACTAGACACGATAAATCGACCCCCAAGTGATTGATCATTACCCGCCAATCTGGCGGGTAAAGTAGACCTGCTCACGGAGACATAGATTTCACTACTACATTTTCTGCTGAAAACTAACACCTGCTTGAAGAGGCTCTCTAATGGCATACATTGCACATTCACTAACGTTTTACAAACAACCATATCGTGCAGTCACCCTTGGCAGCCTGGCACTACGCCTCACTTCATTTATACCCCTGACACCAACTACTACTCACAACATTGTTCATGAAACCCACACCTCTCCTGTATTATTCACCTAAACCACATGAACACATAACTGATAAACATGGTTGGAGCTGATTGCCCAGTAAGCAGATTGAAATATGCAGGCTCTGGGTGGTGGAAGGGAGGTAGCTCAACCTGTGAACGGTAACTGAGGAGTGTGTTCTAGATGGGATAGTGAATGATTTAATTGCTTTTTCTGTTTTGTTTTGACGGATTATGCAGTATAATGCCCTTACTCAGCATTATCTAATTTTTTCATGAATGGATATATAATTAAACGGAGGTAGTTGAATAATTATGTATTATTTAAATACTCCACTGTACAATGTTGTGTCATCTTTCATTTCCACACATGGACAATCATCTTTGTACCTCATTTGGCTGCCTGGGGTCTCAAATTGCTAGACTCTCTAAACCCGGGAGCGATTGTTAAATTGAGCTGCAAACTTCCATTAGGGCATTATGTGTCCACTTCCTCTGTTAACCTGGTTTTCCCTTAATCAGAGACTTTAATTTTTCACCAGAGGATAATTTATGAGAAAGAGCATGCACATAAACCAAGTTCCTACACTCAGTCGCCTCCAAAACCAAGCATTCACAGGTCCAACAGGACTGGTGCTGAATATAATGCATGAGAAAAGAGTAAGGGTGAAATCCTGGCCCCATTAAAGTTAAAAGCAAATCTCCCACTGACTTCAACAGGGCATGGATTTCATTGTAAGTATTCAAAAACCTTCTCTCCTTCCTTGCTCTATTGGTTTCCAAGTGCATGCCCTTTGGAAAGCAGATTTAAATTCTGAGTTTCTGGTGTAATTTCCTAGTCCCATTAACTCCAGATTCCTGGTCAGAATTTTAGAACAGTTGAAGCAGAGATTTCCCACAGAGACTATTCCCTAGAAGCTGAATTCAACTCAGCACACATTGGGAGAGGATGTGAAGTGTTTAGTCAGTACTCATACAGTGCAGATATGGTGAATTATTATGTACCATGCTGCAGTGCTTTGCCTTAAGATACTTCCACCAATGTGAGAGGATAAAACATCATGTCTAAAAGCAGGGTGGTCAAAAGTTCGTGGATCAAGTGAATATGCTTCTATTTGTGCCATTAGCCATCTACTTTTGGAAGCAGTTAAGAATGCCAGTATTACTTCCATGTTAATCATTGCAAGGTAGGAAACATTGATTTGTTAGCAATGTGAAGCCAAGCCCAGAGGCGCTGTGTTGCTTCTAGGAATGGCGCACAGTAGCCATCCATATTAGAGAAATACTGTAAAGTCCCCTACATGTAAAAGTATTTGAGATACTTGGGTAATGGCTGACTAGCTCAGCCAATGCTTAAAGGCCTATTATCATTTCTATGCTTCAGACATTCCCCTGAGATTAGGGAGAGATGAGCGCATGCTCTCAAATGGTTTCACTGTGTATTCCAAAACAGGAAGGTTTAAACATTCTCCAGTTTCAATGGTGCATTTTGATTTTCCTTTGGACCAAGTTGAAAATGTTGCAGGGAGGCTTTTAAGGAAGGGAGTGAGTCGGGATAAGAAATTAAATGAACGTATGGTGGGGCTACCACTGCTTAGGACTCTGAGGAAAATCCTGCACTAGAAAGAGAAACAAGCCATAACAGAAGGCACAAGAAACAGAACTGGTGACCAGCCAAAATGTCTCCAGTGTTGGTTTGGATAAGACAGTTTTGTATAGAGCTCTTCCCACAGAAAACTGTATGTGACCCTCTGTTTAGCACTTGCAGACTTGCAGCCAACAAAGGTCATAACCAGGCAATCCATTTTTGGACCAGTTGGAGTATATTTCCTAAACAGTATGTAGGAGGAATGATCAGGAAAGACTTGTGCTTTAATCATCAGTCTGATAAAGGGCATCTATTTCATACTCAACACAGGAACAAACCCCCTTGTGACACAGAGGACCTTTCATAGAGAAGATGAGTTTGAATCTTATTTCATTATCCATGGGCCCATGTGTAAGAGAGAGACAGTTCATGCAGCCATCTGGTCTCACAGTGCAGTCATGTGGCAATTTTTAAAAATCTTGTCTTATGATTTTTTTCTTTTATTCCAGTTTTCTTTCTTATTTGAATTAAGGAAGGTCAGTTTGCTGGAAACCAACTCTCTCTTTTCTCTGCAGCTGGGATACGGGAATAGAGATGAACAGATGTTACCATGCAGACTTCAGCTCTGAGTCTTTCCCATTCACTTTGCTTCTTCTGTGACTTTATTACTGATCTGAAGAGCCTCTCCTGGTCCCTTTATTTTGAGAAAATATGAAAAGACATTCACTCTCCATCTTAGCTACATGTTTGGCTTTCCTTCAGACCCCTCCAGTTGGGCCAATCTGTGCCTATGGCTGTTGGGAGCTCTCTTTTTAACTCATATACTATTGATTTTTCTATGAAACTGCAGACATGTAAGTTTATATCTCAATCAAATAATGTCTCAAAAATTCGACAAACATATTCCAAGTAATGAGAATTGGTGTTCTGCTGGCTTACATGTATGAGGAAGAAGGGAGAAGATTTGCAAGGCACAAAGGGCAGTTAGGCACCTAACTCCTAGTGAAAGACAATGAGAATTGAGTACCTAACTACCTTAGGTCCCTTGAAAATCCCTGCCCAAAAGCCTTCTGTCAGGGAAAAATAAACAGGTCTCATTAACACTGATCTTCAGGGCTTCTGGTAGAACATGAAAGCAAATATAATTAGTGTTATATTTTAATAAGCTAGATGCAGCATGGAGAGCATTGCTTTGCACTGAAACATCAGGTGTTGACTGCTGACGGAAGCAGGATACGGAACTAGGTGAACCAATGGTCCAGTCCTCTCAGACAAATCCTAAATTCCCATGAGGAACAGGGGGAAAGGGCACTATCGATTTGAAATGAACATTGTTGAATATACAGATGATTAAAAAACACTGTGTCTGAACGTGGTTGTAATGAAACGTAGCTCCATTAAGAGAACATTAAAGTTGCACAGTATTAGCACGCAGAAGTCAGGAAATGCCAGAGTCACAGCTGAAGGCTTGGGTTGCAGCATTCAGTGGAGTAAATAAGGAAGAAGCAGTGGGGAAGATACATAATATTTGTCTTTGTTTTGGGGGAACTTTGTGTCTTCAGACTTGCCAGAGTCTGACAGGGTGACTCTGCTGGCTGGGACACAGTCATCCAGATGTTAGGTGTGGTGGACAGGGAGGGTTATTAATCAGCCTGGCAGGACAAACACAGTTGACTGGAACCAGTGCGAACACCATGGGAGGAAAAGGCGTTTATAAATAGGAGTGGGAACCATCCTGGGAAAAACTCAGTGGTAAAGCAGCACAAGGACCAGAAGGCTCTGCTGTAAGGCTTGTGTTCTAGGGACTTTGCCAGTTTGTAAAATCCAAATAATCTGTGTTTATGGCTCCACTAATCTTGGGTTCTTTCTCCACAATGTAACAATAAGTGACAACATCTCCAGTCACAGCTACTAGAATTATTTGATTAGTGAAATCCTAACCTGGACCCAGTTTATTCATAAGAAGGATCTGCAACCAATACGAGGCCAGATCCTGCAAGCACCTGCATAAATTCAGATTCATTATTATGTAGAATTAGAGCTGGTCAACATTTTTGCAACACTGTTGTAGGTTTTGGACCAGCTGTGTTAGATATACAATGAATTAAGATGAGGTAGGCTTGTTCTCTGCATTCAGTTTTCAGCGTAGCAGGTGGATGCCCCATGCATTCAGAATATGCATGTTACATATCAAGTGCCTTCTGGCACTGCATGCTGTGGGACTGTCAACCAATCCTGACTCCATTTTGCACAAAAAACTGGAATCAAGATGTTTCCTAATATGAACACAGCAGAGATGCAACTCTATGGTGACTGGAACGGAACCCTGCAGAGCAACTCAAAGCAAACTGCACGCACAACCTTGCTCTCCATGTGCTCTCCAATCCAGATCAACAGTTTACTAATGAGCTGTAATCCAGTCAGTCAAGGGCTGGAACAGGAACTTCCTAGCACTCACTAATCCAATCAAAGAATGCTATAGTACGGACACTATAGATCTCTGAAAGCCACAGGTCCCTTTTGGAATGATACTCTTACTGGGCAGGGGAGGGGAAATCTGTAGCTTTTTGAATATATCACCCTAAGTAGTTTGATGGACGGTGTTTAAGTGGGTTTGAAACTAGGCAAAATGAACCTGTCCCTAACCTCAGATTAGGTAGGTATGAAATATATTTTCTCTGCTAAGATATCAGACTTGGCTTCTCCTTTAGAGTCAGATAATCTAACAAAGAGATATTGCCATAATGTTAGTTCCGTCCATTTTTTGCCCTTCATATTGCCAAACTATTCTGAAAATGTATCAGTCCAGACACAAGCCTACTCACTCACCCTTTACCTTGATGATGGCTACCGTGGAAAAACAAAAGAGAGGTTACTTGTTAATAAAAAAATTAAGTCTTCCCCTGAAAGGGTGAGTAGGTTTTTGTACAGGTACTTAGTAACTTACTACAATCTTGGTTTATTGGTTTCCTAATAATAGCTGGGTGGTTTTGGGGTTACAAATAAAGTACCCAAAGGGCTGAACAGAAATCAGTCTCAGACATTTCAGAGAATGTCTTCATCGTATAGTTTGTACTCACACTGTTCAGACTATCAGCTGCACATACGCTGTTCTCTACAATTATTTGTTATTCAGGATTGATGACTGGACAGCAGAATTACATGGAGGTATGGTATTCTTTAAACACTCCACAAACAAAATGAGCCATCATGACATGCAAATAGCTATCATTTAGTTTTAGAATTATGCTGGTGCCTGGAGGTCACAATTGAGATCAGACCTCCGTTGGGCTAAGCATTGTACATACTTACTGTCAAAAGTTCTTACTGTGGAAGATCTGTGGGGCAAGGACCAATTTTTTCTTATGTTTGTGATTAGCGCAATGGGGTCTTGGACCACGTTGTGGGTTCCTATACACTACCGCGACAAAAACAAAGCAATAACTAATACTGTAATTGACTTGATTACAGTAAGAGACAGTCCCTGCCCCCAAAAGCTTGCAATCTAAATAGACAGAGGAAATATTATTATCCCCATCTTGCAGATGGGGAACTGTTTTTGTGTGGGTTAGGCATGCTCTAAGAAATCCTACCAGACTGGGCCCTGGTGGGAATAGGCAAGGGAACGCTCAGCCTGAGAATCCCACTGGGGCTTAGGTGTGAGCTAAGTAGTGTCATTCCTCAAGCATATGCCCGTTGACAGAAATGGAGGTGCCTAAGGGACTTTACCAGCGGAAATGCGGCTGTTTAAAGAATGTAAGCAACTACAGCGTTAGACAGCAAGTGACCAGGGAAGGCTGAAGATCAGTAGTGCCTAAGTTTTGGACTTTGGCATCTTAAGAGGAAGGCAGGGGCCCAAGTCCCTTTGTGGATCTAGCTCAGAGACACTAAGGCCATGGTTACACTGGCACTTTATAGCGCTATAAAGCCCCCACGAGCACTATAACCTACTCTCCGTCCACACTGACAAGGCACTAATAGCGCTATAACCGCAGAGTTATAGCGCTATTATTAATCCACCTCCTCATGGGGAATAAGGGCTGTAGCGCACCTGCTGTAGCGCTACAGGAAGAATGTGGACACCCACTGCGTATTAATTGGCCTCCAGCCTGTCCCATAATTCCCGTTCGAGCCACTCTGGTCATCACTTGCAAACTCTTTTGTCCTGTCCTCAGGTGACCACACGTCAGACCCGCCCTTTAAAGTTCCAGGGAAATTTGAAAATCCCCTTCCTGTTTGCTCCAGCCAAGCGTGGCGTGCTCTCAGGGAATCCTTGCAGGTAATCATTCTCATTGATCTGATTGATTGCGTGGCGTGGTCTCAGGGAATCGTTGCAGGTGATCATTCTGATTGATCATCATGACTCCACGTGCCATGCCTCCTCGCAATAGGCGATCCCCAGCATGGAGCAATAGTGAGGTGCTGGACCTCATCAGCTGTTGGGGGGAAGAGGCTGTTCAGTCTCAGCTGCGGTCTAGCCGCAGGAATTTTGACACCTATGGGCAGATATCACGGGCCTTGGCAGAAAGAGGCCATGAGCGGGACACTCTGCAGTGCCGTGTTAAGGTAAAGGAGCTTAGGAATGCGTATCGCAAAGCCCGCGAGGCAAACGGCCGCTCAGGGGCAGCCCCGGTGACTTGCAGATTTTATAAGGAGCTGCACGCGATACTTGGTGGTGATCTCACGGTCACTCCATCAACCACCACGGACACTTCCCAGCCCACCAGTGAAGGGGGAGGTGAGGAGGAGGACGAAGAGCAGGAGGATGAAGAAGAGGAGGAGGATGAGGACGAGGCAGCAGCGATCCAGGGCACGGAGGAGTCCCTGGACGCATGCAGCCAGGAGCTCTTCTCAACCCAGGAGGGCAGCCAGCCACAGCGTCCGGCGGTTGCAGGGGCCAGCTCAGCAGCGGATTGCGGAGGTAAAGCTGCTTTTCTATGGGGAAGGCTGGCAGCTTGGGGTGGAAAGGGATGAGGGGGGCATTCCACCTGGAGCTCTGTTCAAGCCAGGAGGAGGGCGGCCAGCCACAGAGTCCGGCGGTTGCAGGGGCCAGCTCAGCAGTGCATTGCGGAGGTAAAGCTGCTTTTCTATGGGGAAGGCAGGCAGCTTGGGGTGGAAAGGGATGCTCGCATGCTTGCCTACGTGTGGAATAGTGCATTGATGTAGTCTATCACATCGCGGTAGTCATCATCAGTAATCTCTTCAAAGGTCTCAATAAGAGCGCTTGCAATGCGCCTGCGCAGGTTTCCCGGGAGAGCCAGCGTGGTCCCCGTCCCGGTCACGGTCACTAGTCCCTGCCACTGTGCTACAATGGGTGGGGGGAGCATTGCTGCACATAGGCACGCTGCATATGGCCCTGGGCGGAAGCCGCATCTTAATAAAATCCCTTCCCTTTGCTCCTCAGTGACTCGAAGCAACGAGATATCTTCCAGGACAAACACCTACGGAGAATGTTGGAACAATGTTCAGAGTAGGGCTCCTGCCACTTACCGGCACTCCCCACCCCCTCCCCCGCCACAGCTTTTCAGGGCAGGGAAAAAATCCTTCCCCCTGCCTGCTGCTCACACTGTGGCTCCTGCCACTTACCGGCACTCCCCACCCCCTCCCCCGCCACAGCTTTTCTGGGCAGGGAAAAAATCATTTCCCTTGCCTCTGGAGTCCACTCACCATGGCAGGGGCTCCGTTGCTGTATCTGTGCTCTCTGCGGGACAGGCAAACAGGGAATGCGAGGGAATCATAGGCATGTCTGCTCTTTACAAGGGAACCACTGTGCAATGTATCTTTTTATTTTAGAAGGGTCGTCCTTCACCCCTTCGCCATCGCTCTTATCAACAGCTGAGAGGCTCAGGCGACTGAGGAAGCGGCCACGAAGGAGCAAAGAGGATCTTGTACAGCAAGTAATGCAACAGGCTGTAACGGAGAATCGAGTTGCACAGAGGTGGAGGGAGAATGAAAGCAAGTTGAGGGAGAAGGCGCGGAAGGAGAACGCGATTCACCACCGGGAAAGCACCGACAAGCTGCTCTCATTACTGCAGCTTCAATTGCAGACTATGCAGCGGCTTGTCACCCTTCAGGAGGAGAAGCTCCGCACCCACCACCCCAATTATCGTTTGCCCCAACTCCCTTCCCCTTCTTTGCCTCTGTACCCTCCAGGCCACTATCATCAGCCAAATGGTTATCACCATCCACAGCTGCCTCCAACCCCTCTGTCTTCACCGAACAACCCCCAGACCCCAGACCATTATCCACTGCAGTCTACCCCTAATAACATGCCTTACTGGCCACCGCAAATGGGGTTCGGGGGACATGGCCACTGTGAGGGCACTGGAGACTCAGAGACCCGGACATACTCCGATCTCTGACTGACCCCACAACACCCCCATTGCACTCCCCTGCCTTCCCCCTCACATGCATCACAATATTTTCTTTCAGCAACTGAAGTACCTGTTCAATAAATGAATTGTCTTCTTAATAAATGGGTTTTTTTTATTAAGTGTACATACATTATTACAGGCTACAGAAAAGCAAATGCCTGTTCCTGTTAAAAGAATGCTCCCTCCCTCCCTCCCTCCATCTGCACCTCACTTTAGAACTGGCTTTCAGCCTCAAAATGCTCCCTCAAGGCTTCCCTGATCCTAACAGCCTTGCGCTGGTCCCCTCCATGAACCCTGCTCTCTGGCTGGGCATATGTGGCCTCCAGGCGTTGAACCTCAGAGGACCATGCCTGAGTGAAGCCTTCGCCCTTCCGCTCACAAAGATTATGTAGGGCACAGCATGCGGAAATAACCGTGGAGATACTACCCTCGGCCAAGTCTAGCCTCCCATAAAGACAGCGCCAGCGCGCCTTGAGACGCCCAAAAGCACACTCCACAGTCATTCGACAACGGCTAAGCCTGTAGTTGAACCTTTCCTGACTGCTGTCCAGGCTCCCTGTGTACGGTTTCATGAGCCAGGGCATTAAAGGGTAAGCAAGGTCACCAAGAATCACTATGGGCATTTCCACTTCCCCCACGGGGATCCTCTGGTCTGGGAAAAAAGTCCCGGCTTGCAGCTTCATGAACAGGCCGGTGTTGCGGAAGATGCGTGCGTCATGCACCTTTCCAGACCAGCCAGCGTTAATGTCAGTAAAACGCCCACGGTGATCCACAAGCGCCTGGAGAACCATGGAGAAGTACCCCTTTCGGTTAACGTACTCCTCAGCTAGGTGGGCGGGTGCCAGAATGGGTATATGGGTCCCATCTATCGCCCCTCCACAGTTAGGGAAACCCATTTCTTCAAAGCCAGCCACGATGTCATGCACGTTATCCAGAGTCACGATTTTTCGTAGCAGGATGCAATTAATGGCCCTGCACACTTGAATCAGCACAACTCCAACGGTCAACTTTCCAACCCCAAACTGGTTGGCCACCGATCGGTAGCTGTCTGGGGTAGCCAGCTTCCAGATCGCGATAGCCACCCGCTTCTCCACCGGGAGGGCAGCTCTCAGTCTGGTGTCCTTGTGCCGCAGGGCAGGGGCGAGTTCAGCACACAGTCCCATGAAAGTGGCTTTTCTCATTCGAAAGTTTTGCAGCCACTGCTTGTCGTCCCAGACTTGCATGACGATGCGATCCCACCACTCTGTGCTCGTTTCCCGTGCCCAGAAGCGGCGTTCAACAGCCGTGAGCATGTCCATTAATGAGACAAGAAGCTGTGTGTCGAATGCATTCACCGCTTCGATCTCGTCTTCAGAATCATCACTGTCATCCTGCATGTCAAGGAATAACTCCACTGCACACAGAGATGTGCTGGCGACAGTCGTCAGCATGTCCCTCAGCAGTTCTGGATTCATTGCAGCACTCGACAATGGAAGACGGAGCGTGCCTTGCTGAAACCCTTGAAAGATGGCGCCGGAGGTGGAAGGAAACACAGGGATTGCTGGGATATGCCAAAAAGCATCATGGGTAGTTGAAACAGGATATAGAATGCCCCGCAAGTGACGCCCCCCCCCTACCACAAGCCATTGCGCCAGATCAGGAAGAGGTGTACTGTGGGATACATGCCCTAATGCGCTGCTCTTGATGCCGTATTAAGTGCCGCAAATGTGGCCATGCTATAGCGCTGGAGCATCTCAGTGTGGACATACAATAGCGCTATTATTATTGCTGTATAAGGCGAGCGCTATAAGCAATAGCGCTATAATTTTGTAAGTGTAACCATACCCTAAGTGAGTTTCCCAGTTTCATACAGGAAGTCTGTAGCCAGGATGGAAACTGAACACAGATTTTCATAGGTACCAGTCAAATATCTAGCAAATGTTCTTGTTTATGAATTGATCGCCACAAGCTGACAAGTATCAGTGCAAACTGCAACCATTCATTCCGTATGAACCAAAAACCCATTTCTAGCAAAGGTTGTAAGCACGGTTGTAGCAAACACTCATCCAGAGTATGAACAAATGTTTGCATGCATTGTTTTAGCATGTTTATCCTTAACTCACTAATTAAGCTTCTCCTCATTTGACAGGAAATAATTGTTGGAAAGGCTGGAAGTAGCATTTTCAGAGTTATAACAATTTAAAGAAACTGTATCCTTGAAGCAAGCACATGCAGAAAGCTGCAGTGATGTTTTTTTAAACTTATTATTTTCTTGAAATTTAACCGAAAACCAAAGCTTGAAATGTTCATAAAATCTCTTTTGAGAACACTGACATAGCCACTAAAGAGTCTCTTTAAATTAATATGAAATACATGATTTCAGAGATATCTCTTTACCAGCAATCCAAGGTCTTTAAACAAAAATCATTTTGCTTTAGAGGTGAAAGGGAAGAATAAATGCAAGAGGGTTGTATGCATTTGTATTTCAAGACGTGATTTTCTTTTCTCTCTTTTTATTGGTAATTTTTAATTAAATCTGAAACCTACTGTTCAGGTTTAGTGTTATACAGTGAAAAAGAAACGAAAAGAGTGCATTTAAGACAATAATATACACCTTAAAACCCATATCTTAACATGGGAGAATTTCTTTATCTGTATAGATAGAACACAGGTGGAAATGTATGGGCTTTACTTTAAATGAGTCCACACAATGGATAAATCTAGTTCCTCAAGAAACCTCTCACCTGGAACTTTACTTTTTTCCATGATTAAAGCAGAATCAGTGGGCCTTTCTGTCAGAGCATGAAAAGAGTTCTTATACCAGGGTTGCACAGATAGGATTTTATTTAGAATGTAAGTTCATTGGAGCAGGGACCATCTTCTTGTTCTACGTTTGTGTAGGGCCCAATAAAATGGAGTCCTAGTCTAGGCTCCTAGGTGCTATGATAATACAAATAATAACCATACTACTACTAATAATAATACTGACTTGGTACTCAATCCAATGTCCATTGAAGTCAATGGGACTCTTGCTATTGACTTAAGTGGGTATCAGATGAGAGACCTGTAGAAGGTATAACGTACATTACAACATAAAAAGTGACCAGGTTCCAATGACCTGGTTTTCTGAGTGATGTACAGTTAAGAGAATTGGTGTTATTCTCCTGGGACAAGAGGAGTCTTTGAAAATGACATGGCAGAAGTTTTCAAAATTTTAAAGGAAATTGGTGATAAAGACAATAGTCATTTTTCACAGTTCCAAGTGGTTCAAAATAGAGCTGAGCAAAATTTGGAATTTTTGTCCTGTGGAAAATTCTGACATTTCAACATATGTCTTCATCCCAAATTGGGACAAAAAGTTGAAATGTCAAAATTTTGTGATAACTGGAATTTCCAAAAAATGTCACTTCAGAAGTGTCCTGATGTTTCATTTCAACATGTTTGATTGACATTCCCCAAATCTGTTTCAACCAATTGTTTTGATTGGTTGAAATGACCCAAAAGGCTTTGTTTGGAGTCATTTCAACCTTAAATTGCATTTTTCTGTTGCAGTGCATTGCCTCGGGAGCTGCAACTCAAGAGCCAGAGCGCTCTATTGCCCTTTGGGGCCAGGTTCACTGGCTGGACCACATCTCTCATAAAGCGCTCATGTGATTCCCATAAGGCCCCACATCGCTCTGTCAAACGGAAATCAAGGCATTGCCTTTTGGTAGATACAGTCCTCCAGGGAGCCTGGACCATAGGCGAGAATAGCAGCTGGATGTACAAGTCTCATAATGCAACGAGCCATGATAGGGAATGCAGTTTAATGTTGTATTGAACCAATTCAAAATGTAAACCTTTTGAGTCAGTTCAAAACAAAATATTCTGATTCAGATCAAACCCACCCAAATTTTGATTTTGCAAAACTGCCTTTTCAGTCGGAAAATTGTTCCAGGGGAAAACTCCAAATCACCTCTAGTTCAAAACAAAGGAACCCAGGGCCTGAGATTCAGAGATGGCCTCCAACACTGCAGGGCCACAGTTTTCCTCCTACAATAAAATGCAGTCACAACAGGTAGCGCTTAGATGCCAAACTTTTCTTGTTTACATCAACAAAATTAAAGGCTACCGTAGAATCAATTTAAGCCAATTGCTTCTTGTCCTGTCTCAGAGTTTGAGAACAATTTCTCTCCCTCCTCCTTGTAACAATCTTTTATGTACTTGACCCTCTCAGTCTTCTCTTCTCCATATTAACCAAGCCCAATTTTTTCAATCTTCCCTCATAGATCATGTTTTCTAGACCTTTAATCATTTTTGTTGCTCTTCTCTGGACTTTCTCGAATTTGTCCGCATCTTCCCTGAAATGTGGTGCCCAGAATGGGGCACAACACTCCACTTGAGGCCTAATTGGCGTGGAGTAGAGCAGAAGAATTACTTCTCATGTCTTGCTTACAACACTCTTGCTAATGAATGATGTTCGGTTTTTTTACAACCACTTTACACTGTTGACTCATATTTAGCTTGTGGTCCACTGTGATCCCCCAGCTTCCTTTCTTCAGTACTCTACTCTGAAACCTTCCTAAGCAGTTATTTCCCATTTTGTATCTGTGCAATTGACTGTTCCTTCCTAAGTGGAGTGCTTTGCATTTGTCCTTATTGAATTTCATCCTATTTACTTCAGACCATACCTCCAGTTTGTCCAGATCACTTTGAGTTTTAATCCTATCCTCCAAAGCACTTGCAACCTCTCCCAGCTTGGCGTCAGCCACAAACTTTATAAGTGTACTCTCTCTGCCATTATCTAAATCATTGATGAAGATATTGACCGGACCCAACACTGATCCCTGTGAGACCCCATTCAATACACCCTTCCAGCTTGACTGAGAACCATTGAGACGTACTCTCTGTTTTCCAACCAGTTATGCATCCGCCTTATAGTAGCTCTATCTACTTGTATTTTCCTAGTTTGGTTATGAGTATGGTGAAAAAGCAGGATATTACATTTAAAATGACCCCCAAAGAGCAGGTAAGATTAGTGAGATGGCCTCTTCTTGCTCCTAAATGACAAGTTCTGCCTGAGCTTAATCATATCTCTGATCTTAATATAATGTAATAGAAGTGGAAGAATAATTTCCTTATTTAATGGAGACTGAATGATATTTTTATAGTTGTTAATATTTTGTTATCCTACCCTGTTTGCAAAACCCTCCTAGAAGTTTTAAAATATTTTTCTACCACTGATTTTGCTCATTTCCATATGGGAGACATAGATTTATTTTTCCATGTTTTGAAAGGAGCTGGAGTGAACCTGGCTGTTTATTTTTCTACTTAGATAGTGCCTTGCCATGCCAAGACAACTCTGAGCACCAGACTCATCAATTAATATCAGCACCTCTCTGGGAATGGTGTTTGCTAAGAAACTGTTGCTACAGAACAAGCAAATTGAGAACAAATCATTGGGCCAAATGCGAGAAGAAGCAGAGGGGAGTCTGTATCTATGGATCCTGGCCCAGGGAGCACAGACGAAGGAGTGCTGTCTCCTTGGCACACTCCCTTAGCCTGCAGAAATCCCTCCACGAGTCTTGGGCCCCATATATGGGTAGGAGGGGCCAGGCTAGGATGCCATTCACACACCGTATGGTCTCTTTGTCCCCCATGTGCAAACCAGCAGAGGTTAACGCTGATTCAATTGCTGATTCAACGTGCCTTGAGAGGGATAAGGGGCCAGCAATGTTTTGGGGTGGTTCCCTACTGCTGTGGAGTATAAGAGTTTGTGGCAGGACGCGGGGGCTAAACCCACTACCCCTTTGGCTATGTTGGGGGTGGAGAGCAACAATTTCCTACCACTTGAATCAAAGCACTCGAAGGTCTATTGCTGCACTGGGGGCAACAGTATTTGTTACCATGTACACAATGAATGGTTTGTTTTTTATTTCAAAGGCAGAAAGTGATTTACAGTGATCAGAATGCCAAGAAATATTTTATCACATTTCTTACCACTTTCAATTTGCTCAGATCTTGGGTGTGACATCTTGACACCTTCCTCCTACGTGTACTCTGGAAGTAGTAGTCTGCCACTTGAGTTTAATACAAGCTCAAAATAAATTATTAATCCCTGATAGGGGATGGAAGACAGGTATTGTATGTATGTATGTACTGCTATATACACACACAAAGTGGAACAGAGAAAAATGGATCCACCTTAAATGAACAATGTAGCTCAATTCACAGAAAGAAAGAAAGAAAGAAAGAAAGAAAGAAAGAAAGAAAGAAAGAAAGAAAGAAAGAAAGAAAGAAAGAAAGAAGCAAAATGTCATAGAGAGCATTTACATTCAAATCTAGCACCTTTAGCTTGCATTGCCAGCACTTAGGGCTTGATTCTCTTCCCGTTCAAGTCAATGGAGAAATTTCCATTGTCTTTAATGGTGTAGATCTGTCCATACACAAAAAACAACTCAAAGTGAGTCATAACTTGGCCCAAAGCAATTTGTCCATTGAACAGAGCACAAAAATACAAAGTCTTCAAAATAAGTATGCTTATATGCCGGTTCAACCCATTTTTCTCAAGCTAACAGCTACTGTAGAAACTTTCCATAAGGTAAATATAATTTGAATATAGGCTTCAGCTACCGATTATAATTTTTTACCTTTTCCATGGACATCATTACTGTATTTCTCAGTACTCCACTGCTAGTGTTACTGATCTTCTGCAACAAATTGTTCTGGTCTTTGAAAGTGACAATCCAAAATGTTCCCCTTTATGCTGCCAGTATTAGAGACTACATATATTCTGACCTCTGAGGCATGAGTTGACACAATACTCCTCCTCTATGCTACTAATTATTATTAGTAGTATTCGTATCACAAGAGCTCCAGCCAAGATCAGGATCCCATTTTGCTAGACACTCTACAGATGCACAGTCTCTGTCTGGGACAGTTTGCAATGTAAAAATACAAGACAGAAAAATGGTGAAAGGGAAACAGAGGCACAGTGGCTCACCCAAGGTCACACAATAGCACAATGGCAGAACTGGAAATAAAATCCAAGTCCCCTAATTCCCAGTCCAGTGCCTTATGCATTACACCACACTGGTTCTCTAAACCACCTTTTAAACCAATGCTCTGTGTGCTCTGCACTGTTAGTGATGGTTGCCTTGCTGCTTTAACATAAGGCACTGTGCACTTTCCAGTCATCTCTAATGTTTTCTCATGAAAGGGAATCCTTCGCCCTGCCGGAATGTAAAAACTATGATCAGGCATGCCGGTGACCAAACCCTGCCCAGATGCTGCAGTGTGGTTTCAAACTGTATGTCAGCTGTTCTTTTTGCTTCCCGCCATGCAGCCAACATGTGCATCTGGCCATATGGAAGATCCATGGGAAAAAAGAAAAGCTACTTGTGCATAAGGATTGAAAGTCAGAATAACACAGTCTGTAAGATTTAATGGGCACTCAAGCTGGTTTACAAATAATCTGTTTTGGAGGCATTATTTGATCTAGGTCTTTCTTTATGGAACAGGAATAATACAAAAGAAAGAGCAAAGATTCCAAAATCAGTTTTGTTTTGAAAACAAAAACCTCCTTGTTCCATTCAAATAAAAGGGTTTCCAGTCAAGCATTTCTATACACTGTACCTTTGCCTCCTCCATTGATTGCCTGTATTCTAACTATGGACATTGGGACCAAATTTGCAAACCACGGTGTCTAATTGTGCCCATGTGACAGGGCCAGTTTCAGTAACTCTAGGGTCTCTGTGAAGTAACTCAACCCAGCTCCCCCGTTGCAAGGCTTAACATTCAGTCTAAGAACCTTTCCTCTCCCATCTGCCCCCTGCTGCTATTCCCAGCTGCTGAGAAGGACACTGTTCCACAGAGGTGGAGATGTGTGACAGCTAATACATCCTGACCAGGTGACATATGTATTTTGGTGTGATTTAGGGGGCCAAAGATGGAGATTTATTGTTAAACAGAAAGCAGGGGGAGATTGTGATGTGTTGCCCAGCCAGTGCTGTGGTGAGAGGGAGACATACAGGTGACTTGAGTTATACTGTTATGGCAGATTATTGCATGGGATTGCCATATTGTTAGGGCCATAGTATATTAAGTTTATATATCACTGAAGCCTATGGATTGTTTGCAGCACCAGTGGGGAGTGGATACAACTTCTTCAGGAACCACAAACAGTGGAACAGGAGAGGTAAATCACTCAGGTAGTTACACTCTCCGGAGAGGTATCACTGCCTAGGAACGGTTGCATATACTGGATTGTCCACAGACCACCAGACAAAGAAAGAATTTGGGGATAAAACACTGGGTTAACACTGACTCCAGCCTTCTTGCTGATCCACAAATGGACAGGATCTTTTGTCCAAGGTGGGGGGTCCGTCCCTTGAGGAAGGGGTGAAAGGATTTTGACCTGCTAGGGCCCTAAAAGACTGATGGGTGACCACCGGGTGAGCTTTTGGCATGCCTATAGGAACATTTATTGTTTTAATATGTTTTTTCTGTAATGCTTTTAACTTAAAAATACACGTGCTTGGTTAGAAAGAGTGATGTGATAACTTGTAACTGCTGGCAATACACAGTTACAGCTCTCAGTGGAAGAGCAAAGCAACTGCACTGGCCTTTCACCAAACTGTCTTGCTAGGGATATGACAGTGTAAGGAAAGGAGCTATTCAACCTTAAAACCCCAGTCAAGAGGGAGAAAGATGTGCATTTCTGCCCAAAGGAGGGATGGCGGATAACTGGAAATCTTAACTGGATGCCTCAAAGGACCCCAGAGAAGGAATACAGGTGAAGTTATCCTGAAATTGTGACAGTTACCACTGGGCTGTCAGTGGACGCAAAGGAGCTCATACTCCACATCATGAAACTCTGGAGCAAACAGCTAGGCTGGGCTACCGCACAAGCATTTAATCTTTTCCTTGGCGGGATGGGCTCACATGACCTAATACAGGCTGCAGTGGCAGATTAGGCAGCATTGTGTAAAATGTCTTGGCCACATATAACAACCATACTTGTAAAAACAGGCAACTGCATGTAGAAAACACACCCTTTGTACACAATGTGTGCGTGTGTGTGCGTATGTGTATATATAAAAAGTGTTCATATGTGTAAGCACCTGTTTGCATACACAGTTACCTGTTTTGCATGTGCAACTATTAGCGTGTGTGTGGCTTTCTTGGACCTAACTTGGACTCAGATGTTTGAAAATTTGGCCCTGTGTCCACTGTCAGACTGCTGTCACTTTCTGTTCTGAGTGGCATTTGTAAGACAGTAACTAATGGGGTGGGAGTATAGGGGGAATCCTAGCTAAGATAAATCTCAGTGATATTTACTTGGTCTTCCTTATGTAAAATAGTATAAAAATGGAGCAGTAAAATATCGTAAAACTTGAGCTGATATTTCTACTAATGCAAAGTGGCAGTTTTTAAATAGGGTTGCCACCGTTTGTCACTTTCAATCATAGACTGCTGATAGTGGTACTTAGAAGGACTTAATAGTCCTAAGAAAGCAAATAGAGCCCCTCCCCCTCTTGAAATAGAAGAATAGACACAGATTGAGGCTTGGATTGTCATGCCTTGAGATACATCAAGTGCACCGCATGGCGCTGTCTATGCACTTCCTTTTCATCCTACTCAAGTGAAACTGACAACTTGTCACATCTCTCATTCTGTTCACTTAGCATCCTGCTCTGTTCATTGGCTCTCTTGCCTTTTCTTAAGTGCTGTCCACCATTTTTGTCGCTAGTCTTGAAAAAAGAACGGTGCCACTTTTTGTTTTACTTGTCTCTATTTGTGTGATACAGGTTTAAGAATCCAAAAATATTTTTTTCTTCTGAGAATAATATTTAGCATTTCAGTAGCATCTGTACAAGTTCCAAGCACTATATAGATGTTAGTTAATTATTCCTCATTCAGGTAGATGTGGCATTACTTCTATTTTACAGATAGGGAAACCAAGGCAGAGAGGTGGAGTGACATGCCCAGGGTCATACTTGAAGTAAGAGGGTGGATCCCTGGTAGAAATAAGGAGTTCCTGACTCATGTGACCACAGTGTCACTCCAGTTATTTCACGTGACTATTGTCCTCTAGATATGGTCTATCTTCCGGAGTGTGTTTCTTCACCTTCTTTGCTGAATTTTGTTCACCTCTCCTGTGCATCAGCAACACAATGGATGATATGCACAGCTCTGGTAGCAGTCTTTGGTTTTGTTGTTTTCCATCAGCAATGAGCAAAGCACACAAATTTCAATCATTGTCACTGAAGTTAATGGAACTACATAGAGTTACAAGAGTCTTTGTTCTTACATGTAGTCCTCATCATGCTAATAAGATGCTGAGCTACACATTGTCCTCTTGGGTTTCTGCCTACTCTTAAGCAGGAGTGGTTTGATGGGTATTCACCAGAGTTCTCATTAACGCAGGAGGGAGTTCACCAGTATCCCCTCTCCCACTCTTCACATTTTATCTTGTGCTGGCAGACACAACATTCTACACACCAATTTGTGCCAGATCAAGCCCTGTTATACGATGTCCCCGGGGAATGAGAGGAAGTGACAAATGTAGCAGCTAATAAAGGTTACTTTCTGTATGCTAGATTCTCTTCACAGATTTTATTGAAGGTGATGAGGCTCTGATCTGCATGGAAGAACCTACACTGGGCAAAACCTACGCATGTTTTCCTGATAGTCATTTGTCAATTTCCTCTGCAATTCTGTTCAAAATCACTATGCAAATAACTGCCCTTTGGAGACAAAGTCAAACACCACCAGTTATTGCTGTCTGGAAAACTGCATAATGTTGTTATATATTAATTTCAAGTCTCATGAACAAGAGCTTATTATCTAGTACAGTTTGGGGAAGTAGAAATTAGATTCTTTGCTAGTGAAAGTCAGCCTAACTGAAGTGAAATCAATGTAGAATCTGGCCCGTTTTTGGAATATTTCATACATAGACTCTGCTGTAATACATTTGGACTCACTCACAGGCAGCCACATATGTAACTACTTTTCTTTATTTCTTGTGCTCAATAAACAGCACATTTAGAGCAGAATCTTGGAGTTGTTCATACAGGTACCATTCCCTTTGACTGAACTCAATACAAAGAGTCTTACCTGTATTAGGGTTAAGCTCTCAAAACTCTCAATAGTTTTAGATAGAAGAATTACATTAGAAATAAGACCAAAAGGTAATAAGGGTGAATTTTCAAAGCTACCTACAGGATTTGGACACTCTGTTTCTATTAAAATGAACAGGAATTGAACATCCAACCCAATCAAGTGAGATTGAAAAACCCAGCTTTATTGTTTTAAGTAACATATAGATGCACATGTTTATACTTTAATGTTTGGGCAACTGTGTTTGACTGGAATGGAATATAGTTCTAACTAATATATTGTACTAATCAGTCATATTTTTAGAGCAATGAAACCAGTCTAACGCTAGTTTTGCTTCACCTCCTCTTGCACTTCCCTAATTAAGACTCTAACCCAACAAAGTACAACCCAAAGGTTATTCCATTGAGGTCAGTGGGATGATGCATACACTTAAAGTTAAGCACAGGCTTAGTCCTATGCTGAAGTGAGGCTTCATTGGACCTAACATGATATTTTCTGTCATCACATTCACTTGTGTGTTCAACCTTTTCCCCCACCATGTGTCTGTCTTTTCTGTCTAGATTGTTAGCCCTTTGGGGCAGGTACTCTTCTACCTAGTGTTTGTATACTGCCTAGCACAATGGGGCCCTGTTTTTGTCTGATCCTTAGGCACTACTCTAATAAATTTGATTCATAATAATTCAAAGGATATGAATTTTTAGTTATATAGGCCAGACCAACTGATGCAAACAGACATTTCTCCATGATTGGATCCATAAATTCTCTGTTAATCATATTAATATTTTTATGATGTAGCCACACAAAAAATTAAAAAGTAAAGACCATGTGCTTGCAAATACTTCTACATGTGAGTAAATTTACACATCTGAGTAGTCCTATTTAACTCAGTGAGACAGCTGCATGTATGAAGTTACTCCAGGATGTAAGCATTTGCATGACTGAGGCCCAATAAAATGTATTATAATAATAAGTATTTGTCTTTAAATAGTGACACTTACATAGCTGAACACTTCACCTGTTCAGAGAGAAAAATGTAGAAGGTGTGAAAAGACTTGAGATTTTCAAGTCTTTTCACAGAAGAAGGAGAAATGTTTCAAAACCAGTGAAATCAAAGACCATTAAAGTCTTTGGGGGAGATTTTCAAAAGCCCAGATGTCAGTCTAGTCAGTGCCTAACTCCCATTCACCTTCCAAGGGAATTAGATGTCTAATTGCCATTGGAACTTCAGAAAATCTCCCTCTATCATGAATATCCAATTTCAATTAAAAGTTTAGAGGTACAATTTAAAGAACGTTTCATCTTGAATCAAAAGGTAAAGATGCAGATTTCTATACTGAAGCCAAACAAGGGTCTAACAGAAAAAAAAGGAAATTGTGTGTGATAAATCCAGGAGGTGGAGTCAGATAAGGAAAAACGATTAAGTTCTTGCATTAAAGTAGTTAAGCTGTCATCTTAAGCTCACTTTATCGGAGTTATTGCTGCTTATTCATAAGAGCCCTAAGCAACAGATGTTCACCTGGCCAAGCAAGCCTGTTGAAAGGATGTGGTAGGGAATGAAGCGTGATCTGATTCTTAGAAAGAAAGGTTCTTGTTTCCTGGTATTTGTTAAAGCTTAATAAAGAGAGTGGGAAGGGGAAAAAAGAAAAAAGTGGATCGAAGGGATAGAGAGAGACAGAAAGTACAAGAGCACAAATATAAATGAAGCCAAGGTGAAATTATAAACTCAGGGACATTTCTTGAACAGCAGTAAAAAGCATAAAGAACATAGACTGCAAAAGAAATAAATTAGTTAAAAAAGCACAAAGTAGGAAAAAAGGGAAAGACATTTTCCAGCTACCTCCATGATACTGTGTCAAGTTAGCAAGCAGAGTAAATCATAGAATCATAGAACTGGAAGGGACCTCAAGAGGTCATTTAATCCAGTCCCCTGCACTCATGACAGGACTAAGTATTATCTAGACCATTCCTGACAGGTGTTTGTCTAACCTGCTCTTAAAAATCTACAATGATGGAAATTCCACAACCTCTCTAGGTAACTTACTCCAGTGTTTAACCATTCTGACAGGTAGTTTTTCTTAATGTCCAACCTAAACCTCCCTTGCTTAAATTTAAGCCCATTGCTTCTCGTCCTATCCTCAGAGGTTAAAAACAATTTTTCTTCTTCCTCCTTCTAACTACCTTATACATACTTGAAAACTATTATCATGTCCCCTCTCAGTCTTGTCTTTTCCAGGCTAAACAAACCCAGTTTTTTCAGTCTTCCCTCATAGGTCATGTTTTCTAGACCTTTAATCAGTTTTGTTGCTCTTCTTTGTACTCTCTCCAGTTTGTCCACATCCTTCCTGAAATGTGGCGCCCAGAAATGGACACAATACTCCAGTTGCAGCATAATCAGAGGACAGTAGAGCAGAAGAATTACTTCTCATGTCTTGCTTACAACACTCCTGATAATACATGCCAGAATGATATTTCCATTTTTTGCAATAGTGTTTAACTGTTGACTCATATTCAGCTTGTGATCCACTATGACCCCCAGATCCCTTTCTGCAGTACTCCTTCCTAGGCAGTCATTTCCCATTTTGTATGTGTGCAACTTATTTTTCCTTCCTAAATGGAGAACTTTGCATTTGTCCTTATTAAATTTCATCCTATTTACTTCAGACCATTTCTCCAGTTTGCATGAACAAGACTTGGTGGAATGGTGACATTAGAACTCTTATCCTTTCTCAGCCCGTCTCTTGACTTTGCAAACACACAGAGAAACTCAAGTCCTTTCTCTATGGCGATGAAGGGCTGCTTGGCACCAGAAGGGGTGTGGTTCCTTTGAGCAAGGGAGAAAACCAGATGTGGGGAGGCTGTACCCATCTATGCAATGTGTGGCCCTGCTGCATATGAGTTCCTGGCAAAACAGTTCACAGAGAGCAGACAGAACGGGGCTGTGAGGCATTGGGAGAGAGGATTCACAGCTGTGGGCCTCTTTCCATTCTTCCTCACCCAGCCCTGCAGATGCGGGAAGGCTTTATTTGCTCCCACATACTTTTGCCTGGTGCCCAGCTGGCTATTCAAGCCAGCCAAAATATTAAGGATTTGGCCCATAATCCAGGAAAGACACAACAGCCATGTTTGCACTCTGACTATCGTTAAATAAAAAAGGTCTATTATGAGCTGCTTGGATGATATTGCATCGTCAGTCCTGAAAGGAATTGCTTCTCAAATTGTTACATTGTGAGAATCCTATTAAAACACAATAAGCCAATGCGCAAGTTATTTATAACTGGATAGTCGCCCGATTGGGTCCCTTTGTACCTAGCACACTGAGTGACAACAATACAACATAGCACGGGGCACCCTGTCCTGAATGCACCAGACATGTAATTGGACATTTCTTCTGAGGGAAAGATTGCTAATCATTGAGTGGGAGTTTGAGGAAGGACTGAGTATTTGGCTAAAGGACAGGAAATGGTCTTCCTGGATTATTTTTGCAAATAGAACAAGAATGCTGAAAGAGCATTTGAAGTTGATTTGTAAGACAGATGTTAAACAGACTAGCAGCATCCCAGTACCCCTCTAATACTTAGCTCATGTACCAAATATATTTTCTTAGCCTCGGTAATGATACTGCAGTACTTAGAACTATATACATAGTATCCTGAATGACTTGTCATGAAAAGGAACATGGAAATATTTGTGACACTAATAATATTTTACATTGACAGCGGGCCAAATAGTGCCATATAGATGCAGCCCCTTGCTGGAGGTTTAGTGGAATCAGACCACTTCCAGTGGGAGACAGTCCTTTCCCAAGCAGTTAGAGGCCCAGGTGGTATTCCACAGGCTGCATCACCCTTTGGGTGCAGCATGGTCTAGTTGACACAGTCTTGGACTGGGAATCAGAAATCTGGATTCCATCTCTAGCTCTGCATTGACCTGCTATGTGAGCTCTGGCAAGCCACCTCACCTCACTGTGCTTCTATTTACCCCCTCACCCTGTCTTAACTGTTCAGATTATAAACTCTTTGGGGAAGGACTGATGCTTACGATGTGTTTGCATAGCACCTAGCACAATGGGACCGTGATCTCAATCACGGCCTCTAGGCAATACCCTAATAATAAATGATAACAAAACATAGTAATAACCATTCACAGAACAGAGGGAGGGAATCCTACTGGCAAGGACTCTAGGGAAAACCACCTACAGAGAGGGACATGCAATCTTTAATGTCCACATGAAGCTGGCTGGCCCTCCTTTATTAAAGAACTGACTGAATGGAACTCAATTTACTTTTTTAAAAAAAAATGAAAAGGGGCTGAGTCATCCCTGCTGGGATTTGAACCTGGGATTTCAAGTCAGCTAGATACCACCTTCAGAAAGTGATGCTTATACCATTAAGCCTCAGAAGTGGAACTTCTCGAGTTTGCAAATAAAAAAAAATGTTGTTTATTCCATATGGCTGCCGATCTCATGTGCACCAAAAATCAGTGATCGGAATTTGTAGGGGACATTTCATGATGTATGAAAAACTGTAGAAAATGTAATGGGAATTAATGCACAAATGAAATGATGTGTATTCCTCTTTTTCCCAATCATTGCACTAGATTCAGCACAGGCCATAGCAAAATCCTGCACAGATTTCAAGATATGACATCTCTGAAAGATACAGTATTTGTCAGCTGTGGAATCGTGTCAAAATATTACTTGATATGTCCCACTGGGAATATTACCCTGTATCTAATCAGTTTTGGGGCAATAAAAATAGATTGTTAAACAAGAGCTAAAAAAAAAGTGCAAATATTCTCTGGAAAGGTGGTTGCATAAATGACAAAGCGGAGTTCTATATTTATTTTCTCCCTCAATATCTTATCAGTTTTTATTCACTTTACAGCTCAGAGGATTATTTTCCTAATTGCCAGCTCTGCCCTGTTATTCTGGGATTGGAAAATCCAGCTATGTCCCTTACCAGCATCACCACTTGCAAAGATTCCACTATCAGAGTTCCACTAAGAACGGTGTTGATCTGTGAGCCAGGAGAGAATCCAGTTTGCTCTCATGTAGCTATGTTGGGCACTGCACTGCTAACAGCAGTATAAACTTGTTTTTGTCAGAAAAGTAAGCAGAGTCATTACCCAAAACACACAGAGGGCAGCTAGTGATGACATTACTTTGCATGTAGGTTGCTTTAGATAACGTTGAGTAAAAAGGCTCTGTTATTACAAGGCCACTAACCCCAACCACACTGTGTGCCCTTGCTCCATTTTTAACTTCAGTGGAGCTCCTCCAATTTACACTGGCTGAGCAACTGGCTCAGAATGCTGAAGCCAAGAGAATACATGATCATTAATGAATACAGGAGCAGCCAATCCTGCTTCTGCATTCATTAATACAGGAACAGAGGAGCAGGTCCAATCCTGCAAATGCTGCTTCCTGAGTAGAATGTATATTGTAGTGAATAGTGCTTCTCAAGTTAGTGGTCTACTCAGTGGACTGAGACCTTTAGTGTTCTGTCACAGACTAGATTACTGTACTGTCCCTCATAGTTCTCATCAGTTATTATTTTATAAAACTCAGTGCTATGGTTATTGGCTGAGTTCACACACTCTATGTTTTAAGGTAACAAGACAACCAGAAAAAGTTGGTAATAAAAGACAGCTTTAAAAGCCATACTAGCGCATTGAACAGTGACTGGTACTTTCAGTATGCACTTCCAGAACCTGATCCAAAGTCCATTGAAGCCAATGGAAAACTCCCATTGACTTTAATGGGCTCTGGAGCAAGGCCTCAGTGTAAATTTCTGGAAGGGACATTCAATGGGGAGCTACTGATTCAGCAAGAAAGGAAACAAATCTTCTCCATTTCAGTCATTGTAACTGAGAGCTCAAAGGAGGCTGAAACCCAGGTCCCTGGCAAAGCCTGTTAAGCCTGCCTATGTCTCTCTGTCCCAGATGTGACATCCAATTCATTTTGGGAAAGCCTCAAATAGTTTAGAAGTTCCCTTCAAATAAACACCCAAAAGTCTGGGTGCATGTCTGAACCTTAGTCAACATACCTGAGCCTCTTAACTCTGAGATCCAGCTGGTCATTTCAGGAGAATAAATTCCCATGAGAATTCCCGTGCTTTCCTGCCTTTTGTCAGGTTAGAAATATCACAGTCTCCCAGGGTGTTTTGTAACTTCAGGTCCTAGCTGGAACAACTACAGGAGGCAAAAAGTGTTATCTAAACCTTGAGGAATCTGCAGAAAGATTGAGTGGCTGCTGAAAAGGCGCAGTCAAGGAACAAAAGGAGCTGGCCACTGAAATGACAGACGAGTCAAGCAGTGGCCTTCTAAAGGTAGCCAGCAGACATTGAGAAAAGCAATAGCTGTGCTGGTCATCAGAGAAGAGCAGGGGGAGGAGCTAATTGATATGACCTTCTACAGAAGTAGAGAACAGCTGGCAGGAAAAGAGAAAGGAGATAGCAGAGAGTTTAAATGCTGGCCAACTAGCACTACCAACTCACTGGTGAGTTTTGTATGTAACCAGGAGCGCTGAAACCCTTTTCTTACATACTGGTATGCTGGAGAGAGAGGCACAGTCAGCACACGCTCACCCTGCCCATGCATTAGCTGCTGTGAGACACTGTCAGACTGTATCTTAGCCTTCCATCTTGAAGGTGACACCCAGTTCTGTCAGTATGCAAATATGATGCTAAATCCCTCACTGATGACAGGGGATAGGATTACATGCTTCTTCATGGACACAGACAGATGAACAGCATAGATACCCTGATTCTAACATTTTTAGGAAAAGGGATAGGCAGTGATCAAACTAAAAACCTTAATTTCTTTGCATACTAATTTTAAAGAAACAGAAAATTTTAACATAGGCTATAACCCAGCATAAATATTCCATTCATCTTGTTGTGTTATTTCAGTTTAATAGGTGTATATTAAAACAGTTAACTGTTATCATCAGAGTACTGTAATAATATTAACTTATCCTCCCCAAGTCCCTCTGAAGTAGGTATTTTCTCCATGTTAAGATGAAGAAATTCCAAGAGCTTAAGGGCCAAACTTTTAAAAAGCAAGGTCTGTTTGGACACACACAAATATCTGTACAATTGCACACATATCTGGACCTACTGTTACCATTATTGCATGTGCACATTGGGAATTTGTGTCTCCTAGTGGCCTGAGAGAGGCCTTGCTTGCTATTTGCACATGGCTGTATTGTACCTTATTGCAGTTGAGGCATCCAAGAGGGCTTGCAATTTCTTTGAGAATGCTCTAAAATGACTTGCCCAACAGCGTAGTGGGGAAGAGGTCTCAGAAGTTCTTACCTCTCAGTTCTGTGCTGGAGAACTAGGCCTTATCATTTCCCATCAGTTTTGAATGAAGACGTCCTCCCTCCTTTTCTCTTTCAGCAGTTATGTTTATAACTTTGATGGCAATGAATCATTGTCCCCAATAGTGTCAGGGAAGGGAAACAGGCTGGAGGAAGAGGAGGCTCCCATGGTATATGAATTCTCTGAGTAGTTTCCTTCATGATGCTTTTCAAAGGCTTGTGCATAATCCCAATCGTCTCCAGGTTCTTCCCTTCCTACTGACTAGCACAGTAACCGTTAGCAGGTTCTCTGATCCCCACCACTCCTTCTTCCTTTGAATTAACCATCTCCTTTGCCCCTACCCCCCAGCTAGCTTCATATCATCACTAAATCCCTGCACATTTCTTCATCAAAGCCCATTTATATGTAAAGTGAACAAAATCAAACCTAACAGTGAGCCTTCTTCACGTAACTCCACTCTTCACCCTCTCCCCTTTGACCTGAATCATTTCCATTGACGAATGCCTTCTGTCTTTGATATCCACACTGGATCTTTATCCACTGATGTAGCTCATCCCAAAACCTGCCTATTGACTTTAAGAAGTAATCTTTTGTGAGATACTATATCAAAAAGGTTCCTTGAGGTCCAGATAAATTACATCCACATCTGTCCCCTGTCAATCAGTTTGCGACTTTCTACAAAAATTCCAGCAGATTTATTAGGCATGGTCTCCTTTGTGCACCTAGTGTCGCTATCCTTCATAAAATCAGAAGCCTCTAGGTCTTTTCACCTCCCATTCAGACCCTGATTAATGTTTTTATTCTCCTTCCAACTTCTAAGGTCAGGCATGCAGTCTCCTGGATTTTCCCTAGATATACTTTTTGAATTACAGACAGGGCCCCATGTATTCCATGATTCGGATACTGTGGAATATGCCATAGAATCCATGCCTACCCCATTCGTTTCAATAGGGTGTTAACTCTGATGCTTAAAGATGACTGTATAATTTCTAATGTTAATTATTCTGAAGCTGATCATTTTAACAGAAACATCCAGCCAGTGCAGTTACTCCACAATCTTGAACTGCCTCTCATGCCTCCCAAGGGCCAAAAGCTCCAAAGCCTTCTGCTACATAACTGCAAAAATCTCCTATAGACTCCAAGTTTGACAGACACATTTTCAGTGCAAAATTCTACAAAGTACGGTGCGAACGTGGGGAAGACTGCATAAGCTAAATTGATTTCAGTATCAAAAGAAATAATACCCACTGAATTCTTCATTAAGGTATTTAATTAAATAACCCCTCATTTAAATGTATCTGTTACTGAATTTCAGGCTGTCACTGGGACCTTGCCATAATGTTTAGGTCTAGCTTGTGGTTTAATACATGTGGCCTTCAATTTAAATGTTGCATTAAAAAGTAAAATTCTAATCTTGCTTAGATTTGAACCAGTGGTCTAAAAGTGAAAGGTTTGGGGCCAGATTCTCAGCTGGTGGAAATCAGTGTAGCTTTATTGAAGTCATAGAATATGAACTTAACATCTGTGGCAAATTGCTGGCACTATTATGATGGGTCCCGCACTTTCTCATCTTGTGGGGGGTTCAGGGAGCTATTTCTTGCCCCTGAACAGGGTATTAACTGCCCCACTAGTATCCTAGAGGAGGGAGAGTGGAGAGGGGGGACCCGGGCCCACCCTCTACTCCAGGTACCAGCCCAGGGGCCCTGAGGATAGCGGTGAACCACCTGAATTAGCTATTCCTTCCCCTAGGCTACTTCCCTCGCCTACCCTTCAGCTTGTGGGGCTTCCTGCCCTCTCTCTACACAAGCCAGGTGTCTCTTTACCTAGGGTCTGGGTCTTCTTGGTTCCAAACTCTCCTCCAACTGCTCACTGCTCCAACTCCTTTCCTCCTCCCCAGTCTGCCTGAAGCAGGGTGGTTTATTAGGTACCTAACAGGGCCTTAATTGATTGCAGATATTCCAATCAACCTGCCTCCAGCTTCCCTAGTCCACAGGGAGCCACGCCTCAATGAGCTCTGAGCTTACATATCTCCCCTCAAGCACTCTACCGCAGCTCCCTGACCCTCCTCTATCATACATCCTACTACTTAGGGATGGATGCTACATGTCACAGTTGAGACATTATGGAGTGATCAGTGAGGGAAAAACTCTCACAACTGTTTCATCTATTCTCTGTCCATAGTCACCGGGCTTCAGTTTCTTGACCTGACAATCCATCATCTTTTCCACAAGCACTAAATTAAGGCAAATCATGTTTATAAGCAATCTCTTTAGAAAAGTATGACACATCAATTAACTGAAGAAATGGTCATCCAACGTCTGTCTTCAAAGCCCCATGTAATCCACAACAAATTGACCTACATTCTGTGGCAAGACAGGTCCTGTAAAGTCAGTAGAGCAACACTGATTTACACCAGCAGCAGATCTGGTCTATACCCTAGTATCAACCTGCTCAACCACTCTTCCCAAAAAAGATTTCTTAAACATGTCTGCTTAAGGTTATCCTCTCTTTCATGCTGCTTTCGACAGAAACTAGGCTGAGTCCCATCTGATCAAGCAGTTTCGCAAGTCTTCAGATATTCTAATTTCCTGATCACTTGTTCTGGCATGATCCTGATTTCCTTCAGTGTTTCTTTTTCTTCCCTGGGGAAATTTGTGCCTGTTTCTAACATCTGTCCACCACCACCCTCCTTTGAGAGCACCAAGGCAAGAATTCATTTAATATTTCAAGCAGTGTCTACATATCCTTTCAATAAATCATCTTTGCCATTTCTTAGAGGCTCTTCTGTCTCCTTCACTGACCTCTTTTTCCTTCTGTACTTGAATAAATTCCCATTATTTAGCATAACCTCAAGTGCAATCTTCTTTTTCATTCTCTACCTTGGCTTTTCTTATCTTTTTTTTTAATTCTCTCTGAACTTCATTCAGTAATCTTGCCAGTCTTCCGTTGTACCTGATATTTAATACTTCACATATGCCTCTTTCTTCCCGTTGATGATTACTTTTTTTTTTTGCCTGTTCATCACAATGTGGATTTATTTATTGCTAGACTGCATATGCAACGGCCCTTGGGCATATATTAATTTAAGTTCTGAATGCTTTCCATTTCCCATCTATGTTCTCCTCTCCATTACTTTTCAGCCAGTTCCTCCCACATCTTTCTTAAACTCGCCCCTCAAATTTTGGAAGATTTGCACAAAATTGATGCTATGCTTTTTGAAATAGACTGTCAAGAGAATCATCCATACATCCAAATAGAGAGTCCAAAGGAATGATGTCCTATAGAATTGTGAAAAAGTCACGGGGCTTGAGTCTAGCTGAACCATGCTTTAAGCCACCTTTATGCCTTCCCCAGTCTCAGGGCTGGCTCAAGACCAAATTGGGCCCATAGTAAGTAAGAGCACCCCTATAATCCAAGGGACCATTCTGCCAGTCCAGGATCACCAAAATGTAGTGTACTCTAGTCTTGCCTCTTCTCCACCACATTACACTCTCTCCCGGACCTGTCTCCTGTAAGGGGGAAGGTGGAGACTGGGTAACGTAGAGCTAGCTACATCAGAGGAATCCCCTACTGTCTTCTAATACACATTACTAAGTCCTCTTTGCGCTTTTGGAATGGTAAAAAGGGCCTTAATCTGGTCTAAGGATCTGGCAAGTGGAGTTGCCTGAAAGTAGCTCACTGGGCTTCATTCCAGAGCTCAGTTTAAAGGGTTGATTCTGAACTGAAATTTGCATACACAGAATTCCAGAAGGCATACCTATGCCTTTAAGGGACTATCTGCAGCCCATATTCAGTAATGTAGTTGCACCAGAATGATCTTGAACACTGAAGTTCAAATGCCCCCCAAAAGGGTCATGGTTTCAAACACTGGGAGGTTCCAACAATATATATCAGTTTTTTCTACATATGCAACAGATTTCTAGAAATTGTTGAAATAAACAACACACCTGGATCTCCTTGGAACAAGTTCAATTAGGGAGTCACAAGCTGTAATACTCTTTTCAACCTACTCAGAACTCAGAATGTAAACCCTAGCACTCAAAGATGGAGTCGTGGGAGCAAATCACTTAATTCATTTTAAGACTGAACTGGACTAATTTATAAGTTCAACCGTATGACGAAGTTGCTTGTCATTGTAGGGGCAGGGCTCAGCAGCCGTGGAGCTTATTTTTGTTCCTAAACGCTCATGCTTCAGGGTTTCAGCCAGTCACTGGTAGGGGTCAGGAAGGGATTCCCACCCTCTCCTCACTGTACTCTGTTTTTTGTATCTCCTACCTTTAAATCATCAGGGATGGCCACCAGCTGGAGATGGAAAATAGCTCAGGGATGGCCAGAGTTCTAATGTGGCACCAAGGATTGTCTCTCTCAGGTGCTTGGCTGGTTGGTTCTTGCTCACATGCTCAGGGTATATTTGATAGCCATAGTGGGGTTGGGAAAGAATTTTCCCCCACATCAGATTGCCAGAGATCTTGGGGCTTTTTGCCTTCTTCTGCAGCATGTGGGTGGGGTTTATTTGCCAGGATTATCTGGGTAGATCTCACGTAAACATTTCCCAGACATTGCCATGACCTCAGGCCCTAATGCGCTTTAGTTTCTCCTATTCTGTGCCCATGGCACATAATAGTCTAGTTTCCTGTGGGCTGTAATACTTTGGTCCCATTTTGGTTATTGGGTTGTGTGTACGGGTGCTGGGTGGCCTTGGTGGTCTGTGATATACAGAAGGTCAGACTAGATGATCTGGTGGTCCCTTCTGGCCTTAAACTTTCTGACTCCATGATCCTATGCAGTGAGGATTCATAACATTTTATGCAAAGACCTGAGGGTCCTTGCAATGAATGGCTGACACCTGCCTACCACAGTTCTCTCGTCTGTGATCTCTTTATAAAGTGTTTTTCAATGTAACGGAGCTCTCTTCCTTCTCTCTTTTAATTCACAGTATTATTAGCATTTACACACCATGTGGTAGATCACCAGAGCCCTTACTGGGCCACGCAGTGACATAACAGATTGGGGAGGGAAGAAGTCCTCCCTTGCTGCCCTGCTCAGAGTATGACTCAAGCACCAGAGCTACTCACCCATTACTCCTCACTCTGAGCAAGTGAGCAGGGTGGTGGTGTGAGAATTGGTAGGGGCCCTGGCTCCACCTGCTCTACTCACCAGCCAAAGTAGTTGGCCGGGCACATAGGAGTAAGCTGCTCTACACAAAGGGTGAAGGAACTTATCCCCTCTCCAGGCCAAGGAGAAACAGAGGAGGAGTGGTGACACTCTCATAGTAGTCTGCACTTCAAGCTGGAGGAGTAATTTCCAGCTCAAGGAGACATACCAGTGCTAGCTTTCATTGAGGTAGAGTGCCAGAAAAAGAATGTAGCCACAGTGGCACTAGGTGCAGGATGGACTAGCTAGCCCAAATACAATCCGAGGTGAGATCATAGGTACATACACAGGGCAGCTAGCCCCTCTAATCACCATGGCTACACTTCTATTTTTAGCACAGTAGTTCAATCAGAGCTAGTGAAGGTATGTCTCCTCAAGCTGGAATTTGCACTTTTCTGGCGCCAATGTAGACATACTCTGAGTTACAAATTGCTCCCACTATTGATAGCACCAGTCAATCTAATTCTGTACAAAGCAAACACATTACGAGAAGATTAAGTTTTCATGGATAAGCACACAAAAATCAGGAAATGTCAAAGTTAAATTGCATGAAAAAATCCTAACTCTTGTAAATATGCATTACAATTAAGACTTGGAGCATGTAAAGATTTCTGCACACGGTCAGTTTCCTTATGGCTTCATTGGAACTACTCAGTGTGTAAATTTAAGCACATGCAGAAATCTTTGCAGGATTGGGACCATAGCTTCTAATCATAGATTATCTCAGCGAATACAATATAATATCATCTAACTGTGCAATCTCAGAATAGCTTGGATTTTTCTTTCCCTTCTCTTTTTTGCCTCTATACCAGGAGATTCCATAATATAACATAACAAAACGTAACAAAAATATAATGTTAAAACTATTCAAGTTGAGAAATAAAACACTCAGAAATCAAGGTAATTGCAAAATTTTGAACATGGAGCCTTAATCCTACCCCTTGTGCATATGTCTTAAAGTATAGTTTATTATTATCCATTATTTGTCAAATAATATATTATAAAACAATGACATTTTTATACAACCTTTCATTCAGAACATGTAGTGTACATTCTGTATTGCACTCCCACATAATACAGATTTTACATGTAGGCTGATGTAGTTTGAAAGCCAGCTACCTTTTTCTCTGACAGCCCCCACACATCTTATAATGCCACAGTTATTGTTAGTTATTAGTGTTATTTGTATTACCACAATGCTTAGGAACCCCAGACAAGGATCAGGACTCCATCGAGTAGGCATTGTACAGACATGTGGCAAAGATGACAGTCCCTGTCTGAGAAAGCTCACAATTTACACAACAGACATGACACAACGAATGGGTGAAACAGACAAATTGGTTGGTGGGATGGGATGATGAGGTAACAATAAAATAAACCGTAGTCACTTGACAAGGCAGTGTCTTTACGAATAATTGTTGAGTGCAATGCAATAACACCAAAGGCTGTGATAAAAATGCACATAAAGGCACATATAGTATATGGGCATAAATGGATCATGTTTGGCAGAAGCATGGAGATGAAAACCCTGCCCAGTGTCACATCTGCACACACGTCTCTGACAATAGAAACAGAACATGAGAAGGTGTAGATTCTGCAGTCCTCGTGGCATGCAGAAATTCACTACTTTTTTCCAAGCTATTCCTTTCTTTCTAACAAAGTTCAGAATTGAGCCCTAAGGGCACAAACAAAGGAAAAATTGCTTCAGAGCATTTTCCTCTAGCTATTGCTTTGGGGTATATGTAAGATGAGATCAAGTTGGTCCTACATTACAAGCATGTCTAATTCATTGTGTGGGTACTTGTGCATGTTTGAATTTGACAATTTGTTTATCGTGTTTCAAACAAAATCAATGCACAGCAAACACAGAAGGCATTACTGCATCTTGTGTGCTGTCGCTTTAATTTTTATATTCTAGTCTATTGGATAACACTGGAAACTTCATTTTACACTGGAAGAAGGTTTAGGATTTGGTTGTGTCTGTAAGACTTCATTCATGCTGAGAAATTCTGGGGAATTCTCCTACTGCTAGGATAGCAAAACTTTTGCTACCTACTGAGGGAGCACTAATTTAAACCAGTGACCAGTATTTTTACTATGGGATCAGATGACACAGTGGTGCAGATGCCTACAGCCTGTCTACACTAGCACCATATCTGGCGTCAACAGAGCTGGTCTAGGGTTTGGAGAATACTCTGCATTTGTCGGTGTAGATTAGGCCCTAGTGCGATGAATTGAGTCAATAGGTGGGACGAGCCATTGACATAAAGTGCTAAGCAACATTCACTATCTCCGAGCCTGACTCTACAGTAGTATCGCAGGTAGAACTTCTCTCTCCAAGAATGAAAAGTTCTTTAATACAATGAAGTGACTAAATGTTTGTGAAAGAAACTTGCCAGAAAATTCTTAAAGCCATAGGCCAACCAGTGATGTCCCTTTCTCAGAGAGAACTTGACATACCAGGAGACTATAATTAAGAAAACATCAGAAAGGTAGAGAAATTAACCCTACCCCACCAGCTTCTCGCACTGAGCCCAGCCCTCGCCTAGGCATTCTTTACCTTCTGTGGCTGGAATAGCTGTTTTTGGTTGCTTCATGGAGCACCTACATCGACCTGAACTATTGTCTTGTGTGCCAAGGTCACTATGGTGGCTCAGTGCCTTGTCACTGTGACATTCCTCTGCAGATGATTCCTACGGAGGGTGGTTCACATAATGTCATACATTTTAGCACACCTATTGCACGCATTAGGGAGGCTGTAAACTCATCTGATCTCACTCCTGCAGCCTGGGAGTAGGGACGCAAAGTCAAAAATACAAAAGAATGCTGAGAATAAAACTATGCTCTGAAGTTTTCCCTCTCGAGCTCTTTCAAACACATGGAGCTTAAACCACACCACCAGTTCTAATTATGTGCATCTGTAAAGTTTGCTAAGCCTTTTTGTTACTTTCCTTTCCAGCCAAAGCTTTCTGCTAGCATTACCAGTCTAAAGCACTACCCTAAGGATTACCAATGCGATATACCTCACACAAAGGAAAGTCTGCTATATAAACTGGCTACTGAGACCTAAACTGCCTGAAATTTTAGTGGCTTTCAAGTGTAGCCTTATGTACAGTAGACCACACTGGGATCACTCAGTCTGGGTGCAATAAAGACATGGAATACCGGGGTGTGTCTGTATGCAGCAAGAAGTCTTGCAACTTTTTAGACAGCAGTCAAGGATCCAGAAGCACTCTCAGTCCTTTAGCCTCATTAAATATAGGCAGACATGGCCTTTCAGATCTTAGTCCTGTCACCTCTTCTAGGTGAAATGGAACTGTCTATAAATCATGGAACACATTAGGTGGGTGGGTCCCTAATTTTGCATGTTTATTTCAGTGTTACAAAATATAAAAGGAGTGGATGGATCTTGAAAATCACCAAAAAAATGTGTTTGTTATGTAATTTATGGAGACTCCTAACCCAGATCTACTAATATTGCATCTGTCTTGAGCTTCAACCAATTGACTCTCATCCAAGGCTATGTGCGGTAGTTAAATGGCCCCCATTGCCATAGTATTTGAGTAACTCAATTTCTTTTTATGCATTTATCCTTGCAACCCACTTGTGACAATTGTGTTCTAGACCTGAGACAATTGCCTATAAGACAATTGTTATTCTTACACTCTTTTATGGAAGGTCACAAGAAAGGCCCTCCTTCTCTTTTTTGTTTCAGGCCCCACATGCAGCTTATATAGCTATTCTCATAGCTGAAGTTGCATATCTTAGATTGATTCCCCCTTCCTCCAGTGCAGACCAGGGCTCAGGCACCTGTCTCCGTGCAGGAAGGGGCTTAGCACACACCCTCTGACTAGCAGTTTAGGCCTGGTGCTCCCTGCCTAGAGTGTCACCTTTGTAGATCACATTCTAAGTTGCTCATCTCTCCTCATGGATTGCCTAGGGAGCCTAGGCAATGAAGTTGGGCTTGGCAGATCACTGTATCAAGCCTGTGATTTTCTAGGAGCCTAAAAGTTAGGTAGCACAGCACTCAGTGTCATCACGCCTAAATCCCTTTGTGGCTCTGGGCCTGTTATCCTTATTGAGATACGGTACTCACTATTTTAAAATCAGGGTTAATTAGATATTTCATTAGTGATCCTCTAGTTTTAGTTGTTACAAAGGTGTATATATTGTTTCCCTCACATACTATGGGAAATGCCAGATTTTCAGTTTAGTTGAAAGGAACGCTAGTCAGTCTTAAATAATGAACAAAAAGTAGTATCAGTTATCTCAAGTCCTGCTGACAATATTTGTGGCTTTACAATCAGTTGCTTGCTTTCTTTTTTAATGTCTGATTAATTTTTCTTGTTCTGTGAAAATCCTAGAAAAACAACTGTAGAAACTGGTTTATTCATATATTTATAAGTTGTTTTTTAAGGCCAGAAGAAACATCTAATCTACCTTCTACAGGTCATAAAATGTCACTGAATGATTCCTGCATCAAGACCATAGCTTCTGATTCATCCAGAGCATATCTTTTGGAAAGCAATCCATCACATCCTTAGGTAAAATGTTCCAATTGTTAATTACCCTCTCCATTAAAATTTGCATCTGACATCTTTTCTGAATTTGTTTAGCTTCTAATTGACCGTAAAGGGAAAACAGAGAAACTGAATACACAGCAAGTGCAGTCAAAGACACAAAGGAAACAAACTGAAGAAACAAAGAAAAGTATTTGATTTTCTTAAAAGCGTAATGTTTACATTAACAGTATCCCCTTAACTTGTGAGATTAGAACTAGAAATATATTTTAAAGCAAATATATACAATACTTAGTATTGTTTAGACTTTAGTAAGAGAATTTAAGGACCAGTCATA
>ML677362.1:14659749-14896259 GCA_007922305.1 Dermatemys mawii
TTGCAGGATTGGGGCCTAAATCATTAAGGTTACACTACAGCACATGTTAATGTAGCCTAAATGTAAAAGGATGAAAAATACATTTCATAACACTACATGTATATCTCTGCTCATAGCAAAAATTGCAATATCTTATCTGAGAAATGGATAGGATCATGTAATTAAAAGACTGTAACATAACACACAAGGAGGTAGTGCTAAGGATGTGTGTTCCACCTTAATTCTCACATTTTCTGACCTGTTGAGTGCAACCCCAGCAGTCTCATAAACCGCAGTTCAGCAAAGTATTTAAGCCCATGCTTAAACCCATCCCTACGCAGCAAAGCATTCATGCATATGCTTAACTTTAAGTGCTTTGCTGAACACGGATAGATCACTGAATTGAGACCATAATGTTGTTTTATACACACATACGCTTCTATTAGACAGAAGTGTCACAGTAAAAACTATTTGTCCAGCATTTGGAAAAGTCGGGGCGGGTGGGGGAGAGGGGAAATAAGAGAGGCTCAGTAAAGAGTCAGACAGACATATCACATCTGCAGTTAGAACATTTTAAAGGATCACTGTTATTAGAAATTGAAGTTTTTCAAGTATTAAAAATAAATCTTTAATTCCCCTACAGATTCCTAGTATCCAGAGTATTTTATACAAACATCTGGATAAAGGAATCAAGGCAAATCCATTGTGTTTCTAGACATTCCTGGAGCATTGATGTTCTTGAGATTATGCTATTGGATTACTGGTATAAAAATAATAAATATTTTCAGTACTTAAAGCTGTAATGCTTTATGTTGGATTTGGATTTTGGTTTCATTTTAGTAAAAGGTAGATGGAGAATCAAAGTCTCTTCCTTAGCCAGAAGGATATTTTGACTTGTATCGAGTTTATTGCTTACTGACCTATATTTTTCTCCTTTACAGTATTTGAAAAGTTACTTAGCAACTTCATTACCATTTAGTCACCATTTCAGAGTATCTTTAAGAGAAGAAATATGAATATTACTTTTCATTTCTCGACTAAATGACAATGAGGAAAATATTCATTAAGTTACTTTATCTTAATAACACTGTACACTGCACTAATCTATACATGGCACATCAATTTGTTATTGTTGATTTAAATGGATAGAATAGCATGTCATACGAGATGGGCCTCATAAGGAAGGGTAGGAGACTGCACCAAAGGGAGATCTTTCAAAATATTTTGAGATCTATAAATATGTTTTCAACAGGATGTTTAACTAACCAGGAACCTAGCAATATAACTGGCTCAGAGTCATGTTTGTTAACAACAAATGTAGACAGCTCTTGCCAGCCATCCAAGGATTAAACAGTTATAAGCTTCCAAATGTGCCCAGAATTGAGGGATGTTGTAAACATACAGTATGTTTAAGTAACATGTGTTGCACTTCTCCATGTCTGCCTTTCCTGAAAGGAGGGACAAAGTGCAGCCCTACAGAGCTGCGTTTCAATGCTCCATTTGTGTAAGTTCTTCACCCTTGTTGCTTCCCATTTCCCTAGGGAGCTGTAGTATGTCACTAAAAGTACTAGTAACCAAAGATAGCAATGCAACAGCTAAGCCTTATGGCTCCAGCCCAGTCCTTTCACTTTATCCCCTTTACTGTTCTCTCTCTCTTTCTCCCTCTCTTTTTTTTAACATGCAAGTTGCCATGAAAAATTTGTTAATGAAATATTTGCTTAGAAGTCTGCTCTGGGCTAGGCTGATAACCTATCTGTGTTTGAGTTTGGCTTCCCATATTCTAAATACTCATCTTCTCTCTGTTTAGCTTATTGATTGGTTTGGCAGGAAAAGCAGCCTTGTCATCAGTGACCAAGGTCAAACTAAACAAAAAGGGACAGGGAAAAAAAAAGGAGAAGTTGAACTGATGAGCTCAGTGAGGCAAGAGTGGAATATCTGACCTGCCAGAACTTTTCTTAAAGGGACAGACTGTTTTCCTAGTGTCTTGCATGCTGTTTACAAGGTCATAAGAAAATAGCACCGTATTTTACGTTTATAGATCAGCTTGCATCCAAAAGAGCTTACAAATTCCATTTGTGCAGCTCTTCCAGGATGAAAGCAGAAAGCAGCCAAACACTGGGCTAAAACACTATACCCATGAAAGCCTCATGGGATATTTAATGGTCACACCAAGCAGACAGGACCTTTGGCCAAACTTTTCAAGCCTGGATACCTAAAATTAAACACTTAAATCCATATCTGTGAACCTAAACAAAAGACACTCGTTTCAGAGGTGCTGAGCACCCTGAATGTCACCGAAGTCAATTGGAGCTGTGGTTGTTCAACACTTCTGAAAAAGCGACTACTTTTGTTGAAGTGTCTTGTTTTATGCAGCTACCTTTGAAAGTATTGGCCTCGGTTTTGGAAATCCTCCCCAAAACTTCCACAATCAGAAAGCTGCCCAGAAAACAGGAGAGAATGGTTATGCTGGGCTAAACTGAGCCTCTCATTATAAGGAGTCTATCTTTCAAAGGTAATGGTGAGATCAGTGAGCCACCCTTGCTCTTATGCTACCTCTTAACGGTGTGGACTTTACTGTCTCTCTGTGTCTTAAGACATGAAATGCATAAAGTGCCTGCATCTCTAAACATTGTATCCTCTCTAAACTAGGGTTTATCCAACTAAAACACGTCCAGAATTTACAATAGTTACTGAAGAAATTTTACATAGGAGTTATTCTGTAGTACTCCACTATGGATGGTTCATCCCCACAAAGTACTGTCACGTATACGTCATTCAATATTAACAGAAATGTATGCTTCAACAGGAGACTGCATCAGAAACTAGACGCTAGGATATGTCTTGGCATAAGCAGATTGAGGTCGGCTCTTTTACTATTGTGGCTCACTGCAAAGAAAACTGATATTTCTGACTCATTTAGGCAGCATAACTCAACATCTCCTATAGCTCTGAAAGGAAATGGTAGCACTACAGACCTGCTAAGTAACCTAGTTAACAATACCTTTAAAATGTATCAATCCAAATATATTCAGATGAGGAGTTTTACAAGTGAGTGGAAGCTGGAGATGAATAATTATGTAAGATGAATGAACTGCTAAATTCTGAGGTCTTTACTCAATATTTGCTCAGTTCTTACTAAGTGAGAGTTTAGCTTTATTAATGACTGGGGGGGATGGCGAGTCAGACTAGATTATTTGGCCTTATCTACTTCTAGATTTCTCTTTCTAAAAAGAGCACTTAAAACTTTTTATATTTGCTCTCATGAAGGAACTAATTCAATTATCAATGTATTGTACACATCAGTGCATCAGTATCGGTGTATCTGGACACATTAGTATTCTATAGTTTTATAATATTCTATTACAGTTGTTGACACATTCAGCTTCAGTGGCCTACCTGAATTGATCAAATATATGCCTAATTTCCTATTTACAGGCATGGATAGACCAATAAATTGAATCAAAGGGGTTCTCATCACAGCTTAAAGAAACAGACAAGACTACACGCTGTTGGACTAAGGAAGGCAGTGACTGTATGTAAGTGAAATAACTATTTCCCTCCCCACACCAATGCACACAAACAGTAAGGGCCAAAATTTTAAAGAAGTCTCCAAAACTGATCTTACAGATTTCTCCTTTTTCCATGCATGTACTGAGTAATCGTACACCTGACTACTACCTGGCTGGCATAGGCAAAGGACACGTTTCATAGGAATGTGGGCCTATGTTTTCAGAAATGAAAACTAATAACTTTTGGGTGCCAAAACTAAGACACCTTAAAGAGGCCTGCTTTTCAGGATGTGCTGAGCACCCATCCTGATAAAATCAGGTCCCTTGACAAGATCTCAAGTTGAACACTGAAAATCACTAGTAGCTTCTGATAATTTAGGCTGTGGAGTTTGTGCACCCTACAACAGTTGCAGGTGGAAAACTTCTAAGAGCTGTTTTAAAGGCCTGTGTGGAAAATGGAGGCCTAAGTGATTGACACTGATGTCTACCGAACAGCTTCTCACTAAAGATTACCAGCAGAAGAAGGGTATGATAAGGAAAAACTAGGTACCAAGATCAGAAGAAATGCATTGACTGTAAATAAACCAAGGCTCTGGTGTTTGACATGTAGATTTAGCTGCCCTTCACCAAGTGTGCTTTAATTTGTATCATTCTAATCGGGTTAGGAATTATTGTAGCCAAAGTAATTAGCAGCAAGCTACCAACCGGATTCTTGACACACAAAGCAAGCAGGTTTCTCCTCCAAGTGTGTACCCCCCTGAGGGATGGGAGGTAAAGAGTAGAAGAAGGGAATTAGAGGTGACCTTGCATTAATGAAGAGGAACATGCTGCCGGATCAATGGCACACTCAGAGAGGAAGCTTCAACTGTGCCATCGAAGTATCTCTGATATCCATGGGGGTTTCACAATAGATGCTTATGCAAAAGAGGTAAACACGAAGGAGGTGAGTATAATAAAATTGAGAGCAAGAGCGAAAAGGTGTCTGGGAGCAAACCAAAAATAAATGAGGAGATTGCCCTTGGTTCTTTTATTTAAAGAGCTTCTGCATTCGTGTTATTGGATTAAGCATTTTGACCAAAGTTTATACAATTTATTTTGGCCAAAAATGATGAATATGAATATTGGCCTAATGCCTGAGTAAAGGAATGGAGTTTCTCTCTCTAATCGGGTTGCAACAGATAAAAGCTAAATAGAAATGAGTAATTCGCCGTGACTCAATTTTACATGGGCTGTATTTCAAGATCTGAAATTCCAAGTGCATTTCTGTTCTTTATTTCAGCTGTGCTATCTTTTACTCACCCTTGCTAGCCTATGTGTCAGCCTGGGCTGGCAAACATTTTCTTCTGTAATCCTGATGTACTTTTTAGGAGACTATGTCTTTCTGGAAACTAAATCAATTCAAGTGTTCAGGAGGCCTCTAGTGGTTTATACTTTCTGAGGAAGTTTCCTCCAAAGCTTAGTCTGTGAAATAATGGAAATACACATAAGGTCGGAGAAAAAAAGGGGACTCACCACTTGTTGCTTCTTGTTTAGAATCAATAGCAATTCTTGTTATCTGAGTTCAATATCTAGGAATCGAGCACTCAGGAACTGATGTACATTTATGCCAAATGACCAGAACGTACACAGAGGAGAACAATAGGATTTTATAGGCTTGTTGGTGTTCCACGTGTTTCTAAGCTCAGATAGGGAAAGAATTACAAAGTGATGAGCTGTATATTTGAAATAGCCATCAAAGGAGAACCTATGCCAATTTCATTTTGATCCATAAATGTAGATGCTTTATATTACGGACATTGGATTTCCAGTGTGGCACATACATGCATAATTACCCATTTGCACATAACAGGAACTCTTCACCTAACTCAGACACTGAACTGAACATATAGGGCTAGATCCTCAGCTGGGGTAAAGTGGCATCAGCAGAGCTACCACGATTTTTAGAGCTGAGGATGTGACCTTTAGCCTATTAAATATACAAATATTATGCCTCTATTTGGGAAGCTTTATGTTCTTTTCACAGACAGGGTTATTAAAAAGAAAAAGAAGAGTCATAAAAATAAATGATAGTACTGAAGTTCTGCTAGCTAACACTCCTGAGAGAGCTAGCAGAACTTCAGTACTGCCAATTCTTTCTTCAGCACACATGTATTTCCCTTGGCTTATTTTTGTATGTCATAGGATAGTCAAAGAAATGTCCTTAATTCCTAGCACTTTGATTCACCTCCACAAACTAAGCCTTGTTGTAGGTGACTTAGTCCCCATGTGATCCACCTATTATTAGAACACGTTTAGCCCTCCAACCCCCCAAACTCCTGCTTCCCCTTGTCCTTATATATATCTGTCTCCTAGCAGAAAAGTGGCACGTGACCTCCTATCCTCAAGAATACTTGGCACAAGTCCCTACTTCTCAGCCAAACCTATTGTTCTCGTAGAGAAAGACACCAAGCGTGCAAGCGTCTTGCTGACACTTTTGACTTTAAACATGAAAGGCCATTAATCAATCAGCTGCATCTGTTTGGAAAAAAATAAGTGACTGGAGTCAAGGCAAACACAGTAAATAATCCTTAGGCAATCTGGAAAGAAAATAAGGGAGGATAGGTTTATGACGTCTCGTTACTTTAAATTCATTTAATCTGTAGTCTTATCCTCCTCACAAAGATTAGGTTTACTAAGTGCACAGTAGCTAGACTCCAAAGTCAAATGCCCATGCAAAACACTGCCACCAAATTAAAAGTGCTACATTTGCAAGAAAGAAGTGTCTGCTATGGAATTCACACATCACATGGAAAAGGAGAGGTTCTGAATGTACAAATGGGCAGATGTGAATTTGGACTAAGTTCTTAGGAGTCATAGGTTATGCCCACATGCCACGTGAAGGTACATTTCTCTAGCTATACAATAAGGTTGTAGTTATGATTAATGAACACAATAACTTGTCCATTCTTACAACGGCTTCTGAGAATAGTTCCTCCATTAGTGCTGTGTGGGCCCAATCCTGCAAGTAGCTGAGCTTCCCCTGAAACCAAAGGAATGGAAAATAGTGCTCAGCGCCTGAGAGGAGACAATCAACTCCTTGCAGGATTGAGCCCTAAGTAAACAGTGCTGCTATATTTACGTGCTTGCTGCTTTCTTTCGTCCAGAGCCTAAGCACCAGCCCCTTAGCTGCACTTCTGCCCCTTTCTATCACTCAGGTATGAGTGAGTCCACAGCTGCCGTACAGCCAGCTCCTATGCCCGCCTCTCCCCCAGTCTCTGGAGTGTGTGGTCCAGATGAGTGGGGACAAAGTCAAATGCGAGACTGAAATGTCCCTTCTCACATCTTCCATGAATTATAGGCAGGAGATGAAAATGACACATGATCTTTGAAGGAAGTGGAAAGGAAACAAAAGGGGAAAATGGTGGAGAGATGATTCCTCACTCTCCAAAGAAGCCTTTAACTATATAAAATAACACCAGGAATAACAGTTCCTAGTAACTAAACAATATCAACAAGCAGGACCAGATTTTCAAACTGTACTATTAAATCTGCAAGCCCACTCATTTGTTCATGAAAAATCATATGCCCTTAGGCAATTTGATGCACAGTTACCAGACCTGCAAAAAACAAATGCCTATTTGCATGTGAAACTGGTTGTATCCAATGGATACACTAAATTGACACATCCAGAGATTTTACAAGTGAATTTTTTAAGCGAGTTTGTAAATGCCAGAGTACTTCGAATCTCTAACCAACAGCATCAGATGTTTTAAGAGCTCTATTCTGATCTCAGCTGTAAGCATACACGACCAGATAAGGGCAGGCCAGCTTTGGGGCATAGCTGATCTGACAGCATAGACTGCAAAACATATGCATAGCTGAAATGAGAATTAGATGTTTTCTGTAGATCACATTCTAGTGCTACTGAAGAAAATGAATAGATCCCACTGACTCTATTTGATGAGGGACAGTGTAGTGTCAAGTTAAAATGGTGAGTTAGCATAGAAACAGATTAATTTTATTTGCTGCCAGCCCTATCTTAGACAACCTCTTTATATGGGACGAGGAAGTCATTTGGCGATTTCTGACCTTTAAAAATGTTTATTTCTTAGAAGGAAATGCATCTATTTGCTGTACCTCATAATCCTATGGGAAAAAAAGAAAAATAATAATAAAAGACTCAAATGTTAACAAGTTCGAAATAGGAAACAGTTAACATTTTGCTTTCATCCAGAAATCCCAGCAGAGGGTGACATTCCTAAGTTCCCATAACTGTTTTGTCACTAGTGTTCTGTATTCAACTATAAATTTAATAGCTGCCACAGAGCTCTTCTAAATATCAGGAAACCTAGGGTTACACTAAGTTTAATTTAGGGAAAGAAACGTCTCTGATGGATACTAAATGACTTCAGCTACTTCGTGACCTCCTGCCTTCAAGATTAACAGGGTATTTGCAGTTTTTCTTTGCTTTATTTTTAAAGCCAAACTTTATCAAACCAGCCATTTTGGAATGTTGTGTCTCAGGCTTCTGGAAGCTGCGAATGAACACACTGAGACTCAGTATAAAGTAAATAGCTAAGAGGGTTATTGAATACTTGCTATCTGAAAACACGTCTGCATAAAGCTAAGGGCGCAATCCTAAGATACGTTTAGCACTTTGCAAGAGCATCCTCAACTCCTACATAGTTAAGATGGGTGGCAGAACCTCAAATGAGGGAGCTGCTAAAAGCCAAAAGCCCATAAGACTCTATGCGCCCTAAATTAAATTATATAAAGCCTGAGCTAGCATGAAGAGAACTCCAGCACTGAAAGATAAGTGATATAAAATCTCAATTTTCCCATGGAAAAGATATACAAAGTAAGCATTGTGTCACTTTCAATACAAACCATTTGTGTACAGCTAACATGCAAAGCACAGAATTTTAAACAGACCCTTTAAGGAAAGAGTAATACTGCAATCTATTAGAAATCCCCAAATGTCCTGCTTTCCAATTTAAAGCTGTGTTCTGTGTCATGTAAGAGCCCTTCTATAGCCAAACCAGGAGCCAGATTCTCTTCCCAAGTACTCCAGCTTTACTTCAGTGAAGCACCTTTACCTTCAGTGGAGTCACTCCCTATTTATACCAGCATAAGCAAAAGGGGAATGAAGACCCAAGAGTCTAGGAAAACTGAACTATACAAAGCCCTTGAAAAACTGGTCGCAGGTTTTAAATAAAAAACAATGCATGCTGGGACAGGATACTTTGGGAGTTGTAGGGGCCAATTCTGCAAGGTTGCTGATTACCTCCTGGGAAGATCTGAGCCCTCATCTCCAATAGACTACAACATATAAAGGGCTTTAAAGTTAAGGAGTAGGATCCTGAAACAGATCCAGAATCAGGCAAGGAAAATGTAAAGCATGGAGCACTGATTGATGTGCTCTTAGCTATCCTGACTTAACAAGTGGCTTGCAGTGAGTTGGACCAATAGCACCTTTTTTCCTACCAGAATGATTTTCATTTTTCCTGGGTTGAGTATGATCCATTTTCATTTCATCTAGGGTCTAATTATGCCCAGAGAGTAGCCTTTTCACATGCATTCAATCTTATCTATTTCTTTTCTGTATGAAATACCTTTGAATTTTCATCCCAATGAACCAGATACAATGACCTGTAGACCTAAAAGCTTTACAGTGCATGTGGGAGGTGAGTAAGGATTTCACTACACATAGCATGGCACTGGATTAAAGGACTTGCACATTCTGAGATGGAAGTTAAAAGGCATTTTGCAAATAATAAAGACAGAAATTATCTATAATAATCATTTCTTTAAGAAAGGTCCCAAGCCACAATCAGCTCAACGCTGACATTTGTCATCTTTGCTCATGTTTGATTTCAGAGTCTTAGTGTCTGGGTGTAGAGCCAAATTCAATGCTGGCACAAATCAGTGGAGAATTTGGCCCTTGCGGGCTGGGTAAATGATGGCTGAGTTATGATAACAGTCTACAGTGATCTGAAGAGTATTCATACCAATGGATAGGAATAATTACCTGTGATAAATCAGGGTGAAAGAAACTAAAGAAGGGAACATTTAGGAAAAACTTCCCAACAGCGAGCTATATAAGAATGCAAAACAGTCTCCTTAAGGAAGTGGTAGAGGCTCCATTGCTTGAAACTTTAAAACTCATTTGGAAAGAACACAATAAAATGCAATGTATGGAATGTTGCGTTGGCAGGGAGATGGATGGGATGATCTAACAGGTCTTTTCCACTACTAGCATTCTATGTCCAAGTACAACCCATTTAATTCCAGGCCAGCCATTTATTATGACAGAGAAGCGAAGTAGAAACACATATATTTTATTGAGGAAAACAGTATTTTATTATGCCAGCTGAACTCAGCGGACAAGCAGTGAAAACATTCTTTCCTTTTGTACCATTAGCTCAGTCAGGCCTCTGCAATGTAACATTCTGTCACTTTCTATGGATTAACTCATTTACAAAAATGTGCCATTTTACCAAAATTAGCACAGAGAGAATATTGCACTTTGAGAGAGGCTGCAGCGTAACTGTTTGTCAGTAGATTTATGTAATGGATTGTTTTCCTGCAATACAGGATAAGAGAAATACTTAAACAATAACTGCTGTGGGGAGTGTGGACAAGGCAATAATTACCTTCCACGGTGTTAATAAACCTCAATGCTACAGGCCAAAGTGTATTTACACTAGGGGAGATGGATTTGGTGATTATATAGGACATTTGAAGATGGAAGAAGGTCAGGAAGCCCCTCTAGGTCTGTTTCCTTTGTTGAGGTAACAGTTGTTCCCCTCTAGAGCTGTTTCCAACCATTTTTTCCAAGCAGTTTTCAAGCGCTCCTTGTGCGTCACTTGGTGATTTATTCAATACACTAAATATGTTCTGAAAATAAGCTTTTCCTGGCCTATCCATTGCTTGCTTGTGCCCCCTTTCCCTCTTCCTTGACATGTATCCATAAACCTGTGCAACACAAACCTTCTCCTTCCTTCTGGTGTTTTGTAACCAAGGTCTTTTTAAACATTGTTCCACCAAATTCAAACCTAATTCCTTTAGGGCTTTAATTTATTAAACTCTTATATTATTCAGTTTGTACCTTCTCCAGTGGCCAGAAGTGTTTCCAGTGTTCCAAGCAGGGCCTCACCAGGGCCCACTGTTAGAACAAACATAGCTAGGGTGTAGGAAATATTTGCACACTTAAAAGCAGACCTTGTAGAAGCAATTTCACACTTGGAGCAGCTATATAAAGATAAATTGCTGTTGAAATCTACATTTTGGGTCTAATTCTCTTCTTCCTTACACCCAAATAAATCAGGAGCAGCTTCACTGAAATTAGTGAATTCACACTGGTTTAAAAGGTAGATCCATCAAGTCTACATCATGGCTATATCACACCATTTACTGATATTCTGCCCATACATTATACAGTGATTTCCTGGTTCTACCAGCTCCAGTGTAACCTATGATCAGAACAGCATAACCCCACTGGCTGCTTTTTGTTGTCCAGAGCATTTTGAGCAAGCTTCGAGGACTTGCTGAAAACAATCTTCATGAGATTGTTACAGAAGCCTCCTAATGCTGATCCTGGCTGCTCCCAAATAAATCTCCATAATATTTATTTGTAATTTTAAAAAAATGACTGTGTAAAGCAAATGTTAAATAAAATCAGCCAGGTTACCAATAGCTGATTAGGAATACCAGGAATGCAGGAGTAAATAACAAAAAGTACAGCTTACTATAGGGTAGCTTGTATAATCCCTGTTCACATTGATAAGCATTCACTTATTTACAAAAATGCTCCCATTAAAGCCAATGAGAATACTTATGTGAGTTAATGTTTTCCAGGGTGAGGGGTCCCAAGGGCTCAAACCTGGTCCCACTGAAGACAAGGAGAAAATTCATATTGATTTTAATGGAATTCAGCCCTTCACCTTGATTTTGCAGTATGCCTGAGCTGCATTTGGACATAGTGCCAGTTGCAGTTCCCTGATTTAGAGACTCCTGCCCTGTTGGAACTGCTGGTGTACATTGCCTGATGCCAGCAGAGAATTGGGGGAGGAAGAGTTCAACTCCATCATGCTCCCATCTGCTCCCAACCTGCCCTCCAGACATCTTTCTCTCCCTCACAATGGGGATCAAGAGAACAGCTAGGGTAGGAGGTGGTTTCACCAGCTCCACCAACTCAACACCAGTGGAGGTTCCCCTATGCAGCAGGAAATCTCCATTCGGAATGTCCAAATGATAATGCAAAGTGGCCTTAGTAGACCAGAGAAGCTGGCCTATAGAACAGGAAAACAGCTTGAAAGCTAGAGGATGACTATATGAGGACCTAGAAAATAGCTGAAGGACATCTAAACCTATTCAATACACTGCCCCATACCAATTTTTACTTCAGTGGAACTAAACCAATTTACACCAGGTGAGGATTTAGCCCAATGCCTTTACACAAAACGTAGCTTTTATATAGAATAAATACCCAGGAGCACTTACAGGAGATATGTAGTAAAATATAACACTATTAAAAGGAATTTGACCCATAGAGGTATATTTCTTCCTGGCCTTCTACCATCATAAAGCTTCCTATACATTCTCATATATTCACAATAACTGTGGCTCCCATTGTTTAAAAATACCTTGGCTTAAAGCCTTGATGCTTATCAGTGCCGTGGGAGGTAATAATTGCCTTGTACACACTCCCCACATCAGTTATTGTTTAAGTATTTCCCCTGCTTCGAGATTGCAGGAACAGAATGCATTATATAAATTGACTGACTAACACTAGCAGTGATACCAGAAGCATGTAAGAGTCTCAATGTCAATTTGGCAAAACCCATCTTAGTTTGTAAACCAATTAGCTCCTAGTAAGGCTACCAGAACTTTACATTTGAGAAGCTTGGTCTGAAATGAGAGAATGTTTTTCCTGTCAGTTCAGCTGGCATAATGATAAGACATTGTTTCCCTCAATTAAGATCCCATTCTGACACCGTTTGCCCATTCTGTAAGGTCATAGGGTGGACCTGTGTAAGCCAGACCCCTTTCCCCTCTCTCCCCTCGTATTTCTTCTTCCTCCCATGGGAAATTTATGTCTTTCTCTGGCATCTGTCCTCTGTCCTCCTTTTGTGAGCACACCGAGGCACAGAATACATTACATTTTTTAGAAATGTGTTGTCAATAAATTATCATTGCCATGTCTTAGATGCCCTGCTGTCTCCTTCACTGACCTCATGCTCCTTATGTACTTGAAACATTTTCCATTATCTGTCTTAACCTCCTGTGCAATCTTCTTTTCATTCTCTGCCTTTGCTTTTCTTATCACTTCTTTGCACTCTTAATTCCATTCTGTAATGTGTCCGGGCCTCTTCTATACTTGATGTTTTATAACTTACATATCTTTCTTACCCTTGATTACTCTTTACCCATCCTTGTTCATTTGGACAGGTCATTTTTTCTTTGCATAGAGTTCTATTTCTGCATGGCATGCATAGCCCTGGGGCATACATGCATTTATCTTAAACACTGCCCTTTTGTCCTTCTACTTCATCCAAATGTGAATTGCTGAAATTCATAACATTTCTTCCACAGCCAGCTCCTTTGGGCCTGCAGCTCCCCACAGAACATAACCCCCAGAACATCATGCCCCATTTGTGATGTTTTTAGTACTTCCCTCCTCACATGAACTGGGAAGCAAATATGAAACGATGCAAAGCAACCACCTATGTGGGAGAAAGGAAACAGTGATTGGAGACTTTAAGTCCAGATCGTTATCCGATATAAATCGGAATCCAATGAAGCTATGTCAGTGTACACCAGCTGAGGTTCTGTATCTCAATTTTTGCCTTGTCACCCAGGAACATGTATATAAGGAGACTACATCTCCTAGTTTCTGCTGAAGGAACCATTTTTTCCCAAGGTCTGTCTATTGCCTGGGGCCATCTGACCCCAGAAAGCATAACAACTCATGGAAATTAAAAGATCTGAAATACATAAAAGTTAACCAGATTTTTTTGAACTTCCTAGCAGAGTTCTAAGTGAAAGTTCATGGAGATTCTCATTTTCAACTTTCAAAGGAGGGGGGACAAAGGGAAATCTATCAGAGTTGGAACAAAATTGAAAAACCTCTTTAATCTCTTTCATTTCCAGTAATGCCAGTGATTACTTGTAACAATAGAAGGTACAACAATTTGATATGGAAGTGTCATTTTGAAGTTACTGGTGAATGGTGTCCTTGTAAACAAGTGAGATTTCACAATTTTACTGATTACAATATTAATTTATTTCATAAAAATTAAGACCCCAAAATCCAGCTTTCATTTCTCTGGACTCGTTTTTTCCCACTGACACAGCTTTTCCAGTGGCTGAAGATGGAAGTTGGCTATAATTTGATATGAAGAAGTAATTTTTTTATTTGAACACAATAGCCTTTCAGTAAAAGAAAATACGTGGAGAAAATTCCATATTTTCGCCTTTAGGAAACCTGGGAAAAAGATGATTTTTCACATTTTACTAGCAGCGACAATTTGTTTGCCTTCCTGTAACTCTTGCTGTGATTATTCTCCTCTATTCACTTTAAATACAGTCTTATCCTTGTAGTTATCAAAACCTGTACAGTCTGTAGAAACTTGTGAAAACCATTAGAAAATGCAGTAACAGTGTAAAGCCTACACACAATGGGATTTACATATGACTGTCATTTTTATGTAAATGTTATAGAGGCCTGTAGTGAGGTGGTGTGGTTCCCTGCCACCCCAGAGAGATGAGTCTCTCCTGACACCAGAGTGGGCAGAGCCAGGGAGCTCTGAGCCTGCCACCCCCCCCCCCCCCCCCCCGAGGGTCAGGCGTGGCACCAGAAGTATAAAGGCCTAGCCCTAGAGCTCACTGAGAAAGCAGCCGCCAGGGAGGCCCCACAGAACATGATAACCCCCAGAACATCCCAGTGGCCTGCAGTAAACCCAAGGACTGGCCTGACCTGCCCCGCTCCAGCTACCCAGAAGACTTGCCAAGCCTGCCCCGTGTCATCTACCCGGAGGAGTTGCTGAGCCTGCCCCTCACCAGCTGCATGGAGGAGCTGCTGAGTCTACCTCTCGCCAGCTATCCCGAGGTACCCATGGTGCTGGACGCCCCTGAGGACACCAGGTACCTCAAGAGGGAGAGTCTGCAAGTAGCCTGGGTGCAGCCGACGCTAGTGTTGCTGCAGAACCGCCAGAACCCATGTCAGTGTGTTGCAGCCAGGATCCCCACTGACACAGCAGCGGGTCCTCTACAGCTGCTCGGGCCCCGGGCTGGGACGCAGTGGAGTAGGAGGGCCTGCGTCCCCCCTACCACCCAAGAGTTGGGTGACAGTCTCCCCCTCTCCTGGGCCCTTTGGAACCTAGGGCCTGGGCTTGCTATTATGTACTGTTATTGCTCAGCCCCTGCCTCATCATTGCCCCACCCTGACCTAGGGCCTGGGCCTAATGAGTTTTTTTCTACCTTCACAAAGGCCGCAGAGGAAGATTCCTGCAGCCAGACTAATTCCCCACAAGAGCTATTCCCAGATTTAGTGAGGTAGTGTGGTTCTTCACTGATGCAGAGAAAGACAAGCCCTGGCTAACCTCTCTACAGGGCTGTATTGATCATTCTTTTCCAAAATATATCACTGTTCATAAGAGACTAACTATGCAAAATAATGACACATTAGGTTAAATAATGCCAGCAAATTGCAAAATTTAGTATAAAAATTGAACATCATTAATGAAACACTCTGAAGTACGTGTTGTATGAACGAACTTCCAATCATGCATACTAGAACAGTGCATCTGTTAAGCCCAAGCTCACATCAGATACTTTACACTTGCTCTGTGGACATTGAGGATTGATCTTTGAAGTAGCTTCTGATAAAGCCCTGAAATATCCTGAGACGTGTTCTCCAGTTTTTCCCTTACGTCCTCCCATCATACACAGGAACTGTGTAATTTATTAAATCAAAGGTTCATTTTATCTGGTACCTGATCTTCAACAGTAGTCAATGCAGGCTCACTCTAAGAAAGGCATAAACTTCTTTTCACGCTCAGCAATATAATGCATCTAATTTTGCACTATTATACCCAGAGAGAAATTTCTTCTGACCACATCTGGTGATCAGATTATGCTCTGAAACATGAGGATTAATAACACCTATCATTTTAGCCCCAGCTAATACAACTGTGGAGATCTACACTGAGCAGACATCTTCATTGACCTGTCTGCAATGGCATCTACCCCCTTTTCTGGGCGGCTATTGTGCAAATAATAACCAGCTTTCTCAACTGTATCCATAACTGATTAATCGGAACTTATGGCTCTGCATTTGAAATTCTTGGATTGTGAATTCTGGTGTAAAATGGAGAGAGTTTTTTTAGGAGAGCCGGTTGAAAAATGGAAAAAACAATTTCACACACACAAGAAATTTCAAAGCTTATTTCCATTTCACCTGGATCAAAAATGTACCCTTTTGTGTGTGTGTGCGTTGTGGCAAATTACCAGCACTATTATGGTGGGTCCCGCATTTTCTCTTCTTGTGAGGGGTTCAGGGCACCATTCCTTGCCCCTGAACAGGGTATTAACTGCCCCACTAGTATTCTAGGGGAGGGGAACGGAGAGGGAGGGACCCGGGCCCGCCCTCTACTCTGGGTCCAAGCCCAGGGGCCCTGAGGATAGCGGTGAACCACCTGAATTAGCTATTCCTTCCCCTGGACTACTTCCCTCTCCTACCCTTCAGCTTGTGGGGCTTCCTGCCCTCTCTCTACACAAGCCAGGTGTCTTTTTACCTAGGATCTGGGTCTTCTTGGTTCCAAACTCTCCTCCAAACTGCTCTCTGCTCCAACTCCTTTCCTCCTTCCCTGTCTGCCTGAAGCAGGAGGTATTATTAAATTCTTGACAGGGCCTTAATTGATTGCAAGTGTTCCAATCAACCTGCCCCCAGCTTCCCTAGTCCACCAGGAGCCACACCTCAATTAGCTCTGAACTTACATATCTCCCTTTAAGCACTCTACTGCAGCTCCCTGACCCTCCTCTATCACAGCATATATGAATGTCTTCAAAATCATTACCAAATATTTTCATGTACTGAAAACCACATTTTCATATTTTAAATCCGGTTTCTGTTAAACAAAAAAAAATTAACTAATTTCAAAAGTATTTTAATAAAATTTCAATAACATTTTGATAAAAAGACCAAGTGAAAAATATCAAGGAAAATTTTGCAATTTTACAGAATGTTGCATTTTTGAAAAAGGTTATTTTTGACAAAAAAAATTCACAAAAAGTTTAATAAGTTTTAACTTTCAGCTATATTATGTAGGGAATGGGGAAAACATTAGGCAATTATTCAAGTCTGTTAAGTAGTAAGCACCTGCTATTGCTGGGTACCCTGCAAAAATAAGAACATGAGGACTGCCATACTGAATCAGACCCAAGGTCCAACTGGTCCAATATCTTATCTCCAACACTAAACAGCACCAAATGCTTCAACAGAAGGTAGAAGAAACCCTACAGAAGCCAGTATATGATAATCTGTCCCATAAAGGTCTCATCCAAATACTTAGAGATTAGGAAGCATGAGACAGGAACATAGGAATTACCAAATTGGGTTAGGTCCAAGGTCTAGCTCGTCCAGCATCACATCTGGTAGTGGCCAGTATCATATGGATCTCAGGTCTGATACATTATGGCACTTCTTATGTTCCAGTTTTATAGACTTTCCAAATGTTGTTTTACATTTATTATTATATAACTCTGGATATTCTTGTTATCTTTATAAACTCTCAGTCTCTCTCTGAATTTTGCTAATTCTTTCCCACAACAACAGCCAGTTGCAATAAAGTCCACAGTTTAATTATGCATTGAGTGAAAAAGTATTTCCTTTGATTAGTTATAATATTCCATTGTATTTATATCATGAAACAGGGAGAACAGAACCTCCCAATCTATCATCTCTAGATCATTCATTATTTTATGTTTTCTTATCTTATCCCCTCATATTCATCTCCTTTCTAAAGGTAGGCAATCCCAGTGTTTTCAATCTTTCTTCATATCAGTTTTTCCATACCCCTAATCATTTTTATCATCTTTCTCTGAACACCATTTTAAGAAAACTGCCCTTAAACTACCAGTTTAGGTCATGATGATCTAATCCAGAATAGTGGATCCCTCTTCTAGCTCAGGAAATATGGAGAGAACAACTGGCAGAAAAGTTCATGTTTCAAGGACTGACAGTCTCCATATTGGAAAAGACTAGGAGATTATATGGCTGGACACGCTCATAGGTGTAACTTCTGAGTGTCTAGTTTGACAGAGTGGAATTACTGGCTCAGATTATACACTCCCAGAAATTGTCCTTGCACAAGCTAGACATAGGCTAATGCTTGAAGGGACACAGAATAGATTCATAGGGCAAGGAGAGATTAAATAAACCTTTTCAGTGTTACAATGAATGAAGAATCCATCTGTGTGTCTTGTTCTCTCCCATATACATTTCCTTGCACTTACCTGTATATAGGCTTTTGGCAGAATTAAATTTTTAAAAAATATTTTCCATGGATAATATTGATATTTATTTTAAGCATATTTTTAATTTTTATTTAAATTTTTACAGTTGTGCAAAATTATGGATTTTAAGCATTTTCTTTTAAATTATCAATTTAAATTTTCACAGTTGTGGGAAATTTTGGGGGGTTAGACAATACTTATTTAGTGACAATAGATGAGATTCCAAAAGTTAAAGCTTTATAGCCATTAAAACACAAATTGTCAACATCATATGCCAAAATATATAAAATAAACAGCCTTAAATCAGAGTTCTCAAGCTTCATTTTTCTTACTTTGCCCATCTGTAAATTTCTATCATTATCAATGGAAATCTTTTTTCATTTGTTTGTGTGTGTATACGATGACATTGACATTTATCAACATTTACCCTCTAATCCTTCCCAGCCTATCTATGTTGAATTTCACCTGTCATCATATTGTCCAATCACATTTCCCACTAACCCATTACATGTAATTTTGAGTCATCAGCAGTCTCTATCACTATATTTGCCTATTCAATCTATTTTAGATCGCTAAAGATAGTGCACAACACTGATTCCTGGTTCTGTTCCCTGGGAGTTCCTACAAATAACCCCTTTGCACACTGAAAATTCACCTTCTATTCCTATTCCTGGTTTCTTGTTTCTTAACCAGATTTTTATCCATCGCAGGATTTAAGGTGATTGTCAATCATCTCTTGTGATTACAAAGTAGTTCCATTTCCACATCCATTCAACGCTTGGCATCATTACTGGGTCTATCAGCAAAAATGCTAATTGGAATCAATTGCGATCAATAGATTTTGTTTTAATTTTGTGTTTGTGTGTTCACTACTAGCTGAGACCAAACCACTAATTTATTCCAGATCTGCTACTCAACAGCCTCCAGTAATAAAACTTCTGATCACTCACTGTTGACTTGAGCTGTGTGGAGGACGGACATTCTGTTTCAGCCAGAATGTTGAGATTTGAAACCTGGCTTATGCTGAAGCAGACACTAAACAGAAACGTGTTAAAATGCTCAGTGAAGGAATTTTTTTTTTAAAGAGTCATGTCGGATCATTCCAAACTTTTTTAGACAAAATCGAAATGTTTTATTTTTATTTCAACCTCTTTCATTTTGTATTATACTATAAGATAAAGTATAATACAACAATGGATCAACATTTCTAGAGTACTGTACCCCTTTTAGGAACCTGATTTGTCTTGCATATCCCCAGGTTTCACCTCACTTCATATCTACTTGCTTACAAAATTAGACGTAAAAATACAGAAGTGTCACAGCACACTATTAATAAAAAATGGCTTATTTTCTCATATTTACCATATAATTATAAAATAAATCAATTGGAAAATTAATATTATACTTTCGTTTCAGTATACAGTATATAGAGCAATAGAAGCAAGTCATTATCTGTATGAAATTTTAGTTTGTACTGACCTCGCTAGTGCTTTTTCTGTAAAATGGGGCAAATAGCTAGATGAGTTGGTGTACCCCCTGCAAGGCCTCTGAGTACCCCCAGAGGTACCTGTACCCCTGGTTGAGAACCAATGTAATACAATGTAAACAAATAAAATGAAAAGTCATTTCAAAATGAAAATTCAAACCATTCATTCCAACAATGTTGAAATGGGATGTTTGGAAATAAGGAGGATGGTTCTATCAGAGTTTCTCCAACCAGCTCTACTCTTGATCTGATTTGATCCTGTGACCTAGGCGGTAAGGGGGTATATTACCAGTGGCAATCCCCTGAGCCATCCAGTCTCCCTACTTGTTCTGCTTTCAAAGCTTTTGATTTATTTAATAATCTTTTCCTTATCTTTCCAATCAAGTGATCATTAGCAAATTCCCTACTACCAATATACGCCCATTGTTGCCTCAAATTCTCAACTGTACTTCATCCATAGCCTCTGACTTCCAAATCTTATTTTACTTATTAAGCTCCCTGTTCCCTTACTTCCTTTGCAGTCTCTTGCAGATACGCTGTACAATATCCACTGCAGTTCTCATTATTTACTAAACCTTCAATTTCAGTATCATCAGCAAACTTTGAGATCAAACTGTGCTCTACTAAGCTTCGCAGACAAGGAATTAAATATTGTATGCTCTTCGTTCATCTTTAATATCATTACCACTCTACTAAAGGATTTGTGTCCATTGAACAAAAGGCTAGAGGCATGACTGTTGTTGAATTTAGATTGCTAAATGTTTAACAAGCAGGCTGACATGACAAAAGCAGGAGTCTCTGATCCCTCCCCTTGAAAGCAGTTCAGGCTGGTTTTGGGGAACATGCATAACTTGGGCACCTGTGCACCTGTAGTTTATCCTGTCTAAATAACCCCCTTTCGAAGGAAGTGAAGTCATAAGGTCCTGTTCTAGTAACAATGACAAGAAACTGATGAAGAGCTGTTTTATAGCCTTTTCGCAATCCTGATGTCCTGTCTGTGTCTGGAGGGCAAATATAAAACTTGTTTTTCAGTGCAACAGAAGGAAGTACAAGTAATTAGTCCTTGCCAGGCAATTCGCACATGAGGTTAACCAGGCTCCAAGCTGGTTTTAAAGTGGAGAGGCTGGACAGCAGGCTGAGTGTTTAGCAGGAGGAGGGAAAGGGCAGTAAGAGTGTAGCAGGGAAGTGGGTATGAACTTGTATGGAGGGGTGTGAAAGTCAGGGCTATGAGTAAAAAGTTTCGGGAAGCCTACATTATTCTTGTATTATAATGGTTACATCAGTGCCTCATTCTGTTAACAGTTACTGGTGATATCACCTCTCACTTGGCAACATAGCCTGATAAAGTAGGCAAGATGCTATAGGAGGCATTGCAGACATCAGAACCCACCTCTTCTGCAATGCAGAAATGTCTGCTTTAAAGGCGCATTAACAACACACTCGCAGACCTTGCTCTCTCTCTAGGAACTACAGCCTGCTGGCCCTTCTATCCATTATGAATATTTGGGTAGAAAAGGGCAGGGATGGCGTTTCCCCATGCCATGGTATCAGATAGTTTGGTCATGAGCAAGCCAGCTGTGACATCAGGGACAGACTATTTGTAGAACCACCATAGTGTTTGTACAGAAGTAATAAAAGTACCAACTGTTAGAGAAAACTCAATTGTACCCCAAATCTAACAACCAGATTTTTTTCCACTTTCTTTACTATCCAAAAACAGTCCAGAGAAGGTGCCAGTCAGAAAATTCCATCTGAAACACCCTTTCTTCCTGAGCCTTTCCTACCTTTTTGGCTCTCCTGCCTCTCTGGGTTTGCCAGCCCAAACTTCCTCCTCTCAGGGAGTAACTGTGTATTATACTCTGTAGTCCCAAGCATGCCCCCCTTCAGTCAGGGAGTGACTGGGGACTACTTCCCTACAGCCTCTTCAGGCCTTGTGTGAGGTGGACACCCCACCAGAATGATGGGGTGCCTCTTTTTAGCTGCACTCTCCAATCTATAGTTCCTGGGTTCCCTGGCTTGTGGCTCATTTGCTTTCTCCTTTAAACAAAGAGTATCAATATTTGATACTAATTGCTCTTTCTATCCTTAAAATCTATGGATCCATTACAGTGCTTTTACAGACATTGGGTTAGATTGCGCCTCTCTCACTCAGGCTAATGAGAAGCACTCTCACCACAGTCAAGAGGACTGCTCAGGTGAGTAACTTCTCCGCATTGTGAATATAGGATTCACAATCTGACCCATAGGGAGTACAATGAAAGGAATTTCTGAAGTCCACTTCCATGTTTTGTTGGGAATATTTTCTTACATCCATTGCTCTGTGGTAGATAAAATTGCACAAGAAAAAAGAATGTGCGGTAATTTTCATTTGTGTACAGATGTAGAAGCATGTTCAGGAACAATACCCACAATCAAAGTATCTTTGGAGCCAGTGAATGATTTTCAGTCTGTTTCCAAAGTTCATTTACAATGGGCCCAATTTATTCCCCTATTAAACCAATGGGACTCCTTCCATTGACTTCAGCAGGGTGTGAATCAGGCCCTAGCAGTTGCGTAATTTCCCAGTGTTTTAGTAGTAAGTCGGCATTTTCTTTATTACATCTGCGAGTTTTGTTTATCATTGCTGTATGTTTCCGAGGTGGCCCATTCTCCCTGTGCTTCGTACCTACCCACATATCTAGATTATTCTTTTCACAAATTGTTTCAAGACCAGCAAGAATGGTGCTGTTAACAAGTGCAGGAACTAAATCAGAGGTGGGCAAACAGGGGCCACATCCGGCCCTCCAGCCTGTTTAATCTGGCCATCAAGCTCCCGGTGGGGAGAATCATCTGGGACTTGCCCTGCTCTTGCACTCCAGCCAGGGAGCGGGGTCGGAGGCTGCTCCGCACGCCAAGGCTCCCGGAAGCAGCAGCATGTCCCCCGTCTGGGTCCTATGTTTAGAGATTATCGCACGCTGCCCCCACCCCCAGCACCACCCCCGAATCTCCTATTGGCTGGGAACTGTGGCTAATGGGAGCTGCAGGGGTGGCTCCTGCAGACAGGGCAGCGTGAAGAGCCTTCTGGCCACACCTCCATATAGAAGCCGGAGAGGGGACATGCTGCTGCTTCTAAGAGCTGCTTGGTAAGCGCCATCCAGAGCCTGCACCCCTGACCCCCTCTTGTACCCCAACCCCTTGCCCCAGCCCTGATCCCTCTCCCCAACCCTCTGCCCCAGCCCAGAGCCCCTACCACATCCTGAGCTCCTTATTTCTGGCCCAGCCCCAGAGCCCTCACCCTCTCCCACTCTTCAGCCCCATTTTCATGAGCATTCATGGCTCACCATACAATTTCCACACTTGGATGTGGCCCTCGGGCTAAAAAGTTTGCCCACCGCTGAACTAGATCTTACCTAAAACACTTCTTATTCTGTTTACCTCAATCTGATATGTTTTTCTTCTCTTTCTCTCTCTTTCAAATACTGTTCAGATAAGACCGGATTCTTCCCAATACCCTTATTCACAGTGAATAGTACCTTATTCCACAACAAGTCCCATTAAAGTCAATGGGACAACTCATGGATGAAGGTGCTATGGCTGGGGTTCACAAACTGGGGGTTGGGACCCTTCAGGGGGTTGCGAGGTTATTACATGGGGCAGTCACAAGCTATCAGCCTCCACCCGCAAAACCTGCTTCACCTCCAGCATTTAGAATAGTGTTAAATACGTTAAAAGTGTTTTTAATTTGTAAGGGGGGTTACACTCATAGGCTTGCTGTGTGAAAGGGGTCACCAATACAAAAGTCTGAGAACCACTGAGTTACGCAATGTGAAGCTTAAAGCTTAAGAGCTTTCCTGTGTGGATGCTTTTTGGTGGCAGAAGCGAGAGGTGATTCAGGCCTGGATACTCCAATAGCCTCACTTCTCATTTGTCTCACTTTTATAACTTTGAAATTCTTCCTTCACTTTGGTAATAATGTAAAGTATCAACTAAAAATTGCAATGCATGCATTTCATTTGAGTTTTATTGCCTTAACAGACAGCATTAGATTACAAAAGAGGACATTTTTCTTCTCAGTTTTAGCTTATTCTTATGATTTATGATTAGATACAGCAAGAGTTCATAAACTTCCCTGACCTGCTGACAGTTTTTACAAGCTCCTTGATTTATTTCCATCTTAAACTTAACAGCTTTCATGTGACTGATATTCCTGGAGTCCTGGCGTGGCTGCTGCTCAGCCTCTGAGAGCTCCTCTAATCTCCATGTTACTAATTTAAATGAAGTCTTGGGCTGTTGTTTAAAAAAGACATTCGTCATCTCATCGAGGCTTACAGAGCCTCTTGTAATGTAATGTCAGACACTTCTGAGATATGAGTTTTCTACAGCTTTCCGATATTGAATGTTGTAAGACATGCCAAGGTCACTTGAATATGCCAAAGAAAAAAATATTTTGCAAAACAGGAGAAGAGAAATTCCTAAGAAACTGCACCTCAGTAAGGACATTTAGACATGATTTATACCATCTGTGAGCATATTTCAAAGATAAATCTGGTATTGTGGCGGGGATGGAGGGGAAATACATTTGAATCCAGAAAAATCCACACACAGTCACCCCGCCAACAGCTATGAGCTCCTGATAAAAAACCAACACGGAGTGTGATATTCTCACAGTCATAAGGGTTGCAGCATCAACAGTTTCCCAGTGTGCTCCGAAGCTGCTGTGCTAAGTCAGGCTGCTCTTTCAGCAAAGATGCAGCTGGCACTCTGTTTTCATTGTATACTTTCCAAATACAAAAAAAAAGGTACATTTTGTAATAACAAAGACCAAACGAGAGAGAGAGAGAGAAGTGGATGGTTCTGCAGGCTCACAGAGAGAGAGAGAAAGATCAATTTTTTCCTCTTTAGAGCATTTAGAAATTGGCAACAGGCAAATAACATTAGGGTAGATGGAGGGATGTTGAAAGCAGGTGACTGGAACACCATCATGCTGGTTAGCTTTGATGCTGGAGGGGTATAGGCGAAAGAGATCAACACCACTAAATACTTCTTGGGCTTTGGAGGTTCTCCAGTGAATATGCCCAGGTGTTGAGGTCAAGTGTGATCAAGCCTTAGCCTGACAGAAAATTGCTTTTGTAATATTTGTAGATCAGATAAGAAATGACATACTAGAGCTATAAATACATGTTGCCCAGATCATATGATCGATTGAACGCTTTTATTTTTGCTGAAGAAATTTAGCTAGTGTTGCTGGCAACACGCACAAAGCACTAAATAAATGTTACATACAGTAGCTTGTCAGAATTTATAAAAGAGCAATCGACATGTGCTTTACTGTCAACACATCAGCCTACGAGTTTCCTCTCTTTGGAAGGAAAATCTGGGAAATAAGAGACCCATATTCAGTGAAATACCTTCAAATTACAAATGCCATGGAAAGTCGAGACCAGAATTTATGTCACATTTTGGTGATAGTCTCTATATGGCTCAAACAAGAGGGGTGAATTTGCAGGTTTTCATTGCAGCAGGTAGCGTGAGACACTTCCCGCACAATATCGAATATTGGCACACTTAGGGTGTTATTGCAAATCTTGCTGTATACAGTCCAAACCCAGGATACAATAAACATTTGATGCTAAATTTCCAAGGGCTGCACATAGACAGGAATCACAGACTGAAAGCCTGACTCTGATCTAAGCTAAAGCACTCCAGGGTTGACTACCCTATTGACACATTCAGAGGAATGTGATGGAACCTTAAGGTAAATGAGAATTAGGCTACAATGTATATCCCGCTTAGGCCATCTGAACTTTTCAGAATATAAACCACAGGCTTTGTTAGGCTATATCATAGGCCAGATCCTTAGCTGCTGAAAATCAGTATATAGACTCAATGAAGACAGTGGCGCTGTACTGATCTGCACCAGCAGGGGATCTGGCCCAGTAGGAATCTAGACCACGTGTATGCTTTCCTTACATCTAAGGTTAAGATTCTGTCACAGGTATTTTTAGTAAAAGTCACAGACCAGTCACAGGCAATAAGCAAACATTCCCGGAAGCCCACAACCTGTCCGTAACTTTTACTGAAAATACCCAGAGGCGGGAGGACTGGTGGGTGACCATCAGCTGATTTTCAGCCCTGGGGGCTAGCTGATGCTGCTCCAGTCTGGCCACTGCCACGGGGGCAGAAGTCACGGAGGTCAGTTAAAGTCACAGAATCTGTGAACTCTGTGATTTCTGTGAGACAATCGTATCCTTGCTTATACCAGAAGTGAGATGTTACTGGTGCACAGCCCTCAAAAATATACATCATTCTACATGAAGTAAGTAAAATATATTTCCCCTCACTCAGCAAGGTACTTCCCCTGTCTCTCTGAGAAGTAAATAACATGGCTGCAATGACAGACCAATTGTTAGTGAAAGTGCTTTGCTGGTGAACTTGTTTCTGCTGCTCATTCCTGTTTAATACATCACTACAGATGTATATTTACAGCTGTATGCCAGTCACTGGCCCTGTTCAATTCCTGCCTTTTTTGCGCAGATCTTCTGCAAAAGATTTCTCTCACCTTGTTTGGACAATGAACTCTCTCCCCCAAAGCCCCTTCACATGAGGACTGAATGGGTCTCTGTTATAAGAATAAAGTAGCCTAAATTACTGTTTACCTGTAAGGGGTTAAGCTAAAGGTAACCTAAAAGGTAAACAACTAACCAATAAAAATTTTTAAAAAAACAAAGGATTTTAAGTTTTAGGGTTTTTGGGGGGTGGGGCGTTTGTTTAACTTGGCTATGGAATAAACCACACCTATTTTTTTTTACTGTAACTATAGCTTTTTATTAAGTAAGGTAGTTAGTAAGTTTACCTTTTTTTTATTACTTAAAGGGTTTTTAGGGGTGAGTGTTGGCTGGGTGCTTTTTAATATTGTAAAATTTAGCAAAAATATTAACAGTGAAAAAAAGTTGCCTTGGGAAAAAGGTTTGGGAAAAAACATTTTAACCCAAGCTAGTAAAATAAGCAGGGGGGGGTGTTATTTCTTTTTTCATGCGGGACCCCACATCTGTACCCTAAAGTTCAAAATGGGGAGGCAATCCTGACATTCTCTCATCGGAGCATATCAAAGGTCTTGTAGATCACCTACAGAGCTTGTGCAAAAAAATACCCATTTCTCTCATTCTACTCACCTGCTGGCCACGAAAGGAAAGGTCTGAACAGGACACCAAATTCAAAAGTACTCCCAACTGCTATTCCTATCTGGAGGACCAGCCATTCAGCTCACACTTTTACTGTGGCCTTGATATTTTTATTTATTTATTTTGCACCAAATAGCTCAAGTATTATTTCCAGTCCCCTAAGGGTATCCATCCCCTTCTGTAGGAAGGTTTGGTGTTCCAAAAGTTTGACTCTTTAAAATATAGTTGCACATCCCATTAGTTTTACAGCTTGCTCTTTGCTCTGATTTAAATACTGTCCTAGAACAATAAACAGTTTTATACCCACTGAGACTTTCCACTAGAAGATATGCTCATCTCTTTCCTTTCACTGTAGCAATATTTACAACAATGCTTTCTGAGTATTACATGTGGCTTTGTCTATATCAAGGGACAGGGAAGTAGAGTGTGCTTAAGAGGGTTCCCAAGTTTTGTGATGTTACAGCCATTCAAGGACAGTCAAATTCTAAATGCTCCCTCCATCCATATTTCTTAGCAAGTTCCATACATTTTGGTCAGGAAAGCATCCAAATACCCTTGGATCAGCACATAACTCCACTGATGTCCCTTCCCTCCCTCCACTCCCCTTTACATTGATGGAATGTGTATCAATGTTTCTCCTATATCACTGGCATTGTGACCAAAGACTGGTACCCATCATCCAGATTTCACATCCCCCCAGTAAGAAAAGTAAAATGCTGGATGGTGAGAAGTAAACTGTGAAGGGGAGCTGAGAGAGTGGGAGACGGAAAAGAGAAAGGAAACCATTTCTAAGCACAACAGCCTAAACACCCAGATATTACTTGGCTCTCTCAAGTTGCTTGATTAGGGTGTAGCCTTTGAAGGGAATCTTGAAAAAAATCTCACCATCATACAGCAGTTTTCTATGTCACTAAAATTGTGTGCCTTCTATCAGTCTTTCATTATCACCCAACAGCTAACCCAGGGGTACATACACAACAAAAACCGCCTGGATTTGTTAAGATTTGTTGAGACTGCTGATTTCCAATTAAAGGTAGTATTCCTTCCTGTCTGCCTAGATTTTGCTTGGCTACTCAATGTAGTCTAAGCGACCCTTTAGAATTGTCTTTAAAGAAAAAAATCACAAACATTGGTCTCTCTGAGAACCCACAACAGATGAAAGATGAAGAGTTTCTGCTGCTTTGTTGTCCAAGGTTTACTCAGTGAAAGGTTGACCATGTGAGACTTCATTGTATATTGATTGTATGGCTTTATTTCCTAGAACAAAGGCCCTGCTCTTTCAAAGAACATAGCAAGAGTAGTAGAGAAAACTAATTTTAATGTTTAATAAGCATAGTATATAACATTATGGTTGGGTTTTGTTCAGTTGAAAGGAATTTCTCCATGCCAATTAATGCAGTCATTGCATAGCTCAAAAGACACAGAGAAGACTTACACTATAAGCCATATTGTTATACCTGTTTTAATGATGCCTTTGTAGTGAAACCATGCAACAGGGTTTAGGAATGGCAGACCTGGGTTCTACTGCTGGCTCTACACTGGGTTACCTTGGGCAATTTACTAAACTTTAGCTCCCACGGAACATATCCTCAGATGGGATAAATTGGCAGAGCTCCGCTGATTTCAATTAAGTGCTGATTTACAGCAGCAGCTGAGCATTTCCCCCACATTGTAAAATGGGCATAATAATACCTTTTTCTTGTGGTGATTAATTATTAATCCTTGTATAGCATTTGAGATTTTGGGATGGAAGGCACAAATTGCTATTAATAAATGGTACCATTGGCTAACACAGAAGATATGTATATAGATAAGATATATGCATATACCTTATGTTATGTACACAGTATGTATTTAATTGCTTTGGGAGCTTTCAGACTGAAATGCACCATCATTTAATTAATTAGCAGCACACAGAAAATATATACAAGGAATAGGCCCATCATTGCAATGCCTATACTGTAGAATTCTCTTATAGTTTTCTTGCTTACTTTTCTTAAGCATTTCTCCTATTGCTATTAGAAAGATGAAAGAAAACCAAACCACCAGATATGTCAGCCTTGAAAATAATTCCTTGATCGATTTACTGTGGGTATTTCTGTTATTTAGAATTTGAAGTATTGGGGCTATGGGGGGAAATCTATTTCTTACTTGTGGAACTATAGCATCTGAAGTTGAACTTTCCAAGATGGTGAGGAAGATTGGACAGCAAATATCAAAAGCTTTCAACTCATGCTGAGTAAACTTTGTATTCCAACATACAAGTTCTTATCTGTTCTGCTCCAGACGTGAGAGAGAGAGAAACGGGCTGAATCTAACCAAATCACATTGTTTTTCCTTACAGCTGCCAACTTGGAAAATTATCAGGGCACAAAGGCATCATTAAAAACAAAATAACAACCCAAAAAAAAAAAGACATTTTTGTTAGTTCCTAAGCAACACAGTGTTGCCAAGATGGTGGCTCCTATGAAAATTAGAAAATATTAGCTACACATACACATACACTGTTGTTTATTTAAACTGCTCTGAGGAGCGTTTTTTCTTTCTTTCTTCTTTGCAAACTGATCGATATGAAAAATCTGTCCTTTCAATCAGAACTGTTGTGCATGTTGTATCAGCAGTTTATTCGATTTCTTAATTCCTGTTCTCCATTCTAAAATACCAAGTGGGTTAAAACTTAGTGGGAAGACTTTTTCAGCTGAGGAATGATTTAAAAACAACAACAATAACAACTCAGCAATGGCAAACGAAAGCAAAATGGTCTGCCTTATTTTAAACTATAAATGTACCAACAAACTAACTTTACAACTGAAATAGTCAAAGGCACCGAGACTAGGATGGCCAATTCCCATTAAAATTAAGTCCGTCCAAATCCCTTATGCAGGTTTGAAAAATCTCAGCCTACTTGCTTAAAATGCTAAAACTTTATGTTTTCATGAAAGACAGATGGTTCAATATTCTGAGCTCAAGCCTATGAGCAAGGACCTCTAGTGTGGTACTGTTGGCTCTAACATGTATCCCGCCCTCCACCCTGTGCACTTAACCTCTCTGCCTCACTCCTTCTAGCTGTAAAGTGGCAATAAGGGCTAAGTAACATAATACACCGGACCCTCGCTATAGCCCGCGCCCCTGCAGCGCGGTCGCAGCGATGGATCCCAAATTCAAACATTTAAATTGGGATCCATGGCAACGGGTCCCCCACATTAATGGAGTCCGCATTAATGCAGGACCACACATGGATCCCGAACCCCAGGCGATAGCGAGGGTCTGGTGTACTTAAATTACTTTAATTAAAGGAAAATCCCATTTGTGATTAGTCTACAGTGGTGGCTACCCAACCATTAGTACATGTACGAATATTGGTATGTTTGCTATTGATTCCAGCTGGCATTCTCCCTTCACTTGGTGTGCAGATATTACGGGAATGGGGACCATATAAGTACCTTGAACAGATTTTTCACATGCAGTAAGGGCCCAGTTGTCCTCTCAGTGATGTAGGATCAGGCATTTCAGAGTCCAGATGGAAATCTGTTCCTTTCCAAGGTTCCTTTTTTTGCCTTTGAATAACGGCAGAAGACACTACTTGTGCAAACCCACTGAAAAAAATATATCCACAAAGGAGAGAAACTATTATATTTGGTAAATATCACAATAATCGAAGAGATGCAAAAAGTAACACACACAAAAAGTCAGTCATGAATCAACCTGAGATTTAATGCTTTCCTCAGCTATGTAACTCTTGTAATTCAGTAAAGGGTCATTTGTGCTCATTGAAACATACAACTTTACACCTTGTTCTGCTGGGAGATTAACTCTTATGGAGATGACAGGAAAGATGATAAATTCTACATGCGAAGGAAAGGGATTGTTTTAAATAATAGGACAATGCGCAGAGTAACCCAGACAGGGAGGGCTGCAGATGCATTTCAAGAACCATTAATAACACTTGAGTAATCAAGAAGTACCTTAAATCTACCCTCCTCTGCCATAGCTTTAATCTGCGAGATGCAAGCAAGCACAGTCTCCCGTTCTAAGTAAAGCCAGCTCAGTCATTCCACTGTGCATTCCACTGCTCTGTCTAAGAGGGAATTTCTAATGGAGACTCAAGGTAGGTCCTCCCAGCTCTTGAAGGCATGGAAGCTATTGCAGGATTTGCATGGTGATAACGTGCTGTCTCAGGAAGGGGGTCTGAGACTGCTTGTATTGTTCTTTTATTGCCCACCCTGCCAGCCACTCTGAGTTGTATCATTGACATTAGCAAGGTGAATGTATGCAAAAATTCTAAGGTGGAAAGTAGGTGCTGCCTAGAAAGAAGTGTGCAACGTTTACAAGGAAAGGCAATTTGACGGGGCTATGAAGTTGAAAACAGACAAACAATTTCCACGTTCCACTATTTCCCCCTCACCTATGAATTCTTTTACTAGTGAAACTGAGCACATTTCCGAGTAAAAAAGGGCCCGTTTCATCAGAATAGTTGCTTTGAAATTCCTGATTTGAGTTTTCACATTCTCTGTTGTAAAAACAACCAATCTGTCAAACTCTTAATCAGAAATGTGCCATCTGAGGGGCACAAAATTGTCTGAAACGAAACAGCTAGGACATTTGTGCAAAATGCTGAAACGTCACCAGTTTTCCACAGCTCCAAGGACTGTAGTTAAGATAATCAGACAGGAGTTAAAATTAGGGATGAATTGCATGATAAGAACAGCCTTTCCCATTATTCATTTTTATACATCTCTGCACTTCTGGATCATCACTGAGACTCAAATCACAAGTGGCAACAAACCATAAACAAAGCCAATTTCATAGAATTTCCAACACATCTAGAAGTAAGAAGTACCCAAAATCTCATGAACCAGTTACAAATCTATTTTGCAGACTCAAGAAATTCAGGATAATACTACCTCGCACTTCTATAGCACATACTAACCTAGGATCTCAAAACACCCTATTCCAAATGAAGAATTTACCATCACACTCTTCCCATGAGAGGGCAGATACCATTAACCTCATTTTACAGTTGATTATTTGGAAGACCAGAGAGATTAAATGACACATTCCAACATAAAAAAGAAATCTGAGGCAGAGAACCCAGGTTACCCTTCTCCCACTCCCATGCCTTAAGCACAAAACCATCTGAATGTCTGGGTGCTTAGCTGAACTGAATCACAGGACTTTTTGAGGTTTTCCCCTCGCTAAGTAAACTGTGGGGAAGGGAAGTAAAATTATAACTGGAAAGGAGAAAGACACCTTGTGTTTCTTTACTGTATATGTGTACAGATACAGGGCCTTATCTGGTGCTAACCATCTCCAGTATTACTCCACATTCTATATTCGTCTGTGGAACATTGGCCGTTGCATTCTACCGCTACACGTGCCTGCATCAGAAATCAGTAGGTAGGTTGCTGAATCTTTTCTCTGAATTTCAGATGCAAGAGGAACAATCTGTTTCTAACTTAAAATATCTGGGATAAGAGGATACGTGTGTGATTTTTGTTCACTCATAGGTATTTAGATCCTGCAATCTGACCCAAGCAGGTAGAGCCTTACACCTAATCCCAATGATGTCACTGCTACTTGCAGGTATCTGCTGCCTGGATCATAGCCCGACTGTTCCATGAGCTTTGTGCAGACTCCAGTGCCTAGGCAGAGCTCATTACACATTCATGGATCTTAAATTTCCGCAGGGCATGGATGTAATTTTTGTGTTTGGCTGAAAAGCACCATCCAAACCCCTTGAGCTAGGACAACAAATATAGTTAATAATAAGTAGTAATAAAAATGCACCCTTTTTATCACTCTCCTGCTAATATTTCTGAGAACCCCCTTCTAGAAATGACTTAGCACAAAACAGAATTTCTATTGATGAATTAGAATTTCCTAAATGTCACCATGTGAGGAAGTGGCACACCCAGAAATATCACTAAAGCAACTAAGCTATAGAAACAGGATACTTTGCTCCTATATGGAGCCTTCCATTTGAGGACCTCAAAGCACTTTAGAAACATTGAGTATTAATCCTCATAATACTCTGGTGAGCTTGGTAAATTGTTTTTAAAAGCAGCTACTCAATCAGGCTTGCTCTTTGGCATATACTCCTTAGGCTAGCAGCAAAGTATGTTAAGTCAATACTTTCTCACTCAAAGCATGGGTCATTTATAGGTCATCCCTATATTAGATGAGACTTGCATCATATCTATTTTTATGAATCTTTGACAATGGCTTTAGAACAATTGGTGAGCAGGTGCTGCATGGCTAACTGAGTGTGTGTGTGTGTGTGTGTGTGTGTGTGTGCGCGCGCGCGCATGTGTGTTATTTCTGTATCTCTTGTCTACCATTGGTATCATTTCATTACCTGAATTCTTTTAATTAAAAAACATCTGCCAACTCCTGTCGTCTGTCAGGATTCACCGCTGCTGTTTCCTTTATAGTGCCTTTTTGTAACGTTAGCAAACAGGGGGAAGAAAAATCTTGCTGTTATAATCTTTCAATTTTATGAGTAGCCAGTGCTGTTTAAATTACAGATTATCTTTTACTGGCCCTGTTTTTAGAATGATCTTTGCTGTGCTGATGTGCAGTATGCAGCTCACTTCAGTAGGTGGGTAACAGAAAGGCCTGTCTCAGTGACACTAGAAACCTTTAAGGACAAATGAGGGTCTGCCATTTGTCTGCCTCTCTAATTAGTTTGTAAGCTCCTTGGGGCAGAGACATTGTTATGTGTCTGTGTAGCATTTAATACAATGGGTGGGCGCTGTCAATTGGGGCCTTAGCTGCTCCCCTAATATACAGGATTATCATTTTTTCCTAGGTGCACTGAGGAGATGGCAGGTTCCACAAGTTCACAAAATAGTGCGGGGGGGTCATTTTGACTTCTATGTGGAAATGTATTTTCCAAAGCTGATCTTAGCTGGTATGTCCCCAGCTCCTTGGAAAACCAGTTATTCAGCTGTGCATCCATTGTCTGTACAAATGCTAATTACTTGTCCAGTATCTCTTTATGCCGCATGTAATTACAATATACCCCCGGGAATGTTTCAGGGAACCCAGAGCAAAATTGTTGCTTGTGTTAAGGTTTTGTTCTGGGCACAATACATACGCACATTTGTTGGTTAGATTAGAGTGTGGGAGGGGTGATCCAGATCTGATATTTCCTAAGCCTCACAGCCCACAAAAGACTATTAAGTTAGATTAATTTTTGTCTGTTAACAAAGGTGCTTTTGTTATCATCCTGCCTGAGGAATAGGTAAAGCACGAAAGGCAGGGAGATAGACAAAAGTTCCTAGTATGTCCATGGCTTTATAATGCATGAGCTAAGCACAAGAACAAGCAGGAGCTGTTCTGCAAATGCTTCTTTAGGTGATCAGCTGCAGTTCACCTCTTATACACCTCTACCCAAAAAAAGAAAAACCTTAAAAGGTACTTCCAGGGTAACCATAGCTTCATTTTAAATTACACAGAACGGTCACAAGAAAGAGAGTACCGTGTGTGTGTCTTCTAAGTTGTAGTCTAGAAGTGACTCCACACAGTGGTTCCCTTTCCCTGTTACCCACCTATTTTCTCTCTCTCAATCCAACCAAACACTTCTCCTTGCTCTTGGGATCTTATTATACCATTTCCCTGACCCCAACTTTTGTTTTTTAACTCCAAACAGCCCTAAGCCACAGAGCTCAGCAATTCCTTCATCCTCCCAACTCCTTCCCTCAACTTTCTAAAGATCTACCAAATCTCTCAACCTCACCTCCCTTTGTTTACTCCAAACGGCTTCTCAGCTCAAATTCACATCTTTATTCCCAAGAGCCCTGCCACTCCCAAACTGACTTCCTGAACTACCAGCTCCCAATACACCCTCCGATGATATTCCATAGAGGGTCACGTACTCACTACTGTTGTTGTTTCCTGGTTGCTCTTTTAAGTTCCATGTAGTCTGGTGGGCTCTGGAGGTTTAAAGCCCCAGAATACATTTCTGACTACTCACTGGAACTGAAGACAGCAGCTGATCTGCAAGAGATGGGTTTTGAAAAAGGGTGAAGATATGCTTGGTGGATGGAATGAAGTGGTTAGCCAAACATTTCTTAGTCTAGACAAAAAACACTCTGAGGCCAATTTAAAATGTACAATAGCCTGAGTTCTGAGGTAATTTTTATTTTCTCAAACCAATTCCCCCAGGCCTAATAATGTCTCTGAACTGAACATATTTATAGTATGGTCCCTCTTCTTGGATGAAATAAGATAAGCTGTCAACATGCAATACAAAAAACACCCTTTGGCATTTGCGAAAAAACAGCAAGTCCATGGATACTATAGAGAGAAGGCTTTGCTGCATCAACCTATTATCAAGTGCTCTCAACCACACTGAACATCTGAAGTGTTTGAACTTGAGCAATTAGAGCAAGTTGTCAGGGACACTAGAAGCTCTTCAGAAGAGCACAGAAGGTTCCCGGATGTTATCCACCAACGTTATATACCTTCAACCTAAGAATTGTCAGAACTTCGGCAGCAGGGTATAAAATAAAAATCGTCCACGCCAACAGTATTTCAGCAAGATGGGATTTTTTTCTCTAATAAATATTATTCCCTGCAGTTTTTCCTTCTGTCTCTTCCTTGCTACTCTCTGCCCTGTATACTTTTTCTGTTTATTTCCCACTCCTTTTTCTTTCCCCTCCTCTTTCATTATTTCTTTTCTTCTTTCCCTCTGCTCCCATTTTCCTCTCAAGTCTATTTTCTGTCCCTCTCACAGTCTCCTCTCTTAGAGCCCATTCTCCGATCTTCTTATCCCTTCTTATATCCTCTATTCCCTCACCATTGCACTCTTCTCTCTGATCTGACTTAAATTTTTGCACATCTCTGTGCTAAGTATGGGATATTTCAGTTCCAACCTATCTCTAATCTAAGCTCCAATAAAGTTATGTCCTTCCTTCCTTAGCATCTTACTAACTGTGTACTATCAGCAAGCTACCAGTTTTTCCTAAAGCTTGCACCTACAATCAAGTTTTTAATAGTGAAGAGCACAAGCAATGAAATTCATCACCAGATCAAAACTTTCTCAAAGTCTGAGCTGTCTAGATCTGGAGTTTTGGTCCAATCCATTGTGGAAATTGGGATGAATTGTGAAGCTTAGAAGCTGAGTTTTGAGAACTATGGGTAGAGCTGAGCAAATGACAGAAATCCAGTTTCATGAAGGATTTGAAATTTTAAAATGTGTCTTTGCTCTGAAATAGAAAAAAACCCCAAAATATCAAAATTTTCCACGATGGTAAATTTTTTTAAAAAAAATTGTTTCACATTGATCAAAATGTTTAGATTGGACAAAATCAAAACATTTCATTTTGATTTTGACCTTTAAAAATTTTATATTACAATAAATAATGCCATACAAAATTTAAAATAACATTTCAAAATGAAAAATTCAATCCAAAAATGTCAAAACAAGGCATTTTGATATTGTCACAGTACAATATTGCTTCCCTTGGATATACTCCAAAATGAAATACTGGTGAAAACAACATAATTTCACTAAACATTTTATTTTGATGAAACTGCATTCTCCAGCAGAAAATGGGTTCCACTGAAGTGTCTCTGACCAGCAGTAGATGTGGGGTTTTGGTGTGAATGCATCCCCAGTTTTTAATAAAATTAATATGAAATGCAGCTACAGCAAGCAACCAACTTTTTATTCTCAGAGAAAAATCACAATATCTGCACAAACCTCTGCATATGAATTCACTGGTTGAAAGATTCCTAGATGTGTTGATCTCCCACTGCTATTGTGCAAGCTCTTCCACTTCTGAAAAGCTGGTTCGCATATTATCAATGTTGTTCTTAGCACTAGAATTTGTACATGCTTGCCTTGCTCTCAATGACCTGGTCCACACTGTTGGTTTTTCCCCCCAATATCTCCCACATGGTACAAAGCCAACAATACAGTTCCACATGTAGGAGTGCTGGTGAAGACAAGTTGCTGGAATTTTCTTTTTCAACCATATCATTTCTTCTATTCCCCCAGTGAACCTACCAGAGGTGGAGCTGCTCCAGAAGTAATGCAAGGATGAGAGATTTTAAGACAAATGCCACTATAGCTTTGTATAGCTAAAACTTCTGTCTCTTTCACCAGCAGAAGTTGGTCCACTGAAAGGTATTAACTCACCCGCTTTGTCACTGTAGAAACAGAGAGTGAGTTCCATCATTTTTGTGTTCCTTCTTTTCAAAATAATCCTCCCCTTTAGAACATTTAGATTTAGTTGGGGTTGGTCCTGCTTTGAGCAGGGGGTTGAACTAGATGACCTCCTGAGGTCCTTTCCAACCCTGATACTCTATGATTCTATAAACATGCTGCAGGTAGGGTGACCAGACAGCAAGTGTGAAAAATCAGGACAGGAGGTGGGGGGTAATAGGAGCCTATAGAAGAAAAAGACCAAAAAATTGGGACTGTCCCTATAAAATCAGGACATCTGGTCACCCTAGTTGCAGAGCACAATATTGGACTACGTCTCCAAGCTTGCAAACCAGGGACTTTCTTGGGGTCATAGAGTGCTGGAAGGTGGATACATGTAACTTCGCCCCCAGCATAGGAGGAAGAGCAGGATATCATAGGATGATATCCTACCCTGTTGTTGAATGAGTGTGGCAGTGGAGGAAAGATGAGGGCAGAAGTTCCCTATATTCCCCTTCCCCTTCTAACAAGCTGCAAAGGACAGGATATGACCCTCTGTCTCCAGTCAGCAGGTGCTGTATGAAAGTAAACCCTGTGTCATTTCTTGATCTGAACCTCCGGACACAGGCACAACTGTGTTTACATTAAAGGCATCATGGGCTGTTCAGAATAGGACCAATAGTGGAAGAATCTCTGTGTAAAAATGGTCATTAGCACATGGAACAAACTGTCAGAGACTGGAGTGCAAGCCCATCAAGAGAGAGATGGACCACATTTTGGTAAAGGGGAGAACTAAAGGGTAAAATTGCTGCTCAGACATTTGAATTAATATGTATTAATTTAGATTAATAGAAAGGCTAAAAAGGAACGTGTCTTTATATTCTAAGTGTCTTTGACACAGGGTATTATTTGTTCTGTATTTTTAAGCTGTGTGCAGCAGTACAACTTAACACTAATCACCAGCTATAAACAAGGTTACTTATAAGTTCAAATTCACCCACAATAATTCCTCAGCCTTAAAATTACCTCCCCCAATGCCCCTTCCACTTTTAAATGACTTGAGGGGAGCAGGAAAGATAAACTTTGCAACATGTCCAGAAGGTCATCAGATTCAAGCCATTCTGGACCAAGGGAGGAAGCAATGGGACATTGCAATGGGAATCTCAATAAACGTTTGTTGAGGAATGGAGAAAAAGAAATATGGAAAGAGCCAAATGAGGGGCAGTGACAATCAGTAGATTTTTCTGCGAGGGATGATTCAAGGTTCTGGAGCACAATAGACCACTTGAGTTGGGGTCCTTATCAAAACTTCTTTGGGTGGCTCTTTTAAAAACTATGTGTGAGATTCATGAGCAGACCTGACTGGGGCCCATTCATTTTTCAGAACCACTTCATCCACCAATAAATACATCAGTGAGTTTAGCAATAGTTCTTGAACTTTTACAACAGCAAGGTAAATAATAATAATGCTTAATTCTTATCGAGTGTTTTTCATCCATCGCTCTCAAAATACTTTCCAAAGAAAGGTAATGATCATTACCCATTTTAAGAACATAAGAAAGGCCGTACTGGGTCAGATCAAAAGGTCCATCTAGCTCAGTATCCTGTCTACCGACAGTGGCCAATGCCAGGTGCCCCGGAGTGAGTGAACCTAACAGGTAAGGATCAAGTGACCTCTCTCCTGCCATCCATCACACCCCTCTGACAAACAGAGGCTAAGGACACCATTCCTTACCCAGCCTGGCTAATAGCCATTAATGAACTTAACCTCCATGAATTTATCCAGTTCTCTTTTAAACCCTGTTATAGTCCTAGCCTTCACAGCCTCCTCAGGCAAGGAGTTCCACAGGTTGACTGTGCGCTGTGTGAAGAAGAACTTCCTTTTATTTGTTTTAAACCTGCTGTCCACTAATTTCGTTGGGTGGCCCCTAGTTCTTCTATTATCGAAACAAGTAAATAATTTTTCCTTATTCACTTCCTCCCCGCCACTCATACTTTTATATACCTCTATCATATCCCCCCTTAGCCTCCTCTTTTCCAAGCTAAAAAGTCCTAGCCTCTTTAATCTCTCCTCATATGGGACCCATTCCAAACCCCTAATCATTTTAGTTGCCCTTCTCTGAACCTTTTTTAATGCCAGTATATCCTTTTTGAGATGAGGACACCACATTTGTACACAGTATTCAAGATGTGGGCACCCCATGGATTTGTATAAGGGCAATAAGATATTCTCCGTCTTATTCTCTATCCCTTTTTTAATGATTCCTAACATCCTGTTTGCTTTTTTGACTGCCGCTGCACACTGCATGGACATCTTCAGAGAACTATCCACGATGACTCCAAGATCTTTTTCCTGACTAGCTATAGCTAAATTAGCCCTCATCATATTGTATGTACAGTTGAGGTTATTTTTTCCAATGTGCATTACTTTACATTTATCCACATTGAATTTCATTTGCCATTTTGTTGCCCAATCATTTAGTTTTGTGAGATCTTTTTGAAGTTCTTCACAGTCTGCTTGGGTCATAACTATTTTGAGCAGTTTAGTATCATCTACAAACTTTGCCACCTCACTGTTTACCTCTTCCTCCAAATCATTGATGAATAAGTTGAATAGGACTGGCCCTAGATTGACCCTTGGGGAACACCACTAGTTATCCCTCTCCCTTCTGACATACAGGGAAACAGAGGCACAGAATCTTCATCAATGTCAGAGCTGGGAAGAGAACTATGGTCTCCAGAACCAGTGCCCACTCCACTGGACCATATGACCTCAGATATAGATATCATTAATGCTGCCTTCTGGTGAAAATGTTGAATTGCAAAATGCGCTAGCTGATTTGCATAATATTAAATAAGTGTGTAAGTGGAATTAACTAGAAAAATTAATTTTTCTTTTGTTTGTTTTAATTATTTCAAAGAGCAGTGTTTGTAAATGTGATTGACATTAAACCTTTATTTAGACTGTGCTTTGAATAAATGCATTGACATTAAAATTAGCCACCATAGTCTACAAAGCAGTAGAAGGACTGGGTTAGGAATATTACAAGGGTTATATTAAGCTTCATCACAGGATGAATTGTTTGCTGGTGATGTTTGCTATTTGGCTTCTTTGTCTTTGTAAATTTTTTACATTGTCTTTTCCTGCTGCTGACAGTGAAAGGAGACTTGACTGGGAACCAGAAGGTAATGAATTATATTCCCACATCACATATAGGCAATTGACAATCATGAGGTCAATTTTAAAAGGCACAAATGGCAGATAGGCTCCTACCTCCCCTTAATTTTCAATGAAAGTTAGGCACCTCAGAACTATTTGTGCCTTTATGACTCCCTCCATCCCCCAGAATCTGTGTGTACAACTATATATATTTTATGCTAAAGGTATATCTTAACTTCTAAGCAAAAGCTAAACATTGCATTACATTAGGTTTCATGTGAATTAAACTTGTTTATTTCTTCTTCCATGGTTTTAGTTCAGATCCAGACCAAAAATAAGGATGAAATTTTCCCCAGATTAGAGATTTCTATATTGATCCTATCTTTTAGTTGTCTGAATGGCTTATTTGTTGGACAGAAAAGGTATGACTAGGCATATACCATTTTATAGAATATATGAAGATTTACTGAGATTGATGCATAAGAAAAGGACAAGTGCATTAATAATTCTAGCTGTCCAAAAGTCACGAGTAATGTTAACCAAGAAGTACATTACAGTGATTCCATCAAAATGTTCTTTTATTTATTTAACTTTTCCATTTTCATTTTTTTATTTGGGTAAGATAATTGCTTATGATAAGCTCTCTGTGTGTAGCCTTGAAACATGCAGAACGGCAGCTTCTAGACTGTAACATGTACTCAGAACTGAAGCATTAAAGATGTGTAATGGCCAAACCATATTTGCATATTGAAATGATCTCAATTAAAATTCTTTATCAGATGACTTCAAAGGGAGAACCTCTCAACATGCAATATATTTTTCCATGAAATTCAGGCTATTAGGGATATAGTGTGTTTATCTGCATTTGTAAATACAGTAATTTTACTGTTGATTTCATAAATAATAAGATAAAGTTCTTCCCTTGGACTCTGCACCACAACATTCTTTTATCATTCCTTATATTTTACCCACTGTACTCTGAACTACTTAGAAGGACACAAATGCAATATAACCTTCAGAGCCTGAACTAAGTAATACTTTGGACTTCTATAGGGTGTTTAATCCAAGAACACAAGGCGCATTACAATGATGAATTGTGTAATAACACCACAGTGAGACTGGGCAGAAATATATAGGGATTTCTTCACTCATCATTGAAAGGCAGCCACCTCTGAGATGGAACAGGACAACTCTTAAACGGCAACAACATACAATAGCTTAAGAATGCAAGTGAAGAATATAAGCAAGAGAAACTGCAGAAAGCATTTAATTAGCATAGGCAGAATGTGATTACCTGAGCTGCAATTTAGCTGGTGCACTGGGGTTATATCCTGTGTCCAGTGTTCACGGGTGTAGTATGAAGGTTCTTCTGCCTATAAAATATCCTAGTGAGATTATGGGCTGTGACATTCTTACTCACATTGGATAATACCTGAAATGAGTGAGGTGCTTTGTGGAGTAAGTTATTACTCATGGTGAATAAGGGTTTTACAATCTGCTCCTCCCTCCAAAATTTCATACAGGAATTGTGCCATTTGCTATTATATCAAGTAAGGTTGCAGCAAGGGAGATTTAAGTTAGATAGTAGGAATAACTTTCTAACTATAAGGACAGCTAAGAAGGAACATGTTACCAAGAGAATTTGTGGAATCACTCTCACTGGAGGTTTTAAAAAACAGGTTAGATAAATACCTATCAAGAAGGGTCTAGGTATATTTGGTCTTGCCTCAGCACGAGGGATGGACTGGATGACCTATTGAGGTCCCTTTCAGTCCTACATTTCTATAATTTCTATTCAGATATTCAGCAAGGGAGAAGAAACAATGCAGTATCACCACACAGGGCAAATAAAGAATGCACAGAGAGGACAGTTTATGAATTGCCCACAGTCAGAAAATTATTCATCTAAATTATTTATTGAATACTTACAAATAACGAACACATTGGATGAAAATCAGGATCAGTTTGCACATGACTCACTCTCTGACAGAGGGACAAATCCCTCGGCTGGTGTAACTGGATGTAGCTCAGCTGGCATCAGTGGAATTTTAGCCATTTACCTTGACAGTGAATTTGGCCCATTATTTGACACTAATAGTTTCCACCCATTTTGGCCATCCTGAGCTTCACATAAAGGAGGAGGTTTTTCTCTTGAGCTAACAGAAAATCCCCTTTAGCTGTGGTCGTACTTGGATTTAGAAAACATACAGCAGCAGGTGTGACATTCCAGCAGACAGGGATAACAACAAACACTAGTCATCCCATTATAACGGGTTTCAGATTTCTCAGTCCTATTCCGCATCGGACTGTCAAAGTCAATGTATCCTATTTGGTTAATTATTCTTCATTATATTTAAGGAGCTTTAAAACACATTGTCATAATTTGCTCTGTCATAAATGGACACAGGGATTAGAATGTCTTTCATATTATACTTGAGCTTTCCCTCAGAAGATACCTGTGGTAAAACAAAGAAACACTATTAACACATTAAGTGTGACATGTATTCACAATCTGTTTTCCTCCCCATTTTTTAGCCTTTTTTCTGTGCTACAGTTTTTCAGGAGATATTGTAGGGAAAGACCGTCGACATATAGTAACTTAGAAAAGAGAAGACTAAAGAGAAGCTTTCCATAAATATAGAGGATCATATAAGGAGAGGAATGGATTGTTGCCAAATAAGCTTTTTGAAAGACTAACATTCAAAACAATAGGTCACGCAGACTGACATTGACGAGGGAACAACTGTAGAATGCAGTATATGGAATTCAGGCAGAATATCTTTAGACAAAGGACTGTCAGAGCACAGAATAAAGTGGGATGTGCTAAAGTCAGTAATAGATGTAAACTGTGAACATCAGTTCAAGAGGAAGCTGGACATGTTTAGAGAGATGAAGCGAATATAGAGGGTCAGCCACAAGAAAGGTAATTGGACTTAAGATGGTGAGCTGCTGTTTACAGTGATTTGTATTTCCTGAGTTGAGAGAGGCAGTCCTTTGATGGACTGTGTAGTTTTCTCCTGGCCATTATTAGTCTTATGTCTCTCAAAAGTGCTCTACTCTATCACAGCAGCCACAGTAATAAAATGTAAGTTAATAATATTATTTATCCTGTAACCATCACTCATGTTTACTGTAGAATTACCTTTTTTTCTCTCCTGCTGTACCTCCTGCCTATTTGCATTTGAAGGTTAAAACCACAACCAAAGTTATTTGGTGTATGGGGTTTTTTTTCAGCTCTTACTGCATCTATACCAGTTCACTGCACCTTGCACACACGTGTGGACACACACACCCTGTCTTAAGGGTTTGCTCTGCATCCCCCACCCTTCAGAATTGTGTTTCAAATGAGTCTATGATGCAATGATTTCATTCAGAATGTTCCCATTTGTTTCAACTGCTTTCCTGTATGGCGCCACTGTATTTTCTGCTTTTCAGATTACTGCCTAACCAACTCAGTGCTGCCTAGTTAACCAAGTACAAGTGGCAAAACACATCCCTAGTGGTACACAATGCCCTTGGTCTTCACCAAAGAATGGAAGCTGCTTAAATAAGGATTTAGGAAGGCTACTCACAGTGCATAAGCATTTTCAGGATGAAAGCTTAACTGATTTACTGTAGCTCAAGCAGGTAATCTCTGGCAGAGCTAGGAACTAAATCCCAAGGTCCTGAGTCCCAGTCCAGTACATTAACCACAAGGCCATCCTTCCACTTTGTGCAGAGATCTGACACACACTATTTGGATTAGACTCACTTGGAGGTCACTGTGGAACAACCATCCCACTTCTGCCTCATGGTGCACCTCTTGTCTTGCAAACTTTCCCAACTTCCCCTACTTCTGGAAGCTGCCCAAGAACAGTTTGGAAAGTACCCCAAGGGCTACAGCAACTGAAATAGGGAGAGCGCTATTAGTGTAGACGCACAGTAAAATGCCCACAGTTCAGAACATGCATCAACATGGATGCACTGAACAGTTGTGTTCAAATCAATTCGATTTCAATGGGACCACAAGGGACAGTTCTGTATTTTAGTGAAGACACAGATCTAAGTCTTAATACCTCAGTGAAACAAGAATGGTGTTTCCCTCCTATTTTATAGATGAGAAAACTGAGGGACGAAGTGATGTAAAGTAACTTACCCAAAGTCAAACGGAGTTTGCTTCAGAGCATGGACTACAAGCCAGGAGGCTGATTCTGATCATATTTACATGAATAACAGAAGTAAGTCTATAGTCAACTCCTGATTACACTTATAGCGGTGACAGCAAAAGTCTCCCAAGTCTCGTAATGCCCAGACCTGCCTTCTGTTCACAAGACCACACTTTGTCTTCTCCTACAATATGTAAATACTTTATTTCTAACACATTGTGGGCAGATCCTGTCAAAGCTGCCCTAAAGAGTCAGAAGAGGATTTCCCCTGTGGGGGCCATTTATAAGTTCAAAGTAACCCTGGCATGCCTCAGGACTGGGAGGCTGGAAAAGAGGCCTCACTCACTCCAAATGGTGCACTGAATGTTGCTCAAGCACATATGAGAGTGAAGCACATGGTACATTACATCAGTCATGCACTACTCACGTTACATTATTCATTTGGGGTACAGAACCCTGCTGTCTTTCACCATTTGCTCAGTAGCAATGCGGGTACAGAAGATGAGGAGAGCTTGGGCATGCAGAATTGTTGGGTTTTTATTTTGTTTTGTTCTGGGTGGATTACATTATATTATGTGAAAATCTATTTGAATCTGAAAAACAAGCAGCTTGATATTGAGGAAATACTTTTGCTGTACAAACACCTATTATCATGTTAATATTCTGAATCAAGAAGTGTCTTGTGTCCTTTAAGGATAATTTCCTATAACAGTGGGAACTTTATTCTTCCCTTTGAGAACATGGTAGAGAAATAAACTTCCTCAAAGAGAGGCAGGTGGTTTTCCCTATGAAGACACAAAGACTCTTCCCTTCCACATTATCAAATATATCGGTAGCAACCCTTTTTAACCCTCTAGTTGCCAGACTAAAATCCAGCAATTCATATCTACTATTTTTTCTCAGTTCCATATCTGGCTTTTCTTTCACATAATTCACTTTTTGCTCTCTCCCCCGACAAAATAAAATTAACTTCATTACTTCTGTATAGATGGACCTGAAGCCAAACCCCAAATCTAAATACACTTGGGCTATGTCTACAGAGGAGCTAGAGGTGTAATTTCCAGTGTGAGCAGACATACCTGGGCTAGCTCCGATCAAGCAAATGCAAACAAAAAAATATATAGCCACAGCAGTGCAAGGGCATGGCAGCATGGAGTAGGTGCCTGGGATTTCAGACAAGATCTTACTCGGGATGGCTGTCAGCAACACTGGTGCCATCACAGGTACACTTCTATTTTAGCACACTAGTTCAGTTAGAGGTAGTGCACGTATATCTACCGCAGCTGGAAATTACAGCCTCAATTTCCTCATAGTTTGAGGAAGTTCCATTCAGAGCCAGATTAAAGGCCTGGTTTGCAGAGTTGCTTAGCACCACATGTACAGAGGAGACACAGATCCCACAGAACTTTTTGTAAAATGTCCCTTTTCCAGTAGCTATATTTATCAGGGTTCTGGGGACTTACAGAAAAGTATTACTGTACCCAGAGCTAGCCAACAAAGAGTGAGACAAAAACTGGCCATGAAAACAGTGGAGCAGCAGATGTAAGAGAGGTCATAATCTGAAAACATTGGAGTTCACAGGTTTAAATTAAGGCAGAACTCAGCTTACTGGATCTTCATTAGCGGTAGTCAGTTTTTTAGATCCTAGGCTGAATTTGCAGCAGTGAGTTAGGGAAAAACTCATTTTTTCACAGTAAACTAAGTAAATTTACTGGAAAGTACAGAAACACAAGCCTGGAACTCTACATTCCTATCGGAAAGGTCAGTTTTCATTAGAATTGCACTTTAAGAAATACGTTCTAGGATCTTATTTGCCTCCCAGCCTAAAACAGGACTAATGCTCCACTGTTTAAATGTTTTCTGGGTTGCCAGTATAAATGCCCAGTTCTGTATACTATAAACCTTTCCTTACCTTCTGTGTAAACAGCTCCACATCTACTGTGTGCTGTCCCCTCCCAAGAGGTGCATATGAGTCCTACTGACAAGTAAGAATGGAGATTTCTACTAAGGGAGATTCCATTGGAGTCTAATTTATTTGAGTGAAATTCTTAATCATGGGCAGGTGGATTTTAAGTGTCATTGTCTATATCCACAGCTGCCTTCTCTAGGCAGAAGAGCGCAGCAGAATGCTACAGAACAGGTTTCAGCACCCTCCAAATGTATACAAACCTTCGCTGGCTCTGTAAACTTGTTTTCACCTGTTCTGTGTGGGGGCCTGTGGGCAAGGGCCAAAGAAGGTGGAGATCACTTTTAAAAGTTTCCTCCGCCCCTTCCAACAATACTCCTCTTAATTCAATTAGGCCAAAATCTAGTTGAAGGGAGCTAAAGTAGAAGTAACGGGGGTAAGGGGGAGAAGAGAGGGAAGAGAGAGAAAATGAATCCACCTGGGAGTACAGTTAAATGGTTGCCCATTCCCTTAACTCTGGGCATGTAATTCAAGTCAGAGAGAATTATTTGATGATCTTGGCTGGAAATAACACCCTCCACACCTATACTTTAATGCACCCACTGTACATAGTAGTTTGGCTGCTTCCACTCATTACCATCTGTTTGGATGGCATAGTGCCTGCTCACAAGTTGGATGATATATAGGTGCCAGGCAACAATGCGTTTTGATGAGCAGACTGCACAACACTGCAATTGCCATCTCTTGTGCATGACGCCATACTCCGTGCCAATAATGGCACATTGGCACTTCATTCCTCCATACACTTGTTCACACCTGTAGACACTTATGTGCCAGAACAGGAATCCTTGAACAAGGAAGAAAAGGAAGACACTGAGTTTGCAGGCTTCTGCAATTTCCCAATAGAAATAAGCATCATCTGGAGTTCTGTGCAACCTCTAGTCCAGACACCAGATTATACCCTAGACAAACACAGGGCAAGACACTGAAATAGGACAAACTCCATTGAACTGATGTTGTTGCCTCTACATCTTGGTGTTTAGGGGGAAGAACTGCTTGACCATTCCAGTCAAAAACTGCAGAGGGTCAGGATTGCATAAGCCTGCTAGACTTCACAGGGTCAAACCAGACATTTAAAACAAAAGTCCATGGGGATCCTAAAGTATCCTGATATCCCAATGAGACCTTACCAGCTCCAGTATTTATTTCTATAAGCCTTTTCATGGGCGGAGTCATGTCTGCCAAAGTGCCATTCCACCGACATTACTACCCCTTTCAACAATCCCTTATTCAGTTTAGTTCCATCCCACATGTACTATAGCTTTTCAGGAAGGAGTTTGGAGAAATTCTATTGCTGTGATAGGCTTCAACCACACCCAAGTAAACAGTGTAAGTAAAGATGGCTGCAATTAGAGCTTACTCTTGTAGCTTCCAAAGAACCTGCCACTCATGTGGATGTTGCATTATCAAAGTAGATATCAATAGAAGAATTGGGGAAAAGGCCCCACACATAAGTCTAATAAGCTTTCAAGGGGTACTTTTGGTGGAAAAGGGCTTCTAGTTCTTGCCTGATCACTACGGAAATTCAAGGATTTGGGGAGAGAGAAGATTCCAGATACTAAATAGTACAAAAACATCCATCCTTCTTTTTTTTTAGTTTTGGAAAGACCAGGGTATATAAGTCTTAAAACATTTGCCAGACCTGGTGCAGAAAATTCTGGACTAAAAAAAACCAGAATTTAAATCTTATTCTGAAAGCTAGTGGACTGTAAAACTGAAACCAGATTTTCACTTACCCTTGTAGCCAACTCCTGTTATAAGGAAAGACTGAGATCTTTAACTGTTGGCCGAGAAGACAGTAGAACTGCTCTCCTGGGGGGGAGGGGGGGGAGAGAGAGAAAATACAGCTGGGAGTGCAGTTATATAGTTGTCCATCTTCTTGACTCTGGGCATGTAAATTCAAGATGGAGAGAGCTATTTTGGCATTCTGTTGTTTGTCATCTGGAATCATTAAAAGCAAGTCGAGGACTTTCAAGTGGAATGTCTGGTAGGATATGATATTGTTCTGTGTGTGTGTGGAGTACATTTTTCCACAAGGAACTGGTCTGAGACACCTACTCATTTCTCTTAGACCACTGAGTATCTTCAGATGTTAACTTTTGACCACTACAAGCCTGGCTTTGAATTGTCATCCCAGAAAAGGCTACATATCCTCTGATACGTCCAATCCTCCACCATTGTACTAACTTTGTCAGACGGGGTTCAATGAAATCCACAAATCTGTGTTCTAAAGAAGCAGTGCCAGTAATTTCTGATTCACATGGGCCAAAGTTAGGTTGCTTGGGAGCCAATCACAGAAGCCTTGTACATCTTACATGCATATTTAGTAGGCAATAACAGAGAAGCATCTGAGTTCCTACATAGTTGTATCAAACAGTTACCAGGTAGCTACTATTTCATTTCTATGAAATAGTGTAACTATGTAAATAACTCAAGTAATAACTATAAATGAATGACTGTACTAGGAGGTGGGGGCCGGGCTAACCTATAACTGTGCATCTGCTACGGCTGTGAAAATTCAACCTTATGCAGCCTAAACATTCATTTTACAATGTACACCACTGATTACTTAATTATATCTAAAATATAAGTCAGGCACATGGAAAACCCCAGGGAGTAAATTACATGCAGCTATGAAGCAATGTGTGTGCATACACTTTACTTTGACATTTTTAAAAAACATTATCATTTTCCAGTGCGTCTGAAAGATTTTTCTCTTCCTGTTCTACAAAACATCATGATGTTACAAACAGGTAAACATTTCTAAGTAATATTAGATGTGCGTGGGAGCATCCATCTTCAGCCTTCCACTGTGGACTCCTACTAAAGGTTCTTATCTTTATGTATATTTGAACAAGAAGATCTACATATGCTTGATCTCGGTATGAACCTCTGTATGACCTGATTTTGTTGCCATGGCCACCAATTAGCCCAGCCTTGTTGACTGCAGAACAACAGTCAAAGCATCTCTATTAAGTTCTGAAAAAGGGTGTCATATTTTATCAAAATACTACACAGCTTCTCCTTAATGTAGGGTATCTTTCTTCCATTATCTCTGTATTTAAAGATTCATTGTGTTAAAAACATTACTCGGGGAACCAATTGCTAGCCAGAAGCTCACTTTTTTTTTATGTTATTTTAAATATCTCCTTTTAACTTCCAGGCTTCATTTCTCCAAGAATACAGAATGGAGAAAAGGGAGTGGGTAGCATCTCTACCCCATGAAAACCTTTAAGTTAGCATTAAACCTTCATTTCATTCAGACTCTTCCGTTTGAGGGCACTAACAAGAGTTTGTTTTCAGTCAGGGACATTTTTCCCACATCAGGCTTTTTAAAACATTCTCCCTTCCAAATTGTGGCAAAGAAGTAAAGAATTGCTTAGAAACCTCATGTGACTAAGTCCACTTGTTAAACTACTTACACCCACCAACACGTGTGACCAAAGGTACTTAATACTGTGTTAAATTTAAAGGAAAGACAGCTTAAGGATATAAATATTCTGTTTTGTTAATACCTATTTTTCAAACAAAAATCTATATGCTCAGTTTGTATCAGAACTAATAGAGGCTTGAGTGTATAGTTTGATGGCCAAATCTTTCATTTCTCAGGCTTTCTATTCAGAAAATAATTTTCTTCACATTGTTTTCATAAAACCTTTCAAATGCCCAAAATAATGCAGAGAAATTGGCTTTTATTTTGAACAGGCTTTCGGCATATCTATTATATTAACTGAAGCCTTCATGATACAATGGTTAAAAACAGAGTACCGATGTGTATAAATGAAAAATGTAATAGATTTTCCTCTTAATGTAATAGAATTGGCACAAGGTATTGGAAACAGGAAAGAAAGTAGTCACTCAAGCATTATGTTTGCATGTTATTTAAATACAAGTGGTTGAGGTATAAGTACCTCTAAGTACACCTGAAAGAGATGGTGCCTTGTAATCATTGTTTCAGCAATTGACAGTTGTTTACACAACAGCAGCACATTTTCTACTGATTTGAATAATAAACATGTTTAAACACCAGCTGGATAATAGAAGGATAATTGAAACATAGTTTAAAGCTCTGATTTACAGGCATTGTGGCAACACTTTTATTTGTGGTACAATGCTATACTTCTGTGCAGTCTCTTGAAAAAATTAAATAGGCATTGTTTCAAACAAATTTGGGATATATTTAACTTGATTAATCTATCATATATGTGTGTGCATACATAGATAGATAGATAGATAGATAGATAGATAGATAGATAGATAGATAGATAGATAGATAGATAGATAAGATTGATTTTAAAAACATTACTATATATAGCAGAGGTCTGTATAATTATATGCCATGTATCAAAACACTTTTGAATACACTATAATTGCTGGTAAATACACACAGCATCGCAGCTCCAAATAGATTTGTACAGTACACTAGTTGTGCTGCTCAGATGTGAAAGGTATGCTGATTGGGCCCTTATCTTGCATATTCACTTCACAAGAATGAGCTGCAGTGGTAAGCAAGTCCCTGAAGCCCACATGGCAAAAGTAGCTGAAGGTTTGGACATGGAAATTGCAGAGAGCATTGAGGGAAATCTGACAATGATAAAACATCCATACAGAGAATCAGTTCATCCCCCTCATAGCTCCTAGTGCTGACCAGCCTGCATATGTACCACCTTCACATAATAACTGAGCATGCTCTATCCCCTCACACCTCCTGTGTGTGACGGAACCACAAATATGCCATCTTCACGCATGCTGTCTTCAGGCCAGGGCTATAAGGCTCAGAGGGGCTCTCTTTGTAATTGCTGCTCTGAGCCAGAATGGGACCAGGCACCAGACTGGAGAACAGGGAGCCTATCTCTACTGTGGTCTCAAATCACCCTCCTGTTGAAGCAGTGTGAAGGAGGAAGTCATCTGATTTTAATGCAGAAGGGACAAAAGCCAGACTGGGGCAGAGGGCCAAAGTCTGCTGAGACTGGAAGCTGGGCAAGGAGACTGTGATACGAGGCGAAAGGCAGGCTGAGCCTGGTTGGGCAAGAATGCTTGAAGCCATGAGGGTGGGGAGACTGTGACTGGGAGATGATGAGGAAAATGGGAAGTCTGAGAGCCAGTTCTCTGAAGGATTGGGGGGAACACAGATTCTGCAAGGACCTGGGGCAGAAGGGGAGACTCGGATTGGATGGGCAAAGAAACTGGGACTAGAAACCAGTGGAGGAAACAAGCAGGGGGAAAGAGACAGATATGACAAGGAGCTGGGATGTGGGGAAGAAATGGAAAAAATAGTATGTAATTGAAGTCTATACCATAATGCATACACACAAGGGGGTTGAATTAAGGTTGCACAGGCAATCATTAACATTTGAAGCTTCTAATCATTCACATTTGAAGAATGGGACCATCCTTTTCCTTAGTATCTCTCTGTTGGTTTATCTGAGTACTACTTCATTGCAGAATCAGGACAGAGAATGTCCCACAATAAGAATGCAACACGGCATTCTGCAGACCTGACTTGATTTTATTTTGTACTAAGGCCCGGGTGGAATAGTTCACTGAGAATAACCCACATGCAAAGGCCTCCATGGCTTCTACACAAGTCACTCCTGGCATAGGAAGCACGTTAGGGTGGGCCACACATGGAAGAGGAGAAGGAATAAGCAGGCCAGAGACATGAAATGCACTGCATTGCAGCTGTTCTCTGCTTCCCTGAGCCCAGAGGGCCAGAGTGATTGCAAGATTGGGCCCATTAATCATACCTATGCCAAAATGGCATGGTGGTTGCTATGTTATGGAAGATGGTAATGTTGTTACAAGGGGTTAGATAGAGAAATTAGAACACTTAGAACAGTAAGAACATCACCAAAGAGGTGGAATGATAGAAAGTACCTTGTTAAAGGTTCACACATCAGGCAGTTGGGCTGCAACTAATCCCTACTATTCTGATGTCTGCTGATGACGAATGTGCCCCTTAATTCCTACATGGGGAAACCTCATGAAAGTTACTAAAGTGCTTCCTTCCAAAGCAACATTTGGTTTTGTTCAGTAAATGAAAATATAATTAGAAACTGTAAACTACAATGTACCACACAGAATTACAATGGAAATAGTCCGCTAGTGAACTCATGGTGTCATGCACACACACACACACAAATATATAAACACACTCTCTTTTAGTGCTTTGTAACGTACCTAAGACAAATCAACCAAAAGAGAACACGGTAAAGCTGTAAGCTGTTTATGAATACAAGAGACATTCTAAAACGGACCCTCCCATTTAATAAGAGTGTCTTTCTGGTTATGCTGTGAGGTGAAGAATAATAGAGCACACAAGGAGGGGGTTTATGGGAAACAGCGGCTAAATCAGACAGAGTGAGTAGGTCTGACCTTTACTGAAGCCAAGGGAAGTTGTACTTCACTTCCTCCAGAGCTGAACTGGAATGTGTGTGAGAGAGGTAAATCTATGGGTACGTCCTTACTAGCACGGGTAGCTGTCGATCTTCTAGCGATCGATTTCTCGTGTCTTGTAAAGACGCGAGAAATCGATCGCCAGCACTGCCCCCTTCGACTCCGTAACTCCAGCTTGATGCTAGGCGTAAACTGGAGTTGACGGGGGAGCGCACCGCTGACTGCCGCTGCCATGAGGACGGCAGGTAAATCGGCTGCAGATACGCCAACTTCAGCTACGTGATTTACGTAGCTGAAGTTGCGTATCTGCAATCGATCTCCCCCCCGCCCCGCCTCCGCCAGTGAAGACCAGCCCTATGAAAGAGAAAGGGGAGAAAGACAGAAACTCAGTCACTTTGGAATAAGTAGGTACAACTCTCATTCAAGTACATGGAGGTTGTACCTACTTAATCCAAGGCTGAATTTGGCTGAGAGAGAGAGAAAAAAAACAGTAACACAAAATAAGAAGCACAATCAATGGCTGCAACTAGAAACATTATTTCATTAGTCAACAGAAACTAATCTCTTAAGGGTATGAACACTGTGCCTTGTGTTGCTAAATGTGATGCATGCCATATATTTTTATTTATGTAAAAGGAATCACAATGGGCAAGTCACATTACCAGATGATGGATGAATGGCGAGAGATAGTCTTGGATGGGACATAAAAGAAGAAATGTGCCACATTCGCCAATATAGGAAGAGACACAATAGGAGAGTGTGGACCAGACTTAGAGAGGCCTTTATCTAAGGAACTAACAAACAGAAGCTGCACGTGATAACAATGTACAGCTGGATAAGACATGGAAAAAATCACCACAAGCTTCCACAAGATATGATGTGCAGACAATGGTAAATTATAGCTATAAGAGAGTGTTTTAGGCAGTTTTACCAAGCTGTGTGTATAGAAAGATTATGAGTGAGATCCCGGCCCCTGGCTATTGTTGCTTTGTGCTGGGACAGAGAACTGCCTTAACAGGGAAAGGGGGCATAGGAGAATTGCCAGGGGGAATACAGCCAACATAGTAAGCTCGGTGCCATCTATTCCCTCCAGAAAAAGGACTCCTCTATGGGCCAGGAAAGCAGAGGTGCACTGCTCTCTGGAAACCCCAGGGCAGTGGAATAGTCCTTACAGGACCATTTTAGCTGCCTTAATTTAGAGAAATCCTTATGCCCCTTATGGGGATCTCACTGTTAAATTGTTATATATAAGGACACATTGATTAAGTCTCATCTCCCTGACACTGTTTTACACTGGTGTAACTTCATTGACTTCAAATTGACCCTAGTGTGGGAAGAGAATCAAGCTAAAGGAGCTAGACTAATTAATTCCAACATTGACAAAGAAGATCACAGGTTTCAATAGTTTTCTGCAAAACAAGAGTGAGCCTCCCTTTAATTCAATCAGCTGGTACCAAAACAGAAAAACCTGAGAAAAGATCAAATGATTGCAGTGATATTGACTCTAAGAGATCTAACTAATACAACATGACTCCTTGCTTTGGATTACGTACCTATCTCTACTTCACACACACGATTTAATGTGTTTAATATTGTCTTGTTGGCTAAACGATTTCATTCTAGACATTGGTGGTTAAAAGCATTTGTGTCTAGTCTCTAACATGGTGGAGTAGTCTCCATACCAGACCAACTATACTTCAGAACTTGGTTACCCCAAGATGTTTGCCAGGGGCATTGCTTTGCTGTGAATGTCTTTGTAAAGTGAAATGTGGTAACCACTTATGCTAAACAGTCTGTTGTGCCTTGTATTTAGCTGTGACTCTGAATTAGTTTCCCAGATCTGAAGAAGAGTTCTGTGTAAGCTCGAAATCTTGTCTCTCTACGAACAGATGTTGGTTCAATAAAAGATATTACCTCACCCACCCTGTCTTTTGGTAAGGAGAAAATCAGTTTGATTTTCTTTCTCCAACAAAATTTGAATTATTTTAAATCGTTTTTACTAGGCAAAAGCTCTGAGTCAAAACACCTTGTTTCTAACAGTGTCTCAAGAGATAGTAGCAACAGAGGGAAAATGACATTTCTTTATCAGTTACAATACATATAATGTGACATTCAAACACAACAAGTGCTATTCAATTGCTTGTAAGTCACAAAAGGTGAGTGAAAACACTTATCTCTTTTGTTCAAAGAAAAAAAGGAGGTGGAGAATCCTCAATGCAAAGATCTACTTTGACTTAAAATATAGGGTAAGCAGCACTACAAATTCATGAGCACAAAGCCCATCTATTAAGATTCTGAACAAATAGTAAGCTTAGATCCCAAGACGCTTTCATGTTAATGTACGGTTAGTTATGTCAAGGACAGTAAATGAAGCTGCTTTTCATATGCCAAATTGATCTATCTAAATCAGTGTATGTACACAAGAACGACTGGGTCAAACTGTCACCACCAAAAATACATTTTTCACAGTGTGTTACAGATGATCAAAGGTTAACAGGTAAAGGAGAAGAATTTGCAAATCATAACTTTCCACTCCATTAGTAGCTGTTTAATTCATACATAAAGTTTATGCAATATTCAAGCCAGGTGGATACTCTTGTAAACAAATTCTTTGTTTAAAACTCTTTGAAGTTCAGTTTAAGACAAATAAAATGAATTGTTCAGGCTGAAAAACTGTTCCCACACAATTGCATCGAAGCGTTCAAAGTTACTCAGTAAGGTAACTACTACAATCTGGAAAGTGAAGTCAGAGAAATTCAAATTAGAAATAAGGTGCTTTTACAAATTGCTGCATGTCATCCTAAGCAGAGATCCCACCACCACCCCCGAATAGCCCCGGGAATGCTCTGGAGGAACCCAAGTCACAGGCCACCAAAGTGAACAGTGAGGAAGTGACATCGGACAAGGAAGAAGAGGAGGGGCATTGGGGACAGGTGACTGGGGGATTCAGTGACACAGTGAGCTAAGACCAGTTTTTAACCACAGAGCAGTCGAGCAAGTTCCTACAATCCAGCATGGACAAGTCTGATGCAGAGAACGAAACCTCTGGTAAGTATGCAGTTTTCTTTAATAAATATTGCAGGGACACATCTATTCGTTTACCCTTTTATAATCATGCTAGAAGAGGTAGTAAAATAACCAGTAGAGTTACTATCTGCTGTTCATTCCCCTGTACAGTTAGGCAGAGGGAGCCTTGCAGAACAGTTTATGTGCATTGGAATGTCCCGTGAATCCTCCATAGAGATCTCGAGGAAACTTTCCTGGAGGTAAGGAGGGCTGCCCTTTTTCTTCTGCTGGGGTAAGATAGTTTCCCACTCCACTCAGCAAGTACTTCAGCAGACATGATTGAAGCACACGGGCTAGCAGTATACAGGCCTGATCTGCAGCCAGACATGTGCAGGAGCTATTCCCTTTCAGCCTCCATTACCCTCAGGAGTCAGAAATCAGCTAAAATCACCACTACCAGTGAAAAACAGTGCCAGTATTCAGTTCAATTGCCCTATTCATACACACTCATGCCCGTGAACTACCCACCAAGCTCACACCTCTTCCCGGGCTGTACTCACCATGGCTGGGACTGCTTTCATGCTCTATGAATCCCAAGTAGAAGTGAGAATGTAGTGCTTGTAAGTGTGTGGGTCAAGGAGAGTGAGTTCAATATACCAGGTTTCCATCTGTCTTATGAATACACTCACAATAACACTTCTGTGCATTGTACCTTTTGCAGCTGGACACATGGTCCTGAGGTTCTCTCCATCCACAGCAGCCGAGCAGCTCAGCCAGATAAGGAGAAGAAGGAAGAGGAAATGGAATGACATGTTCCATGAGATCCTGCAAGCCTCTGCTTCAGTTACTGAGCACAGGACTTCAAGGATCACTCTCACGGACAGCATGGACTGGGAAAGAGCAGAGAGGAGAAAGGTGTGGGAAAAGGAAAGGGATGTGCAGCAAGAGATGGTAAAAATGACAAAGGAAGCACTTTTTCAGTAATAATCTGCTGTGACACTTGTATTTTTATGTCTGATATTGTACATGTAGTTTTTAAGTGAAATGAAACTTGGGGGTATGCAAGACAAATCAAACTCCTGAAAGCGGTACAGTAGTCTGGCAAGGTTGAGAACCACTGAGATAGACCACCTCATGATACAGGCCAGCCTCACGCACAATTGTTCACCCCATATGGAACTGAATCTTTCAAAAGCAGCACACGATGCTGAGCATCCCATGGGCACTGTTTATCAAAAGAGTAGTGGTGTGCAATTTGAAACACAGGCAAGTTAAAGTCCCCGGGATGCAATGGAAGCAACTGGAATGCAGACAATGTCACATTTAGCGAACATCACCCCAGGAGCACCTTCTTTAACCATGCCTACGGCTGCATCAGATGAGGAGTATCTCACTGAACATAGTTGGAGGTCAATTTAGTCATTTACTGATGACCCCCAAAGGGCAGGACAATTGATGGATAAGACTGTCATCCCCCTTTGCCTTTTTTGGTACTACACCCAAGGGAGAGATGGTATGGGAAGGGGCCTGTCACTCTCCCTGTTCCACTTCCATTGTGAGCTTTGCCCTTACTCTACGCTCAAAGCCTTTAACAGACTTCCAAGTTCTCCGCCTGGGAGTGACACCTCATTTCCCATATGGGATTTGAAAACTGGCTGAAAATCCATTCCATAAACCAGCAACATCTTTTTCCCTGGGGTAGTCCAATAACAAATTCCATAACGCCCATGTCTTAACTGGAGAAGGAGCCTTTCCTCTGGTTAATGCTTCCCCCTGTACCATCTCCCAAAGCACTGGATTCTTGCAGAAGCCCTTTCCTACCACCCTGTTGGAACCGCCCTTTACCCCCACAGCAGGAGATGGCACAATGCTATTCTCCGCACCTTCCACAGTGGTGTTTTTACTGGCACTGGGAGAAAAAACCTTTTCCATTGTTAAATGTAAAGCAAACATTCACTTCTATATCCACATTTTGAAAGCCAGGTTTTGGCATTGACAACCACTGTCTGTGCCTGTCAGCTGAGTAGGGTGATAATGATATAGACTGCTGGAATGGAGCCAAAAGTCTCCCCACATGGCCCCTGCTCCAGAGGTGGACCACTTGATGATGAATTGTTCTGTTCATTCCCTCTGTAGCACCAGGCATTAGTTACTGTTGGAAGACAAGATACTAGATGGACCATTGGTCTGATCCAGTATGGCCATTCTTATGTTCCTATAGTCATTTTTAGGTAAATATAGGCCAAAAAGTGTTTGTTTAGCGGTGTGTTGGAAGTTAAAGGGTTCTTTTGTTAACGGTGTGAGCTGCATGTGTTTTTCCTGAACAACAACAAAGTTGTTTAAATCCACAACATGTTTTATAGCTATTTTCCCAGTCTTTGAAAAAAAATAGGTACTGCATATACACTACACATTAAATATTTTCATCATTAATTTGTTTGTAATAAGTCTAACCCTAATCCAATGTTTGTTAAAACTGGACAGGATTTATTAAACTGGTTAAAGATTATCAAATATATGCAGATCTTTACATATATTACATTAATTCTCTTTCTAAATATTTGCAAAATTTATCAAGTCTTTGCAAGAATTTAAGAAACACTACACGATGCTAAAATTGACTGTGTTCGCAGCACTGATAGAATGTGCAGATTACGAGAGATGCCAAAAAGCCGCATCACAAGAAATAAGCCACCCAGTAAGAGCGGGGCAATCCAAACAGCATTTGTGTGTGTTTTTATACAGGACATATTTTCAAGGGGAAACTCTGTTTAGAAGTTTTCAAGCTGATTATCTGGTCCAGCTGTGGTCTCGATGCGGGAGCCAAGAGGATGGGGTGGGGGGGCAAAGGTGTTTTTGTGCCGCCTTTGCACTCTCCAGTCCTGAGATTTGATGGGAGCCATTTCAGTCCCTGTTACAATTAAATTTCAAACAGATGCCCACAGCCCTGTTGGGCCATCCCAACAGCTAGGGATTGCCTAGTGCAAACCATGACTCTTAAACTGGGGACTGCAAGAGGGGACAATGTAGAAGGTGGAAGGGTGGTGTTATAGGTAATGCACTGGACTGAGATTCGGGACAGGAGAGCTGAACTCAATTCCCAGCTCCATCACACGCTTCCTATGTGACCTTGGGCAACTCATATAAGCCAAGATTTTAAAGTGATGTGATTTTAGGTACTTCAGTTTTTAGGTGCACAACCTGAGACTCCTAAAAGGGATCTGATTTTCAAAGACTGGGTGCTCAGCCCTTTCTTTAAATCAAGCCCCTTCGGGGTGTCTCAAGTTGAGCACCCAAATATTGAAGCACCCAAAATCCCTAGTTACTTTAAAAACGGTTGGCCTTAATCCTCTGTGCTTCAGTTCCTCATCTGGAAAATGAGGGTGAATGCTGGCCTGCGTCACAGGGGGTTGTGAGGATAAATTCTTCACTGCATGCTTGGTGTTCAGATATTACTGTGATAAGGGTCATATAATTACCCACTGGAGCTGGCAGAAATTTTTCATTTGCAATGTATTTTTTCCATTAAAAATAGCCTATTTTTGAAGCAGATACATTTTTTAAAGAAACGGTCTGGTATTTTCATCAAACCAGGGATTTTCAACTTTTGATTTTTCTATTTTCCCCTCTGTATCTTCCCCTTCATTCCTTTTTTTACAATGAATGTGGTAAAATGAAAGTTGTCTGGGTTTTTCTCCTTTATGTTTCATTTTTCTTTTCTTCTTTTCACTTGTGCCTTTCTGTAACTTTTCAAAAGTTCCTCATTTTTGGAAAGTTACAGAAAGCCCAAAGTTAGGGCTTCATTTTCCATTTGCCACCCTGCAACTTTTCTAAACTCTTTGAAAAAATCACAGAACAACAGAAAGAAAAATAAGGAAAAAAATAAAAAAGAACTCAGTGTCATTCATTTTATTGCAGTCAGTGACAAACTGGAAGAGAAGGATGGGGAAAAAAGATTTTAGCAAGAATTAAAAATTTATATATCTATCTATATCTATAGATATAGATATATATATCGTGATTTTTGTAAAAAAATAGATATTTTCCATTTGAAGTTTATATACGTGATTTTTTGAAAAAATATATAGTTTTTTCATTTGACCCCTGCAATATAGAAAATAACACTGAAATATCAACATTTTTAATGACTTTCCCCCCCCTTTTTTTTGACCTGCTGTGATACCTAGCCTTCTGTCAGCTACGCTGGTTTCCTTCATGCCAGAAGAATTCTCAGGAGCCATTTAAATTGATGTTATGGATGTTTTCCACAGTCAGAGCAGTTCAAAGGAGTCTAACCGGATCAGAGAATCTGGCCCTTCAAAGTCTCAGTTGTCAAATTGTCTTTTAATTTTACCAACTACAAATAGATGAAATAGTATTTATTGGTATTGGGTGAGTTATTACATATTACAATCCCACCAATGAGGTCTTTGTACCTCATTCATATTATTCCTTTGTACAAAGGAATTCCATTACAAAGATCATTTTGTGTGTACATACACACACTGATCTCTATAGCTGAGATTTGTTTCCTTCCTCTTTCCTGCTCTCATCTCTACGTTTGTCGTGATATGACAATCCCAAATTGCAAGATCCTTGGGGCAGGGACTATGCATTCATTTTCTCTGTAAAGTGCCATAAATGTCTATGTCAGTATATACGAATATTAAATAATAATCACATATATGAAACAGTAAACTTTGCAAATCACACATATGTAGAGAAATGCTTTCAGTCTTGCAAAATGGATATAAACTGGCAATCAACAAGTTTAGGCTTAAAATTAGATGAAGATTTCTAACCATTAGAGGAGTGAAGTTCTGGAACAGCCTTCCAAAGGGAACAGTGGGGGCAAAATAACCAACTGGCTTTAAGACTGTACTTGATAAATTTATGGAGGGGATGGTATGATGAGACTGCCTACAATGGCATGCAGCTGATCTGCAACTGGTAGCAGCAAATATCTCCAGTGGCTGGTGAGGGGACACTAGATGGAAAGGGCTTTGAGTTATTACAGAGAATTCTTTCCCAGGTGTCTGGCTGGTGATTCTTGAGCTCATGCTCATTGTCTAACTGGTCACCATATTTGAGGTTGGGAAGGAATTTTCCCGTAGGTCAGACAGGCAGAAACTGTGGGCAGAGGTGCCAACTTTCCCATGATTTAAATTTAAAACATTAAAAAAGCTCAATTTTTTTTAAAAAAAATCTTTTGACAACTTTTCTATTTGCCAAAAAAAACACAACATTTTTTTTAGAATGGCCACCAAACCAAAGAATTGGCTGTGTGCACAGCTCCAAGTGAAGGGACACACAGAGTGGGGAGGGTGATGAAGTAAGGGAAATGAGTCAAGAAGATTATTTTAAGCAGCAGCATTTTTAATATTGTTACTGATTCCCTCTCTGCTAACTGTTGGGAAGGATGTCTTGAACAAAAGGTACCATTGGTGTTTCTGGTGGAATTGCTCTACTATTTTGGAATTTAGGCTACTAGTTAAACACAAAATTTTTCAAATCACCAGATTATTTTTTTCCTTTTAAGGAAAATATTTTCTCATTGTGCTTATGGTCTCAAATCAGCCTGCTGAGATGCTGAAAGAACCTTTACGTACACGTGACATTAGCTGTGAATAATGTATTCACTGTCATTTGGGAAAGGCCCACACCTGCCATAGAGACAGAGCAGGTGGAAAGGATGTGGTTCATTTCAACCAGGAGAAAGTTAATGCTGCAACTGCAGGACAAGTTACAGGCTTTGTTGAGAGTCAGTCTTGGTTCTATACTTTCATACAAAAATTTCCTGTATGCTTAGAACCCAAACATTACAATAATCTTCCTTCCTCTTATTTAATTATTTTGGGCGGGAGTGGGAGGCAATAATTCTCTCTTATTCTAATACATGTGTATAGTAAAACCATTCATATAAACCCATGGCAGAGATTTGATCTCTTATAGAGTTCAAGTTTAGTTAACAACATACAGCCAGATCCTCAGCCCTGCCTCCTCTCCTTTTCACTGTGAAAGGCATAGACAGCATGGCAGCATGCTGGAGGCCTGATTCAATAGTCTCTTATAAAATAATTATTATGGCTAAGACTGAGGAATCTTCACAGCTATTCCACTAACAGAAAACAAGATACAGTCTTCATTTGCCTTTGCAGATAACTTATTTAACCAGTGTGCTCTAGGTAAGAATTAGAGGAACTGACAGTTTGCTTTAGTTATCCTGAGGTATGGAGTAATGCTGTTTCTCCTGATCTAACTTTTCTTTGGGTAATGTTTATGACTAATTCTTTTTATGGCAGGACTAAGTATCTGGAAGAAAACCTCAGCTGGAATCAGGGCCGGATTTCCAATTAGGCACAGTAGGCACGTGACTAGAGGTACCTTACCTCTCTAAAACTGTGTGCAACACAAAGGTCAGGGGCCGGGGCGGGAGGAGCTGAAGATGTTGTGCCTAGGGGTACGTAAGGTATAAATCTGGCCGTGGTTGGAATCTTGATGCACTGAGACCGAGAAATGTAAAGCAGAGTAACCAGAGAAATCCCTGTTGGAGGAATGCAGAGGAAGATTGTTGCAAACTTTCTGGCCTTCTCTATACCAAGATGTGAAGGCCCCTAAGGCAAAAGTTCAAATCTCACTGAAACCAGAACCCAAAAGAATTACAGCAATCTTCCCCTGCATTCCTCCAACAGGGATTTCTCTGCTTTGCATTTCTTAGAACTCTTCTTCACCTCTGTAAATCAAGATTCATAGAAATGTAGGCCTGGAGGGGACCTTGGTAGGCTATCCAGTCCAGGCCTCTGCACTGAGGCAGGACTAAGTATTATCTATTCTAGACCATCGCTGACAGGTGTTTGTCTACTCCGTTCTTAGAAGTCTCCAGTGTCAGAGATTCCACAATCTCCCTAAGTGCTTTGTTCCAGAGTTTCACTACCCTGACAGGAAGTTTTTCCTAATCTAAATCTCCCTGGGCCACAATTTAAGACCATAACTTCTTGTCCTGTCCTCAGTGGATAAAGAGAACAATTTGTCATTCTCCTCTTTACAACAAGCTTTTACATACTTGATGACTATTATCATGCACCCTCAGTCTCCTCTTCTCCTGACTAAAGAAACCAAGTTGTTCCAGATATTTAGTCCTGCCATAAAATGATACTAGTTTTATTGGTCCCTATCACAGGGTACATTTGCTGCTGGGGCTGCCCCTTGTGACTGGGTCTGGGGATTAGCTCTCACCTGGTTTAATATCCCCTTCTGTTGTTCACTCACTCATTCCATGGCCCTCTCGCTCTCCAGGACTCAGAGTGCTCTCTCTTTGTGACTCAGCCCTCCAGCCAGATCACTCTATAGTCCCTCCACCAGGGTGCTGATGTCTTACTGGACCAACTGTTCAGATAGCCCCTTCACCAGTCCTGCATCACTCCTTGGTGGTAGGTAGGGGAACCTGGGCCTACCTGCTACTCCAGCTCCCAGTGCAGGGCCCCTATAATTATAACTAGTTTGGAAAAAGTAAATAAGGAAGTGTTATTTACTCCTTCACATAACACAAGACCTAGGGGTCACCAAATGAAATTAATAGGGAGCAGGTTTAAAACAAACAAAAGTAAGTATTTCTTCACACAACGCACAATCAACCTGTGGAACTCCTTGCCAAAGTATGTTCTGAAGGCCAAGACTATAACAGGGTTCAGAAAAGAACTAGATAAATTCACTGAGGATAGGTCCATCAATAGCTATTAGCCGGGATGAGCAGTGATGGTGTCCCTAGCCTCTGGTTTGCCAGAAGCTGGGAATGGATGACAGGGAATGGATTACTTGATGATTACCTGTTCTGTTCATTCCCCGTGGGGCACCTGGCATTGGCCAGTGTTGGAAGACAGGATAATGGCCTTGAAAACTGGTCTGACCCAGTATGGCTATTGTTATGTTCAGCAGCCAAGGTCTACAAAGTCTCAACCTTTGCTGCCCTTTCCCTAGGCTTCTTCCTACTCCATCTTTCTTCCTCACAACTCCTCTAAGTAAACCCCTCCCTCAGGGCTTGGATCCTAGAGCTTTTATTCCCCCCTTCCCCCCCCCAACTCCCCCCGGGGTTTACAGAAAGTGACTGTAGACTCACTCACACGCCTACTGGTCTCAACATCCTGGCTTTATACAAGCCCCTCTGGACTTCATCTTCAGTTAGTGCTTATCAGTCAAGCCTGACTCTCCCCCAGGTGCAGCCTATAAGGTTAACTCCCCCCTTCTAAGCCACCTTAACTCCTTCAGGGCTCATTACAATTCCTAAGTAATCTATGCTGAGCTTTGAAAATGTAATAGCACTAGAAAGTGTCAACATGATTTCCAGCCTCAGCATAGAGAGGGTCTTTGAATCAGCGAAGTCTGTTACATTAGGTCATTTGATGGCATAGGCACCAAAGACAGGAGTTTCCAAAGTGCTATTGCCCCCTCCTTTTTAAATGGGGGATGGTGTGCATGCCTTTCCCACACACACACACACACTCTTTTGAGATTCTGGACTCAGCAGAGGTGCTACAAGGGAGATGAGGGCCCAGGCCCCTGACCAGAGCTACTTGGCATAATGGTGGAGTCCCTTTCCTGCTGGCATAACAGAAGGGAGGCCAAGCCAAATCTGAGCAACTGACATTGTGACCATTGTGCTTCTCCTCTCCACGTCCCCCCAAACCTTTGGAGTCCTTCCACCATCCCTGGTTGATTGTACCATAGATCCATGATTAATAACAAGCTGTCTTGGAAAACAGTCAAGCCAAGAGCTTGGTAAGAGAGGGAAGATAAATACTGTGAGAAAACATTTAGGTGCAACAAGGTAAAATAAGCAGTTGGAATTCTGTATGGCATCCATACAACATGGGAGAAAAATACATGCCTTTACTGCGTCAGGTAAAGTAGTTTCTATAGAAGTATATTGTATATTTCTAAATAGCTGCAGTGATATGCAACATTAATATTTGAAGGTTTGAATAGGTTATCACTATATGGTCAATCCATCTGTCACAACTCATTTCTTTGGAAGCCCCTGCTCCTACTTTAATAAGTACTTTGGGAGATCACCCATACAAATGGATTGTCACATATATTATTTTAACTGGCGGCCACAGGGTTAACATTGTGAATTGTCATACACCTTGATAACCAGCATGTATCAAACTTTGTCAGGAAAGGAGATATATTCCAAACAGGAAGAGACACATTGCTGCTAAGAATCCCTCATCAAATGCAATAGAATATGAAGGTACTGTTCTGGTTTTTTTAGTCCTGCCATCCAATAACAATTCAGAACCCTGAGGACACTGTCTTAGTCCGAGAGCTGAAATGCAAATGAACAGTAACGTTGACAACCCAAGACCAAACAAGCACAGAGACAAAGGACTTGACTTGAAAGCTTCCTGGGAACTCATAGCTTTATGTGGGGCAGAAGCACATTTATATCTTAAACTTTACAAGGATAAGCTAGATGGCTCGTTTTATTGATTGCTTGAGTCTCCCAGAAGTTTTAGTGGAGAGAAAACCTGAGGTGATGGTACAGAGAAATCATTTAGCAGTGGAAGACTTTAGGACTAATGAAATACCTGCCCAACGTGAAAAGTTTTAGGGTATGATTTAGCCCCAAGGAATTATCATTTGGATCACTCAGGTAGCAGAGCATTCTCATGCCTTCTTTTTCTTGAAGATGCATTTCTTCAGATGAGAAGCTAAGTCCAGCTCCCCTCCCTGTCCCTCAGGTAATTTGTCATAAGGTCCCTTAGCAGGAAGTTATAACCCCCTACAAGGTCAGATACTTTTGATAATCACAATGTTATCTATCCAACAAGACCATCAAAGATATTTTGCAGATACTCTCAGCAAATGCAAGGAGTAATATGAGAACTATAATCCACACAACACACCACTTCAGACTCTGCCATCTCATTCAGAAGGCACAACCAACTAACGGGGCATCTGCAGTCCAGGAGAGAGGTCAGGATTCTATGCCACTTAGACGATGTGTTTGGGGGAGGGTGAAAGGATAATCAAGCTGTTCTAGCCAGGGGTGAAAGTAAGGTGGTACGGGGTGGTACAGGCCGGTACGGTGTACCACTAAAAAGTCTGTCCGGCCCCTACCGCCACAGCAGCGCTTTAACATAGCTGCTCTTTTTGTGCCCCCACCCCATCCACAGACCTGCCAGATCCCTACTGGCAGAGCTGCCAACGGGGGCGCAGAAGGGGCAGGGATGCGAAAGCACTGCCCCGGCAGCACTTTAAGCAGGGTCCTTCAGAGCACTGCCGCGGCAGTGCTTTAAGGTCCCTGCCCCTTTTGCTTCCCCCCACGCTCTTAGCTGCCAACAGGGGAGAGGAGTCAAAGAAGCAGCTACCCAGCCCCGGGTGGTGTGAGGTGGGTGTCTGCTAATTCCCCAGGCCCACCCTTTATGCCAGAGGCCCCGCCCCTTCCAGGGGAAGCTGCCCCCCCTCCATAACGGTAAGTCACAAATTTTACTTTCACCTCTGGTGCTAGCCAATAGCCCTACTCTCAGGGGGGTTTTTTAAAAAAACATTGTAATTAGATCTGAGTATAGATTTTGTCATTAACACTGAAAAGCAGGTAAAACTCTCTTGGTATGGGGTTCATTACAAATTGAAAAGTTGGCCCAGCTTTACAATTCTTTCAGCTGACCCTGAGTTGAGTTTTAGGCTGAATTCAACCCTCTCTGAAAATGCCAAAGGGCAGCTTGTGGTTTCAGGATGGAAATAAAGCAAAACTCCGTAGAAAATCAGTATTGCACCTCTGAGATTGAAAATGTGCAAAACTGCTGAGCCTCCTACGACTCCCACCTGAAAACATAAGTCTCTCCTCAGCACCCTGGGGAGGGAGGCATTTAGTCAGAAACTCAGTCCAGGCTGACTCAAATTTGGCCTAAGTTCACCTCAAACATATAGCAAAAGTCAAGAGCCGGGTGCATGGGTATTGGCAGCTCTAGCTCCAGTGTCCAAGACTGTGTGTGGTTCATTATTTAGTGCTACATTCGCAGAAACAGTAACTTTTGGGAAAGATTCCAAAGAGAAAAACACATGGAAAGGGGATGGTGAGAGGCTATTGTGGCCATATTGTTCCTGCTCTGCCGCAATAGATAGAGCTTCCTCCTCTCCCTCCTCCCATCTCTCAATGTCACTTTCTGGCCAAGAGCACTGAGTGGCAAATCAAAAGGTATCTCATACTTGGCACAGGCCTAGTGCTGGTCTTGGATATTTTCTTCAGCCTGCTCCCCTCCCCAACTCTCTCTCGCTATCTCTCTCTCACCCTATCAAGAGGCTCTATGCGACTTTTGCCTTCCATCTTCTTCCTACTTAAAACAGAAAATTCCCTTATTTCTACCCAGCCCTACAGGTTTGGCTGCTGATGGGGCACCACAGCCAAAGGGTTATCCCCTGTGACCACACTCTTCACACATCCCTAGGACTGGCTGTACACTTGCCAGTAAAATCCCTAGGCTCTACAGGGCCTACGAAAGAGGTTTGAGCTGTGAGTGGTTGAGACTCGCATGGCTCAAAAGAGTGCTTGTCTTGCTTGTGCTTAAGGCTTGGCACCTGCTGCAACTTGCACAATATCCAAGGACACTGGGAAACCAGACAAGTCAAATACATGAAAAACTTTTTGCTGGAGGTTCTGTTCCAAAACTAATTATGGCTGACTGATGCCAAATGGTGCATTGTCTCAACAACAGCCAGGTCACTCCCAGAAAGAGATTTACCTGAAACATTAAATTTGGGTCCAGATACATATTTGCCTGAGGTTTGGAATTGACATTTGGATATCTGGGGTTTTACATTGCTTCATTATAAAGAGAAGAGCTGGATGCAAAGTTCAGAGCCAGATCTGAAATACCCCAGATTGAAGGCATAGTCCGGTCAGAGTTTTGGAAGCAGGAATATGCCAAAACCCATGGCATCAGAGTGAGGAATAATATACAAGGAGAGGAAACAAAGAAGAGTACAGATAAGGGAGAAAATCCTGCTTCTCAATTATACCGTGGGCTTGGCACACTGTACTTGCTTTTCACTGTCCACTCAGTTTACCACAGCTTGGAATATTACTCACGGGTTCATCAAGGTACTTAGGTATGATTATGAAAATATCCCAGGAATCCCAGTTTGTGAATAACTTCATTAAAAGAACTAATCTAGCACAGAAGAATAGCTATACCTATATTGCATGGCCATCTACTTCTATCTGATGAGTGTCCCTGATTCAGACTGAAACATCACAATATTGCATCATACATATCTTTTAATTCTTCATTTGCCCTGCATGTTCTTTTTCAAGGTGTGTCTAATGAACCTTAATAGATCTTATTGATACAGTAGGGTTTAAAATGTAATGTGCCAAATTGTCAGAGGGTCCTAATGTTTGCATGTGTTGAATTTTTGTATTAAAATAGGCATTTCCACACAAACTGATTCATTTGTACACTTAGCTACCCAATTTGCATGTACAACATGCCCACTTGTGTGCACAAATGGCATACAAGCAACTATGTATTTGCAGATCCAATAATTAGGCAAGCACTGAGGAAACTTGTGTAGGCAAATGTCCATTTCTATATGCCAACAAGTACACACACAACTGTGTGCACAGGAATCAGAGGCCCTCTGAAAATATCCCTGTCTCTAATAAAAGCAACATAGGTTCTTTCTCAGATAAGGGAGGAGAGAGAACACTTCAACATCCCTATTTAAAACACATTTGTTTTATAATATACAACTATAGGGAGCAGCAAGTTTGCTTGATATACTTGTGGGAAAAATACAAAATGTCCCTTTATTTTATGAATAAATGTATTACTTTTCTTCAAGTTTACACATTTTTAAAAAGGTGGTAGTATTTTATGTTACATCTTGCATGCAGAGTATGTTTGTTTGACCCTGCATTATTGGGATATTTTGAATTATGAATTAGAAAGGGATGAATGTTCTATCTTTATAAGCTTGATTCACAAAAAGCATCCAACTACACACACAAAATACACAAACTATTTTGTGCATGCTGTTATCATGACTGAACATGCAATTCTGTTGATAATTATATGAACAAACAGCCAAGTTCTCAGCATTTTGCATGTACAATTGCACACCTATGGGGAAGACTGTGCAAGGCTCAGATGAGCTGATATAAGCATCCAGACCTGAGCTGCTGGGGAAGGCATTTATCCAAGCCAAACCTCCACTCCTTTGAATATTTACCCATCACTAGTATAAGGAGCTTATGTCACTACAAACAAGAGGTAGTTAATTCTACACTGAGTCACAATGGACTAAATTCTACTCTCACTTTCAATGGTATAAATCTACAGAAACTCCACTGAAGTCCACTAGAAGTTACATCAGAGTAAAATGGTGAGAGCTCAGAATTAGGCCCAGTGCCACACATCTGGCCTGACAGATTCTAGTCAGCTTCTTTAATCTTCCAAAGTCAAAGACCTATCCCAGCTCCAAAGCAGATCATAATTCAAATGCTATATTTACAGATCCAGGCTCCCTTTTTAATAACACTATTTATTTTCTTTTCTGGTAGCCCCATTACCACCCACAAATCTTAAACAAGGCCAGGGGAGCACACGTTTGTGGGAGAAAGTATCCCAATTTCTAAGGCAATACTGTATTACTACCGTCATCATCATCTACTTATTTCTGCCCTTGATAACATCCTCTGAAAAGCTGGCAGATGTGAAACTTGAGCTACCCATGGGCCTCCACACATCCCATAGCTATAGGGATCCAAAGTGGTTCGGATCTTCTCCAATTTCTATGCTGATCACACATCTTCTGAAAAAGACGGGGGGAGTAATATGTGTGAAAGAGAGAAACAGGGACTAGGCTAATCACATTTCTCCTTCAGAAAAGAGATAGAGAGCCAGACAGAGAGAGATTACATACAGAAAAGCTACAACATTTTAAACACATGGATATATTAACCATGTGCAAAAGTTTCCTAGAGAGACTATTTCCTTTTGGATGATTTAACAAATGTAAGCTGGATCAAGTCTACCTTATGCAAGAAATATGTTAGCTTTCTTCTACAGTCACACACAAATGGCTAGAACTAGCTGGATATGGTCCCATCCTATAAGCTGAAAACAGAAATAAATTGAAAGATTTATAAATTGGAGGTGCAATTCTTCAGCTACATTCGTTTAAAGATGGTGAAATAAATGACAAAAGCATTCACTCAGAATGTTTTATGAAGCAGATCTAATGTGCAGGTTTTGCGACCTGCAGTGACTTTAACTTCTCAGTAAATCAAAAAGCTTAACAAATATTAAGATGGCAAAGATTACCTGTGTGTGCCAGATTTTATCTTTTATCCGTTATCATTTAGGAAATGAAAAGCTTGACTCGAAAATCAGACAGTGAGTCATGTGACTCAGGAGGTCTGGCAGTCCCACAATACAAGGATCTGCAGCAAGAGACAGAAATTCCACATTTACTGATTAGTTTTCAATCCTTAAGAAAACGTGGGTTTTTTTTATTGGCAATCAAATGAGTTTTAGAATCAAAGCAATTCCTTTTTAAGTTCTTTTGTGTAAAAATAATTATGACCAACAGAAAATAGCCAGACCAATGGATCGCCTAACAACAGAGCGCAGGGTCATCAGCATATTTGATACTGTGAGGCCTTGAGCTTTTGAGGACTCAACAATCCAGCACTGATTTGACAAATCATAGGCCAGTACATTTGACTTCTCCAGCTATTGATCTAGACAGGCAGGAAACTTGTTGCCAGATCAGATCTCCTTACTGGAGGCTGAGCTAGCAATTTAGTGGCTCACAACTAGTGAGACCAGTCATAGTTCATGTACAGCAATTCCACTATTTCAGCAGATCTGTGTAACGTTGCTTGCTGTCTCCTTCAGACTCTCTAGATGGTATGGAAAGCAGCATGCTCTGTGTTTATTGTGGTCTACAATAGGTGGCTGATTTTCAAGTCTGGAACCTTAAAAGAACACCAAGGAACTTAAAGGGGGAAAAAGTCCTTATTCCATCCAAACTTCTAGTAACCTTGAGGAGTAAGACCTGCAGGAGTTGGGCCAAGAAAAATCCCTAGCATTTATACAGGGCATTCCATTGTCATGGCATTTTACAAACATGAACTAATTCTTTATTTTATCCTAACAATACTCTTGCAAAGTATTATCTCCACTTTATAGATGGGACGTTGAGACAGAAAAGGTAAGTGACTTCACCCATCCTGGCCATTAATTGATCACGATCCTGCTCCTTTTTCTGTGCAGGAATCAAAAAGCTCCCTGATGCCCACGGATCCCCCCAGCACAAAATCTAATAATTTTAAAAGCATTACAAATAAACCCTGATATTACAAATGCCAGTTAATATTAATGAAAATTTTCATCAACATTTCAAGTTTTGAATTTTTGGACGAGCTCTATTAGCTGTTAAAAATGGGATGAAATTTTACAAAAATATTCATCGAAAACTCCACTTTTTTCAGTCGAATTCAGAACATTCATGATGCATTTCAGCAACACCTAACTTTTAAGCATCTAGAAAATCACAAGAACATACATCACTGCCTTTCATAAAGCTGAGTAAGGCACGGAGGCTCCATTTGCAATGTATGGGAAGAGATGTATAGGTGCCTCAGAATGCAATCCAGAAAAGCCAGAAGACTAGGTGGGAAGCCACTTAAAGTAGCCAATGAGAGATGTCAATGCATTCTAAGCCTGCCCCACTCTTGAAGATAGGCATCTAAATCCAGCCTGCAGGGAGCTGCCTCTCTCTTTTCTGGATACAGGCAGCTTGAGAGGCCCGGGGCACCTAATCTTTTAATCATTCTGGTGGCTCTTCTCTGAACCTTCTCCAATTTATCAACATCCTTCATTAATTATGGACATCAGAATTGGTCACAGTATTCTAACAATGGTAGCACCAGTGCCAAATACAGAGGTGAAATAACCCCTCTACTCTGACTTGAGAGTCCTCTGTTTATGCACCCCAGGATTTCATTAACCCTTTTAGTCACAGCGTCACTCTGGGAACTCATGGTCAGCTGATTACAGCCTGTGTTATAAAAGAGGGCAGACTAGATGATCGTAGTTGTCCCTTCCGGACTTGGAATCTATGGATCTGTGAAATGTGACAGTCTAGCCCAAAAGGAAGAAAATATTATGCATGCTTTAAACTGCCATCTTTTAAACTTACTTTTACTGCCTTGGTTTAAAGTCTTCTATAGCAATACCTTCCCCCAGAGTGAATTTTTAAAAGGTGTTTATGGCTCTGACACAGACCTCACAAGGTTTATGAATGAACCACTGTGGAGTACAATCAGGACCTGTAGCACATGACCATAGGCTTCTACCAACAGAGATAAAGAAATAACTACATTAATTGATAAAAGTAGCAGGTTCTCATCTTCCACGTGAACCAGTTACTAGAAGGGGAAAGACACTCTCAGGCAGTGTGTTGCACAAAATGTAAAAAAAGGAGTCAAATTCTTGCAGACCTCAGGGTGATTCACATCAGTTATGAATGTTCAGCTATCTAATGGACTTCAATAACTAAATGCATTGCTATAGCTTCTGTTCTTAATAAGGTTACATTTACCTATTCATTTGTCTGTCCTTCAGATTCTTATTAAAATGAATAGCTGGCATCTCTCAGGTCTGCCCCCTTTGATATCTTTGCCAATAGGATGATATCACAGCATTTTGCAGTAATGTTGTTTGTAACAGAAAGTGTCAAGTGCCTCTTTATATGCAATTTTAATATTTTATTCTCCATTGTTTGCAATACCTCCAAGAAGTTTGAAAAATAACTCTATTTCCTTAACAAGTTTGGCCTTTTATTTTTTATAATTAGCAAATAATTTTCTTTAGAGCCTATTTCTTGCTGCCACAGATTACAACTCTCAGCGAAGTTGCACTATTCATATATCCTGGGTTTATGGGAGAATCGAGGCCCTGGCTTTTTCTAGCACCTTAGCAAATGTGGCTGCCTCTTGTTTCCTTCCTAATTTAGAGACATGCAGCAAAGGAGGAAGACATTCAGCAAACTCAGATGATTTAGGTTCAGTTCCTAGCTCTGCCACAAACTTCTATTTGAACTTGGCCAAGTCTCTTAATCTCTCAATTCTCCAGCTGTAAAATTATGATGATACTAATACTGCCCTGCTTCACAGCAACATTGTGAGGATAAAGCCACTAATGTTTTAAGCTAGTCACATACCAGAGTTAAAGGAGAAGTACCCATATAGCAATAAATAGGACAGCAGAAACCTATTAGCTTTGAGGCTGAAAATAAAGGAGCGGTTTACACACGCAATGGCAGAGCTCTTGTTTTGTTTATATTTCTTCAGTTCAGACAAGTATGTAGGCATATTGGTGTGACAGGAAATGGTTTATAATCAGGAGGACATTCTTCACATTATTAAAAATATTAAGATAAATACAATTTATTGTAGGGTCTTGAGTATTTAACAAAGCCCTTATGAAATCTTATGGAGACCTTTGTAAACTCAGCTCACATTCTACAAAACTTGTATGAAGCATATGCAGGATAGAAGAAAAAAGGTTGGGAGTGAGTTGTTCTGGTGACCTTACATGTATTTTCTGACCTTTTTTTTTTTTTAAGTGGACTTTTAACTTTCAATCGGGTGGCTAACCTTTGTGGTTTTGTTTCATTCTCCTAAGGGTTTTTAGTTGAAGTGACAGTTTTTTAAAGAACTTGAAAAAGAGTTTTGCCTGGAAATTTCTTTATGACTTAAGGGTTGGTTGATTATTAAAGTTTAAGAATTATTCAGTGGCAGCGGTGATCTTAGCAGGTTAATTTTGCTAGACTGGGACCATATATAGCATGCAGCATTTAAAAACCCTGCATTGGGACCACATGTGAAAAAGTCTAGTCATCGGGCCAATGAGATATTGCAATGCCCGTAGAGGAACAGATCCATTAAAACCTCGTTTCCCAGCTTCCCCACCTTCCCTGGGCCTTTTTTCTTTTCTTTTTTTCATCCTGTAACATTGCATAGCATTCAGGGGACTTGAAGCCCTGTGTTCCCCAGTCTCCAGATCCCCACTACTGCCTTTCCAGCCTCATAGAAGAGAAATATCATTCATAAGGCTTCCCCACATTGGTGTCTTGGGATGTGACTAAATTAGTGTGCATGCAAATTCAGAGACTCAGTTGAGAGAGCGGCTGCTGCATCATGGTCTAAACAATTCTGTATTGATGCAATTTTGCACAAGGCACTTTATATAATACACACACACACACACACACACACACACACACACACTATTTAGGAATTTACCCTGAAGTTCCCACTGACACTGCTTTCTCCTCTTTCAGATGCAGTGAACTTTTTTGGATTTGTTTCAGTCGTCCTGAGAGTTGACTCATGTAATTGAGTCTTGCTTCTGTGCATGCAAAATGTCTAATACAGTACTTGTATGGGAAGAGATACACACAGAACAGAACCCTGTTTTGACTACATGGGCATTTACTGGTTTGCTTCAAATGCTGCTAAGTAAAGAAAGGACACAGGATAAGTAACTCATCCAATAGGCCAAAAGAGTCAGAATGGCTACTTAATTATGAAACTCTTCTAGGCACTTATATATTAATTCACGGTGTAATGTAGTGTCAAGCGGAGGAGAATAAAGGTTAACATATTCTATTAGTCCCAATTGTTGCAAGAATTTCATCGCACAATACGATTCATTAAATGTGGAATCTAATAATTATGTTCACCATAATAGAAATTATTCATATGAACATGATCTGAATAGTTGTGATTTATTAATTTAGACATAAATTTAATTAACAATTGATTCCAATTGAGTCTCACATTGAACAATAAGTTTTGTTGTAAGCCATATAGTGGAAACAGTATCAAAGGAGAAATATGAAGTTATAGGAAGCAAGGGGTCACTCCATTTTTAGGATTTCTATTATTGCTTCCTGCTTTATAAAAAGGGTTGTTTACCATGTTGTTATTAGCATATGAGGGACATAAGGTGGGCGAGGCTTCTCTCTTCTACCAACAAAAGATGGTCCAATAAAAGATATCACCTCACCCATCTTGTCCGTCTCATAAAAAGAGTGGCACTTCAGTGAAGCATGGAAACTAATTTTGTATCTGTGGGTTTTTCTTCCATTGGCAAGAGTCCTCGTCAGATCTCCTGTGTTCCAAATCTAGCCACGAAGATGTGTTATAATGCCGAATTTTCAAAAGCACCATTTAATTTGCTCCCCTGTTTCTCCACCCACCTAATTTCTTCCCACAGATAACAGAAGCCTGTGTGTGCAAAGAGGTGTCATACATGGAAAGAGAATGGAAATAAACTACTGGATTTGCCTTATATACAAATGATTGCAAGAGCAAGTGATTGAATGAGGAAAACTGTGGGCACAAATGATGGCCCATGCACTATAGGGGGCCCAAACTTCAACATCAAGGTTGGAGCCTTTTTTGAAAATATGGTCTTAAGTGTATCATTTAAAGGCCCTGGGACACAGCTGGACTTTGAATATATTTATTCTTCACTTTGTATTCAAAATGACTCCCGGAGTTAGGACCCAGTCCTGATCAACTGAACCCAATATTAAACCACCTGTCCGCTGAATATTAAGAGGCCTGCAGTGAATAAATCAGTTTTGAAAGTACTTTGAGACCCTGCACAGAGGAGGACTTTTTATACTGAAGTCAAACAGGGCTCTCTCAAGACACAGGACTGCATGAAACAGCTTGTAGGGTTGGGGCCTAAGGGCTAGATTCACAAATGTATTTAGGAGCCTAAACCCAGATTCGGGCTCTTTAAGCTGGATTTAGGTGCCTAAGTACCAGTTTTAGCCTGCACTGTGATTCACAAAACTTCCATTGAACACTGTAGGCCGGGGGTGGGCAAACTACAGTCCACGGGCCAGATGTGGCCAGTGGGACTGGCCTGCCAGGCCCCTGAGCTCCTAGCAAGGGAGGCTGCCCCCGGCCCCTCCACTGCCAACCCTCCCTCCCCCGGAGCCACGCCACCATGCAGGCAGCTCTCTGTGGGGTGGGGCTGTGCTGCTCCTGTGTCTGGCTGCAGCTGGGCCATGTGAGGTGTGGTAAAGGGGACGGGGGGGTTGGAAAAGGGGCAGGCAGTCCCAGGGAGCAGTCAGGGGACAGGGAGCAGGGAGTGGTTGGATGGAGCAGAGGTTCGGTGGGGGTGGCCAGGGGACGGGGAACAAGGGGGGGCTGGCAGGGGGCAGGAGTGTGGACAGGGGTCTGAGCAGTCAGGGGACAGGGAGAAGAGGAGGTTGGATAGTGGGTGAGGTCCTGGGGTGGCAGTTAGGGTGGGGGGGGTCGCTGGAGGGAGTGGTCAGCGGACAAGGAGCGGGGTGGTTTTGAATGGGTTGGGGATTCTGAGAGCAGAAGTCAAGGGGCAGGAAGTGGGAGGGGGTTGGATAGGGGAGTGGGAGCCAGTCTGTTTGGGGAGGCACAGCCGTCCCTACCTGGCCCCTCCATACAATTTTGTAACCACAATGTGACCCTGCAGCCAAAAAGTTTGCCCACCCCTTCTGTAGGCGGAAACTCACTCAGCAACTAAGTTTTTGCAGTTTAAAGATCCCTAGGCACCTAGGTTTCTGGGCATGTGCACTGCCCATCTGCCAACTAAGCCCCAAAGTGATTCAAAAACTAGGGGAATACAGGCATTCAGCTACCTAAGGCCATGTCTACACTACTGGCTGCATCAGCGGGTAGAGATTGATCTATTGGGGATCGATCTATCGCGTCTCATCAAGACGCAATAAATCAGTCCCCAAAGGCAACACCAGAACTCCGGCTCTTCAAAAGGCACAAGGGAGAGTCGACAGGGGAGCCCACTGTCAACCGCTGCCGACCTAAGGTGTGTCGACTTCAGCTACACTATTCATGTAGCTGAAGTTGCGTATCTTAGGTCAACCCACCCCCCTAATGAAGACCAGGCCTTAGTTACAGGTGGGGCCTGATCCAGTTGTGAGCCTCAGGGGTAAGACAGCAACAATTCGCCCTGTACTCACCTGGGCTGTGGAAGACCCCTTCTTCAAGTCTCTCCTGCACCAGACGGGGAAGAAGGATTTGAAGAACAATCTAGCACCTCTCGAGTAAGTACTCTAACCACTGGGCTATAAAATATTCTGGTATTGGGCTCCCTCAGTCCCTCTTGTTGAAGCTGTGGTTAACTAACTGAAGAGCCATGTTGGGTGGGGATGAAGAGAGAGAGAGAGAGGATAAGAATGATTTCATAGCCTGGTGGTTCACGCACTCGCCAAGGCTCTGTAAGACTTGGGATCCAGAGCTCCTGCTCCAACGACTCTTAAATGAGGTAACCCCAGTGGAGCAGCTTCAACAGGAGAGGTGGATGGAGCCCCACCTCCCATCTGAATATCCCCTGGCTCAATGGTTGGGATACTCCCAGGACAGGTATCCCTGTTCAAATCCCTTCTCCCCATCAAGTGGAGGGAGACCTTTTACCAGGGATGTCCCATATCCCAGTTGAATACTCTCACCACTGGTTCTTCTCTTCACCCCCGCTTACAAGAATGCCTTAGGTACCTCACTGCAAAGAGAGCCCACAGATGAACATTGCCAGCAAGTGCTTCCTGGCAGCTTGGATTTAAGGCATACATCTCCAAGAGAGGGCAAGCCTTAGCACACATTCCTCTCATCGGCATCTCCCATTGGTTAGTTTAGGTGGCTCCCCACCTAGCATGCTGGCTTTTGTGAAATATATTCTAAGGGTGTGTCTACACAACAACTAGACACCAGAGCTCTGACTGCAGACTGCTTCATTGCTGTGTAGACTTCTGGGCTCGAGCTGGAGCCTAACCTCTGGGACCCTGTGAGCTGGGAAGGTGATAAGAGACCCACAGCACAGCCATGATGGGCCCAGTTCACATAATCCAGACTCATGTGGCTTGGGCTTCAGGGCTATAAAATGTCAGTGTAGATGTTCAAACTCAGGCTGGAGCCCAGGCTCTGGGACTCCCACGCTCTGCAATTTCATAGCCCCACAGCCCAAGTCAGCTGACCTGGGCCAGCTGCAGATCTTTTGTTGCAATGTAGCCATACCCCAAGGCACCTGTCTCTCCCCTTTCATTGTGTAGGAGCTAGGCACCGAACTTGGGCTTCATGAATCGCAGCTTGTGCCTGTGGTTTTTCTAGGCAGCTAAGGGTCTGATGAATATCATAAAGAGTTTGTTAAGGAGGGGATAGGTTCCCAGATGAGACTAAACAAAGAGCATCAGCAACAAATGAGCCAGATCAATACTCCCAATAATCTACTTCCTTCTATTCCCCCTCTCTTTTTGGTTGCATGTTTAATTTTCAACTGTCATTTTAGTGTTTCTTTGTTCACATCCTTACTATGCTGGGGTGACCACTTGTGATATTCTTTACTGTTACTGAATGCTAGGCTCAACTCTGCCTCCGATTTGCTTAACTGCTCTGTGACTCAGTTTCACCATCTGCAGAGTGGAAATAGCAATATCAACCTCCCAGGAGTTCTGTGAACCTTAATTCATTAATGTTTTTAAAGCACTTTGAGGTTCTCATGTGAAAGATACTGTAAAAATGCAAAGTATGATTGATTCAAACTGACCTTCCCCTTGAAACATCACCATTTGAGCTATAATTCTAAATCCTGACTATGACCAAGTGCTACATAGTGGGATTAACTACATTAATGCTTAAAGCTGTTGCTTTCCCTCCCCCCACTCCCATGCTCACAAGCTGATGCTTGTGTGGATCTAATCTTGGACAATTCCTTAATGATGCAGATTTTTATTTGAAAATCACTATTACATTTTCCCGGCTTCTAGCAGATTTTATTCTCGTTGCATTTAAAATGTCAGAGTTTCCATTAACGATAAATATACCACTCTCAGTATAAACCTTCACAGTGTGTGTATAGGTGGGTGGGTGCGCGCATACACAACAGGTAAAGACAAAGTAATATTTTGACATATATAAGCACAGAGAGAATTCATGATAGTTTGAAGAGGCATAAGGGGTTTACCAGCTTGAGTTTGGAATGGCCACATATTTTACAGGAAAAATATGTTAGATGTTTTAGAGATTTTTTTTATTATCATTTCTTATATCCCTTCCCCCACAAAACAAGGTTTCCTGGGTCCCAGGATTCTAACTGAACAGATCTCAAAGACTGCATGGACCTCAAAGAGAGAAAAATAACTAACAGATTGTTAAAATATACTTAAAGAGCTTTCTTATACATAATACTGCTGCAATCATAGTTTGAAACACAAAGGTACAAAGAATCAGAGGGGTAGCCGTGTTAGTCTGGGATTGCAGAAGTGACAAAGAGTCCTGTGGCACCTTAAAGACTAACTAAAGTTTTAGAGCATAAGCTTTCGTGGGCTAGTACCCACTTCGTCGGATGCATGCAGTGGAAGTATCCAGGGGCAGGTATAAATAGGTAGGCAAGAACCAGGTGGGAGATAACAGGGTAGGTCCAATGAGGCTGAACCAGCTTGTTATCTCTAATCAGGGAGGGTGAGATGTTCCTCTAGCAGCTGAATTGGAGGTGTGAATAGCGAGAGAAGAGAAGCTGCTTTTGTAGTTAGCTAGCCACTCATAATCTTTGTTCAATCCTTGATTGATAGTATCAAATTTGCAAATGAATTGCAGCTCTGCAGTCTCTCTTTGTAGTCTGGACTTGAAGTTTTTTTGCTGCAAAATGCTGAACTTTAAATCTTTTATAGTGTGTCCTGCGAGGTTGAAGTGCTCTCCTACAGGTTTTTGTATATTGCCATTCCTGATGTCTGATTTGTGTCCATTTATTCTTTTTCGTAGGGACTGTCCAGTTTGGCCGATGTACATAGCAGAGGGACATTGCTGGCACATAATGGCATATATTACATTGGTAGATGTGCAGGTGAATGAACCAGTAATGGTGTGGCTGATCTGGTTTGGCCCTGTGATGGTGTTGCTGGTGTAGATGTGTGGGCAGAGTTGGCATTGAGGTTTGTTGCATGGATTGGTTCCTGAGTTAGAGTTATTATGGCGCAGTGTGCTGTTGCTGGTGAGAATATGCTTGAGGTTGGCAGGTTGTCTGTAGGCCAGGACTGGCCTGCCTCCCAAGGCCTGTGAAAGTGAGGGATTGTTGTCCAGGATGGGTTGTAGATCACTGATGATGCGTTGGAGAGGCTTTAACTGAGAACTGTAGGTGATGGCCAGTGGTGTTCTGTTGTTTTCTTTCTTGGGCTTGTCTTGCAGCAGCAGGCTTCTGGGTACATGTCTGGCTCTGTTGATCTGTGTCCTTATTTCCTTGTGCGGGTATTGTAGTTTTGAGAAAGCTTGGTGGAGATCTTGTAGGTGTTGGTCTCTGTCTGAGGGGTTGGAGCAAATACGATTGTACCTCAGTGCTTGGCTGTAGACAATGGATCGTGTGGTGTGCCCGGGGTGGAAGCTGGTGGCATGAAGGTAGGCATAGCTGTCGGTAGGTTTTCGGTATAGGGTGGTGTTGATGTGGCCGTCATTAATTTGCACTGTGGTGTCCAGGAAGTGGACCTCCCGTGTAGACTGGTCCAGGCTGAGGTGGATGGTGGGGTGGAAGCTGTTGAAATCATGGTGGAATTCTTCCAGAGTTTCCTTCCCATGGGTCCAGATGATGAAGATGTCATCAATGTAGCGTAGATAGAGGAGGGGCGTGAGTGAACGAGAGCTGAGGAAGCGTTGTTCCAGGTCAGCCATAAAGATGTTGGCATACTGTGGGGCCATGCGGGTGCCCATAGCGGTGCCACTGGTTTGGAGGTATATATTGTCACCAAATTTGAAATAATTGTGTGTGAGGATAAAGTCACAGAGTTCAGCAACCACTTGTGCTGTGGCATCGTCAGGGATACTATTCCTGACAGCTTGTATTCCATCTCTGTGTGGGATGTTTGTGTAGAGAGCCTCTACATCCATGGTGGCTAGGATGGTGTTTTCTGGAAGGTCACCAATGCATTGTAGTTTTCTCAGGAAGTTGGTGGTGTCACGGAGATAGCTGGGAGTGCTGGTGGCGTAGGGTCTGAGTAGAGTGTCCACATATCCAGACAGTCCTTCAGTGAGAGTGCCAATGCCCGAGATGATGGGGTGTCCAGGATTTCCAGGTTTGTGGATCTTGGGTAAAAGATAGAATAACCCCGGTCGGGGCTCTAAGGGTATGTTAATTTGTTCCTGTGTTAGTGCAGGGAGTGTCCTGAGTAGACGGTGCAGTTTCTTAGTATATTTTTCAGTGGGATCTGAGGGAAGTGGCCTGTAGAAATTGGTGTTGGAGAGTTGTCTGGTAGCCTCCTTTTGGTAGTCAGACCTGTCCATGATGACAACAGCACCTCCTTTATCAGCCTCTTTGATTATGATGTCAGGGTTGTTTCTGAGGCTGTGGATAGCATTGCGTTCTGCTCGACTTAGGTTGTGAGGGAGGCGATGTTGTTTTTCCACAATTTCTGCCTGTGCATGTCGGCGGAAGCATTCTATGTATAGGTCCAGACTGTCATTTCGACCCTCAGGAGGAGTCCATGTGGAGTTCTTCTTCTTGTGCTGCTGGTGGGATGGTGTCTGTGTATCAGTGCGTTGTTCTATGTAGTCTTGAAAGTATTCCTTGAGTCGGAGATGGCGAAAGTAGGCTTCCAGATCACCGCAGAATTGTATCTTGTTTGTGGGGGTGGTGGGGCAGAATGAGAGTCCTCGAGATAGAACAGACTCTTCTGCCGGGCTGAGTGTGTAGCTGGATAGATTGACGATATTGCTGGGTGAGTTAGGGGTACCACTGCTGTGGCCCCATGTGGCAGGCAGGATTTTAGATAGCTTGCAGTCCTTTTTCTTTTGTAGAGCGGTGAAGTGTGTAATATAGATCTCCTGTCTTATTTTAGTAAAGTCTGTTTGTGTGGAGGGTTGGTTGTTTATCAAGGTACAAAGTTACAGTTGAGTTTCCAGCCCTGGGCCAGATATTGACCTAAATTTCACAGGTCCATAATCTGCTTTCAGTGTACTTATCAATGCTGATTTACACCAGCTGAGGATCTGGCCCACAGATGAGTGCAGAGGTTGTTTTAAGACTACCTTTGCTTCTCTTAATATGCTTAAGCTCTGTGCAGGGCCAGTCCCTTTTGCACCCTATGTTATAGGAGACTTAGCACCTCCTGAGAGGTGCTTAGCATCCTTAACAACTATTGAAGCTAGTAGGGCCTAAGGGAACGCAGCACTTTTGCAAAATCAGGCCTGTGTGAGTTCTACTAGTAACAACAATTGATTGGCAAAGCTGCCTAGAAACTGGGATAAGTGCTCTTTTTTTAAGGTGACTATTATAAAGCTAAATAGATTAGAGAGATCTTGTAAAATAATCATCTCTAATTTTAAAAGATTTCATTAGTCTGTCTAGAACTCGGGAAACAAAAATGTGTTCTATTTCTTCTTAATTGCTCTCACTGAATTAGCATTACAAGGGCATATTAACTATTATAAGGTGACAGCAATTTAATTAAAAAGTATGCATACTCGTATTGTTCATATGTTAATTCTATAACGGAATAGTAACTTTAAAAGAGCAGAAATACCAACTTTGTCAACCTACATGCAATTAAATGTGCTTCTCTGTGTTATGAATATGCTTTTAAAATAGAGATAATGACAAGTGTTGTTATGCTGACCTGTAGCGAGGAGAATGCATAAGACCCTGCTTAATAAATATGGCTGATTTACAACAATCTCTGTGGTCACCAAGAGTGTTTTTGAAGATATCTTTATTATGATGCACAACAGGGCTAGTCAGGATGCCAGCACCAACTTCAGCTACCAGACCATGTGCCTCTCTCAACCAGAGAGAGGAGCAATGCTCCTGTAACTTGACTAGCTCAATGGTGTCTCAAGGATCCATAGGAATTTTTGCAATTCTGGTCTGCCATGACACTCAACAATCCTCGAGGGGAATAACATTGGGAATAGCACAATGTCACATAAAACAATGCAGATTGCCAGCAGACAATGCCAAGGTGTGTCTTGGGATCTTCCAGTTAGTTCAGTTCAAACACCTTTTTAGTGCATGTATCTACTTCAGTGATTTTTCAGTGCAGCTGAAGTCCCCACACGGTGGGTCCCTTAGGAGCCCAAACCTTCTAATCTGGATTTGCTGAGATACTGTGACACCCATTCTCTGGCTGGACACCATGTCCCAGGAAGGCTTTTCATCCATGTATCTCTGACTTTAATGGATCTATCAATATGAGACGCTACTGTGGATGCCATACTTGATTGCAGGAGTCATTGGGTCCATGAACTGCCCAACAGTATAACTTGGTCCCCAGAGATCACTTTAGCGCAAAGAAGCATTGTCAAGTAAAGCTCAGTGCAAAGCCTTCCCATGTGGGGCATGATTCAAGACTGATAGCCTGACAGAGAGATATCAATAGTCTGGCAAATACCATTTTATCGAGCCATCAGGTGACAACATGGACCATTGTATGAACATATGGGCCTCATGGCTGCAAGCACTTTTGTAGCTCTGATGGCATATTTCCATATGATACTTCATCTAAAGCCCCTGAGATGACATGCAGGGACTCTCACATCTCACCAGCGAACTGCAGAGGCCATGGATATGGATAGTCTTATTTAGAGTGCTCAAGCAGAGGGGCTTCATACCCAAAGGACTTGGTCTTTGCAGGAACAACACCCAGGTTCCAATGTTCTAAAGATCCAGATACTAAGGGCCTTCAGAGAGCTGATGCCAAAGAGATGACCTTGATTCAAATGGACAAGCAGGCCACCGTCCTTTACTGCAATAAGCATGAAGGTACCAGGTTGCACTTCATGTTGGTGAGTCCTGCAGGCGTGGCAGTAGACGCTGTCCCACCAAACACTCCCAGTCTGCACTTACCTACCAGAGAGAAGGAACATGGTGATAGGCAAATGGAGTTGATCCATGATAGGTCTTCATGAGTGATCTCTGCTTCAGAGAGTGAGGAAGCAGCACTTTCTATAGTGAAGAACACTGGAAAAGGAGAGCTTTGCCCCCACCTGAACAGGAAGCTACTGGTCTTAAGCTCAGGACACCGAGGAATGAATGAATTTCATGGCATGTTTTCTCCTTTTACTGGGGATAGAAACGTCTTTATATCTGCCACCAGATCTCAAGTACAAAAATCCTATGAGGTGCAAGACAGACAGACTTATGTTCAGTGAGATTAATAGTCCCACATGGACCTGGAGTAGTAAGTTTCTCAGTTTTGTTGCAGATGGCCAAAGCAAATAGCATAAGACTAGGATAATCTCGTAGAATTAGAGCCCATCACTCCACTCCACTGCAGGAACCCTCCTCTGACACCTTGTCTCTATGTAAGGTTACAGCTCCAAAGGTCACAGTGTGTCCAAGCAAGTGACCCAAGTCCTCCTGCTTTATCAGAGGCCACCAGCAAGAAGTGCTTGCAGTTGCAAGTGGAAAAGTTTTACAGTTTGATGCAAGCAGGCCTACATGGACTCCTTTGCTTGCCCTGCACAAAAACTATTTGACTACCTTCTTCATCAGTCTCAGTCTAACATAAGACTAACTTCAGGCAGGGCATTTGGCAGCTGTTTCCATTTTGTTTCATTTGACAGCCATTGCATAAGCAAAGCCATCAGTGAGAGGACCACGTCTTAAAAGAGTTCTGTCTGCATATCTCAATGCTGTCACCTGACTGATACAGCATCATGCTTCCTCCACTTCTCTCACTGATCTTTTATGCAGAGTTAGATGTTGAGTAGCCACACTGTCCTTACTCCACGTACTTTCATGGTACTATGACTTGGATTTGTCTGCTCAGAAGAATTCTCTCGTTGACATCTCATTCCTATTGAATCTGTTTCTGAATTTATAAAACTCAGTTTTCCTACTTCTCTCTCTGTTCCTTAAGTTAGGCAAATATTTAGAAAGCTTTTATGTTTCAGAATACATTATATAGTCTTAGAAAGCCATAAGTTTCCTGTTGTTTCAGAAGCAATTTACTCCTTACAGGGTATTAAAATTAACAAAACTTCTCTGGCGTTGGCATTAGCCTTGTTTACGCTGCCTATGGCCATGTCTGTTATTACCTTTTGGGGATATCCTTCAAATGTCTTACTTTCTAAAGAGGGAAAATCCTGTGATGGTGATTGATGGTAAAGAAAAATAACTTACTCTGTATTATACTTATTTTGAAGTTATGTTCTCCCAGAGTCTTGTTCTTATTTGAGACACACACACATCTTCCCCTAAGAGGAGTTCTTCTAAGTGACACGCTTTTGTATGTATGGCTATGTACGTTGTTTCTTCTTTAATCCCAGGGAGGTGTTTGGTTTTATACAACCATCTTCCATTCCCTGCAAAGTTAATAAGACACGTTGACACAGGTTAAATATTCTAATCTTTTGCTTGAAAAAAGAACTAAATTTGAAGGCATCCCTGGGCTGTACCATTCACACTGTATCTTTCACTTGTTATTGTCCAGGTAGTAAAGCTCTCTGCAACTCTTTAACTTTGGGAGTTCTCGGTCTCTGTCAGGCTGGAGATTTGAAATTCAAAAGCCACAATCTTGTGGCATGATGCATTCAAGAGAGCAGAATTACAAAATAAGTAGTTTTCCTTATGTTCAGCCTGGTCCCAGAAGTGACATCAGCTGCCAGATTACAGGTGAACCCACTCAGTAGATGTGGCAAAGAGCCACCGCTTTTTTGTCTGCTATTTCAACACTTTCACACCCATCTAAAACTTGGAATCACAGAGGGGCACAAATGTGTTTTTAAATGGGAATAAATGAGAGAGCCAGATATTTTCAGCCATCACAAAGAGGTGGGCTTGGCTGTGCGTGAATTTTCAAAAAAATGGTGCGAGTCAGTATTATCTGAATTAGTTCATCCATTACTATCAATAACCTAACTCTCCCAGATCTTAATGCCATGATCATCATGGGTTTGTCTACATGGTGCATTAATCCACACCAGAGGGATGTAAATTTTAGTGTGCACTCGCATATTGCGCACCAACTGGCCCATGTGGAGCCTGCTTGCATGCCCTGAAAGTTCCCTAGTGAACATTATTGTAGTCTTGATTTAAACAGTACTACATTAACATGCACAAGGGAACTTTTAGTGTGTGCTAGCAGGGTCTACATGGGCCAATTAGTACACACTAGAATTTATACCCCTCTGATGAGGACTAATGCACTGTGTAAATATGCCCCTACACTCACCTCATGTTTAACACATGAAATAGGGTTTCACAGAATAATTCCTGCAGTGAAAGGAATTAGTCTTCCCTACTGTGTATAGGCAATGTTAAGATTCCCTGCACAATTTAAAGATGAACAGGGCAAATATCCTCTCAGATACCTCACTATAAACCCCACTGAAATCAATGGTCACATACCTGTGAAATCTGTTTGGTTTATTATTATAAAATAATACATGGTTCTATCATTCCATTTAATAATATGAATTTTAATGTGATTTTGGTAAGCTTTACTTTTACTGAAATATACTTACTCCTTATGCTGCATGTGAAATATCCAAGTAGAACTGCACATTGACATATGGAAAACCTAACGCCAAGGACACGATTTGAGTATGCCAACCTAGAGCGAGTGAAAGAAGTGCTTATTATAAAAGGTGACAGTGGATTGCTCAATCCACTTCCTGGTTTGCCAGTGCAGATGAAGTATCATCTGAACAGATGTAGACTAGAACTACAAAGCTGTTCCCCTTATTCACTCAAAGGAAGACACCCAGTGACACAGACACAACGTGATGGTGACAGAACAAGGAAACAGAGCAGTCAGTCACCATGACAGAAGATCACCCGAGGACATTTGACAGGTAATTATAGCAACAAACCTGTCTTTTAAAAAACTGTACTTTAATTAGTTGAATTTTAGGCTATAAAACTTGTACAACTACCCTGCAATTAATTTGATTAAAATACAGGTTTTTCTGAAAAAGAAATACAATGGGAAGGGGGATCAAAATAGCTCATGGGACTGGGAATGGGTATGGCGCATTAGTGACATGAATGCAGAATCTGCATAACAAAAGTCAATATCATATTAGGACTTTTTATGGCCTATGCAAAATAAGTTGGTTATTTCAGACCTAGTAGACTTTTGTCCATATTTCAAGAACTACCACTGTATCTGCAATCAGCTGGCACTTCTTTTTTGTCCCAGTAGACAAACTGAAGATTGAAGTGGCACGAAGGCTTAATTTACCTTCAAACCCTTGTAGGTAGTACCTCCAAAAACAAGCTCAAGGCACATTGACTAAAAAATTAAGTACTGCCATTCCTTGTGCTAATCCAGTTCTGTGGATAATACAGGTCTTCAGTCATTAATGCTCCCAACCTGACCTCTCCACATAAACACTAAAATTCACAATATACATAATAGCAATGTGTTAAGTAGAACTGTATAATCTTTACAATCTCTACAGCAACTTTTCTTTTCTGAAACTTGCTGCATAACTCCGCAACATGAGGTGAAAATGGAAAGTGGTGTGCAGGATCTTTTAAGTTCTGATTTTCTATAATATAACGGTGATGTTATATACACTGTACCCTTAATTGCATCATTGCCTTTTTCTAATGTGTGCACTGGAGCATTATAAAAGGACTGAAGAGTCATGAATGTCCTGGCTTCTGGGAAACCTGACAAATAGGCAGTGATAGGATTACAGATTGCTGACAGCAGCACTGAGAGGTATTTTCAGTTGAGTACAGCACGGTGACCAAGTTCAGACAGTTAGAAGAATCAAGTAGAAATGTGGAAAGAGGAAACAAGCCGAGACTTAGAGTGCCTGTTTAAACAAGAACAACAACAGAAAGCATTAATTAGCCAGCTGATAGAGGGAGAGCCTGAGAGAGAGAAGATTCTTCAAGGTGGTGCATCTAGGCCTGACCAGCAGCAAAACAGTCAAAACAAATCGGAGAAGACAATCCTAGAGGAATCCCCAGAAAACACAATTCAGCCAGCTGGTACAAGGTCTAGAACCATTTTTGCCTTGGGGGATGAAAAGGAGATATCACACTGAGAGCCCCAGCACTGCAGCAGGGGCTGCCTACTATGTAAACAAGGCACTAGGAAAAGGAGGACAAACAAGATGAGCTAGTAGACAAATGATGCCATGGGCAGTCCCTAAAAATACAGGGCTTGTACTTTTACTGACTTTCTGCTTTGGTGTGAGCTTACTTTCCTGGAATGACAGGGGTGGGATTTTTTGAAGGTGAAGCTTTGCTTAGTTGAAAGACTTGAGTCCTTTATTGTTGTTTAGCATAAATGTGTAGCTAGGGCTGAATCACCGTATAAGAAAGTCAAGTATTTTAAACAGTATAGCATAATAAACTAAGCAGAGCTGATCAAACTACTTGCAGCAAACAATTTATTTGCCCCTTTTTTCTGTTCACTAGCAGACTTTAATTTTTATGAATTTGTTCTTTCTTCAGAATTATTTGATGAATGGCAAACATACTTCAGCTTACTATTCACTCTTCATAATTCACTGTTCACGCTGTGTGCAGAGTCACCTACATCAGACAGTATTATTTCTGCTCCCATATTGGAGGATGCCAAGCCCACAAAGACTCCCCAGCAAGGCCCTTAAACATATGCCTAATTTTAAACATTTGAGTAGCCTTGGGAGCCATGACAAGTCAATGTGACTGACTCATGCTTAAAGTCAGCTATGTGTTTACGTGCCTTCCAGAATTGGGGCTAAAGAACTTTCAAGATGGCTATGCAAATATGTATGGAACAAATATTAATGAAAATACAAATTCACATAAACACTTGCAGAGATACATATATACATGTACAAATATTCTCCACACTGATTTTCAGTTGACAAAAAGAAGAAGAACTACAAGTGTTCACAGAGGATAAAAACAGTTATGGATAATGAACCATATGTTATATTCATTTTGTTTCATTCAGAAAAATTCTCACAAATTCTTCTTTGCAGTGTTTGTCCTGTCTCAACATGAATTGTGAGTTTTGGAAAAAAGAAAAAAGGGTTCTTACCAATTTTAGAAGGCATACACTTCGCAGGGCTCCCACTATCACATTTCTCTTCTCCATAAAAGCTGCTCACTTCACTACTTTAAATATATCCACAGGGTAAATGAATATGATTGTAGAGAGGACTATCATTAGTTTAGTTCTATCAAGACAATGTTTAAATGAGTTTATACTAAGTAGGAACTCACATCTGAATAACACATGCATATTGTCTTCATAACAAAAAAAAAATGTCCACACAACCACATAAGCCAAGTCAGAAAATTTAATTAGAAAGATAAGAGATTTTTTTGTAGGTTAAAAAAAATAATTTAAGCACAGAATTAGCATCTTGTAATAATCTTAGATAAAAATGATTTTGTTTTGCTTTGGTTTGTAAATTAGCTCATGATTAAAGTGTCTCTCCAGTTGAGCTTCATTGTCTTTGTGTGCCTATTTGTTGAATGCAACTTTGACCAGAATGCACTTGCAGCTCAAGTACAAGATTTGAAAGCATGAGAGGCACAATTATAATGAAGTGAAGCACTTACAGTTTTACCACAAAATCAATGAACATTTCAAGTGATTTTTATCATATTTTGCAGCTGCTATTTGCTTTTGAATGATGTTTATCACATCCACAGACTTTGTGTTGTTAAGTAGACTCCTTGGTCTAGAAGCTCCTTCTACCGTTATTATTTTCTTCCCCTATCTTATACTGGAAACACTGCTTCCAGAGGATATTTTATCATCTTTTTCTCTTATATATTCAAAAGGATCTCACTCAACATTTAAGCAAAGGTCATTAGTCAGGGCCCTCTCTAGTTGTGTTTCATGATTCTTTGAATGAAACTGAGGCAAAGTTCCAGGTTCCCTATTTCCCTGCAGTTCCAGAATATGTGACCATTCCGGGCTGCCTCCCATACAGTTAAACTACCTGAATGAATGGTCTCACCTAGTTGTGTGCCCTGAAGTCTGGATTGTCCATCAGCAGATGTATAATAAGGAGCGAAGGGGAGACTACTAAGACCTAATCCAGCATCAGGTCAAGTGTCCATTGACGTGAATGGTTCAGGACTGGGGCGCATGTTGGGGTTTACTCTCCATAGCCTGTACTTCTAACTCCCTTCTATAACCCTGTAGCTAAGGACTCTTCCCAAGAGAGTGGAGTGCCTCCCCCTTATTGGAGGACCAGCCCTCCTTATGTTTCATCACCTTGATTCTCACGCCAGGAAACTGATATTTCCTGAGAAATACAGCCAACTAATGCTCATCTTGAACTGCTATGGATTCTACTGGGTATTAATAGCTTGATCCCACAAATGTTTATTACTGGGTATGGTACCATTAGCAGTTCACCTTTGAATTTTTGGAACAATTAGTATTTTTGTATTATGGTGGCACCTCACTGTACAAACAGTTATTAAAAAAAGATGGTCTATTGCTTTAAAGAATTTACAGTCCAGGTTACAAGGAAATATAACAGAGGCAAAACAAACAAAGGTGGGGGTTGGGAAAGGATGAAGTAATGATACAAAGAATATAACTGTATCGCAGTAGAGGTGGGTTTCCTCCAGGTACTAATCCCAGCAGCAAAGCCTACTAAAGTCGTATTTCATACATTTACCAGCATAGAAAATCAGTGCATCCCCACCATTCATACTAGACGTTCTTATATAAGACCATGGATACCTCTCTCTTTCTTTACAGATTGTATCAATATAAATTTAATTTTACATATATGATCACCGATAAGCAATAAAATTTTCCTCATTTTTGTAGTATTTTATTTACTTGAGTTTATATGAAGGACTAATATTCTTCTACAGTGCAGGCAGTTAATCTCACCTACAGCACAACTTTTAAATGACACTCACTATAATCCTATTTAATGGAATCCAAAAAGAGTCATCATATTTCTTCATAAATACATAGGCTGACTTGTAACCTTCTGAACAAAGATCCTTGGGCCTGGCCATTTTGTGCCAAGCAGAGCTCATCGCACTTTTATCCTTGGGCCACTGAGCACCAGTCCACTCCTGATAAACAACTTAGAGCAGAAGTAAATAAGCCTCAAAGGTTCTCTGAGTTTGGTTAGTTGTCATGGGCCCACCATGGGGTTGTTTTAGTAGCTGGGAGTGTGGCCATATGCTGGCCCTGCTTCCTTTTTCCTAGCCACACCACCTTCATGTTGGTGGCCAAAGCAGATGCTTGTTATAAAGTTCTCTTACGCTGGCTCTGGGCACTTCTGGTACTACCAACACATAATAGGTAAATCAAGGCTGGATATTCTTCTAAAAGAGATGATGTAGGAATTATTATGGGGAAGGTCAGACATATGATCACTAAACTCCTTAGAATCTATGACTAAAGCAAGTCATGAAAAACCCTTATGTTACACGAGACATGAACAGATGAAGCTCTAAAAGAGGATTCCTCTCTGGAGGGCATATTTCCATTGACAATGGTGGAGGAGTACCCATTTAACAAAACAGAATTTGGCTCACTGAGACTTATACTGTCTGTCTTGTCACCCAGTAGCGGGTACACTGACAACCCACTCCTTGCCCAGTGACTAGTTAATTGGCCTTAGTTTAACCTTATGTAGCTATGACCTTGCATTCTTGGTGTCATTCATTTTCCTATCTTTTATCTTCTTTCTTTCAGCATTCCATCATTTCATTTTCTCTCTCTTTTTAAAAGATCTGTTTATTGAATCTAACAAAGAAACAAATTTAGACAGAATACAAGAATTCCAAGTGGTCTGTAAATATAGTACAAGTGATTTCGAGGGGAAGTTGAGGACATTTGTAAGAGAAGGTACAGGCAAGTGGAAGTTTCAGCGTAGTAGTGTTAGTCTGCATCCGCAAAAAGAACGAGGAGTACTTGTGGCACCAAAGAGACTAACAAATTTATTTGGGCATAAGCTTTCGTGGGCTAACCTACTTCATCAGATGTATCGAGTGGAACTTACAGTAGAAAGATTATATACAGAGAGAGAGAACATGAAACTGAGAAGTCCACTATTATCAGATTTGACAGCCCCAAGTAGGTATTTATAGATTTTGATTATGTCATCCGTTATCCTTCTCTGTGATAAGCTACATGCATTGAGCTCCTTAATTCTTTCACTACAAGATACGTTTTCTGGGACTTCAATCATTCGTGTGACTTTTCTCTGCATCTCTCCAATATTCCAACATCCTTCTTGAAGTATGGACACCAGAACTGGATACAGTATTCCAGTAGTAATCAGATCAGTGCCAATTACAGAGGTTAAAAATAACCTCCCTCTGCCTACTTAATAGTCCTCTCTATACATTCAATAATTGCATTAGCCCTTTTGGCCACAGCATCATACAGGGGACTCATATTCAGCTGATTATCCATCTGTGATCCAGAATTTTTGTGTTGGTGCCTTATCAGATTTCCAAAGTCAGGTAATGCCATTTTTGCAGCCAGAAAAGTGCAAAAGAGAAAAAAGTTTGTTTATTTAGTGTGCCTCCATTAACGCCCTGTCAAAACAGATAACAGGTACATCTTCAATGGGGACTTTATGCACATAGACGAGCCCTCAGATTCAGACAGTTTAAGGTGTGATTTTAAAGCAATTTATTTAAACTGGTACAAAAGATTCTGTAAACACACTTATTTTGTTTCACACCAAGCTTATTTCAGTTTACCCAAAATCTGTTAAGAATAGGTTTAAACTATACCAAAAAAAAAAAAAAAGTCACTCACTCTGACATGAGAGTGTCCACGTGGCCTTCTGCACACGTTTAACCCAAATGGTTTAACTGAACTGGTGCAAGTGAATGTGCAGATAATCCCTTACACAAGATGTTATCAGTGTAATAGTTATGCAAGCTAGAGAAGGTCCAGTTCATATATAGTGTTCCATGTTTTTTCTTTATGTAGATGTTTCCATTCTCCCGGTACTTAAAGTTCTCCATTAAAAGAGGCTTATTTCTCATAAAATGTTGTAATGTTGTAAGCAAGCATGAGAGAATAATATAGCCCAGAGCAGTGGCAGGCAACTTGCAGCCCATCAGGGTAATCTACTGACGGGCCACCAGACTGTTTGTTTACATTTTCACAGAAACCCAGAGCTCAGAGTGGCCATGATTCACTGTTCCTGGCCGATGGGAGTTGAGGGAAGCGGCCACTGCTTCCTGCAGATCCCATTGTCCAGAAATGGTGAACCGCAACCAGTGGGAGCTGCGGGCAGCTGTGCAAATGTAAACAAACTGTCTGGCGGCCCATCAGCGGATTACCCAGACAGGCTGCAGGTTACCCACCATTGGCCTAATGCTTAAAGCAGAGAACTGGGAATCTTGAAATTGGAATTATTCCTGCTTTCACCAAAAACTGGATGCATGAGCAAATTGCCTCATCCCTCTGTGCTTCAGTTTAGAAAATGGGGATGATGATACCTCACATTAGTGCGGTTTGGAGGCTTGTTTCATTCATGTTGGAAAATGCTTTGAAGTCCTTAAGTGGAAGAATCCGCAGCTAGAATTGCAGGCACCAGAATCCAGGCATAAGTTGTACCTTCCAAACAGGAGGTCTGGAAGTGTTCCCTTCCCATTACATATTTTAAATTAGTTTAAGAAAATCAAAGCATGAACTCACATTTTAGCTGAAGTTCTATATGGTCATTCCAACTAGAGCATGGTGGCTCTTGAGTTTGTGAGCAACCATGTTCTGGCACAAGCTCTAGAATGAAGTATTTATTTGAGCCTGTTGTAGCACAAAACTTTATAGAACATTAAGGAAGAAAACTCCAACTGAAACAGTTTGTTTTGCAAATGTTACCTACTCCTGGCAAGGTTAATACCCATTGGTTTTGCAGAGCATTAGTCAAAAAGTGCATCATCAAGACCCCTCTGGGTCTGGGCGAGAAATCCATAACAACACGGCATGCGTAATAAGTAAGACTGCAGAAATTTTCAGCAAAAGACAAGAGAAGTATCCAAGTTTTTTTTTTGTATGGGTCCTTTGTCTATTCTACACAATAGATTGTGAGGGATGAAAGGAAGCCCTGAAAGAGCCTGTATCTTGCTCACTGAAAGTTCTATGTGAAGTCCCCATATAAAAGATGTTGTTTTCCCCTCTCTGGGATACAGAGGAAGAACTGGTCTTGGCGAGAAAGGTTAGCCCCACCCTTCCTTGTGGTTCTTAGCAGAATCTCTATTAAAGCCAAACCTGAGAAAGGAGGTAAGTTTGCTCTATGTACCCTCTGTTAGGAACTGGGTGGGAACTCCCCATGCCTATGGACACATTCCACAAACCCTGAGCACATTACAGCTTTGGAAGCACAACATTAAATGCGATAAAATAAACTTGTGCAAAAAGCCAAAGCTCCTGCACTTCAGCACTCACAAAAGCTGCCAGTCTCACAGATCTGGAGAAGGAAGGTCTCAGTTTATCCATAGCTCAAGTACAGCCAAAGCAGCGGCAGCCACAGCTTCCTCCACGCTTCCTGCCAATGCACCTCAACCTTGACCCGAAGAGAGGTTCTCTAAGGGTTTGGTTGGGATTTTATGCCCATTCAGCCCTTGGCATCTCTGCTGAGATTGGCCAACAAGGGGGCCAGCTGTACTGGTGATTTTTTTTTCAAAATGTGGAAGAACATCTGTCCGCTGGAACTACTCAGACACCCACCAATTATTGCACCCAGCCCACTAACCAGCCATCACATGGTAAGAACTTTCAGTCACTGGCTGTCACACCAGAGACCTGAAATTGCTGAGTCACTGCCTCAGAAGGATTTAATCTGTTTTCCTGTCACACAAAGTACCCCTTTTTGTTTTAAAAAGTAGCCTTGTGTTAATTATTTAATTTAAAAGACCCCTGATATTGATGCATCTCTAAAAAGAAGCTGCTTTCTCTGTCCAACTGAACAAAATCAAGTTAGAATTTACGGGAAGGAGTTAAAGGAAGAGGCCACAATTCCCGCCCTCCCACCCTTGCTTTTGCTCAGAGCTGAGGGAGACTTCAATCTGCTCCATGGACTCTTCCCCTCCGAACCCCTCATTGGCTGAAGAAATCATGACTTAAGGCAGGGGAATTTGAAATGAGGTAATCAGGAGGAGCTAATGCCTGGGTGAGGAGCGTTTGAGACTCCTAATCTTCCTGCCTCTCCATTAGAAGAAGAGGAAGCATAAGAACGGCCTTACTGGGTCAGACCAAAGGTCCCTCTAACCAGGTAGCCTGTCTTCCGACAATGGCCAATGCCAAGTGCCAATGCCAAGTGCCCCAGAGGGAATGAACAGAACAAGTCATCACCAAGTGATCCATCCCGTCGCTCATTCCCAGCTTCTGGCAAACAGAGGCTAGGGACACCATCCCTGCCCATCCTGGCTAATAGCCACTGATGAACCTATCCTTAATGAATTTATCTAGTTCTTTTTTGAACCCTGTTATGGTTAACCTGTTATGGTTGTCCTTCCCTGGCAAGGAATTCCACAGGTTGACTGTGCGTTGTGTGAAGAAATACTTTGTTTTGTTTGTTTTAAACCTGTTGCCTATTCATTTCACTTGGTGACCCCTAGTCCTTGTGTTATAAGAAGTAGAAAACAACACTTCCTTATCTACTTTCTCTACACCAGTCATGATTTTATAAACCTCAATCATATCTTCCCTTAGCGGTCTCTTTTCCAAACTGAAAAGTCCCAGTCTTATTAACCTCTCCTCATATGGAAGCTGTTCCATATCCCTAATCATTTTTGTTGCCCTTTTCTAAACCTTTTCCAATTTCAATATATCTTTTTTGGGACGGGGCAACCACATCTGCACACAGTGTTCAAGATGTGGGCATACCATGCATTTATGTAGAAGCAACATGATATTTTCTGTCCTATTATCTATTCCTTTCTTAATTATTCCCAGCATTCTGTTCACTTATCTGTATCACCTATCTGCCCCTTCTACAGGAAGGTCTGTCATGTGACCAGAACCTCCTTCACTCCAGAGGAAGAAGGATGTCCACAAACGTATATTTGTGTATATTAATGCAATGGAGTTATTCCAGATTCACAAGCCCTGTTCCCCGTCCTCTCATAATGTTACCATGAGAGGGTCAGTGGCTCTATACCCACCTGCCACAGTTGCCAATGCAGGATGTATGGAAACAGACTGTCCTTAGGGTAAACTGGTCCAATATTGTTTAAGGCTAGTGGTACTAATTACATTAGTACTCTTTAGTAAATGAAGTGGAATGAAGATTCCAGCGCATTCAAGCTCAGACAGGACAAAAACTAAGCTTCCTTGTCTTTTAAAAAGTCCACACTTTACAACATCTGCCATTAAGTCTTTCTTTGTAGTCCCTGCCAGGATATTATTCGCCTAAACATTCCCATCTTTCTTCCTCCCTGGAAAAAAGTATCATTCCAGGTGCATTTCTTAACAACTCACCTTTAGAAGCACATCTAGAGTCTCCTTCGGGACTCTAGGAGGACCATGAAGATTGTATCAAGGACTTGATTAAATAACAGTTAGCACACTAACCTCATTTGCAAGCTCTCATGAAAAAAAAGATTGACAGCTGATGCCCAAAGCAAAACTGTGTTTCTAAAGTCCTTTCCAGTCCAGCTACATTAATTTCTCCACACAATAACAATCAGTAAACTGTTGTCAAACTCAAGTCCACTAATGCCAACGATGAACCCCTTACCCCAAGTGTTGCTGCAAGAAATACCACAAAGTTGGAAAATGCAATTCTGCATAGGCTCATTATCATAAATATTCAGCTTATGTCATGATGAGAACAACAGCTTTGCAACTAAGGTGAAAAGGATGAAAGGCAAATAGACCTAGGTTATGATAGACATAGTGCCTCATTTATATATAAGATGGTTTTATTGTATGGCACCAGACTACATGTTCCTTGCAATATACTAGATCATTTAGCTGAATTCCAACAAAATTAAGTTGGAGCAGGAGCTAACGAGAGGCAATCACTAACTAAGAAATGGAGGGCATAACTCTGAAAGGTTTTCATCTTTCTGTAGCAGTTTATACTTTAGGATGAGACCTTAAACATTAAATTCTATTTGACATTAATGTTGCCATGGTCCTTTTTCATAAGAAGAGAGATTTGTACTGGCAAAAAGTCACCTTCCCTACTTATCACACTCCACCCCGGAGGTGGTTGCATTTCAGAAGTGCTGTCTGTCCAAAGTTAGTATCACACTACAGAGTCCTTCAGCAAGAAAGCTGTTAAGCTCTTCCTAGGAACAGTACCACTGCAGCTCTGTCTGAAGTCACAAAACACACTGTGGGTACTTTTCCCCTTCACTTCACCTCTTAGTTCAACTTTATCAATTAGCAGTTGCTAATGATAAAAATAATGCAACAATAGAAATGGCTTCCCAGCACTATGAATATTCAGATACAGGTGCGCACACCAGGCACAATACCAAGCTTGCTGCAGCAGGAAAAAAAAACTGACATGAAAGAGAACCTTCATTTGCCTGAATGCCTCATGCATATCATACCATGTGAGATACTTCCACTAATCAAGTACATCCCCGGGAGCTTCTTATTGTTTTTTAAAATGAAGGGCCAAATGCTGATGTTATTCAGTCATCTGCACTGGACTGTTGCAGTTTTTATATCCAAGAAAGATGCCCTATAGCCCAAGGAAGCTCCTGTTTATAAAGAATCCACTCAGTGACACAGGTCCTCATGAACACATCACTCCTCTGTGTAACTCCCCATTGAACAGAGGCCAATTCCTAAGGTTCCTGTATGTCCCTCAATACCACGATGTCTGAGCATCTCACAATTTTAGGGAAGCACTGTTACCCTCATTTTACTGATGGGGAACAGACACCGAAACACTAAATAACTTGCCCAAGATAAGGCGGGAAGTCTGTAGTGGAGCTGGGAACCGAACAAAAGTACCCGACTAGGGCCCTAAGAGAGTTCCTCTGATTTACAAAGCCTTATATAGAACTGGTCATGGCTACTTGAGACAACAGCTCTCCTTCCACAACAGCCCAGCAAAGGTCTCTTTGCCCAGACCTACCCTCATTCATTAAATACTATTAATTAACTTTGCCCAAGGAAAATGTATAGTTATTTGTTATCGTTTTTTTAAATAATCATTTAAGAAATTAAGTCCTAAAATATTTTCCTTTCCACCATCATTCACATGGCCAGCCTTTCCCCTCCCAAACAGGCATTAACTCCTTCACAGCCATGACACTATCTATCCTCTTCACAGAGAATTGCTTTTGCATTTTCAGTCATGTTTTACTGGGGTACAATAAAGGGCCTTGAGTTTCTATTGGGGCTCATCTACATGCAGAAGTGCACTGGCTTAACTGAAATTAATTGTCTGGACACTCTTATTTTGATTTAAACCAGGATTATTTCAGTTTAGCTTGAGTCAATTAGGAACAGGTTTAAGCTAAACAAAATAAATCACTCTTAAGAACGTCCACACAGGGGTTTGTACTGGTTTCATTAAAGCATTAATTTGTGTTTAGACAACTCCTGAATTAAGAAACATTTTAAAATAGATCAATCACTTTTCTTTATTACCTGGCAGGTTGTCAGATCAGAACCAATTGCTGGCTTATTGATAAAGGCCCCGATCCTGTACTGAGAACCATTTAGTCAGACCATTTCTGCACATGTACAGAATCAATGGGATTCTGCATAGGCACAGAGGGATGCTCAAATGATCTCAATGCAAATCATGGCCTAAATATCTATTTAACCTTCCCTAGCTCATTACAACTTTAAAAGGTCATAATAATCTTTAAAACACAATAGAAAAAAAATAAAGAAAAGAAATGTAACAATCTAATGGGTATAAAGTCACTGTGTGTATCAACTTTTTCAATAGTACCATTCAATAACAATCTGCATGACATATGCAGTTAAAAGGTTCATCATTGTTCAATATTGTTCAAGGCATGGTATGACCTTCTCTGAAGTTTTAGATTTTCATTTATTTATCTAAATACGTTATGCCCCTTTATGGTTCCTTTCAGTGCAAGCATTACAGGTAGAGTTTATATTTAATTATAAAGTAGATACTCTGAAAGTCATTGATGCAATTTTTGCCACTTGAGGTATTATCCTTTATTCATTTTTCCACTGAATTAGTGCTAGTTAATCTGTGCATGTGACACCTTCCCTCTCCCCCCCCCCCCGAAAAAAGTCAAATTTAGGAGCAATAACTGGAAGATGATTCAGAAGAATCTTTGTTGGTCTATCAGTTCTAGACAGCATTACAGTTTTGTCAGGCACAACAATGTGATTTTCAGCTCCGTAACAGACCTTTCTAAATAACAAGGCACACAACTGGATTATTTAACCCTTCCAGTGGTGAGCACCTGAACTGTCCGATTGTAGTGAATAGGATTACACAAGTGAGTAAGTGTTCACTGGCAGGAGTAAGGATTACATAGTCTGACCCTAGTGGAGGTCATTAGGGAATAAGAAGGCCACACTATTAACCCAAAAGTCTGGGAGACAGGAAATAACTAACATGATCTGGGAGTCCCTTAATCGTGGTAGTAATACCAATTAAGGCAATATTGCATCTTATCTGAGAAAGGACAGCATGAGCAAGGACAGTTTAGTCACCTAGGGCCAGATTATGAACCCTGTACTCATACTGATGAGCAGTTACACACAAGTCATCAGTGGGACTGCCTGAATGCATAACTGCTCACCAGTGTGAAGCAGGCACTCTATCACTCTGCACTTCAGTTTCCCAGTCCATAAAATGGTGATGGCTCCCTATTTTACAGGGATGTGGGTGAGGATTTATTCAGTGACTTTGCTAAAGTACTTTGAGGGTAAAAAGACATAAGGGGCTATTCAACTGCAAAACATTGTTATTATTCAAAATACAGTGCCACTAGCAGGTAGCAAAAATTGTGAGGCGCAGTCATGCAATCCTTTGGCATGTAAATTGACCTTACTCACAAAAGTAAGTAAACTCATGGGATAAAGGACTACTCATCTGAGTTAGGGCTGCAGGATCAGATGCACAGATCACACATTATTGTCTAGATGGTTATTATTTATGCAGTCTCATAGCTGTGCATAGTACTTCATAAATAATAATTACAAAAAAAGACAAACACTGCACAAAACAGTTTACAATACAGGGCACCTATCCTGAAATCAGGTCCATGCTCAGTGACTCTAAATCAGTTTGGACATAACACAATGAGTGATAACAGTAAACAATGGGAGAGAGGAGGTGAAGGTTACAGCAATCAAACTGTCTGGTTGCTTCGATTTGCTATGTACATATCTTGATAGTCCTGCATTTTTAAAAACATGTGAGTTATTGCTGAACAGTTTTGTTTGCCTGTGAAGGAGGCTCTTTTTTCCTTAATTTCTAAATCTCTTTACTTCTGAATTTGTGTGCCAGAGGTCACTTGGCTATCAACCTGACGGAGTCCAACCTTTTAGATCTGGAAACAAAAATAAATGCAAACAAGGGATTTTCAATAGTGTATGGACAAGCTACGGTAAAACACATAAAGGAGACCAGAATATGTGTGTGATTAGGCAATATAAATCAGTAATGGATTTGTCTTTTATGAATCTGCAGAATGCTCCCAAATCAGTAAAAAGATAACAGATTAGGCAGATACATCTTGCTCAGTATCCTACAAGCCACCAAACATGGGCTTAAATAGACCACAAGTAGGTCTGAAAATAGAGCTAAGGGCCCATCACAGAGAATCACCTGCTGCTTGTACATATGCTTATAACCTTGGGAACAGACAGCAAAGGCATTCCAGCAATCCACAACTATTCTGATAGGTCATCCAGTGGGAAACAGACCCTACAGACATGTTTGAAGTGGAACAGAACCATGTTGGGAGACTCTAGATATGGAACTCTAGCCGCTCAGTCACTTGGAGGTAAAATCCAGGGCTTGATTCTTCTCTTGGTTACTCTGGGGTAAATCAGTAGTAGCTCCACAGAGGTCAATGGAGTTACACTAATGTAAAAGTGAGGTGTGTAAAAGAAGATTCGAGCCCAGGATTTCAGAACTTTCAACCAAAGCCTGGCAAGACCACTTCCAAATTAAGATACCTAGACAAAATATTCAAATACCAAAAAAAAAAAAAAAAAAAAAAAAGTGTGCCCGGGGGACACTTAGCAGAACTGTTCAGGAGACTTAAAGCTCATTTGTCACAGCTCGAAAGAATATTGCCATCTTAACAGACAGGAGAATGTAGAACAGACTGGTAGGATGCTTGAGGGGGTTTCTTTTCTGTCATTCATTTTTCATCAACAATCTTGAACAGACCCCAAAACTCAGACTAATTAAAGACAAATAATTAAACACATTCATACTGGGAAGGTTGGCAAACTCTCACTGTATTGTGAGACCACCTTGGCACTTAAATGGTTAGGGACTATATCCCACAACATCATGCTCATCTCATTGTGCTAGAGAGCTCTTGAGAATGTTATTAGCTGGGTGTTCGCCTTGCCGTTTTTCCACATGAGGCAGATGGGTAATTACGAAGCTAATAGTCTGATTGAGAGAAATCAGATGCAGTGGTTTGCCCAATTAGATGATACATTAGCTTCCTTCTTTGTAAGCAGCTAATGTGTGAAGCAAAGTGGTATTTTTGAGGGTCAGAATCCTTAAACAAGTGCCGAGTTGCAGATTATTGTGTCTCTTTTTTTTTCTAATGGAGGAAAAGTGCTAAGTCTTCATTACTAAAAGCATAGAAAATGCAAATCAGGCTCTGAAACAAAAGAGTGAAGGGACAGGCGAGAATATTTGGTGTCCAATGTGTCAACCTACAACATCAATTACATTGAAATGCAATGCATGGGAGCCTAATCAAGGATAGTATAATTGTAATAATTGCATGCTTTTGTTGGAGAGCTGCTGCCATTGTTATTGTCAACCATTTGTTTCTCTCTATTGTTTAAGGGGAGAGCTGTTTTAAATATATAGCTTTATATATATAAAAATGACTGCAGAACAGTATAGGTAAAAGGCTGTGCTATTACACATGTACTGTGTGTGAAGTTTCTTTCCAAGTACTCATTCTCTTTGGATGGTGAAGAACCACTTACTCTAAATCTACTAAAACAGGTAATCCACTAACTGAGATATAGATGTTAAGTTACAATCTGTGCCAAACAATAAGAATTACTTTTTCTTTCTCTTTTGTTCAGAGAGGTCTGAGTGATTGACAAGTAATAAAGAAGCCAGTAGAAAATCTTACTAACAGTTCCCTAAGACATTTTCAACTCTGCCTTCATACTCTGGAAGAAAGGCAAAGAGAAGTCACATTGTTTCAGCCTGGACCTACAGCTGGCTATGCAGTTTAAAGGAAAAAAGTCTGCAATCTTGACTACTATCTTCAAGATAAATGAATGAAGAGAGAAGAGTGAATGGGAAAAAATGACAACACAAGTTTATGTAGGAGCTTATTGAGGAGAATAGGAAGTAAGAGCCCACTCTGCATAAACCACTCATTTTCTCAAGTCTGAAGTTGGGCTGGAAATGCTTCTTATGGCAAAGCTCTCAGCATTCACATCAGATAAGAGGTTTATTTTCTCCCTTCAATAGGGCTCGCCAATAGGTTGAAACAGAGGCACAATAGAAATGGACTAAAACATTTAACATAGCTGTTAAATCTCATTCTCCACTGCTAAAAAAGAACAATGCTGTACCATCTTTACTGAGAATACACTTCCCTGCCATAGGAGGCTTTTCGTGTATCTCTAACAATCCTGTACATACTCCAAAACTCACACTAATTAAAAGCAAATAATCAAATACAGTCAATTTGAAAAGTTGGCAAACTCGCTTGTATTATTGTGTTAGCACCTTGGCACCAAAATGATCACATCATGCTAATCTCATTGTGCAGGAGAGCTCTTGAGCATGTTATTCAATAGGTCTGTTGCCTACCTTCCCCCTTTCCACTCCCCCCAGCCCCAGCCACCACCACTTCCCAATTGGCTCTCCCTCCCGCTCCTCTTCCTCCAGTACTCTTCCGTTGACCAGATAGAGAAGAAATTAAAATGTGAATAAAGATAAACAGACCCAAGACAACGTTCATTTGGATCTGACTGGAACTTACACTTCCATTTTAAATTAATTTCTTCTTACTCTTGCTTGGTTTCAGTTCATCTATACAATTTCAGCTGGTAAACTTGAGCTGCTTTGAAATAAACTAAGCCCTGGTCTACACTAGGGTGGGAGGGTCGGCCTAAGATACACAACTTCAGCTATGAGAATGGTGTAGCTGAAGTCGACATATCTTAGGTCGACTTACCTCGCATCCTCACAGCACGGAGTCGACTGCTTCTGCTCCTCCATTGACTCTGCTTCTGCCTCTCGTCTTGGTGGATTATAGGAGTCGAAGGCAGAGCAATCAGGGTTCTATTTATGTTGTCTACACTAGATGCAATAAATCAATCCCCGATAGATTGATCACTACTTGCCAATCCAGCAGATAGTGAAGACATACCCTTAGTTGACTGCAACAAACTGCTGTTTCTCATTAACCCACTCTTCATATACAAAATCCTTAGCCACCGGGTTCAGATACAACAGTGATGTATACAGTATAAATGCAGCAGTATCTGAGTGACTAGATGCAGAAAGGAAGTCAAGGAGAAACCTTTGGCTCTACCATTTTTCCTCTTAATTTTTTTAGTTTCTAATTGCTGTGGCATGGAAGCTAAACTCCTGCTCATGACAAACCTAAGACCTATCCAGTGTCTGTCAAGCTTTGTACAGAAGAAACCTTTTCAGGCAGGTTTGATTTCTACACAAAGAAACATCTCTGTGTGGCAGTACTTGTAAAAATACACGTCCTTGATTTTCACTTTTTTAAAGGAATAAATCATTCTTGGGAACAAGCCATTACTTATTCAAGGTGCATGCTATATTGTAAGCTTAGGAGGAATGTCACAATAGTTAGGACATTGGTACTGTAGGAAAAAAAAATAGTACAAGAGAGCTTAAAAATATGGTTTTGGCAAAGGAATACATATGACGGGGACTAGATAGTAAGACTATGGAGCCTTTCCCATCTACGTCATAGCGTACATCCAGCGCAAGTCAGTGATCGAAATTAGCTGCCAGTTTGTGCGAAATCATGTGGTCTCAGTCCACTTTCTAGTGGAAATATTTCCAAGCAGCACATTATCTGAAAGCCCCAACAGAGAGACCAAGGACTAAATAGGGATCAAAACTAACTTACTCTCCCATCACTCCAGGTTAGAGTTGAGGTACACTGATAGGGCAGCATAGGAAAGCTTGCAGTGTCCTTGTGATGCCTGTACCATTGTGATGCTAGAGAAATACTTCAGATTTATACTTGCCAAGGAAAATTAATGTGGAGAATATTTAAAATAATGCTAGTCCAAGTGTAGAAATCATGTCTTGCTTAGTAGTAGGATATTGTTATTCATTTTTAATATGAAAATGATATAGTTACTTTTCCTCTCAGAATTCATGGCAAAAGAATAATGCTAGATTCACTGTTTTTTCCCTGACATCATAAACTCTCCACCAAGAGTGAGGGAACCCACTGAATTAGAGAGGATAATTTTCTCAAAAATCATGTTGCCTCCCTCTTACTGAAAAGGAACAGTAATGGTATGCATCAAAATAAACATTTTCTTAATTTCATAACATGTTAAATAACATCACATTAAGTAGAGAAAATTAGAGTTGGACTCAAACTGCAAAATTCTGGTCAGTACCCAGATCTTGAACACCCCAGCATTCCACAAAATAAACGAGAAAAGGGAGACATCAAGGGACTCTCCTGACAGCAATGAACATGTTGACCGCTGTCATTGAGTTTTTAGGACAATGTAAGTTTCAATAAGAGATGTAATGCCAACACAATTTCACTGATGAGAAAGCCACAGGATATATAGACTAGCATGTTGTCATCTCCGAGATAGTTCCTGGTTATACATATCTCTCTGGAACTGTATAATTCACTGCCACCTACTTGTTCTAGTACATAAGGATTGCTTCTATTTTTACCCCACTATTGGGAACTCTGTCTCCATTAGACAATGTACAGACCTCACTTGGGTGCCTTTAGAACTATCTATTATCCTCCAGCTCTGCTACGAGCTTGTATGAATCAAGGACTCTGTTATAGATCTTTAAAGCACAAAGGAATCTAGTGCACAGAGGATCCACATATAACCAATTCAGATAGAGCAAAACTCTGCTTATAGTGAACTAGAAATAAGTGCCCAAATTGTTTCAAAATATTGCAGTGTGGAGACTATGCTTCTGGTCATTTTAACCCTTCAGCTATAGTATTAAAATAAATTCACTATTAACCTCCTTCAAAGCTCATTGAAATCCATAGGAGTCTTTCCATTGACTTCAGTAGGGTTTGGATCAGACCTTATAAAGGAACAGGATTCTACTTCAGAGTAATTATAGTTACGTGTTTATGTTATTTAGTTAGACTGTTGTACAGAAGTAACATATTGTTTTATTCTTAAAGACTAGGTCAGAGAGTATGCTAAGGCATCAAGGCTTGGAAAAAAAGGGATTCTGAGCAAACAGATCAGTAATTTAACAAAGCAAATTTTAACTCTAGTAGTTGCTGTATCTGTGTCTACCATAAAGAGAAGCTAATCAACCAACACAACAAGAAGCAACAGCAAGGCCCAATCTCAGAACCATCTAGTGCCTTTGATCCTCACAAAAAGAATTCTCATTGATATCACTGGGAGAAGATCTTGCAGACTAAGGGCGGCATACAGCCTCTTTGACTTGGATATTGGTCATATTTGACTTGTCATATGGATGGATTACCATAGAATGCCTGAAATAAATATGATAACTAAAGTCATACAAGGAAAATCAACATCGCACTCCAGCAGATGTCTTGGCTGTAATAGGTGATTTATAGGAACACATTGTAGACCTGAGAATGGGAAGATTTCATCTATTAATAGCAACAAAACATGCTTCTAGGAGGAAAATTGGAGCAAGACTTAGAAACTCCTCAGAAATAATGCTAAGAGAATGTTCTGGCAAAGTAGCTGCTGATGAAGCTGTTGTTCATTTGACATTTTAAATACAGCATGAGACTTCCCCTTTCCCCCAAAAGCAGTCTGAAGGGAGAGGGCTATTACTGGTTTTAAAAAGCCCCAAAACATGTGGGGAGAGGAGGATATGGATTTCTCCTAGGTATTAAAACAAGTTGCTGCAAGTATTTCAGCCTTGTTTATGGTGTAATTCGCTACCTCAGGGATCTGCGCGTGAAATCTGCACTTCAAAAAGAAAGTCCTCATTTAGCAAAGAAAGTGCTGCAATGTGTATGTGGGAAAGCTTTTCCAACACTGTGTTCAGCTTGCCATATGGCCAACTTCACCCAAATTAGTAGCAATTGATGAGCAAAGCTTCAACCCTTTGAAAGAGAGAGAGAATTGCAGAAGTTCCATTCAACTATTGTGACCAAGAAAGACCTGTTTGCTTTTTGCAGTGTTGTAAAGGTTCCTGTTTTTGTCTGGCATTGTTAAAGGTTTGCTTTCCATTGCAGTTGGGTAGGAGGAAATTCTCTTTCCTTGGGAAAAAGGGAATAAAGAATTATCGGCCGACAAAATAACTATAGCAAATTGCCTGCCTGACTTCAGAATTCTTGCTGTCTCGTTGTTCAGTGGCTTCCAACCACTGGTATCTGTACCCAGACCAGCATTTCAGGCTTTAGTGACTCTTAAAAGCTAGCCCTTTGGCCTTTCTCCAGATGTACGAGGTTCCAATGGCAGAATAAGAACAGAAGAACCACCATACTAGGTCAGACCAAAGGTCCATCTAGCCCAGTATCCTGTCTTCCAACAGTGGCCAATGCCAGGTGCCCCAGAGGGAATGAATAGAACAGATAATATCAAGTAATCCATCCCCTGTCGCACATTCTCAGCTTCTGGCAAACAGAGGCTAAGGACACCATCCCTCCCCATCCTGCTAATATCCTGTTTCTGTTATATAGTCTAAAGGGGTAGGGAAGGACAGGCACCAAAGAAGCTCTGCAACAGAATCCAAACTCCCATGCATGCCACTAAGAAAAGCTTCACAGTCCTTCCTGTTACTGAAATGTGGTGATGGGGAACAAGCAGTATGTTGACATTATAGGGCTACAGGTCCTCACAAATGGTGCAGATCCACCAGGCCACAAATCTGCATAATGGGAAAGACTGGATTCCCTCCCCTCATTTGCATGGATTCACTAGGCCTTTTTACATGCTTGGGACGAGGGGAGGTGTTACCTCCCCAACCCATGTGTACTTCCTGTAGGCAAAGCCCTTTTACTTTGCTTTGCTTGCTGGACCAGGCTTAATCCTGCTCCCATGGAAGAGAGTGGCATAATGCCCACTGATTTCCATGGTGTAGGAACTATCTTTTAGTAAAATATCTCTGGGCTGATCCTGTTAAAGATGCCACTTTCATACTGCAGCAAACCTGAAAAGAGAGCACTTGAGTAAAATGCACTTGATCCAGAAATTTCTATCTTCCGCTTTTCCATTTTTACTAATTATTTAAGCTGTTAATATTTGAGTAGGAGCTTTCTTCCTCCGAACCTCAGTTTTCTCTCAGGTTGATCTTATAGTGAAAGTCATAAGCCTGTGTATTTCAGCATAGTCTGTTGGCAAATAAATGATTGTAACATCACAAACTGACTCCTACTAGTTCCCTAGCATAACAGGAGGAAGAGAAGGCCTGTGTCAGTTACTAGATAGCTTTATATTTTTTGTAAATGAATGTCATGCTCATGAAAAAAGTCAGATTGAAGGAAATTAAGGTCCTATTTATCCACACAAAACATGTACTGCAAGAACAGTAGTAATGTAGTCTTTCCCAACACAGACCTGCCAATGTGCCTCTGTTCTGTCCTGGAGGAATCAATTTTAATGCTTTTTTTATGCTGACTTAAAATGTTCCATTGTTGTTACTTCTGAAGGAAGTGTAAACAAGACATCAGTGATTGCAAGAATTTTTATTACCATGTCATCTGGGCACGCTACCTGCCAGGTCAGATGACATAATACAAGAATGTTAGTGCTTGGTTTATATATTGCCATCGCTGGCGGAGCTGTACCTGGTAATGTAACACTGAGAGATTTTAAGAAAAAGCTAAGTGTAGATACAGGTCATGAGAGATATTTAGCCTCAATATTCACTCAATCCTTGGCCTCTCTGGTGACGATGTAAAACATGCTAATTGAAGTGATGTGTACATTAAAAATTGGAGTGAGACCACCTACTCAATTCACACATAGCAATGAAAGCTTTCTTACGTTAGTGTGAATTTCAGTCCTAGGACAGACTTGAACGATGATGTAGAGGTGAAAGTCTCCATAATCTGTTATCTAATCAGCCAATCCTTGAGGCAAGGTGTTCTGTGAACAAGAAAGTCTTTGCTCAATTGTGAGCACAATATGTTTGAAACTAAGCAAAGTTGGAAAGTTGGAATATGAAAATCAATCAGAAGTAAAGGGGGTGCCATAAAAATTGATATTCACCACTAGCAGAAGTTACATTTACTATAATATTTGCAGAATGTTCAGTTTTAAATATGGAAAATATCAACAATACTGCAGCAAACGCAAAGACTGGGGCGTGGCGAGCACTGAGGACTAGTAAATATCTACTTCTTAATGGCATCCACATCCATTTTAGTCACCAAATTACTGAGAGGACCTTAAATGAGAATTTTGGATGGAGCAGAATGGAATGTTCATGAAAATGATTTTTTTCTATGTACTAGTTATTGTTGTTTTAATTTCTTCTTCTCCAGGATACTCTGGCAGTCAAAGATCCTGTGGATTTACACCCACTGTAGCAGACAGCAGAATCAGTGGCCCATATCCTGGCTCCATTAAGACTGCTGTTGGTCAAAATTGACTTAACTGGTTACCTGGAGATTCCCCTTGCCCCCTGAGGCTGCTGTAAATGGCTCCTTAGGACTGAATTGGCATTCAGCTGCATAAGGATCAGGGAGTTTCAAAGGGTATGGTTACACTTACAAGATTATAGCGCTATAGGTTATAGCGGTCCCCTTATACAGTAATATGTATAGCGCTATTGTATGTCCACACTCAGATGCTCCTGCGGTATAGCATGGCCACATTTGGGACACTTAATGCGGCATTAAGAGCAGCGCATTAGGGCAGGTATCCCAGCATTCAGCTGGGTGCAACGTGCTTTTTAAATGAGGGGGGTGAGGGGGGACGCGTTGTGTGTATGCGGAGGGAGAGAGACAGTGGTTTTTCCGTTTTTCTGAAAGCCTGTTAGTGAGCCTCCGTTCACAGAAGGCTTTGTTTTCACACAGGCTCCCTCCTTAAACATTTGCATTGCTTATCTGCCACGTTAAGAAAGAAACTCTAAAGAGGTACTTCCGCATTCCTCCAGCCGAGTTCAAAACAAAGGGAAGAGACGTCAATTGCCTTAAATGGCTCTAGGCATCTCCAGAGATTACTTGTAGCGCAGTGGGTGTCCACATTCTTGCTGTAGCGCTACAGCAGCTGCGCTACAGCCCTTATTCCCCATGAGGAGGTGGATTTATAATAGCGCTATAACTCCACGGTTATAGCGCTATTAGTGCCTTGCCAGTGTGGACGGGGAGTAGGTTATAGCGCTCGTGGGGGCTTTATAGCGCTATAAAGTGCCAGTGTAACCATGGCCAAAGACAGCCTACAACCATCTTTGTTCCCCTACTCCCATCCTGTGCTGCACTTGGCACAAAAGGGCCTGTCCCGAGGTTCTGGCCATATCACTATATTGGGCATTTATAGGGGTCCCATCAGAACATATCTGAACCTTAATTTTACCCACTTCTCTTTATTCCTATTATATCTAATTAGTCCTTGCATCATCTTACTTATTACTCTCTCTCTCTCCATAGCCCTCCACATTTATGCCCTTCAAATACTCATGGGGTCTTTTCTCAATCCCCAGCAGTAGTTTATCCAAGCTTTGCATGTACAGCTCTTGAAATCTTCCCTCATAAATTAATCCCTCTAGCTCCTTCATCATTTTGAGGAAATTAGTGTTCCTCAGCATCCTTTGGTAAGTAATCAAGTAATGGCAGCTCTCTTTAGTTAATCATGGAGCCTCCAGTTTCAACAATATTTATAAGGATCCCTAATAGAAATATCATATTTAGAAGCATAAGAATCCAACTGGTTCATAAAAATATACACAGCAGGCAAAAAGCAAAAGGACCAACATGAGCTCTCTTTTTGATAGCCTTAAGAATATGAGCAATGGCCTTAGCTGTGTTTGATGGTAAATGTCACATCTCATGTCAGATCCTGCCTGGATAGATTACCCCTGAAGATCATGTTGCCTCAGAACCAAACATTAGCAGCTGCATGCATTACATTAACCCTTCACCTGCTACACAATGGCTTTGTACTTGCCAGGGGCCAAACCTTTTAAAGGAGGGTTGACTGGCTTTAGAGTGTGTGGGAAAAAGAGCTGCAGGACAGATAATGTATAGTAAAGACCCTCTGCACGAGTGTGTGTGTCCTTCAGTAGGATGTTTGTGGTGATATCCCAGAGCAATTGTGCAATTTTAGCTGAATTAAAGGGCAGTATTACTGTTCAATTGCCCAAATGAATAGCACATTTCTCAAGTGTTAGCTAATTATTTTGCAATTATATCTAAAACATACGGTCTCTGTTTTGCTATGACACTAAAACTATGGAAAGATGGATGTAAGTTATCTGAATTCCCTCTTGCCTGCTGGATTTCTTTATGTTAGCATGGCTGGCACTATTGCACAAGCAAATCATTTTGTCCCATAATAGGTAATTCTATATACAGAGCAGTGTCACACTATTTCAGCAAAGATTCATTTGCAAAACATCCTTACTGTGGGAGGGCTTTAATTACAACGCAAAGGGTGAGTTTGCATACCACATTGTACTGTCTTACAGCAGAGTAACCCGGAAAACAAAGGGCCTGATTTACCTCAGTGTAAATCAACAGGGTAGCCTAATTAAATCACTGATGTAAAATGGATTTGAGAGGAGAATTAGGCTCATCATTTCTTGAGTGGAAACATTAATTCCAACACTAACATGACAACATTTTCACATTACTTTGTGCTAACTTAATTTAATCTATGTTCTTATATCAAGGCCTTTCCTGTGGTGTCTGAGCTTTTTACAGATTTATTAAAATGAACACAAGATGATCTTTCTTTCTCCTTCTATTCTTTAAGAACTATTTTTAAATGAGCTAAGTAATGCATTTTGCCACTGTATATGATAAAAGTCAAGCCAAAATTAAATCCATCACAGGTAGAAAATATTGTGTGTCCAAAATTACCTCTCTTCCGGGTTTTCATGTCAGAATTGGAAATAATTCTAGTTCTCTTTAGCTTCAGATCCTTAAATAACAAATAATTTACTAAAACTACATTAAACACTCTTTATTACAGTAAACACTAACATTTCACAACTTTGGAAAAGATACAGGGCAAAGCTAATTTTTTAGTCTTTCCTTTAGCCATTTATCTAACGTTGAGGAAATTTTGAAAAGTTACAGAATAGGAATATGGGTAGGAATTTCTAGACATAATTAATTCTACAGCCTTCAACAGCAAAAGGAGGAAATAGGGAAAGTTGGGGGTGGGGAAAATCCCAAATTTCAAACTTTGGGGAGGGAGGGAAATCAGATTTGAAAGCTGAAAGGAAAATTTCAATTCAAAATTAAATCTAAATTATCATTTTATTTCCCATTGTAATTTTTAAATAAAAATATTTTCCTATGAAAAAAATTGTTTTTTTATTAAATCCCACTTTTTGTCCAGAACATTTTCAGTTGAAAATTTTTAGTAGCTCTCATGAGAATTAGGTCTCCTGACTTGGTTGTGGTTGTAATGTAAAGGGGGTGATCTAAATGAAATAACCTTGACAACTGGCATCAGACCTCATAAAGAGACATTTCAAAGGAAAAATTGAAAGAAGGAAACTCCAACTGTGTTTTCATTTAAATAAGATGCTTTTTATAAAGAAGTAATAAAAAATAAAGAGACACATTTGAACTCCTTCTCATCTAACTTTCAAGCCATGTTCAAATAGCATTGTGCTGGGTGACTGAACTTGAAAGAGACAACATGGACTAGATCTGCGATAACACAAGAAGAAATTACAAGTCTGAAAAAGAGAGCTTCAAAGATACATTTTATAGGCCAGGTTTTCAGTCTGTAACGTCAAGTGACTTCCAGGTTATAACAATCCATAATTATAAAAGCTAGAAGTTGGTAGCAATTTACATTACATTCGAGTCCAGATGCTCAGCCCAGAGCTTACAGGTTCTAAGAGGATCTCAATTTAAAGATCTTGGTCCCAAATCTTAGTTCCTCCATTCAGCACAGGAAATGCAAAATGAAGATGCCACTCAGAAGCTGCAAGAAACCAAAAACATGCATTGGCACTAAGTACAGTTCTAAACTGATGTCAGTTTCCACCGTTACTTTTCACAAAATTGAACACGGGAATTAGAAGCATTAGATTTATTCCATTTAACAGCAGAAAATTGTTTCACTCTGAAAGATGTGTTGATGGATCTGTACATACTCACATATGTCAGACCCCCTAGATGCTCAGATAAGAAATACTCACTTCCAACAAATCTGGCCACAGCAAAACTCACAAATAAAAAAGAGCATTGGATCCAATTCAACCAGCTCAATGAAGCTATTACTTGGATCAACATCTTTCTCTGTTTATCATTTAAAAACCAGTGGAGAGGCTTTTTATAGATTCTTTTCACTTTCTCTAGAGCAAAACAGGAAATGACTAATAAACTGATAAATGCAAGAAAAGCAGCATTTCATGTATTTAATCTTCCAGACCCCAGTACCAGTGGTAGACCCACCTCTCTTCATCTGAGTAACTTCTCAGAAAGAGGGGGCTGAAGCCTCTTCAATTAGTCTCTACTATTGGTGCACATGAATTGTGCCTGAATTTGCTTCAATTTTGGGGGTGTTCAGAATCCAAATTCAGATATGGCTCCATAGTATGTGATTGGCCTGATATGTGACTAGTCTGAGCTGAACCAAAACTGCAGATCCATAATTTGGGATGTTTTAAAATGGGATGCAGGTTTAGCGCATCTCCACAGTTCACCAAGATCATTGGATGAAGCTACTGTAGGGCTGCACATATAGTCTTGCTGGAAGATCTTCCTTTTTAACTCACGATACAGTCATTATTGTCAACATTGTGTTCAGTTCCCAGTTAAGACCTTCCAGTGTTCTTCATCCACCCCTACAATAGCTTAATTCAATGATCTTTGTGAACATTTCTCTGTAGAGATGGATTCAAAAGCTGAAAATCATGGGTCCCCAGCCTGTTTCCTTAGTGTGCTAACGAGGCATTATAATTTAAAAAAAAACCACAAAAACAGTTTCTATAATATCTCTGCCCCAATAGCGGATGCCATGACTCCAGTTTGTCTCACCAGCTTCAAAATTGCTGTCTTGATCATCAAAGAAGAAGATATTACTGAGTAAATAAAAGACAATCTTTAAAAATATGTATAAATATTTACTGAATTGCATCGGTTAAATGCCATGCAGACTGGGGCAAATTAGAAGTTGTCTCATTACACATTTACTGGACTGACTTCTGAGATAGGTGCAGAATCCAGATTTTTTTTAAAGGCTTTCTAAAATACTGCACAATAGACTGAAATGCCGATGAATGAGCCGCTATGGTCTGCTGGATTCACACAGTGGTGACCTGAATTATTTTCAGCATTAACCCGTGATCCCATAGTGGAATTATTGAGGTGAAAGCAAGTTCATACTTCTGATTGTCTTTGTTTCCAATGGTCATTGATATCAAAAGCCATCCTGCATCTGCTGTGAAAATAAATAGGGTTGCTGCAGTTATAGGAATTTTTTAAAAAGTACCTAAATACATATTTCCTCTAACAGGCTGAGACAAATCCTGAAGAGCCCTTTCCATTCTGTTAGGTAAATAACGAATACTTACCATCAATATGTTGTTCTTTCTTCTACATCAGATAAAAGCTAAGGAATTAAATGAAAAAATAAACTATGTAGCATTTATGGACCATATTCTGAACTCATTAACACAGTTGCGAATCTGGAGGAATTATGGTGATTTCAGTAGAATTATGCCAGAGTAAATGAGATGGGGATCTGGACCTGCCAGTCTAACCTAAGCCAGCAAAGTGCAGGAAAGCTGACATGAAGGCTGACCCAATAGCTTATTCTCTTGTAAGCAGAATATACAGAATAAAGTCACTTTATCTTTCGCCATGATGTTTGAGAAGTCTTTGGTATAGAACTACACCAAGTCAGATCATCAATGTTATTTAAAGATGTTTGATGCAATTTAGCACATTGAAATCTATAAATAAAAAGTGCTGTTTAACAGATAGTATTATTATTATATGTGAGATGTATTTGGCCCACTGTAGCTTGGGGGTTAATTTGGTTGTGTTTCTTATATCTGCTTGTTGCTTGAAATATAGCCAGACATACTGCCTCTTTTATTATCTGATTTGCATCAAGTTATAAGAGAAAAAGTAAAGTGCTAGCTTTCCTGGGGCACTCAAGGAACTAGTGCAGGGGTAGGCAACCTTTCAGAAGTGGTGTGCTGAGTCTTCATTTATTCACTCTAATTTAAGGTTTCGTGTGCCAGTGATACGTTTTAACCTTTTTAGAAGCTCTCTTTCTATAAGTCTGTAATATATAACTAAACTATTGTTGTATGTAAAGTACATAAGTTTTAAAAATGTTTAAGAAGCTTCATTTAAAATTAAATTAAAATGCAGAGCCCCCCGGACTGGTGGCCAGGACCAGGGCAGTGTGAGTGCCACTGAAAATCAGCTTGTGTGCCACTTTTGGCACGCATGCCATACATTGCCTACCCTGAACTAGTGGATTCTTCATCCAATGTAAGCAACTTGGCTATATGCTAAGATTTATATTGCACAGTGAGAGACATCACTGTGTCAGACTGAATTATAGGGTTATCTAAACCACGAGCTGCCTCATTACGCATCAGAATTTTCTTGCCAAGCTGCTCATATTTTTCCAAGCAAACCTCAACTATGAGGGAGGTCTGACACACTGCTCCCTTCACACTACCCTTGTTTTCAAACACACAATAGTTTGGCATGTATCCAGTCACTGCCAGGTGATTTTTGACCGTTGACCTTTTATTATCTGGTATCACTGAGGGCCCACAAATGAATCCAATAAAGAAAGAGAAAAGAAGAAAGAAAATTAGCTTCTCCTTTGCCTTCACATTAACCTGATATCTTATCCTGTTTGTATGCCATGTTTTCGTCTAGGTGAAGTTTTGCCCTGGTGGAACTGAGGTTCTAGTATCTTCAATGAAAGGCAGGCTCTTTCATTAAAAACAATTGCTATTTCCAAACAGGAGCTGGTTCCGCAATTCCAGACATTCTTGCTGTGAAACATTCAGCTGAGAAGAGCAGATTGTTCCTGCTGAAAATGAATGGAATCTGGCAGGAAAACCTCATGTTTTTCCAATCCTAGCTTTTACAAAGAAAACACTGGGATCTTGTTGAAAAATTGCATTTGTTTTGATGGACACATTTTTGTTCCTCACTTGAATTAATTCCAACTAGATGATACCAACTTTTATTCATCTATCAATAAATAACTCTTTTCTTACAATCTTTCAGTAGATTTGAGATAATGTCATGTTAGGAAAGGTACAAAGAGTTATGTTATAAAGATAACAATTTACCCAGATTTAAAATTTGAAAAACAGTAAGTCCTCAAAAGAAAGGCCATGAGAAAAATACTATATGATTAACAGCCAAACTCACTGTAAATATCACAAAGAGAGAGAGACCAAGGTGAGTGGACACAAGTCCCACTAATGTTATGAAGAAACAAAATACAAAAGGTCACCACATTGAATACCAACAGGTCACTGCAGTTCCATAATGACTGACTTCATTTAGCTCGAGTAGAAATAGATGATGAGGCAGATTCACTCAGCCTTGTGACTAGAGGTGTAAATTACACTTCCTTGCACTAACTGATCTCCCTCCACCCTAAGGGGTATTCATCCCAAGAAGGGAAGATGGAGATGTGGTATATTTAGCTATAAAACAGTGATGGCTTTTGGCTTCACTGTACTGCACCTGTAAAGCCCTATGAACTCTCCACGTGCGCAGAGTTCAGCAGCCATTTTACACACAGTGTACAGCACTCTCTGTTGGCTCCCAATCTATTTTTGCTGCCAATTCAAGATCTTGATTCTGATGTTCTGTGTCAGCAGTTGCTCCAGGTCCAGATACATTAGTAACTGCATCTTCATCCATGACCCACCAGCACAGATCCACTGTCTTGACACAATGCGGATAACCAAAGTGAAACATAATAGAGACAAAGAATTCTCTGTAAAGGAGGCTCAGCTGTATTTAGGTAGATGAGTCTAACCCAAAGTCTGACCACTCTAGGGTGACCAGTCAGCAAGTGTGAAAAATCAGGACCGGGATAGGAGGTAATAGGAGCCTATATAAGAAAAAGACGCAAAAATCAGGACTGTCTCTAAAAAAATCGGGACATCTGGTCACCCTAGACCACTCCTAGAACATGCTGCAAGACCCTCCTGCTGCTTTTCCACCACAGCTAGAAGAATTTATATAATATGTAGCCGGTGATAGATATACCCCAAATAGGAATCTGGGAAGGGGAAAAAGCAGAATACTCCCTGAATTCAGCAGTGGATCTCACTCTTGCTGATCTAATTTACCTGGGCTACATTTCAACAAACCATTGGTGGGAAAAAACCTTATAGAACCCCCAAAAGAAAGACAGACAAATATTACAGCAACTGACAAAGTTTTAATGGTCACCACTCTGTAAACATGAGGAGTATTTTATCCTTTTCTGCTTTGACATTAACAAGCTACAACAATCTCCTTTCTCCCTTTCAGTAATTCTTAAGCCCATCAGAATAACCATACAGGTCAGACAAATGGTCAGTCTTGCCCAGTATCCTGTCTCTGGCCATGGCCAGTGCCAAATATTTCAGAGGCAATCAACAGAACAGGCAATTTTGAATGACCCATCCTCTGTCGGCCACTCCCAGCTTCTGGCAGTTGGAGATTTAGGGACATCCAGCACATGGGGTTGCAACCGTGACTATCTTAGCTAATAGCCATTGATGAACCTATTCTCCATGAATTATTTAATTTATTTTTTGAACCTAGTTATATTTTTGGCCTTCACAACATCCCTTGGCAACGAATTCCATAGGTTGACTATACGTTGTGGGAAGAAGCACTTCATTTTTTTTGTTTTAAACCTGTTGCCTACTGATTTCATAGGGTGATCCCTAGTTTTTATGTTATGTGAAGGGATAACTAACACTTCCCTATCCACTTTCTCCACACCATTCATGATTTTATAGACCTCTATCATAGCCTCCCCCAATCATTTCTTTTCCAAGCAGAAAAGTCCCACCTTTTTAATGTCTTCTCATACTGAAGCAATTCCATACTCCTAATCACTCATGTTGCCTTTCTCTGTACCTTCTCCAATTCTAATGCATCTTTCTGAGAAGAGGCAACCAGAACTGCAGGCAATGTTCAAGGTGTAGGTGTACCATGGGTTTATGACATTTATGGATTTGTGGCATTGTGATATTTTGTGTCTTCTTATCTGTCCCTTTATTAATGACCCCTAGCATTCTATTAGCGTTTTTGACTGCTGCTGCACATTGAGCAGATGTTTTCAGGGAACTATCCACAATGACTCCAAGGTCTTCTTGAATGGTAACAGCTAATTTAGACCCCATTGTTTTGTTCATATAGTGGGGATTGTTTTTTCAAATGTCATAACTTTTAGGTTGTCAGTACTGAATTTCATCTGCCATTTTGATGCCCGGTCACCCAGTTTTGTGAGACCCTTTTGTAACTCTTCACAGTCAGCTTTGGACTTAACTATCTTGAGGAATTTTGTATCATCTCCAAATTCTTCCACCTCACTCTTCATCCTCTTTTCCAGATCATTTATTAATATAATGAACACACAGGTCCCAGTATAGATCCTTGAGGGACCCTGCTATTTACCGCTCTCTGTTGTGAAAACAGGCCATTTATTCCTACCCTTTTTTTCCTATCTTTTAAATCAGTTACCAATCCATGAAAGGACCTTCCCTCTTATCCCTTATTTTGCTTAAGAGCCTTTGGTGTGGGACATTCTCAAACGCTTTCTGAAAGTCCAAGTTCACTATATCTACCGGATCACTCTTGTCTACATGCCTGAATTGTAATAGTTTGGTGGAGCATGATTTCCTTGTACAATAATCATGTTGGCTCTTCCCCAACACATTGTGTCTGTCTAGGTGTCTGATAGCTTTGTTCTTTACTATAGTTTCAACCAATTTACCTGGTACAGAAGTTAGGCTCTCCAAACGCTTTTTCACAAGTAGATGTTACATGATCTACCTTCCAGTCATTGGGTACATGATTGAAGCAGAAAGTTACATACCATAGTCAGTAGTTCTGCAATTGCATGCCCTTGTCTTCCTTGAATGCTCCTTTAGCACCTCTATTGTCCAGTGGCTCTGCTAACTGTTTGGCAGGCTTCCTGTTTCTGGTGTACTTAAAAAAAAAACATTTCTGTTGCTTTTTGTGTCTTTACCTAGTTGCTCTTCAAATTCTTCCTTGCCCTGCCAAAATTTATGCTCCTTTTTATTTTTCTCACAAGGATTTTCCTTCTAAATTTGTACAGACACCGTTTTTGCCTCTAACCATCTCTTTTACTCTGCCGTCAAACCACAGTGGGTTTGTTTGGGAGCATGGGGGAGAGGAGGATGGAGGAGTCCTCTTACTGTTTTTTTTTTATTTGAGGTATTTGTGCCTCTATAGTGTGTGACAAAGCTCCAAGTCTGTACTTGTGGGTCCTGTGCTTCCTGGCAGACTTAGGGGCCTCAGAAACTCATCTAGGCCCCAGAGTGACCTCCCTTTCTCAGTATAATTGGCAAGAGTCACCACCTAGTGAGTTACCTTCATCACAGGCCAGTATGGAAGATGGAAAAGTGGGGAGCCCAGGCCCACCCTCTACTCCAGACTCCAGCCCAGGGACCCTAATAGTATCAGCTAAGATGGCTGACCTTTTATCCACAAAACACAATACAATTCCCTGGGCTACTTCCCCACAGCAGTCCCTGCTTCTTCAAACTCCACTTCCCCCTTACCTCAGGGCCTCCTTCCTTCTGTATGATACGTTGTCCACCACTCAGTCTCACCAACAGCACAACTTCCTCTCACAGCTCCTGACACCCACAGCCCACCTGACTAACTGGGAGGTTTTTATCTGGTTTCAGCCAGTCCCTGATTGGCTTCAGGTGTCCCAATCAGGCTAGCTGTTTCTACTCCTTTCTAGAAGGTTCTTAATTGGCCCCAGGTGTCTTGATTGGCCTGGAATAGCCTTTGTTTGGCTATCCAGGGAACAGGGACCTGCACATCCTGAGACTAATATACCTGCCTTCCAGCACTCTCCTATATCCTTCTGGTCTGACTCCGTCACAAGTGGTATTTTTAAATAGTTATGCAGTTTGAAGGCATTTCACCCTTGTGCATGTTCCTTTTAATTCTTGCCCTATATGTCTAAATTAATCATGTAGAAGCTTAGAGTAAACTTTAGCCTGAGTATGCACATGCAGAAATGCATGGTAAATTAGCCCTTAGCATTACTAGTATAAATGTAGAGGATAGTAAGACAGATCCTACATCTGTATTGTTAACATGCATTCAGAATAAGAGGACCAGACAGCAAATGTCAAAAATCGGGATGGGGTGGGGGGTAATAGGAGACTATATAAGAAAAAGACCCAATTTTTAGGGTCTGTCCCTATAAAATCGGGACATCTGGTCACCCTAATTTAGAAGTATGTGTGGTGTATAGCCCTTATTTTAGGGATTTAAGAACTATCAGCAGAAAGACCTTAAGGGTTAATGCTTTCTTTATAAACCTGTTTATAAACAGGTTTATAAACAAAGCATTATGGCCCAGGGCTGCAGTGACCACAGTTTTCATCATATGACAACCATTCAGTGGTCTCAGGCCACTTTGGAACAACCATGTTTCCACATGGCAAACACCATCCCATTTGGTGCCTTATTCAGCCAAGGACTGAACAGGCATGTACAATTATTACCCTAGCACCAACAAAGATGATCCCTCTGGGTCCGGGTTGAGATACATTGGTGAGACAGCATGAAAAAGCTTACACTGCTGTTGGTCATGCTGTTTGTTCTGCAGCATAAGTACAGCCTGTGGGTCTAATCAATCCAGCAGCTTTCATACAGAACAAAAAAGTTATTTTAAAAACAAAACAAATATACAAATAAAGTTAACACTCCGCCACATATGTCCCCTCAGTCTCTGAAGCAAATAATTAATATTCTCATCAGCCCCATTACATGAGAGCCATGATTCCATTGCTTCAATTGCTAATAAGCTACAAAACAGAACTATACATTTTAAGGAACAAATTATTTTGATGCTTATTTTGAAAACAAAGCAGAGAAAGTTTCTGTTTCAGCTGGATGAGAGTTTTCCGATTCTGCTTTCTTAATACAATTTAAAAACAGAAAGCGAATAAAAAGCATCGGCAGGCTTCTCACAAGGATTCAGCTATTAAATCCTTATTGTTATGTTTGCTTTGAAGTCAGGGGGGAAAAAATTCTAGTTTGCCAACATATAATTAAAAAGAAAATGAAGGCACCTTCTGCAAATAAACACGATGCAACAGAAAAGCTGGCACCAAAGTGAATCGAAGTCTGTGCATTAGAAAATAGAATTATTTTAAAAGTTAAATTGTACAATACGTAATCATTCATAAGAACCCAAGATTTCTTTCATGGGTAATCTTGTTAAGAGAGACACTGATCATTGGTACCACATTCTATCCAGAAAGCCTTATTGTAAGCTTGTTAATGGAATGCCCTCGGGGACTATACACACTTCATACGTGGAGATGCAGCATAAAAAGAAAAAACATTTTGTCTTTGAAGAGATGCAGAAGAAAATGGGGGAAATCTCTTTGCATAAAATATAGTTGGGTCCAGATACTGTATAATCATGCACTGAAGAAGAAGAACTTCCATCACTTGTGTGCTGATGAGCTTGGATTTGTGAGTCATTTGCACACACACACACACAAAAGGCCAAGGATGCATATTTCTTACACAGGGAAAATGTTTTGTCATTAAAGAAATCAAGGCTCAACTTCTGGCCTGAGCTATGGCCCTTTAATGTTATTCCAGTGGGTTGCTTCTTTTTCCTATTTGCTTATTTTTGCCATTTTTTTCCAATGTAAAGAAGTGAACCAATGCAAAATATTATGATATGGCATGACGACTATGGCTTTATAATTACTATGCCATACAGCTCCATCCCCGACGTGGCATGACCATCTCTATATCTATGGGTAATGGAGTAGATCTATGGGTATCTGGTGACCTAAAGGTTAAAGACTTGTGAATTCCTTAAGCCACTCCCTCTCCTCAGCAGAGACTTTGAGGCTTTGAAAATGCTGTGGTCTCCCCGCCTGGGAAAACAGACTCAGACTAGCAGGACTCAAACTAGAATGTTTGAAATAGTAGTGTGAGTTTTGCAGCTCAACTTCACCTGTAGCTAGACCTCCATGTAGAGCATCCCAGGTACACCTTCTTTGTGTTTCAGCTACTAGGTCTGAATGGTTTACCAGGAACACCAGAGGGAGGTTATAATTGCACATTGTAAATAAGGAGACAGACCTTGAAAATGTAATGTGTCTTTTTACAGCTACTGTATGAGCCACAAACACAAATGAAAACAACTCATGAAAATAGAGTGGAAAATAGGTTATTACATTAATGCTTCTCTCACAGTTCAGGACAACTGCACCTGTATTCCCCCTCTGTGATCCACTAATGGTACCCATCCTTAGGCTTCTAGCTCCCCAGCCATCACCTCTGATGGGCAGACACACGCATCTCTCCCCGTCTTGACCGGGGTATTTCCAGGCTGCACAGTACTCTTCCTATACTGTGAATTCCCCTGCAAATCAGAGTGCCTCAGAAAGGCCTGCTTTGCCTTCCTTCCTCAGCAGCTGTAAACAGCATAATTGTCCGCTGTTAAGTTGCCACACAGCTTTTTCTAAGCAAGTACACTATTCTTAAGGTAAAAACATTATAGAGAAAACAATCAGAAAACCTACACGCATGCTAATAAGCTCACCACACATCACCCCACTTTGGACAATGGCTCTGGCAGGTGAACAGCCTTTCAAACCCCACCAAGAAGTTTTTCTGTGGCTCCAAGTTCATAACTGCCCTCGCTCAGAAAAAGCACTTCCTATGAATCTGAGAGTCACTCCCTTTATACAGTTTGGACCTCTGGTCCTCATGTAATAGGCAATCAGTCCACAAAGTCATCTCCTCAGGGCAGCGCTTCAGAAGGCTACGTTCTTGCATATCTAGAGAGGTTAAATTTGCATACACCTATCCCTAGAGATTTCTTGGGGAAGCAACTTAACTTTAAAGTTCATATTGTTTCCAATAGTCTTAACGCTTCCCAGGGTTTATGTTACTCAGGTCTCCTACCTAGAGAAGTTACATACAACCCCACATTAATACACAAACATTGTTCTATTAAAAATGCAAATTGTCTAAGAAACCAACATAATTCAGTAAAGTTTGCCCAGGATACCACAGGAAATTGCCATTCTGAAATTGCCTTAGTTAAGTCCTAGTCAAAAATAACCCAAGATTTAATATATATCCAGAGTGTGTGGAATCTGATTTAAGAAATCAGAATGCTTAAAAATCCAAAAATGCATTCAAAAATTTCTCAACCTAATCTCCAGAATTGATCTGGTATCTAGAATCCAGGCCTGAAGCATGGATATCATCAAATGAACCAATATATACATGTAAGGATAGTCTCATAGCTATGAGTCAGAAGATTAACATTTGTTTCGTATTAAAATAAAATGGACAGCACAACTGATTGTTTGTGAAAATGCTGCATGGATTTTTAGTACAAAGAGTTCCAAACTAGTAATGGATGCATGTAAATATGTACATATGTAAAATAGGTATTAAAGGTGCTGTGTAAATACATATCATGTAATGTAAATAACTATACTGAAAAACCACAATGCACCTAACAAAGCTTGCCTTTGGCTAAGTTGTCCTTAGCTGGACAGTTCACAATTTACTCTAATTAGAGCGTGCCCCACTCTGACACGGCAAATCAGGGACAAAAGCAAAATGAAATAAAGGGGGGTCTCAAATAGTTGAGAAAAGGAAGGAGCCTGACCTCAAACTGTGAAGCCAATGCTCCCAAACTCTGCAAGTAATTCAGTCCTAGACATTGATTCAAACACTTTGCAGCTTGGGCCTGTTTCCGGTTCAGAGATTCAGTGTGGCTATGCCTCTGTAAGATTGGCGACTTCTCCCAACCTCTTCAGTCTAGACAGTAAGCTGGATATCTCAGGAGAAAAAGTCATCTCATGAATCATCCACAACTCCTTGTCTGGTGAGGAATCTGAAATACTGCACTGGGCTCTCTCACTGTAGCTCAGTATTTCCACTTCCGGTTGAAGTGAAAACTAGGAAGTGCAGAGGTGTTTGAAAATGAGAGTTATTCTAGTAACTAGAGAGAGAGAGATGTTAATAGAGTCCATCCCCTGCAAGGGCAGCATGTAGCCCTCTCAGTACAAGACCCAGCAGACAAACTGTTACAATGCTGAATTGAAGCCAAAAGCGAACTCAAGGAGAGAATGAGCTTCAGCCTCTATATGCCTGGTCCATTCTGAGGGTGTGACAGACCCATGAGCACATGAAGGGAATTTACCCTGAGCTCGACCAAGAGCAGGGGCTGCAGTTGTGATTGGCCCTGTGCAAGTTGCACAAAGAGAAGTGAGGCTCTTTGCAATTACATTAGGCTGGTCACATTCTTGTCCAATCATAATTACCCTTATTATTAACAATGCTAACATGGTGCCCTTCTAGATCATCTTCGATCGCAGGTTCTCATGAGAGCTCTACAAACGCCAATGAATGAATTAAGCATCACATTTACTGCTGCAGCGTGGCTAAGTATTATCTCAGCTTTACAGGCAGGACACAGAGGCACAAGGTGGCTAAGTGATTTGCCCCAGCTTACACAGGAAGTCTGTGGCAGAGCCAGAAACAAACCTCAGATTTCCTGAGTCTCCATTTTGTGCCTTAACCGCAGGATGATCCCTTAAATTCCACTTCCCCTCACCCACACATAGTCCTCGAGTGTATCTATCACTAATATAACTGAAGATGTTTTCATACTTCCATATTTCCACCTGCCAGGTTGTCTCTCTTCCAGGTGTGTCTCATTATTCTCCTCACCCTTTGTATGTCAGAGATCCATCCACCACAGTGCTAAACACTTACAAAGCACCAACAAAATCCTACAGAACAATAGAGCAGAGGTTACATGGCCAAGACGACTGATATTTTCATCCATTTCTCAGCAAATCATAAAAGCTGTTCTTGACAAGCCCTTCTTTGTAATACCAGTAATCAGGAAGACACAGTACGTACTATTGGCCATGGCCCCTCACTGAAAATACCCTGCAATCTTACACGACAACAAAAGCTCCCACTAGAGCCAATGGAAGGCAGAGTAAAAACAGAAACCAAAGGCTTCAAATTGCACAAATTACAAAGGTAGAAGAACTGAAAGCAGCATGCCACTAAAAGCCATCTGCCATCTTGGCCCGCCCATGTGTCCCTTCTCCCAGCAGTGTTTTATGTTAGTAATGATGTCTCTGTATTATGTATGACAGTGTCTCTGCTGCTTTGAGCAAGCAATAATACAGCTCCTTCAGTATGGTGCATGGCATATGCACACTTAGCTTGGGAAGCTAAAGCATCTAGCTCGTACATTAAGGCAACTCTCTCTTTCTGTACTTAGTACAACTGGAAGCCAACATTCCTTTGTTTATTTTACATTATCCAAATCAAACATAAATTAGGTATTAGACAGAGGAAAGGGCCACGCACATTACTGCCATAGTCTGATTATGCAGGCTCCTGGGACCTAACAAACATTTTGTTTTCACTTTTTTAATTATGTCATTACTAATTTTACTAAGGGAATGGTTTTCTCCCTGTAGAAGAGGCTATAGTTTATAAGGCTTCTCTAAGTGAGTTCTGAGAAGGGTTTTAAAGTACAAGAAGGCTGAGGAGGAGAGTTCCAGCCACGGGGGCAGTATGAAAGAAGAAAGGAGGTGGAGGTGAGAGGACACTAAGATCGCTTCCTGACTAACAGCATAGGCTGAGAGAAGAAGGCAGGGGAGAGTCAAAGGAGACCAGAGCAGAGACAAAAGAGGGAGCTAGGTGGGGGAGGTTCTTGATGGTGAGAATAAAGCACATGAATAGGATTAGGTTGAGACTAAAGAGACAGTGACGGGATATTAAGAAGGGCTGGCTCAGGTGAGACAGATGGTTTTTGCAGCAGAGTTTGGTAAGAATTGGAGGAGAAAGAGGTAAGTTGGAGGAGGACATTTCTAAATTGCACAAATATGTAACCCACACCTACAGTTTGCCAGCTGCTGGAACTTCAGACTGAGTTTCTAGGGGGTTCTACCCTATGAGCGACCTACAATAATGGCAACCAGAGCCCTCTGTCACCATTTCCCAGTATGCTCGGAGTCAGGAGCAAGGCTGAATGGACAGGAAATCCCTGCTGAAACCAACAGGGAGGCTACTGCACGGGGTGACCTGGACAAGCAGTTTATTGTACCAGTGATGAGCCTGGACTGCTCAGCCCCTCAGTGGCAGGGGACAGCCTGACTCAGAGACAAAGAGACTTGTTTTCATTTCAGTTTTGAGCTCCGAGTTTGGTACTTGGAGGAAGCTGATTGAGAAGCAGAACAGCTCAGGAAGTCTCTGTTTAACTCCAGCTCCCCACAAAGGCAGCCTGAATTGCTGTGGGGGTCTGGTGCAGGGGTCTCCAAACTACAATCAGGGGCCGGATCCGGCCTGCGGCTTTGATTTGTCCGGCCCTCCAGCTGAATAGGCATGCCAAGCGGGCACGTGAAGAAGCCGCCGTTGCCCCCACTCCCTGCAAGCTGCAGCCGGCGGCCCATGTCCAGAGGGTTGAGTGCCCCCGCGGTAGCGGCCGGAGCAGCAAAGCGGGGGCACAGCAGCAGCCAGAAGGGCAAGGGTGGGGGGTTTGCATATATTTGCATATATTGAATTTTTTCACAGTTGCTTCAGCCCGCGAAGCCTCTTCAAAAATCTGATATGGCCCTTATCTCTTAAAGTTTGGAGACCCCTGGTCTAGTTCATGGGTCAGAGACTAACATCCAGAGTGCAGGGATCCAAGCCAGTCAAGACCTCTGCAGAACTCCGGACCAGGCAGCCAGGAGGGCACTCTGCCGCACCCAGGGGTGAAGACATTGTAAAAGAACCTCCTTTTATCTTCCCTTTGTTTAAGCCAGCAAAAGTTCACAGCACTACAACACTCGTCTCCAGATTCATCCTCAGCGTACCATCTGCCTGGGAAGGTGCCAGGGAGGGAGCTGGTGGTTGGGAAGAGCTATGAGTGTTGGGGGATGGGAAATTTGTTGATGTGTTAGTAATTATTAGTTAACCCTAGGCTTTCCTTCCCCAGATCCTATTTCCCTGCTCCCAACAAAGTCCCCTTTGTATTATAGTGTTATTTTTGAAGACGTGCTTTCTTTGCTGGGGTTTGTGTTAGGGACTTTATTGTTTCTTCTTTTGTACTGGGTTTTATACTCCTTGCCAGCAGTGGCAGCATAATTCATTTTCCCAAGGAATAGCACCCTTTGTGTCCCAAGCACAGTGGAGAGTCACCACCATGGGTGGAGACAGCAGATGTTATTAGAATGAATCCAGGACCCAGCCCATGTGAGGAGCAGGAATAAGCCACTCCAAGTAGCAAGCACCAGGGAGGATTCCTGAGCCTCACCTCAGGAGTGGAGCTACAAGTACATGTATGTATTGCAGAGCATTCTCAAAATATTCTACATCTTCCACCTGCAATGGATCCCACTTTGATACAGTATGGCTACAAATTCATTATAGCTGTGGTATAATGGATGTCCCCCAATTCCACAGTGCTTGGGGTTCCAAGAGTCTATAGGGCTTTCAGGGGCTTATTTAGTAGGTGACCACATACTTCTTTGGTTATTTGACAACTGAAGGTGCTATGCTCCACAGAGTGCACTTCCCCTGCCATTAAAGCAATTGCTCCATCAACAGTGTTACAGGCAAGTCACTTAGCTTCCCTACACTTTGTTATATGGAAACATCTACCTATTAACAATGATGTTTGTTAGGCTTAATTCACTCGTGTTTGTAAAGTGCTTTGAGCTCCTTAGAAGAAAGGTGCAATTTAAAAGAAAAAAATGCAGAAAGTTGACATTTATTGATTGCCACAATCTGATGTTTCTTCAAACTCCAGCTCAAGAGAGACTGGATAGTTCAGGCAAGCTGGCAACATCATTATCATAATGGCTATATCATGGCACAGAGATGCCCAGTTCACAAGGATGCAAGAAGCCCAGGAGTTGTTCTATAAAAAGGACTGTCAGCACAAGACAACGTGCTTATGCCAGATCAACTGCTCAGCTAAAGGTACGTTTTCAAATCCCACAGTTGTCTCATGTCTAGGTTTCAGGCTGCCCATCAAAATAAACAAAAAGGGGGAAAAAAGCCTTTTGTTGCTCTCATTCACTGCTGTACCAGGGTGCAAATAAGACTCCTGTACTGAATTACCATTGGAGCATTTCCTCCATTAGTGTTCTTACCTTTCCTGCCTTTGTGGAAAATATCATTTTGTGTTTCTTTATCAGAGGCTGAATGGAGCCACAAAAATCCCTTTTAGTCAACATGATTTCATTGCTTTTTCTTCCAAGGTTGCCCAGTTGAAGAGCTAACATCACAATGCTTCTCCTTCACCTGAGGTCAAGCATTAATAATGCTAGACAAAGATAGCAAGTCAATGCAACTCTAAATAAGTTTCCCTCCCATCAACAATTAATAGTCTACCTGCTGAGAGAGTGCCTGAAACTCAATTAAAAATTAATAATGGAAAACTTAAAAAAACCCTGTTCCTTTTCAAGGTGTAGCACTGCCCCGAATACATTCTTCTGGACAAAGGTGGACTTTACCAAAGAAACTAGGAGCTACTTTTCCAGTGTCTGGGGTTGTTGAGATTCAGATGTTTAGTATAGGCCCATCTCAGGTGAGATCTCACACTCTGAGGCCAGACAGCCAAATTTCCTAATAATTACAGAAAACCATAAGTTCAACTCCTCCCTTTGTCATCAACACCATCTCGCGAAAGTCACATTATTTCATTGTCTTAGTTTTCCCATCTGTATAAAGAGAACAATAATACTTCCCTATGGTTTAAATAGGTATCAAATTACAATTTATGGGCTTCACTTTGCAAATAAGTTCATGGAAATTCTGTAGTGTAAAGGATCGATAGATTAGCTGGATGGGTTTGATTTTGCTGATGTTTGTGCCAAGACAGAGAATGGTCAGGGTGAACTAGAGGTTTTTATGTGCTTGAGCTAGTTCAAACTGAGATTGGTGCTTGTGTAATTAATAAAATTAGCGTGCCTTCCCTTGCCTATCAACCGATTCATGAGTGTTTATTGAACAATACACAGTCTATTGCATCAGAATGAGATTCATCATTTTCTCCACATCTACTGGATTTGCAGGAAAAGTTCACAAAAAAAGTGTGGTAGCATAATCTCCAATTTGAAAGCTCTCTCATCAATGACAAAACAATATCCAGTGATAACACACTCAGACAGAAAAATATTCTCAGTTTGAGATGCAGACCATGCATTTTGGCAAGTTAAGCTAAATGTGTCCGACTGTAAGGCTATTAACACGCCATTTGGATGGTATACATTTAAGTATATGATATTTAATATTGGTTCTTCTCAAAGGGTACTTCAAAAAATGATTGTACAGTGTGGAGGGATTACAAGGTTGTGACAATGGCTGTAATTTCAATATGGGATAGGGCCTTATAGAAACAATAAAAAAAAATAGGTGTCCTGCTTTCTGCAAAAACTTATCTACCACTGATATTAAATGGTCAAAGATTGGTCTAATAGAAGTTAATTGTATTGGACATACATTGAGCAAAGATGTCTTAACTGTTGATCAGGGTAAAATAAATGGAATAGTTGAAAGGTAAAGTAGATCTACAAGGATTAATGGGATGATAACTATCTGACAAAATTCATTACACATCTATTTCCTTTTAGTAAATTACTAGAAAATGATGCTGTTTGGCATTGGGAACAGACATAAATAGATATTTAAGCAATTTAAAAACACTGATCACCAATTCAGGAGCTTCAAAATACTATGCGTTAACTAAGCCAGTTATCTTGTCAGAAGATGCATCTTCAAAAGGATTAGGTGCAATCCATATGCAAGAAGAGCAGCCAGCTGCATTTTCATCAAGATCCCTAAACAAAACAGAAAGATCAAGAAGGAAATGTTGGCACTTGTGTACAGTTGACTTATGCCCAACAACATTTGTTAGAGAGAGGAAAGACACATGCAGAAGATGATCAGATATTACTGGAAAGTTTGCTTAAACACACTTTGCTTTCATCACCACATAGAACCCATCACACAATGCTAAATCTACAAAGATATGATATCAGTGTGATATGTAAATTGGGTAAGGAACTATACATGTACCCTTAGCAATACAGTAAACAGATCAATTTTACCTGAAAAATATGCTGATGAATATGAAATTCATGCAGTGGTGCAGAATTCTTATTTATTCAAAATTAGCAGAATTCCAAACCAAAACAAAGAGAGGTCCAGTTATATATAAACTGTAATTTGTTTTACAAGGAAGGCCTAAAGAAATAGAGGTAGGCTTCAAAATAAGGCCATATTGGCCACATAAAGGAGACATTAGTGAGAACAACTATCTTGCTAAATGAAGGAAGACCAGTTGTTCTATAATTTCTGAGAAAAGAAATGCTCACTAAAGTACAGAACACTCATCTATGTAATGAAAAATGTAAGCAAAGGGCAAGAAACTATGTTCTAGCCTGGGGTGAGTGCTTAGATAACAAAGTAGCTCATTGTGATACATGTAATTGCTTCCAAAGAGCACAGGCAAAATGCAAGGTCACAAAGTCCTAGAAAATTCATGGAAAAGGCTAGTAGGAGATTTAGTTGAAATATGTTAAAGAATTTACAGTAATTATTACTCATTTCATGGATGTTCCAAAACTAACACATAAAGTATAATGGCAATTATACACATCGGGTTATTCTATATAGGTTCTCACAGCATACTCATCACTTCTAGTAGCTCATTGAGCAATGTGATTAAACGTCTGTCATGTGCTTGTACACTTACTCTCTCATATCATGAAAACCAGGGAATACCATAGATTCTGATTTATGAAAATAGGTCACAATTCTCAAGGGCAGAATTTCAGGAATTCATTAAGACCTACTAGTTTGAGCATATCACCTCCAAACCAAAATACACACAGAGTAACCAGGTGACAGAGGCATTCAGATAATTCAACATCTCCTAAAAGTAACTGTGAAAGAAAAGAAAATACTGGGCTTGAGCCCTCTTTTCATTTCGTTGGGAAAGGGTTCCCCGTCTCTTTCCTCCTCCCTTCTTCCCCTTCCCCCCCGCCCCCCACACACACATTAGAGGAAAGAAGGGTGGAGGCTTGAGGAGGTTTCTTCTTGATTTTTATGTTGGAAATTCAGAACCTGTCTGGAAATGGAAGACTCTGACTCGAAGTGCTACTCAAATAGCAACATAATAAGAGCCAGGAGAGGGATTGAGCAATTGAGAGGGAAGGAATATTTTAGTCAGACCACCTAAAATTATGGTTTTATTTGGGTTTTATTAACTACAATGACTATTTAGCATGTTGTTAACCCTAGTCTTCTTTAATTGAAGAATTAGCAATATACACGCCCATGAGACTCCCAAGAATTACTCTAGCAAAACCAGGGAAGAGCAAAGTTGACAGCCTTGATATTTATGAAGACAAAAAACAAGCAGAAAAAAAATCCCCCACTTTCCAGGCCTTCTCTTATACATCACAGAAAAGCAAAAAAGCTAGCTCACAGAGAGGCAAAAGAGAATGAATTTGCATGTTGAGGAGGTTAAATGCTACATGTTGTATTAGAAATTTGTGTTTCACAAAGCAAAATAGAGAATCCATAGAAGATATTATTCATCAGTGATTTTGCATTTGCTTTGAAAAAAAATTGTTCTCTTGGGGATCCCAAATGCATAGTATAAACTATTCTGAGAGAGCACTAAGGCATTCCCAAAGTTCAACAGCACTCTAGCATACATTAGATTCACATCACAGCTTATACAGAGAACATTGAACAGGCACATTTCTGCCCTCTTTAGAAAAGAGATACAATGCTCCCAGAGTGGTAAACCTTCCAGACATCAGTCTGTTCCTCAATACTGATAGGCACTGGAAATTGTAGTGCTTGGAGAAAATATAATGAATAAATGTAAACGTCTGCACCAAATTCAGGAGCATTTAAAAGAAGGCCTCCTTTTCCTCTTCTGTTTGAAGCATAAGATTGTAGAATATAACCATTAAAACAGTAGAGAGATATTGTCTGAAAAAGGAGGTTTACAGAAGAGATACAAAGTTGAGAGCGAGCGAGCTATATTTTAAACTACAAGGTTAATGCCCTGGTTATGGGGATTCCACCCAGAAGCAGGGGCATTGATCATTTTTCTGGAAACAAAATCAACATTTCTACATCAATGAGTTATGACCTGCCATTGCAACCTGTGTGTATCGATCCTCATAAACATCAGCACCTACTATATCTGCTACCAGGAAGCTTTATAAAATCCTGTACATCCAGCAAAATGCACTTTTAAAAAAATGAAAGACAGAAAATTAAAACTTTGTCTCATTTTCCAGCCCATTGGAGAACTTCACTTATGATCCGTGAAGAAAAGGGTCTACTAAAATAAACTAAGCACTGAAATTAATGGAGGACCCCTTGTAGGGATGAGAGGGCATTTCTGTTATTTATTTCACAGTAACACCAAGAAGGTCTCAGTCAGACACTGGGTGTGTTAGGTACTGCACACACACAAAACCAATAGACAGTGTCTGCTCCAAAAGTGTACATTCCAAATGTAAGCCCTCTGGCCTGAAGCTTTAGAGGGTAAAAAGCTCTCTGTAAAATACCCAGGTATTGGGGAATATGGTATAGATAGAGCTTCATTTGCATCAGCTTTCTAACCAGAATTCCTGGAGTCACCATAACTGTATACTAACTCAGACTTGGTTGGGTGTAATGGACATGAACAGGAAGAAGGCAACTGTGTTTCTACCTTGAGACAAGGATTCTGCTCAGAGTTCCTATATGTTACTCATTCCCCTTCACAGAGGATCCTGGGCTGTTAAAAAGACTTTGACAGTGTGGTGAAAAGAGCATTCTTTGTTGAAGCTACAGATGATAGCAGCAGAGCTGGGTGAATTCTGGTGAGGTCCTGCCTACACATTTGTTACATAGAGCTGAAAACACTCTACTGGGGTTATGTGGTAGAGCCTCAGGACAAAAACAAAAAGCATTTCCCAAGAGGTAGGGTGACCCAACAGCAAATGTGAAAAATCAGGACAGGGTGAAGGGGTAATAAGAGCCTATATAAGAAAAAGACACCAAAATTGGGACTGTCCCTATAAAATCGGGACATCCGGTCACCCAACCAAGAGGCCAGAGATAGGCCTGCCCAAGTGCACCTCATGACTCTGGCATTGTGCTACCCACTGACACCAAACTGGATGTAGGATGGGGGGACGTTGGCTTATTGAATTTTCACACTCGCAGTTGGGGAACAGAGTTAACCGACTATTGCCAAAATTACTGTGGGAGCATATTTTATTTATCATGCTTAGAGATATACTATGGCTATGCTTTCACAGGTTGCTGCTGTTTCTCTTTTTGTCCCTAATAAAGTTTTCCTTGATTCAGACACACTCAGAGCTTTCAGCTGGGGAAGTATTCCCTAGAAAGTACACCCAAGGAAGGTATTCGGTGATCCCAGAAAATCTGAATGGGGTCTTGAGCTGGAAGTGTTTGTTAGTTTTAAGAGGGATCCCTAGTTGTTTGAGCTTTGCCCTCACTGCTACTAGCAACATCTGGCAAAAGGGTTCTACAAGTACATGACAAGAGACAACCAACAGTAACCAGCCAGGGAAAGCATAAAACAACAGGAAGATTATAAGTAGTGCACTCTCAGGCCTTGTCTACACTACCATCTGGATCAACAGGTAGAGATCAATCTACTGGGGATCGATTTATCGCGTCTCGTCAGGACACGATAAATCTGTCCCCAAAGTCGACTCCGGAACTCCAGCTCGCCAAAAGGTGCAAGATGAAGTCAATGGGAGAGATGGCTGCCGACTGCTGCCGCCGTGAGGATGGAAGGTAAGTTGACCTAAGATGCGTCAACTTCAGCTACGTTATTCACGTAGCTGAAGTTGCATATTTTAGGTCAACCCTCCCCACTAGTGTAGACCAGGACTTAGTAACCCATTAAGACCTTCAACTCTCTGATGAGACAGCTAACAAGGGTAGTTCCTATGATATGGACAGTTCTCCACTGGGAACTGAGCTGAGTGAGATCATCAACATATTTCACATAGACTACCAGAAACTCATTGAGTTGTAAATGACTAAATCACAAGTGATTTAGAGTCAACCTAGAAGGGATGCAAACAGTGTCAGTTACACAGTGATGAATGGGGAAAAGGGAGAGCAAGGGCAAGTTGGTAGAAGGTAAAGCAACTCCCAGGAGGTTGTAAGGTACAAGCAGGACCTCCCTGCTTTGATTTAGACCTCGATTAATTGCCTTTTCTATACCCTTGGCTTTCTACTCCCTTGGTCAGCAACTTCCATCTCTTTTCCTTGCTGGCATCTGACACACATCCTCTCTGAATCTGGCCCCAGGATGGATCCAAACCAGTGACCAAGAACTGAAACGCTTCTAATTGTATTACCGATACCTGGAGCCACTTAGTCCCATTCCCATTAATTTGCCTACTTCACATGACAAGACTCTTTTTTTTCATTTCCCAAATTCTGAAATCAGTAAAGGCACAACACACAGAAAAATAGTGTATGGTAACAAGAAAATGCAGAAAATACCGGAAGAATGAAGTCAAAAGTGAGGGTAGCGCTCCCTTATCTTGCTCGTGAGTTTGTTTTGTCAAGACAAACTTCACTAGTTTGGTGTTTCACATTCTTGAGTTATGCTCTGGAAGCAGCTCTAAGGAGAGCTTGAAGCCTCAACTAGAATGTAGTAATAGAAATTTGTTTGCATTTCTAAAAAATAAGAGTACTCCACAGAATGACTTTCATTGCTGTAGTACCTTTCATCCCAAATGAGCCCAAAGCCAATTGTAAACTACACCCAGGAATTATTTCACTCACCACTGAAATGCAGCTGACTCTGGGATTGTACACAACATTTCCATGGCAATAGTTCATGACAACACCATAGAATGCTTTTGAAAGAATGTGAAGAATATTCTATTCAGTTGAAACTGCAAGGAAAATCCAGGATAGATAAAATATAATTACCCTACATTACAGCTGGTCTGAGATATACGCCATACTTCTGAAAAATGCCATGGGATCTTTAATTGCCACAATTGGGTTGGACCGTAAGTCTTATCTAAAAAATATCTCCACCAACACAATGCACCCTACATCGTGCTGGATCTTTGGTTCAGCATTGACTCAAAAGGGAGAGAGAAAGTTTATCATTAGCCTGACTTCATCAGCACCTACGGTAAGTTCTTACAGATCTATTCTGCAAGGACCAAACGGGTCCAAAGAGCACCCTTCGGGGTAGACTGACTTTAAAAGGAGACGTTAGCTGTACTATGGTTTTATATATAAACAGACATTAAGTCAGCTGTATCTTAAAATATCAATACAGGCCTGGACAGTATTCACAACAGAGGTATGGTGTGAGCCTTTCGAGTGTTCTAGTGGAATGTTTTGTGCCTTGTTTGCCCCATTAGTATATGTATCTAAAGTCTGTGGTTTATAGCAACATTTGTGAAGTTCCCATTAGTGTTTGGGAATGTGCAGATACTGGATATATTACAGGCGTAGAATAGGCAGAGTCTCAGGTACAGGGCAATAGTAACTAGAGAGAGATAAGGCTACCCGTTTTCCTGCAAGCACAGGATGTAATCCCAAGAGCCATGTGGAGCTGAGGAAAATGTTTCTATCCCAAAATTTTCACCCTTTCATTTTTGGCCCTTCAGCTTTTACTTTTCCACAAAATTCAACTAAAATGGTCATTTTGACAACAAAAACCTGAAATTTCACATTGCAGATTTTGAATGTTGCACTACAAAGCCGCTTGTGACTCGGAATAGGCCCATTCTCGTGGAGAAAAGGGTGTCCACGTTTACAAAGGAAAACTCCCATACCGTGAGAATGTGTTCATGAAAGGGAAACTAATTCATTTTCAAGTCAAGAATGACGTAGGTGGAAAGTCACTTTTCCAAACATTTGGCTTTTGTTTGTGTTGCACCCTGTTCCTGAAGTTCAGAAGAAAGCCCGTCACATATTTAAATGATCCCTCACTTGATTTTAGTCAGTAGAAGACATTAACCACATAAAACAGGTGCCAGATAGTAAAGAAGCTTGATCTGAGAAATAGTGTTACCACTGTTTTCTAGTTTACAAACAGCAAATCCTTTAGCCCTATTATTGGTTCTCATTGGCCATATTCTAGCTCCAAAAGCCACTCTAGTGCTCTAAATTGTTAGGAGCTTTTATAGCCAAAGATAAGTGTTCATCACTTTTAATGTCATTGTTGCATCTGTTTTGTCATTTAGCTGTAGCAGGTTGTATTACAATGAGACAATTAATGAGGAAATGGATAAAAAACATTTTTATTTCAAATAGCAGCTCTCGGACAAGATCTGGAAAACAGAATCTAGCCATATGATTGTAAAAGAGAAAAACCTAAACAAGTGGGCATCATGCCTCTATTTGTGAATATTCTGTAAATACAAACATCGTAAGAGGGCGGAAAAATGTACATTTTTCACTTTAGTTTGGCTTTTTTTTAATTAATTTGGGCCTTTTTGTTAACACAAATGCAAACTCAAGCATGGCACATCAACAAACAGGATCATTTATCTTTTTGTGAAAAGCCAAACATTGCATTGCCATTCAGAAAAAAGCAGCATATACAAAATGCATTGCTAATAACTGAGGCCTTCAAAATGAAAAATAATCATTTCTATTACTCTCTGTAATACATTTGCCATGAACATGGTTCATTTGTAATTATATTTAGCTAAGAAATGTCCTTTTAGTTTCATAATTTCCTGAAGATGTAGAGGCAGAGGAAGAATGCTTGTGACTGAATTCCGGCTAGAAAGGAGAGGAGCTTAAGTACTTGCTACAAGAGGCAGAAAACTCTTCTTGATGTAATCCTTGCAGAAATGTCCCTTGACTTCAGGGAAACAAATGCTTTTTAAATTTTATTAACATTTTCTAAAATATCGATCTATATTATGAAGTTCTTCTGAGAAATCACAAGAAATTTGATTAATCATATTAGAGACATAAGAACTGAAAGAAAACCTATATACTTCCTCAAAAAAATAAGTACTGAAAAATACAGATGAAGAATATAAAATTAGGTAGAGCTATATAAATAGATAGATCAGTTGCAGGCCTCTAGATGCTATACCTTTACGTCACTGAAACATTTGGCCTACCAATATATTTTGCCTATTGTGCCTGGCCAGGCCCTAACTCCACAGAATAGCACTGTAGATCTCTGCAGGAATATAAGACCCTTTTTTCCCCAAGTAAAACATTCCCTAACTCTGCAAGGGAGGTTGGCAGTAGATCTCAAACTCTGGCCTGTCTTTTTAATACCCCTACAATAGCTCAGTTGGACTGAGACCAGCTGTTGGTGCATTACCATTTGTAAATGCTTAAAGCGACTACTCCTTGTTTTCTTGGCAACATTTACTGTGGAAGAGGGGGGAAAAGCCACTTTCATTCAGACATTAAGAATTGCTGGATGCCAGCTTTGGCATACACAAGCCATTGTTTGCACAGCTCTCTTCAACAAGTTCTCAAAAAAAAAAATCAACCCTGTAGAGAGGAACTAAGCCCCCAAAACTCTGATTTACACTGTCCATTTAGTCTTCATTTGAAAGAAGATATGTCTCTAATCCAACTGCTAAGGGCCACAAGTCTTTCTGGGCTTCAGTTTTTTTAGATTCCCCCGAAAAATCACCTAGGCGACCCTCTCATGCATGATTATAATGACTTCCCTATGTACATTTAAGATTAGCAATTAGAGAGATTGGATCTTTCATTTTACGTGGCCTAAAATCACAATTTGCGTTGTGAGAGTTTGGGAAAAAGAAACACAAAATAAGAGCAAAAATGCTCCTATAGACCCTTGAGTTTTCTGCAGGCTACAAATATGTGGTTATAGCAGTGAAGAACACAGACTTACCAGAAAATTTACTTTAACACTTTTCATTACTACTATTCAGTTGAAAACAGCTTTTGTGACCTTTCATTGTCTCATCCCTTCCAACCATCTCTACCAGAGCTGGATGCACTGGAACTGTCTAAGCACGAATGCTAACATCTCGATGGTTGCAGCTGCTAGTACAATAGGATTAATTTGCCATCTACCAACTCTAATGCCCTTCTGTTTCATCTTCTTTCCCCACCAGGGGCAGTGCTGACAGCATCTGTTTCACTGTTTTTTTAGTGGCGCCTTTCGTGCTGTTATAGTTAAGGGTCTGTCACCATTTCCATTACATACACACACACGTCTACAGGGAAGGGAGAGTTTACAACAACCCATTCAAAATAAAAGAAATAATTTTGGCAGCAAGTTGGCATATGCACCCAAGAGTGAAGCATTTTAGCCAAAATTGAGGATGTGAGGCACTCTAGTATTCTGGTTTTCAATTAATGTAAAAATAATGGCATTAAGTAGGTTAAGATGTTCACTGATTATTATTTTTTTTAACACTTCTGTTCCAAAACAAATCCAACTCCTCTTTTAAATGAAATTGGGCAGGAAATCATGGCTCAACATACACCTCATTCTTTATTTATTCAGAAACTAATAAGGCAAGTGATGGGGCTTAATTTTTAAAAGGATGCAGCCAAAATTTTCAGAAATGCTTAGTAATTTGGGGTGCCTCCATTTTGGGGGCCCAACATGAGACGCTTTAAAGAGGCATAATTTGCAGAAAGTGCCCAAGTACCTGCCCTCTGAAAAGCCTGTCATGCTACCAACAGGATATTTGTATAGCATCCGGCTTATCTCCACCCTGTGAATTTTTTCTCTGACTTTGCTATTGTAATGTTTGGTGGGGAGAAGGGGGATTATTGTGGGCCAGCCAGCAGGGACAATGAGATGTGCTAACAGATAATGGAAATCTCCATTAGTTCAAGTGATTCTGGAAGCCTACATCTGGAAGCTCCTGGTTCTGCAGGTATGTGTGAAATCTACTCTCTAGTTTGTCTGTAGTGCATGGATACATTACATATCACCTTGTGAGAGCAGAACTTCCAAGAGCTTAGAATCCCCAGTCAGCATATCTGAAGCAGTAACTCCACTCCTAAGAGACTTGCCATCCATGCTTAAGAGAACCAGGAGTGACCGTGCTATTTGGAGAGCAGGTCAGATCATTCAAATCCCAGACATACCCAAGAGTGGTGATAGGTACACCTTCATTTTCAGAGGCCTCAAAGGCAATTGAACCTACTACAGTAGATCACAGCTCTAGTTCGCAAAAATATTTTCCCCTCAATCACTGATGGCTTTTTTCTGCATCAAATTATAGTGCATGTGCAGGCTTTGCTTTAATACAAAGGAACCCTGAGTCAATGTAACAGGTCCAAAATCTCTGGAATGAAAAAATTCCAACTAGTTATGTCTCCATACAATAGAGAGGAATGGCTCCTACAACAGAAAGGAGCTGCTGTGATCTGCTGTATTAAGTGTAACCCACATTTCCAGAACCCCATACTCACTGGGGTGGGAGGTGAAATTCACTACAATTTATAGAGCCAGCCTGAGGTTCTTCACAACACTTAAGCTCTGGAACTGTAATGGTCCATAGAACCCTCTGTGGGTCTCTGCACTGTGGGGTAAATTGCACCCTTTAAGAATCTGCCTGCAATCTGGTCAGCACTGTGAATTTTAAAACACTTCCAGTTAAGCTCTCTCTCTTTACTCACACCCAGGGGGCAATGGTTAAAACAGGAGAACGGACATAAGGCCTCATCAGTTCTGTTTCTGATTATGGCATTAGCTCCCCATTTGTCCTTTGCCACATCACATAACCATTCTGTGTTTCAGCTTCTCCATCTATCAAATGGAATAATGAATTAAACACTTGTGAAGGGCCTTGATATCCTACAGAACAAAGCATTATTAATAATTCTTGTTAGTGTGAGCTAACAGATTGCGCTCAGGTCCCTGCAATAAGTAAGCACAAAGGTTAAAGCCAAAATTCAGAGAATCAGTCTGGATGTTCATGCTTATCTCTAAATTTCCCAGCAGTTTGAGAGATGATGACAAGAGACGTTAACACTACTTCTATCCAGTTTTTCATGTTGAGGAAAACTATTTGGAGGCTGATCACATTGCAGAAAATGTGCCACACCACATTACTCTAAAAACCAGGTTGAATTAAAAAGAGGAAGGGGGGAAAAGAGAAAACAAATGTACCTCCCAGAAATACTATATTCATGAGCTGGCTGAATTATTTAACAGACAACTGAAAAGAGGAAACTCAAGAGAAGCATACAAAAAATACAACCCACAGTGCAGACACTTTTGCAGAAGCCCATGATAATGAAATACATTTTATATCACTGATCAACTTGCCAGCAGAGAAGACTAGCTTGCTGCTGCCCACCTCGCAGCACTGAAAAAGCAAGCGCCCAATGGGTATCGTTCGCCATTATCTCTCAAACCTTTGCCACCAGCACGTGGATAGAAGCACTGGAAAAATGAAAAGTGTGTATATTGTAAGCGCTGGTTAAACAACTCCACAGTAATTCTTATTTGCTGGAGGTTTTAGAGAGCAGATGTAGGATTGGCAGGGTCTGGGAGCTGGCTATATTTTTCTAGCTCATTTAGAGCCAACATGGAAAGAACACGGAAAGCTGCATTTGTGCGTGTGTGTTTGTCTTTTGCCATCCACTAGTCTAAGGTTTCCTGGATTCACACTGACACATTAAAAAAAAAAAAAAACTCACCAGGTTGGTCGCTGTCCAAAAGAAATATGACTTATATCAGCTGCTGCATGAGAGTCTCTCAATTGCCTCTGCTAAGCTGCCTGTTTTGCTGTAGCAAGTGGCCATGTGCTGTAATACACTGATTGCCCACTTTGGTGGTATCGGTTGCTAGAATAAGGGCAAACAAATGAGGAACCAAATATAAAAAGCAGCCAGCAGCACTGAAGAAGCATTACAGCTGCCAAGCAATAACTTAGATAGTTACAGCTGCCATCACCTAGTTCACGCGAGCTTTTTAATATCTTTTGGCAACACGCAGTGTCACAACACAAAAGGAAAGTTGGCACTTCTTAGCATACTTTGTTTGACATAACTGTAGGCAGAACCCAGCTGATACCTTCATCAATGTGTATGTGTTTGCTCTTAAGGTACATTTTAGCAGATCAAACATTGTTTTTCTCTTTCTGTTGCACACACCACTGTTAAATCATAGGCTGGAACCAGCCCAGATGAATGGGAGAGCAGCTCAGTATGTTGGCATATATGGCCAGCCCCAGCAGCAGCACCCCAGATAAGGAAAAAAAAATAAATTACTGCAGGAGAGGGGTGGGGGAGGGTTAAAAAAATAAATAGATATACTGCTTTGCCAAAGTGCTTTCCTTTCTAGCCAGGAGCAGCAGCAGGAGGAAGAGAATCAGGCCAAAGTCTCTTCTCCATTTACCATACTTATAAAAAGCCCACAAGCACAAACACAGATCGTCACAAACCCATAATTAAAGCATCGACATCCCTTACTGTGATTTACAATCCACACCACCAGAAATACACAGGCCTTCCCAGGATTTCATCAATGTTTCATCTGGTGCTCTTGGCACATCCAGCCTCTTCCTCAGACACAGCGCATGCTACGCCCTCGTTCTCTCGGCCATGGGGAAACGCTGAGCTGTACCCCCATTTGTGCTGGGGAAGACAATCAGTACCAAATGTGCCAGCAGAGCTGCATGATTTGCTGCTCTGGCACCGTGTCTTACGGGACACATGTAAAAGGCAAGCCTGAAACTCTGAATCTTGAGACAGTTTTCAATCATTGTGAGTCTTCTATGTGGTCCATGATTCCAGGTTACAAAGTACTACAAGGAACCCAGGAGGCTCAAAACAACTATGACATTATTTCATAGCATCAGTAAGTGACTCAGTGAAAACACACAGAATATACAAGCCTGTGCCCCACAGAGCTTACAATCTCAACTGACTTGTTAACTTTTTTTATTCTAAACTATTGACCTCTGTATCAGCTATTAAATTTTTACCTTATTTTATTTATAATTCACCCTGTAAAAAGGAATGCACCCATTGCTTAAGCCCCTGACCCTTTTCACTTTCATTGCCAGTAGTTATTATTCTTATAGGACTAAAAAATTGCACTAAGAGCATTACAGCATAAGAAAGAGAAACCCTCGGTGCTCCAAAGATCTTAAACATAATTTTAGATGTGATACAACTAGTGAGGGTAACAAGCAAACAAACAGGAGGGAAAGGGAGAGAGAAGTATCATTATCCTTCATTTTTCAAAATGGGAAACTGAGGCACAGAAAAGTTAAAGTGACTTGTTCCAGGTTGTGCATGTCTGTGGGTGAGTCAGAAATTGAAACCAGGTCTGCCAAGTCCTAATCCAGAGTCTGAACCACGCAGAAAACTTAATCACTAAATTTGATGGTGGTTTCAGAATCATAACTGAAATCCAGATACAAATTTCAAGGCAGGTGTCTACCTCTACGATGGGTTGAACCAAAGCCCAGATCCCAACACCCAGTTCCAGATCTGGATCTGAATTTTCTGTATGGAGCCTCTCTATGGCTCCCATTCAAGAATGACTAATGAGACTAACCACACGAGGCTTAAGTAGCTTTCAAAATCAGGGCCTATGTAATGGCTTATTACAACAATTTATAACCCACTGACAACACCTACCCCCACAACTCTTTCCCTCCCCACCGCAACCTTCTTTTCCTCCCTATGACTAGAGGCATGTTAAGGGGCCACTTCCACTTGAATGCTTCCTTGAAATACACATTCACTACTTCCACTGAACAATCTCTTCCATCTTGTATTTAGCTGTGATACTCTGAGGCCTATGTAGCATTTACACTGCTCACCTTACAGAGGCACAGCTGTGCCACTACAGCCATGTCGATACAAGGCACACTGTAAAGCTCCTCTTTGTTGGCAGGAGACATCTCTAGTGCAGACAAAATAAAGCCACCCCCAACAAGACACGGCAGCTTTGTCACCAGGTGAGCATCTCCCGCTAACAAAGCGCTGTCCGCACTGGGGCTTTTCATCGGTAACATTTTTGTCGGTTGAGGTGTGTTTTTTCACACCCCAACCCACAGAAGATATACCAGTGAAAGTGCAGTATAGACATAGCCAACATTTCCTGGATCTGAAGAGCTCCGTGTGAGCTCAAGAGCTTGTCTCTCTCACCAACAGAAGTTGATCCAACAAAAGATATTACCTCACCCACCTGGCCTACGTAATTAACATTCTCCATGTAAATAAATTGAAACAAGTTCAGCTCCTGGCACAAAACGTAAAGGGTGAGGGTGTTCATTTTGATCTGCCAGGGGTGAGGGGAAATGATTTATATAAAACCAACCATGCAACAAACTGATTTTAATGATGGGTTGGTGAGTAGAACTGCGTTACGGGGAGAGGGGATCGACTGTGGCTGGAGTTGGGGTCTATTCATCAAACGAGGCAAAGAGAATGACTGCCAAGGAGAAATGGATCCTGTCTTGGTGGAGCTGGTTTTTATTTGTCTGGGGAGGAAGGGAAAGTGAGAAGATGGTGGGCAATCAGTTCTGAATCTGGTGAGGAGGAGAGTTGGTTTCGATTTTTGAAGTCCTCGGAGGGGCAGTGATTGTGGTGGAAGCAAAAGGGAAGATGATTCACAAGATGCCCTCCCTAATGGTCTACACTATGAAAACATTTTGCAAACCCATGATGTACAGTAGAAAGAAATGCACACACAACAACAGTCCCAGATTTACAGTCGCCCACCAAGGTAGAACAGGTGGCTGTAATATAATAAAAATGTGTTGCAAGGAACTAGTCATGAATTTTAAAAACAAAAACGCCTACGGACAAAACAGAACTGTAGTGATGCTCAGCTAAAACTAAAGAATTTGAACTATTTTAAAATGACAACACAGGGGATTACAGTACAAGGGTCTGCTCCTGCAATCGTTTAGACAGGCAGTAACTCCACTAATGTGAGTCATCCCAGTAGCAAATCCTTCAGCTAATAGTGTTTAGCTAAAAGTGTTTGCAAGATCAGGTCCTAAAGACACCAAGCTCAAACAACGGAGGGATGAGTACAGCAGCATTACAGTAAAGCAGCGCTGTAGCATCCCAGTAGACACAGCCAAATCCTTGCCATTTGGTTTGGATTGAACACACAGGATTTTCAGTTCTTTGAGTATTTCAAACTACTCCAGGGAGCTGGAGAGTTTCTTAATTGTAGTGCTCTCTCTTTTTTATGGTGATGGTTACAAGAAATTGCTTGTGTGGCAATGGAAAAATAGGGGAATAGATTCCCTAGTACCTCCTCTTTCTTTAAGCCCCACACTTCCAAAGCATATGATTTGTAACAGGATAAGGAACAGCCCTTACTAAAACAGTGGCAATGCAACACTGTGCAACACCAAACAATGAAAATCCAGGTTACTTTAAGACTTCAGTAGTACAGGAGCAATAAGATAAAGTTAAGATAAGATGATAGAAAACACCTAAATTTGGGGAGCTTTGGATCCTGATCTAAACTTTGCAGCTAGGATCCATCCATCTCTATTAAGAGTCTAATTAATTAATTAAATTGGTCTGACCATTCCTTTGAGTAAAAGAAAGCTCAGGTGGGAAGGGAGAAGACAAGAAGGAGAAAAACAGGGATAAATTGTTTATTATAATAAAATGGTTTCCTTGGTAACTATATTTATAACTGTGGTGATGTTGCTATTATTTTAATAATGAACAGAAAGGTTTGATGTGAAGTTACATAATCCAGGCTTACGATCCAACGTCTGCTCCATTGGCAAAGCTGACTCCAGATCTTAATGGCAGACGGCAAACCTCAAAAGGCTCCATTGTTCTATTTGGATCTGAAAGCTTGGATGCTCCCACCCATCTTCCTAGGGAGAGGTGCATTTGTGCTGCTGAATTACCAACCTGCTCACACATGACAGGTTTGAAAGTTCACCTTAAACTCCTTTGTTATGGATTTTAAGCTCCCTTTCGGCAACACTGGGGGAAAGGAGCAGGGAAAGGTATGGGAATAACTCCAGTGAGAAAACAAATCAAATCATAGCCTTGGTTTTGAACTGAACTAGTTAGACACATAAATGTGTGTGATTTTGTGTACGCAGTTGCCACAGTTGTGCACATAACCATAGCTGCTTGCACAAATGATCACTTTGATAACCAGCCACTTATTCCTGCCAATGCTCGTGAATTTCCATGGCTAACACCTAGTAGCATCCACTTGTGCCAGCCGTACTTGGGAAGGGGAGTTTCTTTTGTCTTCAGTGCTTAGCAAAACCTTAGTAAGAAATTTAAAAAAAACCTGAATCACCTTGAAAGAAGAGAGTTTAAATTACATCAGTCCTACAAAGGGTTACTCCCACATGGGGCAAATGTATAGTCATGGGTAGCAGATATCGAAGGCCATGGCAGGCTCAGTCTCCCCGACCCAGGCTGTGGCTCTGCCCACTCTCCACCCCAAGGCTCTATTCTCCTGCTACCCTTAAGCCAGCGTGGGCATGAGACCATGATGTTCATCCTAATTGATGGCACTAAGTAAATTATAAACATTGTCCCCCCAGAACATTAGCATTTCAAGAACCCCATACGCAGGCTACTCCATCACTTGCCACCAGCTTTGCTCCACCCAACCGGTGTGGTATTCAGCAGTCAAATGGTTAAAGACACACACACACACCCCTCACATTGAGTTACAAATCAGCACACAAGCAGAGCAAGGAAATTCAAAGCTAAAGCTAGTGCACCATGCTTAACATGGCCCTTTCTAGTTCATGACTGCAGGAGTTTCAGAGCAGCACATGGTGTTGCATACACCACACAATACGTGCTACTCTAATACTATATTCACCACACAATGAATTAAGTGTCAAAGGAGTGACCTTTGAACAGCTTTCCATCAATTCTTTAAAGAAATGCCACATGATAAGTTTAAGTCCATAACAACAAGGCTGCAAGAAGAAGTGGCAAACCTTAATTAGCAGCGAAATCAATAACTTCACTTGATATTTTGTAATTTCTGCCATCATTTTTTTTCAAACCAGAAGAGTCATTTTAGTATCTTTGTACTTAAGACAGTGCCCATGTGGTTTAGAGAGGCATGTGTTGGTGGATATTTATTGTAAGGGGCTTCATGTGGTTAGAGGTCAAAGCAGAGCACTTTCATTTGTGCACCACAACTCTACGATCTCCTTATGTCACTGGGTAGCCCTATCTTCAAACCTTTAATATGGCAATTACTGAGGATGTTCTTGCCATTATAAGAAACAGAACTCAGAGAACTGAGACCTGGCTCTGGGTTCTGTCCCAAACTTCCTGTGTGATCTTTGCTAAATCGTTCAGGCTGAACTTTTCAAAAATTGTCCACTCATTTTGAGTGCTTCTGATTTTGTGTGACCTTGTCAAGACTCCTGTGGGCTGATTTCCAAGGGGATTAGTTCCAGCAACTCCCACTGACTTTTCCACACCTCCCAAAATAAGGTTCTGGGAATTTCAAGTTGATCACCCAAAAACTGCAGCATCTGTAATTAGTGGGAAACGTTGGTCTTTAACCTCTTTTCTTCAGTGAATCAATATGTAAAATTGGGAGAATGCTTACTTGTCTTGCAGGGCTGTTGGGAGATTGAGAGGACCACTATCAACTTCTGTTTTGACTACTGTATCAGGTACTTATCTGGTTCTCCGTTACCATAGTATTGAAACACCTCAACAGCACTGTGAGGTAGGGAAGTACTATTATCCCCATTTTGCAGATGAGGGGCAGGGGCAAAAAGAGAGGCTAAGTAACATGTCCAAACTCACACAGGAAGCCCAGTATAGGGATTTGAACACAGACCTCCAAAATCCTGGGCTAGGGCTATAGTCACTGGGCCATATTTTATCTCATCCAGCCTCTTCATTCTCCCCTATGGTTGCAAATAACATCTAAGAGAACCAGAACGGTCAATGATTAGAGAAATATTATGTATATATTATATTAAAGAGAGACAGAGACAGAGTTAGTTTGTATTTACATTGTGCCCTTGACACCTCAATTTGTGAATATTCACTTTCACTCTTTCCCACTAAATGGTCACATTCAATTAGTTTTCGGGAGAGTCTTTCACACAACAAGAAGAAAAAGAAAAATAGTTTTATAAAATAGGAGCATGCAATTCTAAAAGCACAGCAGTCAGCAGGAGAACTCAGAGCCGGGATCAGGACTTGAAACTAATTCATTTTGAATTGACTGATTTCAGGTTAATGGGGTACTGCTTGAATTCACTCATGTTTGTTAGGAGGAAAAGGTTCTATTATAAGCACATAAAGTACTATTATTACCTAAGCTTCTTCACAAATAAGTGTTTAAGATCTCCAGGAGTTTAGTATTTTCTTGTTTCTGTTTGAAGTCTGTTGCATGTCTACTATCAATAGCAAATAAAAATAACTTAAGGCCAATTTTGTCCCTCCTATTCATGTTGATCAATCTCTCATTCCGGCAGTTAGTGTCACTGATGGCCAAAGGACTAGTTACAAAGTAAATTACTAGTCAATGTGAGTCGGGGTAACAGAATCCAGCACTTAGCAAATAACATGAGCAAGGTCTCTAAACACACCGCTCTCAAAGTTAATTGTTCTCACTGAGTTCTCACTTAAATTTCCAGTGCAGCACTGCAGCTTTAGCAATACCTGATCTAACCTCAAGCATCTTGGCATATGCAAAGGATGATGTTTAGGGTAATATTATCATCATCTTTATGAAAAGTGAAAAAGCTTTTAAAGTCGTTTATCATCTAGCACTCTGCTTGGTGCGAGTTAGCGCACACACAAACCCATACCATAAACAGTAATGCATCAGAACGTCTCAGCAACAGCCTTCACAGAACACGCCCTCAAAAGCACTATGTTTAATTAAAGGAAAAGCATTGTCAGCAGGATGCTGGGGAAAAAAACTTTAGGTAGTAGGGTAAAACAAGAAATACAACTTACAGATGTTAATCATCTAGGTCTTTGATTTTATCCTAAAACAGAGGTGCACCTCATTTTAAGAGGATGTTTCAGATCTTTCTCCCTAAACATAGCAAGAATTAGAAATGATAAAAAAGAGAGGGGGAATACCAAAATATACCAATGCACCTGTCTCTCTCTCCTTTAAACCACTGACACAAGATAGTAAAAGTCAGCGCTAAAAGGAATGACCTAAATCCTTGGATATCCAAGCTTTCACTTCACTGAATACTAAATTGCAACGCTGCCTGGTTCAACTGGACAGCATCACAATGAGCAGCAAATACAGTGAAATTGGGGGATTTTATAAAATCCCAATGGGCCTGATCCTACAAGAGAAAGAGCACCCTCATCTCCCATTCTCTTCACAGTAAAATTAGAAGGTGTTTAGAGTTTTGTAGCCCCTTGCGGTGCATGTAGAATTGACCTAGCAGCAGATCACAGGTGCAATATGCTCTCAGAACTCTGCCTTCTGTAAAACATGGTCTTCTGCTCCAAGTGAATTGCCTGAACAAGTAGCTTTGATAGAGCACATTGCAGTAGGCTATTTATGGGGTGACAAACACATAGGTAATTGTGGCAAGGTTTGCCTGAGAGGAAAGGGCACAAATACAGGCAATTCAGCACAAATGTGATATGAAAGCAAATGAGAAAATTAATCAGAACTAACATGGGATGCACAAGATTCCTTCTTGGTTTTGACATGAAGGGGAGCTTTGATGAATTATAATCTTGTTTATCTATTTTATTTCTTCCACTTTATGAAAAGCACCAATGTGGGACTCTAAGTGCCAAGAACACTGTTGTGAGGGTCTTTCAAACACCGTATGATCTGGCTTTGTTGGATCCCCAACTGGCAAAGTACCCAGGCTGTTCCATTACCTCATTGTCCAAGAAATTCACCATAGAACTCTGCAAGAGTCAGTGGCCAAAAAAACCCACCAGAAAACAATAGTGCACACAATTCCCTTTGATTCAACACCTTTGTCGTTGGCGAGAATTCTTAAATGCACCCATTTGGGAACTATCGATAGTTGGTGTAACTCCACATGTTTAAATGAACTTATACCAGAGGTGATTATGGTCCCGTGACCATAAGCTGGAAAAATTTAAGCTTGCAGAGGCTTTGGCACACAAAGAAGAAAAGAACCAATCAGCTCCAGAAAATCCAGGGATGCCTTAGATTACAGTCTCTGTGTTTTTCCTGGGGTTTTTTAATATATTGTTGCATATCAGTTACAAATGTGTGAAAACATTAAAGTTGAGCCAAATACAAAATAAGCTAATATCTTGTGTTTTCTGAAAAATGCAAGCTTAATTAGAGTTTAGGTAATTAAAGCTTTCACAGTTATAAAAAATACAATACGGCCATTTATGCAAAGCTGCCATTGAGTGAGATTTCAGTAAAATACCATGTAATGTGCGGAACGTTGAAATTTTGCTCCCAACTGAACCTCCTGCAATGCAAGTTCTCTTCCTAAATTTCAGGCTCATGCACCATAATTCTTCTGCCTTGTGGATTTAAACTCAGTTGCCTTGTCTTCATTTAAAAATAATGAGCAGTTTCCATGGGATTTATGTGCTGCCATGTCCCTCCCACTACTCAACACATACATGCTGATTCACAAAAGCACAGATACCCTATGTGTGTGTATGTATTGTGACAAAGTTCCTCCTTTGCCTTGATAGGTCCTGCACTTTCCAGCAGATTTGCTCGGCTTAGAGGTTCATGGCAACCCACAGTTTGGCCACTTTTGCTACTGGCTCAGACCTGCCATTTACTCAGCTAACCTCATCACTGGCCAGCAATGGGGGAAAAGGAAGGAGGACAATCCCCACAGTCTCTGTTGTCCCACTGGTGGGTCGGGGACAGCCAGAGACCTTCCCCTCTGATATGACTCACAGTCCAGGTCAACTCCTCGTGTGTCACATAGGGAGTTGGTGGAAAGGGAGGAACCCGGGCCCACCTTCTACTCCAGGTTTCCAACCCATAAGCCCTGTGGATCTCACAGCTGTTTATAATATCTCCTGTAACAGCTGTGTGACAGCTACAACTCCCTGGGCCACGTCCCCATGGCCTCCTCCCAGCATCTTCTTTGTCCTCACTGCAGGACCTTCCTCCTGATGGTGTTTGTATTCCTTAGTCCTTAAGCAGCACATCCTCTCACTCACTTAATTGGTTCTAGTAGCTTCCTAACTGGCCCCAGGTGTCCAAATTAGCCTGCCTTAATTGGTTTTAGCAGGTTCCTAATTGTTCTGGAATAGTCCCTGTTATCTTACCTGAGGGAAAGGGGACTGCTTAATCTGGGACTAATGTATCTACCTTCCTCCACTCCTGTAGCCATCTGGCCTGACCCTATCACAGTATACATAAATACATATTAATGTCCAATATAGCATACATGGCCAGCACACACAATATATAATTAAGGTTGAAACTTCCATTCTAAGTCACTGTTACTAATTGTGATTATTACTTAGTAGTGATACTGTGCCTGGAGCTGTACAAAACACAAGGACAAAGACAGCCTCTGCCTCAAAGAGTCCACAGACTAAGGATACATCTTTACTGCATGCAACCCCATGATTGCAGCATAGACATACTCTAAAATGGCAAACAAAGGCTCCAATCCAGTAGCTTCCTGAGTGTGGATGAACTCCTGTACCCATCTGGAGCCACACTGGCTTCACCAAAAAGGTTGTAGGCTCGGGACTAATGACAGGGCATAGAAGGCGAGCACTGCTGTGGGACCTCTCAGAGAGATAGCAATAGGAAATGCAAAGAATCATTCTGACTTTGACAACTGACAAAGCAGCCACAAAATCTTTCCAAAACATTACAGGTATTGGGCCAGATTCTCTACCTCTATGGTTCTTCTCTGGGGATATGTAGAGGTCCTTCAGGGGGTACATCAACTCATCTAGATATTTGCCTAGTTTTACAACAGGCTACACAAAAAGCACTAGTGAAGTCAGTAGAGACAATGACTTGTTTATACTGCTTTATAGTCTATGTACTGAAATGCACCTACAATATTTATATTCCAACTGATTTATTTTATAATTATATGATAAAAATGAAAAAGTCAGCATTGTTTCAGTAATAGTGTGCTGTGACACTTTTGTATATTTAAGTCTGATTTTCTAAGCAAGCAATTTTTAAGTGAGGTGAAACTTGGGGATATACAAGACAAATGGGACTCCTGAAAGTCTGGAAAGGTTGACAGCCACTGATCTGCCTGTGTACAGCTCCTTTGTACCACTTGTGACAAAAAGGGAGCTGTAAGCCAGATGCAGATAGCCAGCAGAGACATCTCCTGGTGTAGGGAAACTGCTTGCTAGTGAACCTATATGGCTGCTGGACCCTGCCTCTACCCCTCTTTGTGGCATGGGGAGCATGCTGGGACAAGAAAGGAAGTGTCTGTGCAGAAGGAAGCATGACAAATTTCTACTCTGCTATCCCAAGCTATAGAGGTCTGGCTGGGTGGCACTGAAGCCAAGACTGACCCCCAGAATCTAGGAGCAGATTCCAGCTCCCTGCCATCCTACCCTTCTCTCCAGCACTGAACAGAGATCTGTCGCAAGAGAGAATCTGCCCCTACATTTTCATAACCACTAGAAAGATTAATTATATTATAAAGACCAGACTGCAGCAGATTGACTCGGACACCTGTATAGTACAGACCATCATTCTGACTGTGCCCATTACAGTGCCTTCAGCAGAAAAGAGCTTTTGGAAACTTCGACTGATTGAGAGCTACTAGAGGGATTCAGTGAATCAAGAAACATTCTCAGGATCTGTGATTACATCAGTGGGCCGTTAATCGACAGAAAACCTTCTGTATGACACTCTGATAGACGCATTTGTATGTTTAAAAATAATCAGAAAGGTGTCTGTGAAACTTTCACCTGTCTGAGTTTAAGGTTCTTCAGGCAACAGGTTAAGACTGTATCTGTTTTTTTAAAAAAAGATAGAATCTGTTTATTTTATTTATAGGAGAACTGGAATTTCCATGTGAAAAACTGAGATCCTTGTCCTGGAGAGGAAGTTAGTGAACAAGTGATTCATCCCTGGTGGATATAACTGAGATGTCAATAAAAAGTTGTGGTTAAATGAGGCTAAGATAAACAGTATTATACTGTACACTCACTGAGTGTTAGAATTGTTGAAGGAGAGGTGACTTTACAAACCAAAGAATGAGTCATGTGTAGATTTCTTCCCAGTGCAGTCTGAGAACTTAATAGAAGCTAATAGGGCTGGTTTCAGCTTTACAGCACTCACTGAGTGCTATCATACTATCGTTATTGACAAAAATTGCCAAGGCTGTGCAGAGGGACAAGACATATGAAACATTCCATTGGAAACCATCAGAGCTATGCCAAATAAGTTCAGCAAGAAAAACTAACTTGCAAGAGGGAATGCCTATCTCCTAAAGACGAGTGGGGGAAATCTTAATATCTGGCCTACTAATTACCAGGGAGGAAAGTCTGCAGTAATTAAAACTGGTTTCAAAACTTTTTGTAGATAATTGGACTTTAAAAACAAAATCACTAACAGATCATTTTGTTCTATTTTTAAACCCTCTGATTCTTTCTTGGCAATCAGTGGGGGAAAAAATCCAACCTGGAAGTGTCCTTCATTTTTATTTACATACAGCCTTACCTGCTCTTTAGTTGATAAATTGAAAGCTGGATTTGCAACAAAATAATGATAATATCCAGCTGCATGGGCAGATTACAAAACACAAAGAGCCCAACAATGATCTACTGTGGCGCTACAAGAGATTGCTAACTTTCTTTACATCAACAAGTTTAAAAAAAATTGTCATGCAGCTTTTAATTGCCATTAATAAAGTGGAGATAAAGCCCTCTGGGTCTTAATCCCAACACTGTGGTGTTGCAAATTAGTGATATATTAGCCAATACTGCATAGCATGAGCTCAGAGAAGGGTCAGAAAGAACATCCCAGCCCAGGCCGGGAGTGGGGGCTATATCCTATGGGTAACCTTTAGACTGCCAGGGCTGTCAATCAACAAGCCACGTGCATTGCTACCGAGTTTTTGGTAAACCTCCTTTCACACCTATGAATTCTGTCAATTATCATCCCTTATCAGCAGTTCTTTCAATAGCTACATGGCATCTATAAATTGATTGCATTGCCAGATCGCAGTAACAGAGGTCAATGACTCTGAGCTATTGTTTTTAGTGGTTAAACAAGTACTTGGAGAATTATTGATCCACTGCTGTCCTTTTGGATATTCTCATAGGATCATACAAGATAAATGACTATTTGTTTGATTTAGCTGCAAATGACCAAAAAAGATTTAGAAGGAAAAATATATGAGAACTAAAAGTTAGATAAAAAATATTAGGAAGGCTTTCAGAGAAACACTGTTGTTGATGAATAAGGCAAAAGATCCACAAAGTTTGGATTTGTAGCCCAAATTTCATACTGCAGCACCTCGCATAATGAGATCCCATTATGTGGTGATGTGGGACCTCTGGACACTATTGTCATACAAATGTAACCCTCAAGGAGATAACCTAGATTCCTGAGGCTCTGTTTGCTGGCAACTCAGGGAGACGCACTGTCCCTGGTAGGGAGGAGGAGCCAAGGCAGACTCAGAGTCTGACCAGCAACAAACAGAGAGTGAGATGCCATTCCCAGGAAACTCAGGAAAGGGGAGAAACCATTTTTTGAGTCAGCCTGGAGCCAGCCAGGGCAAGGGCAGGACTGGCTGTGTGAGGAGCTGGTGAGTCCCAGGCCTGCATGCAAGGTTCCCCGCCTCCCCCCAAGAACTGGCCTCTAGGGACCTGAAAGCAAGATCCCTCAGCTGGGCTTTTTCCCTCTCCACTGACGACCCCCAATTTATAGAGTTTGCTAGTAAACTTCCCCAGCCAGGCTGCATTCGCCCTCCAGCTCCTTAGGTGAGACCAGTCACCACATGGTCAGCTCTGCTTTGGCTGCTAGTCCAGGGCTGCTGCCTGCTGGGAGTGCGTCTGGATGCTGGGCTAAGAGACTACAGTTTGGAGTTTAGTACAGTTGTGTAACCTACACCTTGAGCCCTGCACCCCTTTGTGGTGAGGGGAAATCCTGGAACCAGAAGCAGCCTGATTCCTGCCTGAAGAGGATCCCTGCCAGCAGAGAGCAGCCCCTCTGCAGTGGGGGCTGGGAGTCTCCGGGGTCTGTCTGGGGGTGGGGGTGTGGATTAGGGTCGGGACCGTCAGGGAACAGGTAGAGGGTAGGATCCTAGGGGGCAGTTAGGGTGGGGAAGTCTCAGGAGGGGGCAGTCAGAGGACAAAGAGCAGGGAGTCTTAGATGGGGGTGGGGTCTTGGGGGGCAGTTAGGGGCAGGGGTCCCAGGAGAGGTCAGTCAGGAGATAAGGAACAGGGAGGTTGGGAGTTTTGAGGCGGCAGTCAGGAAGCGGGAAGTGGGAGGGAGTGGATGCAGGGCGGGGCTCCCTGGGTGCACACCCTAATGAAATGTGCTGTGCACGCCTATGCCAAGAAGTCCAGAGTCATCTCAGAACCTACAAATCATTCATGGAGTTTGTGAGAGCACCATCTTCTAGTCAGTCAGGGAAATTGTTTTGGGGACCCCCTACTCCCAGAACTGTGTCCTCAAGCCAGGGAGTAAGAGTTTTGGGATTTTATAACCTGCTGCATATTAAACCCGTGGAGGGACTTACCACCTCCTCCCACTTGTGAGTCCTTTGGGCTGTCCTGAACCCAGTCAGCCACATTGCTACACCAGTGCAGAGAAGATATCATGGTCATAGGTCAAGGGCCCCAACAAAGTACGCACAGGTATTATCAGTGTGGGTACTGATGACCCTAAGAATAGTGTTTTACCCTGTTATGTTGTATTTGTCTCCTGTTTAATATAATTACCATGTTGAATATACTGTATGTGTTTCTGTTATTTCTTGGAAGTCTCCAACTATCTGGCCAGTTAGCGGGGGTTACCCTGTGGTTAGAATCTTCCTCCCAAGCTGCCCTGGTGACCCTACCAGGAAGGAGCAAGGAGGGTGGAGGCACCACCAAATAAATTCATAGGGAAAAATAAAGAAGATATCCTCTGCTGAGTAGGTGGCGGGACCCAGAAGCACCCAGACCTGTTCATCAAAACCTGGAAGCAGATTGGCATTAAAGAGGGTAAGCAGGTGGAGAGGGGGCACTACACAAATAATAAACAATCTTGCTCTAAACTTTCACAAAGTTCAGGAGAGCTGTGATCTGGGCTTGTGATTCAGACCATGTCTCATATTGATTGGCCAACATGAGGGTGAACCAAGAATCAAGAGCATGAGGCCATCTTCCCTAGTTTGCTTAGTATGTAGAATTGAACTGCAGAACTGTGGCTCTACTGAACTCCCACATGAACTGAAATTCACCTTTGTTAATTTACCTGCCTTTGAATAGCTCTGTTCAGTGTCTAGCCATGACAAGTGAAGACAGAGTTACCATCCCAATCTCACTGACATCTGTGTAAATCAAGAGTAGTGTGAATTAATGGAATCACCTCAATCTAAATTAAGTGTATGGCCTGGTCTACCCTAGGATTTTAGCTGTGGTGTAAACCCATAACACAGACATGGTTTACACTCATGCAGTGTGATTTTTCATCACAACAGCATGACACTGTCTTTCTAGCTTCTTAACAATCACCACTAGTATCCCCATAGTATCTGAATCACCACAGTGGTGAACAAGGTTCTGATGTTCATGAAGTTCCATTGACCACAGATGAGGTTTGGAGAAAATACAGGCAATCTGCACTGGTGCCATTTACCCTACTTTCAAATCGTGGGATAAGCTGCACCAGTGCAGATCATGTTGCACTGTTGTAAATTACTTCTACACTTGCCCCTGTGTAGCTGCACCCTAAAATCCCAGTGTAGATAAGGACATGGTCTAAATGTAATCTGGTCCAGACGGTCTGATGAGATAGAATGGTCCAGCAAGCCTCCAAAGTTTCCCAAATCCATATTTGCAGCCAGTCAAACTTTGCATCATAGCTAATTTGGAAAACAATGTTTTTCATGAAAAAACAAGAGAGCCTCCCACCCCAGAAGCACCTGGCTCAGAACAGTGACTTGAACCTGAGTCTACCCCAGCCCAGGTGCGTGCCATAACCACTTGGCTGTGGCTATAGAATGAATCAGCCTCTCCCAATCTCTACTTTGGAACTGTTCAACTTTATATAAAAATAAATAGTCATTGGACCAGAAAAATTGGACCAGACTGTTTAGCCTGGAGGGGCACTCATGTGAAATGTGAGAGAGCCAGGTTCAAATCTCTAGCTTGCCTGAGTCTCTCTCAGTGAATGTTTAACAGGTGCCTGCTCAGGCTGATACTTTGGTATCTCATTCCAGGGCATGCCCTAACCACTGGGCTGTTAGCTATTCAGGGGGCAGTTGGTCTCTCTCCCTCCCAGACCACTGAAACCAAAACTTGGCAGTTTCAACAAATCAGCATTTTCCTGTGAAAAATGTTTTGTTGAAAAAAAATTCCCCACCAGCTTTAATCACGACCTTATTCTGCCGTGTGATGAGTCGAGCTCCGATATGACACAAACAGGAGCCGTCACAGAGCGAAAGAACCCTGATGTTGTGATGCAAATGTGATAATATCAAAGTCTGTTCCACTGGACAAACCGCTAAAAGCAGAATTTCTTTTTGTACTATAGTGTCTAACCAGGTCAGTTGAATTATTCAGAGACAACTGAGAATAAAAAGAAAAGTATCACAAGGCCCCATGCAGCTTGTTTCTTTACCATGGCCCTCTTGCAGGAGGAAGGATACTCTTGTAACTAAAATCCACTGGAGGATCTGGAACGAGGAGGCCTGGATTTAAAGTTCTGGCACAGACAGCCTGCGTGACTTGGACAAGTTACTTAAGCTCTTTGTACTTCAGTTTCCCCACCTGTAAAACGAAATAGTAAATGGCTCATTAACTCACAACCCATTGTGAGGCCTAATTCATTAGTGTGTGTAAAGAGTTTTGACATCCTTGGAAGGAAGCTGCAAAATATTAACATGATAAACCTAGTCAGACAGAACAGTTCTCTCTTGTGACTAAACTAGTGTAGGCCTGCTCCTTTGGTTGACTCATTAGCAAAGCTCTGCTTTTGAGTTTCCTGGGCCTGAGTTTTCATCTGGTTGCAGTTGTAGGAGCAGAGAATGATGATTTGGGTATTCTACACGTTTAGTATTCAAACCTCAGTGCTCAGTTGCCTTTAGCATCTTCCAGCTTCAGGGAAGCATTGTGCAGCTATTGTGAATGTGAGAAGCTGACAGAGACCACAAAATCCTGAAAGAAGTTAACCATGAATCAGATATTTGCATATAGGTCCAATCCCGTAAAGTGCTGAGTGCCCTCAATTACTGCGGGAGCTAATTCATCTGTAACCTAAATCCAATGAGTAAGAGTGATGCACTTAAAGTCCCAGTAGTATTTTAAGCTAGTCTTGATATAATTCTTATGCTATTTCCTCAAAAAGATTTTGAGATCTTGACTTCAGTGGGACACAAAGGTGCTTGGCTCTCTGGCAGAATGGGGCTCAAATAGCATAAACTCACTATTCATCAGACGGACATCCGCAATACAGTTGGGTTTCATCCTGCTAGGTGTGTATCACTGTATTTGCCACAGGTTTCTCTGGAGAAAGAAATCAAGAGGAAAGATCATTGTTTCCCTGACAATTTGCAAGAATATCTGAATTAAAAATGGAAGTTTTGTCATTTGCATGGCAAAGGGAGAGGGGAAAAAGAGGAAGTATTGTTAGGTGTTGGTAATGTAAAAACATAAGTATGCTGTTATTTATGTAATTAGTTATTGCTTTCATTATGGGTGCAGTCTTAATGGTTATAGTATTTATGTATAATTACCTTAATATTCACTGAAATTTCCAAGTAGCTCCCTAATTAACTGTCTCAAATATATAATTACATTGCATCTTTACGCAAGACTTGCCTAATTAATGTAGTTACACCACTTCTTTTGTGAATGTGCATTATTAAATGCTCTTTGCATCATTCTTCTGACTTCTTGTAATTCACGCTTTGCAAAAATTAAGACCTTGAATTAGAAACCTCCATGAGCAACCAACTCCAAAAGCAAGCGCCAGATGACACCTTTTCTTGGGGAGGGAGAAAAAAATTCTTACTAAGCCTCATTACTACTTCCCATTACAAAAGCTTTCCATCTGGATGTGAAAGAAATCCCAGGTAGCATTGTTTTTGAAGAGGAGAGAGAAAACACTATGTGAGGTTTGAAGAGAAGAGCTAACTGCCAGCAACGAGCCCAGACTTTGAAAGGCCTGCTTCCCCTGCCACAAGCCACTTGTCAGAGGGCAGAGTTATGACACAATACTGCCCCAACAACTTAGCAATATCCAGCGGGATTTTCAAAAGCACCCAAGCACTTTACTCAATAGCCACAGGGTTTACAAAAATCTAGAGGGTAGGGAGCTCACTAGTACTATTGGTTGGTGAAAAGGGGAAGTTCCATAGGGGAAGGAGCTGCCTGCCACCATCTTTTGGTGAACACAAGAAAGAATGGCCAAGATCAGCTTCAGAAACTTTTTACCCACACCTTTAGATAGGCAAAACCTGTTTGCCCAGACCTTTGGATAGACCAAATAGGGAGGAGCTCTTTGCCACCACCTGTTGGTGAATAGTGGGAAGTACAGCTACAGTTTATTTGCATAAGAAGCCTCTATCCCACGGATTGGCAACCTTTGGCATGCAGCCAGGCAGGGTTAGCTCCTAGCGGGCCTGGACAGTTTGTTTACCTGTAGCGTCCGCAGGTGCAGCCAATGGCGGCTCCCACTGACCACGGTTCATCACTCCAGGCATATGGGGGCTGCGGGAAGCAGCATGGGCCGAGGGATGTGCTGGTCGCTGCTTTTCGCAGTCCCCATTGGTTTGGAACGGCAAACTGTGGCCAGTGGGAGCTGCAATTGGCCAAACATGCAGACGCTGCAGGTAAACAAACTGTCTTGTCCTGCCAGCAGATTTCCCTGATGTATCGCGTTCCAAAGGTTGCCAATCCCTGCTTGGTAGTGTTTGTTAATTTTAAAAGGACCCCCTACATATGTGAACCCAGCCCTGGCAGCTGCTCAATAACACACGAGAGAAAGGTTACATTTATGTAGATGGGTTTGAAAAATCATGCCCACTCTTCGGTTTTGAATGGATAGATGGGACCCAGTTATGTTGGGACCATGTTACCCAAACTGCATCACAGCCCTGTAATGATCCTTCACCATGAACAATTTGGTTATAGAACCCCTAGCAAATTATCTTCCTTTCTCACACTAGCTAAGATTTCATTAGTGAGTATTTTTCACCTGTGAACAGTCTCCAGATTTAAATATCATGACTGTGCTAAGAGGTGTGACATGCATGGAGAAAGGGAATCAACCTGGGTCTCTGAAACTGATCCTGCGCTAGGGAAAGCCACATGGGGCCTTTCATCTATCAGCACCGGCATGAGCAATTCTTTCCATTAATGGCAGCAGCAACTTCTCTCTTCCTTAGTGAGGGGCAGCCAGGCTGACTGGAAACTAGCTGCAGGGGCCAAGGAGATGAGGCAGAAATACAGCTCTGCCGTTCTCCCTCACAAAGGATCAGGGTCAATGGAACAGAGTAAATCTGATCCTCAGAGCGTCTGTTCCTTCACGGAATGGCCCAGCCTAGCATCATCCTCCCTGTGCAATCACCATAACTCCATCCCTCTGACTGTTGAAAAAAGTCACATATGGTTCGTCCTCATCCACTTTTCAGCTCCTTTCCTCCCTGGGGTCCAACTTCTGTTGCTGCCATGCCACGCCTGCTAGTCAGCTTCTGTGGGAGCATCCTGAGCACAGCTGAGAGGTGTCTGCAGAGGCAGACCTGGCCTACAGCCAAGGGTCCACCAACAGGAGCCAGGCTAGGGAGCTGCTGAGAGAAGAGCAGCAGTATGGCCGCGTGCCTGCCACACCACTGCCAACAACGCTGGGACGTTAAACAGAATAGCACTTACCCAGGACAGGGGTTTTTCAGCCCAAGACTGCTCAAGCCACACTAGGTGTGTCAGCAGCTACTGCACACCAAATCGATAGCCTCTATCTTAGCTGACCCACCAGGAAGTAAGGATGCCCAGAGGTAAAAGCCGGAGCTGATGCTTAAGAAACAAAGCTCTCCAGCCGGGACTGTAACAGACTAGTATCCTGGGTGGAGCAGGCACAGAGGAGGCACCTCTGACACGCTGACTTGTGGGCTACACCAACAGCAACTGGGGTTTCTTTACTGGCAGGGGCCTGTGCTATTGGAGCACGTGAGTGGTATCGACATTAAGTTTCAGCTACCCAGGCAGCACTGTTTGAGGTGGCCAGGCTCTCTTACAGTACTAAAGCTAAGGGAAGAAAAAATAAAGATGTGTTATTTTCTGGTTTTTAAATAGATAAGAATGTCACTACTACAGATTCGCCCATATTTGAAGTGTGCTCTGCGGTAAAATCTAGTACAGCTTCAATCCAACTCCACTTCCCATCATAGCTCCCCATTACTCCTCTGCATATGGTATATGCCAAGCTATACCATCACAATGTACACGTGGAGCAGTACCCTCAGCATCTTCCCAACATCCCCGTCCACTTCCTGAAGTTTGGGATCCAATTCAGATCCAGAGAGACCAATTTCTTGCTATCGTTCAGATCTCTAACCACACATTACAAGCTGCATGGCTGGTGCTTCACTTCCTAGTAAGATGCCTTCTGCTCCCACACGCTCCAATGCAACCATTCAGGTCCAGCCACTAGATCCCTTTCTTGTCCCTTACATTGGTTCCCCACGCCTCCCCTTCCGCCTCCAGGAGTCAAATCTCATAGAATCACATACTCATGCCCTGTGGCTGAGGGATGATTTACTGCATGCTCCTACGTGCAATATTGAAATCTGGTTTCCTCCTCCACTCCCACAGCGTCAGACCCCACTTTCTCCTCACTTGCACTTACATTCAAAGATCTAGCAGTAGCTAGGAAAATCCACACACATCAAGTCTTGACAGCAGGAAGTAGCTACCCAGCACACGCCACCCTGTCCCTATAAAAAGCTCATATGGAGGGTCTGCTGGGCACAAGATGTGAAAATATTGAAGGGTAAGTAGGGTGTGGCAGATGAGGGCCTAAAAAAGTGGGAACAGAACTGTCAGTTGCCCTTATTACCGATGGTGGTCATCTCCTACTATTTCCTGTGGGGCTGAAGCCAGGCTGCCCTCAGCTCAGATGACTGGTACATGTGAGAGTTAGGCTGCCCTTACTAAAGATGGCCACCTCCTATACTCTATGGTTTGGAAACTGCAGAAACCTGAGGAGGTGTGTGGGGATAGCAATAGAGAGAAGGGGGAAATGAAATAGAGATGGATGGAGAAAGTGAAGACTAGAAGGCAGTGATTGAGGAGTAAGGGAAAATATGGAGTAGGTGAATGTTGGGACAGGAAGCGACTGTGGGGCACAAGAAGAGAGATGGAAAAGGAGGGAGCCAGATTAATGATGAGTGAAATGGATGAAGAGGAAACAAGTAACACCTCCCCAGCAACCTCTCTTCTGGGTTCCTGGTGGAGAGATCCTTCCTTTTCTCTGGAGACAGTGAAACCACCTATGCCAAAGATCACTGGTAGGATTGGATGTAACAGATGAGACTGGCATGTTTGCACCATATTGTTTGTTTTTTGTGCCCCAGAAACATCTGTGGGTTGGTGCCCAGAGTTCAAAGGTAGAGGATGCTTGCCCTTGGGATAGGAGCACTCACTCGGGTACACACTTTAACTGTACTTTTCATCACATTTTCAAAGTGTTCTGCAAGTAATTGTCAAATACAGGAAATGAAGGCCTATCAAACCAAGGATATAGCCTGGAAAAAGGACAGATCCAAGCCCTTAACTCCCACACAAATCACTAAGCACCAGCGTAAGGATACACTTTACATGAATGAGACTATACAAAAGTGAGCAGCCCACTGGTACCCAAGGGAGTATTCATGTAAGTAAGGGTTTGCAGGATTGGGCTCAAAAATTGTAGGCCAAAATTTTCAAGAGGAGTCGTCTAAAGTTAGACTACTTACCCAAGTGCCTGATTGTCAAGTGTGCTGAGCACCCAACAGCTCCAACTGACTTTAGTGGGAGTCGCTGGACCCTCAGCACTCTTAGAGATCAGGCTACTCATTTAATCATCCACACACATGCAATTAGTGGGGAATTTTCAAAAGCTCTCAACATTGGCCTAACTGTTCCTATTGAAGTCAAAAACATCCTTGACTTCAATGGAAGCACAAATAGGCCAGTACTGAGTACATTTTTTACAGTCTTCTGACTTTAGACACCAATTGTTTGAAATCTTGGCCATATTAAATTACTCAACACTACTATTATGGCATTGTCTACCACTACTCTTATAAAAAGAATGTTTAGATTTCCTTAGCAGTCTCATGAGACTGTATTTATAGGTTCAATTATTAGATAAATATTAATAGCTTATAAGACCATCGTATTGTTAACCAAACATTGTCTTTTCAAAACAAACTCTTGCCCATTAAGATGCAAGTTAATATTTATCATTTTGAATGAATGCACTAATCATTTGTACTCTCAGTTCACTTATGCTTTAATATAGTAAAACAATGGCCAGTTCTGCAATAGTTTAGTTAGATTCTACCAATATTTAAAAAGTATGTGTGACATTTGCATGGAAAATATAGTTTCTCTCCAATATGGGATTTTTCCATGGCTTTTTTTTTCTTCTTCTCCGTTTTGTAGTACGCAATGAGTGACCGAAATAGCCAGTTATACATCTGGGAGACAAAAGACATACAGGAAAATACAGCAGAAGGGGAAGATTCATGAAAACAGGAAACATTAAGAGGAGAGTGAAAATATGTCAAAACAAAGGAGGTAATAGACCGTCAGGCTGAACAAGTTCACCAATCAGCAGAAGTTCCTCAAGAGTCTTCAGAGACTCGTAAGGTGACGTATTCCCCACACAAAAGAGCAGGAACCTTTTTAACCTCCATTTTACACTCGCACTATAGTGGTCTCCCTTTAAACATGCCAGTTTTTCCCTAGAGATAAAGATTAGGTAACCTCCATTTTTGCACTATGCCCTATATAGAAAACACTTTTAAAAACATTGAATATTGAGGTAATATTATTTTGTTATCAAAGAAAATTGGTTACCATTATAGATGCCTAGTGCATATGTTATTTAGAACTAAATCAAATTCTGTCAAAAAAAGTATTTGCAACTATTCAAACTCGAAATGGCTGTTTGGTTCAACTGTATCTGTTGCCTCTTTGCAAATCTCAGTCAAACAGTTTTTTGTTTGGACGGATATTTGGGGAATAGCTGCTCTTTGCAAACACTCCCACATTCACAAGTGGATGGTAGTAGACATTCTTCATTTTATTGGTTTCACCATTCAATCACAGAGCCGAAACAATATTCTGTGGCTTAGGTAACCAACTGCACACTAAAAAGAAATAGTGGCTATTCAAAGTGAACAGCTTGGAAACAACCCACTGGTTGAATTCTGTTCATCCATACTATTCAACCAATACTTCAGAATGACTAATGCATTTGCAGAAATTAAGACAATGGTACAACATGAGGAGCTGTGAAAGCAAAGGCCACTGGGCAAGAGATTAAGTTAGCTTTAAAGCCAGTCAAAGGACAGCTTCTGTCTGCCGTTCTGAGTGGTCCATAAAGAAGAAGCCATTGTAAGAAGTCATCCACTCTTGAATCTGTATAACTTTAGACTGAAAAGCAATCATGTATCATCTATACAAAGAGAAGCGACGTGTGTGATTTTTTGCCAGTTGTCTAGCAGAATTTGACTGAAGGAATTAGAAATATTATTGCTTTGTAACAAGTCACAATCCTGACTGGAAAAAAAAAATCAATGATTTCAGGGTGATTTAAAAAAACTTCAGTAGAACCTCACCATTTTATAATCTATACAAAATAAATTGTAAATTCTCTCCACTTCTAGGCAAAGATTTTCTAAAGGTACAAAGGGTGGCTTGATACCTAACTCCCATTGACTTTCAAATGGAAAGTAACTACCTTAAGGCTATTGAATCTTTGAAAATCTTCCCCTAGTATCACAGTGATAAAACGAGGTCTCCTCCTATGCCTAAGGCTTTGGCACTTTTAATATATGCAAGTACTTTTACTGGTACACTATGAAGTATCAAATCATTAAAATCAGATTTCCCTTGTCAAAATGAAAGAAGTACATTGTGATACAATCTTACCTTTACTTTTTAAAAATTCTGTTCCAAATACACACACATACTGCATCTTTAGGATATTAGTGCAGCCTAGCAAGGGTTTACTGTATCAATCAATTTTTTTGTAGTCAGTGGCTTCAAAAGACATACCTAGAAGGTCAGAGTTAGAGAGGACACCAAAACCATATGTATGGCATACAGACCATTCTCTCTACAATTACATGGTTTCCAAGAATCAAAATTATTTGAACATTGGAGAAAGAAGTAACTAAGGTGCAAAGGTTAAATAAAAAATTAGAGACCTTATAAAAGTAATGCTTTATTGTGAAATGCCGTGCAATACATCTTAATCTCAGTGATATGGATCATAAGAGATGGTTGAGTTCAGGATCCTGACAAAAGGAAGAAAGGAGAGCATCAGAATACAGACCCTGGACTTCAGAAAAGCAGACTGACTCCCTCAGGGAACTGATGGGCAGGATCCTCTTGGAGGCTAATATGAGGGGGAAAGGAGTCCAGGAGAGCTGGCTGAATTTTAAAGAAGCTTTATTGAGGGTGCAGGAACAAACCATCCCACTGTGCAGAAAGAATAGCAAACATAGCAGGCGACCAGCTTGGCTTAACAGAGAAATCTTCAGTGAGCTTAAACATCAAAAGGAAGCTTACAAAAAGTGGAAACTTGGACAGATGACTAAGGAGGAGTATAAAAATATTGCTCAAGCATTCAGGGGTGTAATCAGGAAGTCCGAAGCACAATTAGAGTTGCAGTTAACAAGAGATGTGAAGAGTAACAAGAAGGATTTCTGCAGGTATGTAAGCAACAAGAAGGTGGTCAGGGAAAGTGTGGGACCCTTACTGAATCGGGGAGGCAACCTAGTGACAAATGATGTGGAAAAAGCTAAGTACTCAATGCTTTTTATGCCTCAGTCTTCACAGACCAGGTCAGCTCTCAGACTGCTGCACTGGCACCGCAGTATGGGGAAGAGGTGAGCAGCCCTCAGTGGTGAAAGAACAGATCAAGGACTATTTAGAAAAGCTGGACATGCACAAGTCCATGGGGTCAGATGAAATGCATCCAAGGGTACTGAGGGAGTTGGCTGATGTGATTGCAGAGCCATTGGCCATTACCTTTGAAAACTCCTAGCGACTGAGGGAGGTCCCAGATGATTGGAAAAAGACAAATATAGTGCCCATCTTTAAAAAGGGGAAGGACGAGAATCCAAGGAACTACAGACAGTCTAGTCCTCACCTCAGTCCCTGGAAAAAATCATGGATCAGGTCCTTAAGGAATCCATTTTGAAGCACTTGGAGGAGAGAAAGGTGATCAGGAACAATCAACATGGAATCACCACGGGAAAGTCATGCCTCACCAACCTGATTGCCTTCTATGATGAAATAACTGGCTCTGTGAATATAGGGAAAGAGGTGGATGTGATATACCTTGACTTTAGCAAAGCTTTTGATACAGTCTCCAACAGAGGATAGAAAACAGACTAGATTATCAGGCTCAATGGGTAGTGATCAACAGCTCAATGTCTAGTTCGTGGCCAGTATCAAGTGGAGTTCCCCAGTGCTCTGTCCTGGGGCCAGTTTTGTTCAACATCTTCATTAATGATCTTGATGATGGGATGGAGTGCACCCTCTGCAAGTCTGCGGATGACACAAAGCTGTGGGGAAATGTAGATAGGCTGGATGGTAGGGATAGGGTCCAGAGTGACCTAGACCAATTGGAGAATTATGCTAAAAGAAATCTGATGCGGTTCAATAAAGATAAGTACAGAGTCCTGCACTTATGACAGAAGAATCCCATGCATTACTACAGGCTGGGGACTGACTGGCTAAACGGCAGTTCTATAGAAAATGACCTGGGGATTACGGTGGATGAGAAGCTGGATATGAGTCAACAGTGTGCCCTTGTTGGAAAGAAGGCTAACATCATATTGGGCTGCATTAGTAGGAGCATTGCCAGCGGATCGAGTGAAGTGATTATTCCCCTTTATTAGGCACAGATGAGGCCACATTTGGAGTATTACGTCCAGTTTTGTGCCCCCCACTACAGAAATGATATGGAAAAATTGGAGAGAGTCCAGAAGACAGCAACAAAATTGATTAAGGGGCTCGAGCAAATGACTTATGAGGAGAGGCTGAGGGAACTGGGCTTTGCAAAAGAGAAGAATGATGGGGGATTTGATAGTAGCCTTCAACTACCTGAAAGGAAGTTTCCAGAGAGGATGGAGCCAGGCTGTTCTCAGTGGAGGCAGATGACAGAGCAAGGAGAATTGGTTTCAAGCTGCAGTGGGGAAAGTCTAGTTTGGATATTAGAAACAACTATTTCACTAGGAGGGTGGTGAAGCAGTGGAATGGGTTATCTAGGGAGGTGGTGGAATCTCCATCCTTAGAGGTTTTTAAGGCTTGGCTTGACAGAGTCCTTGCTGAGATGATTTAGTTGGGGTTGGTCCTACTTTGAGCAGGGGGTTGGCTTAGATGACCTCCTGAGGTCTCTTCTAAACATAATTGTCTATGATTCTATAAGTGATTATGGCAATAGCTTTAGACTAGAAAAATAATTCCTTTAAATGAGTGTAAATCTTATTTTACTAACAGTCAATGACCACTTTATCCTTGTCAACTCCACAATTATTTAATACAAGTTGATGTTTTTTTATTTTACTTACCTGAATGGTGGGTTTTAATTATAGTGATTTAGGTTCACTTTGTTGTATGATTAAATTAGTTCCTTAAAGAGCTTCTCTACACTAAGATTGTGCATGGCTACCCTGGACTTAGATCATAGTTAAAGCAGCCCTCAGAGTCATTAGATTATAGAAAGGAACTAAACTTACACTCCATTAATGAATGCAAAATGAGGGTGTTCAGCACCTAGGAACATAGGAAGTGCCATACCAAATCAGACTAAGGCTCCCTCTAGTCCAACTTGCAGGAGATGCACAGTCTCTTTCATAATCCAGCCTTTAAAACTAGAGAGATGCTCTCCAGTAACCTCAGACAAAGCTAGCAATTATCCTTGGACTAAAAATTGCCATTCCCTGTCCCCCAAGGGCAGTACAAAGCCTCTGCATTAACTGCTGTCCTCTTCAGTACCAAGGAGCAGAGTTCCCATCTCAAAGACATGCTGTGTTCCCAAACTTAAATCAAGAGGTGTCCTTTGAAAAGATTTCACGAGAGGCACCCAAGGCTTCTGGAGATGGCCACCATTCTCCTGGTTTAGTGAAGATCACAGATTGTTGTTAGCCATAAAGCAATGCCAAACCTGAGTTTTTGCACGACTCCTCATCTCATGGGCTGTTGAGAAGGCTCTGCATTCAGTATATTTCAGTCCTGATGCTGTAAAATATGGGCTTGTGGAATATCCTTTTGGACTATGATTGCACTGTCAGATTCTCAGGTGTGCCACTTTGCTTTGAGATAGCCTTAAGACCTCTGGCCCACCAAGATTTTGGCTTCTACTGCAAGGGACATTTGGAACCTTACCATGAGCACAAAATAAAGCAGCATTCATTGGCATCTATGAGGCCCCAACAGATTCTTCGTGAAAAAACATCAAATGAATATGGACTTTAAATACTGATCGGAGTCCAGGGTCACATATGACAGCAGTTTGGGTAGACCTCTGACTATAGCTCCCCACGAGAACAAAAGAACTTCAAACTTTCCCCAGCCAAAAGATTGATAACAGCTACAAAAGCTCTGTCATAAAACAGACACATGCACTTCAGATGTAGTGATCAAAAGTCAGCTGACCACTCCCATCGGTATAATTGAACTGTACTACAGGGTAATATTTTGTTAGTGTTCCTAATAGGGTGCCAGAGAAGTGAATCACTGACCATAAATTAATTAAATAAATGCTAATTTCAACCATTACCTGAAAGGTTATTCTTCCATAAAGTGTTGATCATTCTCAATACAAAAGAATGACAGGTTTTGGTAAGGTGGGGGGAGTCTAATTACATCCAGTGCTGCATGACTTCACAGAGCAAAGCTTTTCTTTAAGATCTTAAGACCACCCGCAAGCATAACACATGGCCTGGAACCTGAAAAGAATATCTGAACAGGGGCTTCAGCAGAAGGATGGGGGGGGAGTTTTACTTGGGAATATGCAAATGTTAATTTTTATTTGATCCCACAGAAACAAATTATTTGTTTTGTCTGATTATTTAATCATTTGTGCACATTGGCGAGGGTGAAGGGCTCGGTAAAATCTAGATAAACAAACCTTAAAACTTCATGATACAGGAGGATTATTTAAGTATGCAAGGCTGTTGCAATAGTCACATTTTTATACTTTCAAATACTGGGGCTGTTCAGGAACAGGAAAAAAAGCACTTTGTTCTACTTGATCATCTCATCAAACAAGGCAAAAAGAATAAAAGTTGTGAGGCAAGAATAAATGGGTATGATCTAAATACATATTTGTGTTACATCTAATACAACCAGCATCATAGATGAACAAGATCAAATAAATGGTAAAACCTGACAAAGAGAAGAATAGATGGTATGTGGAGCCATCTGGTTTGGAGGACACCCAAATCTGTCTGAATCTGCAAGGCCAAACTACCAGCTATTCTAAGATCCTCCATTCCAAGAGTGGTCTAATACGCAACTGCACAATCAGCTTCTCTCACCATCACGTTGGCTGCAACTTTTTTGTGCAATTAAGTAATTTATTCCTTTCTTCATCCTCCTGATTCTAATGAATCCAAGCCACAAACAAGCCCCAGTTGCTCCTATTCAAGGAGTCTGATTGCATCTGGCAGTAATTGCTGAAAACCCTGAAGAGGAAAGAGAGAAGGAAAGCACACTGTTTGTGGGGGGAATAGGTGAAGACCTGCCTCTCTTGACCTATAATACATTAGTGTCAGTGAACATTTGGCAGCCTTCAGATGATTAGCAATGAAGATGAATCAAGCAAAAAAAGAGGTAGAAATCTGCCTCATCTGAATCACCAGAACTGCATAAATTTGCATGTTGATTAGCTGTTCTTTTGTCTGTGTTCCTAATTATTATGACACATTATGTCTTCATCATGCAAGATTCTGATCTGTCTTGTTCCAAATGCATGTAGAAAAAAGTGCTGTTTATTGATTCAACATGTAACTTTCATTTTTATGTTTGCTTTAATTAAATACATATTTGATTGCCTTTGAGTGGTGTCTCAGAGATTTTTTTTAGCTCTTATTTATTTCATCTTGTTGACAAACAAACAGGTTACCTTTCTTTATTATTTTCAGCTCACTGACTGATTAAAAGCACACGCCCCCTCCCTGCTCTCACACCAAGCTTCACTTCTTTGTAGAGAAAGGATTCTCAAAAAACAACAAAAAGCCCCTTTAGATAACAAAATGAGGCTCTAAGCATGCAGGATAGCTACAGTATCAAAAATAATTGCTAGGAACTTAATGTTATGATAGCAAAGAAATGCTTGTATTACAACGTCAAGGTAATTTTCTTACACCATAGAATTCTTAGCAGTAAGGCTAAAAAAGTCCTTCGATACATAGCCCCTCTGCTTGCCAGGATTACTCACTATGGTCTAGGTCCTACTTCACTGAAGTTAATTGCATTTTTGCCATTGACTTCAATAGGAACAAGATTAGGTCACATGGGCCTGGTCCAAAGAAATCTGAAGCACGCACCACACCGCTTCTACAATACCATTGTTCAAAATCTTTTCACTCTCTTTCTCCTAGCTGGGATGTTTGGAATGGAAATCCGTTTCCTACTAGAATTTGTTTGCCTTCATTACTTGCATGGTTATTACAGGATAGTTCATGAGTTCTGGGTGATAGCACTGAGGGAAATGAAATTTCCATAGGTCTTGGGTTTCTTTCCTTAAAATAAAAATTGCACACTTTGAGAAAGTTTCAGGAGACAACCAGATAAATAGTTACTTGAACTTGGTGGATAGTTATTTAATATGGAAGACAAATTTTGGGCTGATCAGTCTTTCTTGCCCCCCTTCAAATTTAAAACACGTGAAAGATTAGTTTTAAACTTAATTTTACTAAAATCTACCCCTTGATTTTAAAAAAAAGTAAGTAGCCCATCAATATTTTCTCAAGCAGTGCTGGAAATATGCTAGTCAGTATACAAAAGTTCAACCAAATCGGCCCTGATAAAGATGCTTGAGGGGGAAATAAGCTGTACAGTCAAGCAATTCATTTAGCCTTTATTTTTAATCATTACAGTATTCCAAAACAAAATGAGATTTGAAATAACATAATGCCTGTCATTATTCACTGCTAATGGCATATGATTGGCTACAAGTGTAATCAGTTGCTTGGTACCCAATAATAGTCTTGAAATATGGGTAATGTAAATCCATATTCATGTACAATAATATCAAAATGTTTACAAAACACACATGAAACCCCTGAATATAAGGCTTGGTCACAAACCCATGGAAACAAGGAAAGTGAACAAAGAAGCATTTCCCTTCACTGATTAATACCTTTATTTTAAATGCTTTTGCAATATAGATTACTTCCACCAAAATCATAGAATATCAGGGTTGAAAGGGACCTCAGGAGGTCATCTAGTCCAACCCCCTGCTCAAAGCAAGACCAATCCCCAACTAAATCATCCCAGCCAGGACTTTGTCAAGCCTGATCTTAAAAACCTCTAAGGAAGGAGATTCTACCATCTCCTGAGATAACCCATTCCAGTGCTTCACCACCCTCCTAGTGAAAAAGTTTTTCCTAACATCCAACCTAAACCTTCCCCACTGTAACTTGAGACCATTACTCTTTGTTCTGTCATCTGGTACCACTGAGGACAGTCTAGATCCATCCTCTTTGGAACCCCCTTTCAGGTAGTTGAAAGCAGCTATCAAATCTCCCCTCAGTCTTCTCTTCTGTAGACTAAAAACCCCAGTTCTCTCAACCTCTGCTCATAAGTCATGTGCTCCAAGCCCCTAATCATTTTTGCTGCCCTCCTCTGGGCTCTTTCCAATTTTTCCACATCCTTCTTATAGTGTGGGCTCCAAAACTGAACATAGTACTCCAGATGAGGCCTCACCAATGTCGAATAGAGGGGAACGATCACATCCCTCGATCTGCTGGCAATGCCCCTACTTATACAGCCCAAAATGCCGTTAGCCTTCTTGGCAACGAGGTCACACTGTTGACTCATATCCAGCTTCTCATCCACTGTAACCCCTAGGTCCTTTTCTGCAGAACTGCTGCCTGGCCATTCAGTCCCTAGTCTGTAGCAGTGCATGGGATTCTTCTGTCCTAAGTGCAGGACTCTCACTTGTCCTTGTTGTACCTCATCAAATTTCTTTTCGCCCAATCCTCTAATTTGTCTAGGTCCCTCTGTATCCTATCCCTACCCTCCAGCATATCTACCACTCCTCCCAGTTTAGTGTCATCTGAAAACTTGCTGAGGGTGCAGTCCACGCCATCCTCCAGATCACTGATAAAGATAGTGAATAAAACCGGCCCCAGGACTGACCCTTGGCGCACTCTACTTGATACTGGCTGCCAGCTAGACATGGAACCATTCATCACTACCCATTGAGCCTGACAATTCAGCCAGCTTTCTATCCACCTTATGGTCTATTCATTCAGCCCATACTTCTTTAACTTGCTGGCAAGAATACTGTGGGAGACCATATCAAAAGCTTTGCTAAAGTCAATATTCATTGAATTACTTTCTCTTAATGAAAATCCACCTATTCAATCCTCTAGGTACATGTACAATCTTTATAAAACTACAAATTTTTAGGACCCAATATCCAAAATCAAAAAAGACACCAACTTCCAAATTTCCAGCAACACTCACCCCTCTATCCAGTCTTTTACAATGGAGAAAAAGATTTTGCAACATGATCTGAAGTTCAACAAATTCAGCTTCTGGTGAATCAAAGGAAGAGTAAGGAAGCCAACTTCATAACTAAATGACGTCCCTCCTAAAATACTCCAGCCTCTTCATAATTAAAGCAGGGGAGGGAACTGTTAGATTGGTGCCACTGTTGACCTTAGTTTCCACAATATAACAATCTTCAGTATAACCAGGTCTATCCTGTTTAATAAAGCTTTAAAAGGATAAAATCAGCACCTCAGATTGCATCCAAAAACCAACTAGAATCAAGTGCAAATCACAGGTAGAATGAGCTCTCTGAGAAATTTTCATTAACACGTTGCCATGTGAAAGCACTAACTTCAGTGGGTGCATTAAGATACAGCTTTATGTAAAGTGCACTGCAGAAATTCAGTCTTGAGGTAACAAAGGTGTGGATCATGGAGAGGTTCTACATCTAGATAACAATACTGCAACCTTCCAGCCAAGTGTAGATGTTAAAAAGCACTCTTGACCACTGCCACCATCTGGATATCCAGTAGCAACAAGAAGCATAGATTGCAAGCCCCAGTAACAAAACGCAGGAAAATTGAGAGAACTGATATAATCTCCACTAGTTCTTCCGGTTGTTTACCCAGCATTCCAGCATGACTTTAGTTTGTCTTGATTGAGTGTTATCTATTTCACACTCATCTAAATCCCAAGCCCCAGCAAGACATGGCATAAACCAATCAATCACATCATCCACATATCTGACATAGTGCAGGACATAGCACCTTGCCTACATATTGAACAGTAGGGGCCAAAGGATAGAACCCAATGGTGAGGATATAAATGAGCTCTTGTGGCAATGATTATTCACCCAACATTAGCCTGAAACTTATCAGCAAGAAAATGACTATTTGGGTGTAACTCAGTCTATCCCTGCCAGCACCAGCCATGTTTCACTGCCATCTCAAAGTAAAGGTATTAAAGTGAAGTTGATACCTCTAAAAGAATCATAAAAGATGCTTAATGTTCATTCAGTACCAGAAGGAGCTTGCTGATCAATGAAACCATTGTAGTCTCCATACTTCACACTACTCTGAGCAGCACTAGGGAATGTGAAGATTGCCGGTATTACTAGGTTTACACTCATATACCACCTTAGTAACATTTCTGGAAAAGGAAGATTAGGGGTGGAGTGACAGTGGTTGGGATTGTTAAGAGATGGTTTCTCTAGTAAAGGCCTAGCAGACAGACACTTCCTTCAGAGAAGCCAGTCCCTGCTCTTCTGATAAAAGCATCCTCCCTACTCACAAGTCAGATGTCTATTCACAAGATTTTAATTAGCCAGGAGGGACACTGGAGTGAAATTTTTCAGCTGATTTTTTTTCAATGGAAAAAAAATATACAGATTTGGCGACACCAAAATATTTTATGAATTTGTGCCAGCTTTGCCAAATAATTAATTTAACAAAATCCAAAAAAATGATACAACTTGCTGCTTCAAAATCCCCTTTAATTTTATTTAAAAAAATAAACACTGTAAAAAAATCTGAAATCAACACAAAGTGTTTTGTTTGGAAGATGAACAAAATGTTTTGTTCAACCCAAAATAAAATTGTCCCTGCTATTTGATTCACTGAAAATTTTGTAAAAATTTGGTTTCAAATTAATTTAGTACTCATTTTTCACAATTGCCAGTGAACCAGTTAATCAGATAGTTTAGGCTAACTCACATGTGGAACTTGCCTCAGCATCAGTGAGAAATCCTACTACTCAAAAAGACAACACTGCATATTTGTTCCATCCAGTAATGTTCTACTCCCAAAAGTAAGAGCCCTGTATATATCTGATCAAACTTGTCTTCACAGTATCATTAGAAACTTCCAGAGTGAGAAATACCGTGCCATTGAATGGAGACAGCAGGAATTCACCAACAGGTTTTGCTGATCATGGTTCTCATAGCACCTATTGCTAAAGCAATAAACCTTTTTGCCGCGAGTTTAACTTGAAGCACTCAATGTGTCTTCCATCACACTTCCATCTGCCTCAACCCACTCCAGGACCCAGATGGCCGTGAGGATGAAGCCAGGGAAGAAGGCAGTTGGGAGATACCATGCTCCCATAAATATGGGCAAAAGATTGTCTGACAGTTCTTGTAACCCTTTGCCTCCAGCATGAGGGAGTCTTTCTAGTGCTTAGTTGGGTGCCAGTTTCCAAACACCATCAGCCTGTTAGCCACTTGAGCACTCTCTTCTGGGATCTGATAGCCATACCTTTGCCTTGTCATTTAACAGTTGGCGCACCCCAGTCCCCGGCCTGGAATATCCAGCTCCTGACACTGGCTATTCACAGAATTATCAGTTCCTCTGTTCCCAAAAGAACAGCACACACCAACTTCCATGATTTAACTCACAATTAGCACATTGCTTAATATCACAGCACTTAGATATCTTTATAGTGAAAATAAGAATAAGTTTATCATCAAGATTCAGGTGATCATGATTAAAGATCCTGGAAACAAATAGTTACATATCAAACAAAATAACAACGCACTTTTTTCTAGAGACTAAACTTAATTAATAGGTTAACTGCCTGTCTCAAGAAGTTTTATCTCACCTATGTCTTCTGTTGCATTTTCCACCAAGACTGGCTATGATACTATTTTCATAAATGAAAATGTGTTGTCCATTTATCTCCTAGATGCAAGAACAAGAGGTGTCTTCTTTGCCTTCCAGATATACTTCCAAAGTTCATTCATCCTTGCTCACAGACAGGATTACCACCCGTGGTTTGTTTTTCTGTGTGCTCCTTCCCTGTTGACTTCACATCTCTTTGTTAACATTTGACATCATATGTAAATGTGCATCCATTGTGTTAGCTTACAATGCTTAATTTACATTCTGACAGAGAGATAGGTAAACAAACATCTCTTGTCTGACAGAAAATATTTTTTTTGTCATCTATCCAGGTGACTAACACCATGATACACACTACAAGCGCCTATTTTCAGTATATCTATGTAACTCTTTACATAGTATCTGCATATACATATATTTCACAAAGATATTCATAACCAGGGTGACACCAGTTTTCATTTGAGGCCTCACATTCTTGGGCAAACCAGAACATACATACCAGAATCAGGATATACTTGTGAACTTCTGTGTTCCCTTGTTAGTTGGCATTAAGAGGTTATTGGATCATATTTCCCATCTTACAATAATGCAATAAGGTCAGCCACTGGCTGATCCATAGGCATTGGGTCATAACTCTAGACAGTGTGTCCAACACTCTATCTACCTTTAACATGTATAATTTCCATGTCATACAAGTGGTGCTCCAGTGTAGTAGTTTGGAGTTGCTATCTTTTGCTCAGTGTAGCTATGCCAATGGAGAATAGTCTGTCAGGACCCTCAATTTTCTGTTAAACAAATAAGGCTTTAAACTGCTCGACTGCCCACAAAATCACATCACATTTTTTTTATAATAGAACTCTGAACAGAGGGTGCAATTTTTATTTAAGAAAGCAACAAGAAGCATCTTGTTACTTTCCCCTGGGTGCACCAGTTCTGTGCCGAGACCTTTGCCGAATGCATCAGTGCACAGTTCAAACATTTTGTCAGAATCTGCACTGGACAGAACAGGTTTGTCAGAAAAGTTTTGATGAGAGAAAGAAAATCCTTTCTATCTAAGCCTTTACCCATGGTGTTTTATTTGGCTTTGTCTTTTTGCACACGTCTGCAGTAGCAGAAACGAGGTCACTGAAACTACGTACACACCGGTGGTAGTAATTAGAAGATTGCTATGTCCCACTAGGCTCAGTCCCCATCTCGACCCACCAAAGTCACTCAAAATTCTTACCCACAATCCTTGAGAGCCTTCTCCATGGCTGCTCACTCCCCAGTCCCACCCCCTAGTCCTCACCTCCTGAGGTTCCTCAATACCCTCAGCAAAATCCCCTTTCCCTTCCCTATCCTGGAACTTGTCTGTTTGGTGACGAGGTAGGTTGTGCTGGGCTAGCCCTGCACTTCCTACAGTGTCTGCTCCCTACTCACATGCCAGCGATGCACAGCACAAGAGCAGCAGAAACTTCACTCTGCAGAGCCAACCCAGCCACAGTGCAATCTAGAACAGAGAAGATGCTAGCCCAGCGGGGCCCTGTGGCAGCTTGCTGAGGTTTGATTACCCAGACTGGACAGAACAGAGTCATCATGGCTGTACACAGAGCAGCCTAAATACAAGCCTGTCACGCCTAGCAGTTAACCTGGACCTGACAGGGAAGGAACAAAGTCTGGCTGTAGATTTGCATACAGACATTACAGCGCATTCAGGATCGACACTGACACTGAATATAGTACGCCTGTTCGACTAAAGGATCTCTATAGGAGCTACACCTCCCAGGCCTTTCAGCATGAATATTGTACTCTCATTTAAATTCTGGTTTTATACGTTGTATTCTGTGTATTAAACGAGTTTCTAAAAAGATGCTGACAAACCATTTGGCCTTTAAATTTGTGTATTCTTGTCTGGAATGTGATCCCAAATCCAGCGAAGGCATTTTTCAAACTGATCCTTCAAGCACTGCATTTTGTTTTTAAGGAGTACTTACAGTAAATTCTATATCTAAATACTGAGCCAAGCGGACCTAGCTACGCTTCTGGAATCTGACAGGCTCCCAGCAGAAGCTGGTAAGACATGCAGGCCATACCAAAAGGAAGTGTGTGGAAATCTGTTACCATACAAAAAATCATATAGTATAATGCCTATTTATGTTAAGCATGAAAGCACTCTGCTGCAGAGCAGTGCTTGCTGAACTTCTAATTACATTACAATGGCACCAGTCACTTGTTAGGAAGAAACTCGCCCTTCCCTATGGTCAAATCCTGAGTGTTTCCAATCCTGTGGCAGTTACTTAATATTCAACAGAAATGAGTTTTGTAGCGCAGTTATATTTTTTAGTAATTTCAGGAAACTACAATGTTCTTTATCTTCAGGAGAAATTAAAACCAAGTCTACACAGAGATTTTGTACTGGTGTTATGTCAGTAAAGAGTATAATTTTTTTTTTTTTTGGTAAACCGATATACTTATGCCTGTATGGCCTCTAATGTTGGCACAGTTATACAGATACCTTATCCCAGTATAGCTTATTCTTTTTCCCATATGGGAATATATACCAGGATAACACACCTTTATAACAGTATAATCACATTTGCTCCATGCAGATTATATTGCTTTAACTATATGGATATAATTAAAGTGGTACAACTTGCATGGATAGGCAAGAACTTACTTAAAGTCACAGGAACTACCTGCATCCAGTGTTTCTCATTAAGGAAGATTATATAAACTGAAGGACCTGCCATCTCCAGCAGTGCAGACATCTGGTGTAAATCAAGAGCAGATATCCTTCGAAAACAGAAATGCCACTCAAGACCAGTTGATTTTGGTGCTGGAAAGAACGTTAACTGAACTAACGGCCAAAGAGGCAGGAAGATATTATAGAGTAGTCTTGTGCTAAAGACACAGGACAGAAGTTAGAAGATCTGGATTCTATTCTTGGTTTGGCTACCAGAGTTGGGTAGGAAATTATTTTCTTGTCCCGAGAAAGTTTCTGAGAATTCAAAAAACAAAAAAAAGAAAATTTCCATTCCAATTCAGGATGAAAATTCAGAATCTCAAAAAAAATTGTGAACTAAAACTTGAAAATAAAATCTGTTGAGGTCAAAACATTTTGAATTTAATTTTCTTTTAAATACTATAGCTTACATTCCAAAACTAAAAGTTGTTTCAAACCAGGGAAAAATTTTAACCTGTGAAAAGTTTCAGTTTCAATTAAACTGAATGAAATTTCAATGAAATTTGCATTTTCGGATGAAAATCATTGTGTCGGCTGCATCCTCTGTAAGTCTACCAAATCACCTAACATCTCAGTTCTCCACTTTGCCCAAATATAAAGCAAACTGGAGAATACATGACTGTTGTGAGGCTTAATCATCATTATATGTATTATTTTGTTCCACCAGTGTCCGAAGTTCCCATCCAGGATAAGGGCACCATTGCACTAGGCACCATACAACCACATAATGAAAGACAATTCCTGTCCCTAATTGCAGGCTAAACCTACAAGACTGTTCAAAGGTGAGGAAAAGACGCAAACATACATATGTAGGGTGGTGGATGGCAAAGGTCATGCTAGTTCCCATTCTTAGCATCCAGGAAATTACAAGTTATATTCTCACCTCTTTGCCTGACTGTCCAAGATTTTGAACTGCACAAAGCAGTTATTACTGACCAAGGCCTCATATCCCACCCGAGGGGGCAATTATAAGTCCACCCTATTCTACCTCGATTTTTTTTGTGGCTGTTCTGAGCCTCCCCCAGAGAGATCGTAGACAAGGCCTAGTCTGCAAATGGACCCAGGCCCGCATCTTTTACCTCCAGACCCTCCTGTGACTCATACTCCACAATAGAGCATCTACTGTCTCTATCAGCTCTGATAGGACCAGGAGCTGTTTTACATCAAACTGAGGCATCTCCCCCAAGTCCACTTAGAGCTGCCAGTCTTCAATCAAGACTTCCTCGAGACTTGGAAGCTGCTCTGAGAAGCCAGGTTTTCTGCTCCCTCCCTTTTGTTTGAAGCCCTGCTGATAAACCCCATCTACATGGCACCAAGCTAACAGTTGGACATAGCGGGTGTTCCACAGAGCTGGAGACCTCCTAGATTATAAGCAGCAGGATTGGGTAGACCTGGGCACGCATGGGTCTGCCCAGTGCTTGCTTCTCCCATTGTATGATGTAGGAGGTAAAAGTTGCCTTGTCCTCTTTTTCTCTCAGGTTTCTCAAAAGAGTGCCCTCTTCTCTGAGCACTCTGGAGCTTGGTATCAATGACCTTGTCCTATGAGTATCCACTGACTCATTTAACATCTTCTGGGGCAGTGCATGTTGTCTAGGTTTCTCTGCTTGATATCACCCATTGCTTTCACCTTATTACCTTCCTGCGCTCTTTTGATTTGTTCCAAGCAAACAGCTGACCCCATTTTCCTTTGGGACTCTCTCCTTGAGTGGGAAGTCAGTTTTGCTGATGACAGCAGGTCACTAGGGAACTCCAAGCCATTGATCAAACAGGCCAGTGCCCTTCACCAGCACTAAATCCATACCAGGGTTTTTTAAAAGTCAAGTTTATGAATACACACACATTGAAAATATGCAAATTATCTCATTAAATTATTTGCATAAACATCACATGGCTCAGCACAAAACCTGAATCATAGAATATCGGGGTTGTAAGGCACCTCAGGAGGTCATCTAGTCCACCCCCTGCTCATCCTCCAGATCATTAATGAAGATATTGAACAAAACCGGCCCCAGAACCGACCCTTGGGGCACTCCACTTGATACTGGCTGCCAACTAGACATGGAGCCATTGATCACTGCCCATTGAGCCCAATGATCTAGCCTGGCAGACTGCTTTAAATGTATTGTATGGAAGGTGGAGTAAAATGCTCTGAGATCTTCTGAGGGAAGGTGCTATAGAAATAAAAATAATATATCATTTGTTCGAAAAATCATTTCAAATGGTGATTTCCCCTTCCCTCCATTTTATGGGGAACACTCCACATGGATCTTCACCTTTAGAGAGAGTTCTTCTGCAATCCAGCTCATTGTTCTGCCTTCACAAAGGCTAGGCGATATTAACTCCACAGTTACAGCACTCACGTAATGAAAGGTTTGGTTGCCTCTGGAAAGAATGCCTCTTTTGGTCACAGATTATTGTTCGTCATATTCCTTTGTTTGCCATTGTTAATCTCTGTAGTCATTCTCGTAGATAAACAAACAAGTGAAAAGATGCAATGAGGTGTAAGAATAGATTTGCACAGGGCAGACAACTGAACATTTAATTTATTTACCACTCCTAACAGATACCTGGGGTGACATTTATTAATAAACGGCATTATCAGGTGTCTGATATGTAGCTCACAGAAATTAATTACCCAGCCCATGGTAAAACCATAACAAGCCTGCAGTGCTGTAACGTTTGTGCTAATTGAAAATGAGATAAGTGCTGTGGGTGCAATTTGCATTCAATGCAGTGTATTAATTATCTTCAGTTCTCTTCATGATAAATATACCTGACTGAATCACTCTGCTAATTTACTGGGTAATAGAGTCATAAGTGGATTCCCTTAGGTGACCAACTAAAAGGAGTGGGCTCTTTGCAACATCAAGGCCCGAGTACTTAAATCGGTTAGCAAATGTTATAGGATTTTCTTCCAGACTGAGTTGAAAGTACACACCAGCACACTCTTTTATCGCCAGTGTTCAATATGAAATTTTTTTAAAACCCACATTCCTATTTCATAAAGGTAAACAGGATACATTTCAATCCACTAATGACATGCCACAAAGCTTGATGTTCTCTTCCCCAGGAAGGGGGCTCTTTTTCCTCCCTAATCATTTCACTGCCAGAGTATCTTGGGTTTAGTTAATAAATTAATTGACTCTTGTAATACCAGTAGGGATCGGGAAAATACAGCTTTAAAGATACTGTGTAGTTCCAGTACATGAGGGCACTAATTGTTCCACTCTCACAGACTCTGATTTGTATGGGGATCAGGTTACAGAACCAATATGTGCTCAAGTCAAAGCTCCATGGTACCATACCATTAAGAATAATGCTTTTGTACAGGGGCCTGAGAATACAAAAAGCTCTTTGCTAATACTCGTCTTTTTAAACCAGAGTTGATGCATTGTCTAAGGCAACAGCTTACATCAGACATGCCTGCTGTCCTTCGATCACTCTCCTTCTCATGGTTTTGGGTAGCCTAAATTTATCATTCACATTGGAGGTGAGGTTAATAATTTAGGCCTCAAATGCATGAACAAGGAGCAGTGCATTGCTCTGTTGCCCCTGGAACAGACTCTGAGTCATAATCTGCCTTCCCAGTTCCCCCTTGCTCCAAAGGGAAAATACACTGCACCACATCTACACCTGACACGCATCCATATCAATGCACTGATTTAGCTATGGTAGCTGGCACAGTGGAGGAGATACAGCCAAGGGTCCACCCACTTCCTACCACCTGGAGGGGAAGAAGAGAGTAGAAGCCCCCTTGGGGTTGCTCTCCCACCTGTGATAAAAGTAACCAGAGGAAGGGGGTGACATCTGCTCCCATATGAGCCAGGACCCCTAATTTTGTATTTATGATGGAGCAGATATTTTACAAGCTCTCCAGTGCTTTGGCAGACCTCTCATGCCAGCTATGGGGTATGCAGGACCAGTTTGCAGCAGGAACTAAAATATGGCAGAGAAAGACTAATTCAGTACAGGAGGAAGCGGTTCACTTCTTAAAAATAATGTCCCCAATTGCAGGGCAGGTGGAGAGAGCATGCAGAATTTTTTTAAAAAAAAGTCACCTTTCAACATGTCATTTAAACTCACAGGTGATATGAAGAGGAAGCCCTTGAAGCAATTGTGATTTTTTTAAACTCATCATCCACCAATGTAAATTTCTTTCAAAATTTTTTTGCATCCTCACTAATGTTCCCTCTGTTTCTGCCAAATCAAAATAGAAAATAAATCAGTTCCAAAATAGAAAAGAGTGACCTTTCAAAGCTATTTATTCAGCTTGTGAATTAAGTCTATGACAGTGATCCAGTGACACCTAAACTGACAACCATTAAATCACTCAGATCATTTCCTTATTCTCTGTTAATAAATGACAGTGAAGTATAACGTAAGAAAAGTCTTATGTTTCTCACAGCACCTAATGCTGTCACCGCAGTGGGTTATATTGGCTGAATTATTTGGTTCAGATGAGGATCTAAAATCAGAAATTAATTTTCTGGAGCCTCGCACTTTCCTCCCCAGTGTCTAGCGAGGGAGGGAGACCAGTTTTGTGGTTAAGGGGCACGTCTGCCAGTGCAAAACTTCTCAAATTGACATATCCAGGGGAGGATCACTCCAATCCAGCATAGCAGACCCCACACCATAACCCTTCCCTGCATCCCAGCAGCCTTCTTTGGGGCCACTGGTACCCTGCATAGATTACAGCTGTCTTCAGGCTGCCCTAATTCATGACTGAGAATAGACTGGCCTACGGGCAGCTCCGGATTTAGGGAGTGTAAGTTTTGCTTAAAACCATCTATACACATAACCCATCCCCTGAGTTGTGCTGTGCAAATCTCAGATCTAGCCAAATCTCTAGGGCACATAATTTACACATTCAAAGTATGTGAATTTTTTTTTTTTTAGGAGAGGTAGTTTAAGAGATCTGCATATATAACTTCTCACCATTAAAAATAATGCCTATGAGGTTTTTAATCCCTAAAACAAACAAACTGTCACTGGGTGACACCAGCATATTATCAATAGTGACATCTCTCATTAATAGTCGCTTTTTAAAAAGCCTCCTTACCGATTATATTTAACTCCTTTACGTAACAACACATCATGAACATAGCAATCACCTGAACTGGAGATTTTGCCCGCCAATGGAGGCATAGCCAAAGTCAACAACAATGCAATAGATAGCACTACAGCTAGTCGAAGAAACTTCAACAAATCCCTATTCTGTCTGAATATGCAGCTCAATCAAATTTGGATTAGAAATAAGGCTGATTTCACCAGCATTTCATTGAGAAAGGAAAAGTTCTGACAATGTTGAATCATCCCATTTTGACATTGTCAGAATAAAACATTTTGATATTGTGTTTTGAAATGACTTTTTGTAAACAAAACTAGTCAAAATCAATTCAAAACAAAAAAATGTAGAATTTTCCTTCAGAGAATTTCAAAATTATCAGGTTTTGTTTTTATTAAGGACAAAACAAAATTTCAAAATCCTTTGTAAAATGAAATTTCCAGTCTCTGCACAGCTCTAATACCCTCAAGAAAGAATTAATAAAATACATAATAAATAATAATAATATATTGCTTTCCATCAGTAGATCTCAAAAAGCTTTACAAAAGGAAATCTATTTTAGAGAGGGAGAAACTGAGGCATAGGGACATGACTTGTTCAGGGTCACCTAGCAGTCCAATGGTACAACCAGGAATAAAATCTCAGAGCACTGGCCTGGTATCCAGGTGACCATCTACTAATCCATACTATTAATGCTACTTATAAGGGAGCTAAAGTCTCTCTCTCTCTCTCTCTCTCTCTCTCTCTCTCTCTAAAAGAAATCTTATCTTGCATAAAACAGGACACATGGTACATTGGTTAAAAAAGAAAAAAAGCTTAGCAAAATCTTTACTTTTAGTATGCAGCACGTTTGTTAAATAGGCATCCTAATGGTGCTAGAGTCTCTAAAAACAGAGACCTGAAACTGCTGCTGTATACATTATTACTCATTATCTACCAACTGCAAGAATGCTGTGCTAAAACTAACTCAAAACACCTCAGGTAAGGTAATTGCTACTAATGGATTTGAAGTGTGTAGAATTGAGCATTATTACCCAATCACCACATTCTCGAAGCGGTGAAACTGTTGGATATTGCAGGTATGAGGCTCACTCGTCTCTCAATCATGGGAGAAATTTGAGAAAGAGGGCAAGCTCTCTTTCATTCTGCATTGAGAAGACAGATTCAACAACAAGGCAATATTACAGCAGCCTCTTTGCACCTCTGTGGCTAAGATGGGGTCAGTAATTGCTTTCTAAGCAACTGTTTTCAAAGCTTTGGAAAACATCTGCAACAGTTAGCTCCAGAATCAAATCTCGCAGGGAAGATCCAATCACAAGATATTATTTTTTCTACTACTCATACATTTAAAGGAAACAATGGTTCAGTAGGCCTCAAAAATAGAGCTAAATCAAGTTAGACATGAGCTTGGGTGGCATATTCAGATCCTAATTTATGCCCCACTCCTACAAATTGCTCCACCTGAGTCTGTACAGAGGCTGTCTTCATCTGGACTCCATCTTAGTCCGGGGGAATGGTGCACAAATCAGTTGGCAGGTCTGGGGCTGTGGATCTGAACTTTTCCAAAGTCCATGTGTATTTGAAGCAACATGGTTTGGCTCATCTGCTAATACTGTACAAGAAGAAAAATTAAAATGCAGATTTACTAGATTTAGGTAGTTTTAGGTAAAGATGGATTCAATGTGGTTTTTTTAAAATCAAACAGTTTATTGGGATAAACACCCAAAAGCTCAGATGCCCATTTAACGCCTTGGGTCAGTATTGTTAGCCTGGAAATCTCAAAACAGAATGGTCTCCATATCATGACCCTTCATGGGCTGTCCTGGCCACAATTAGGAAGAGCAGGCATGTGTGGAAATTAGAAATAATGGGCTAAAAAATCATTCAGCCAAATGCTTTCAAATCTCAAATCTAAGGTTTAGTTTAGTTTAAGGGGTTCAAATACAATAATAAATTGCACCAATCTCAGTTTACCTTTTGACATTGGCATAAAATATTGTCACTTAATTATAAACAAAAGCTGGCCTAATACTATTCTCTAACAAATTTCAAATTCTTCTATCTTGGAGGAAAGAAATAAAAATAGCCAAGACTATTTTTAGAGGCTGCTTCTGTGCAACTAAAGAGAGCACAAAGACATGTCTTAAGGGTGCTTATTATATATCAAATCTTATTCACCTGATTACTGTAACAGCTAAGGAGGCATATGCCTGAGCTAATCAATACAAGAGATGGATTTGAGTATCTTTATGCTGTTTGGAAGTACAGATCTGGATCCAAGGCTTCTCAGGTTGTTTGTCATTCGTCCTTCGAATTTGAAGAGGACCATGACATCACTGGTTGGTTTGGTTTCTGTGAGCACATGAGTGGCTGATCAGGCCAATTTGAGCTTTGAACTGTCTGTGGCACACCAAACAATAGATGCTACTTGATTAACAGCAGACATTCTGCTGTTGAGATTTATGCTGCTAGCACTTCTGCTCTGCCTTAGCAGTTCTCAGCTCATAGTCTGTAGCTGCAGTACAGATGAGGCTTCGCCATGTAGAACGATCATGAGCAAGATCTTCCCAAAACTCGAGGTCAGTGCTAAACACCTCAAGGATAAGTTCAGGGAGTCCCTGAAACATTTCTTCTGGCATCCCTGAGAGTGTTTTCCCTCCTTTAGGTTGCCATAAAAGATCACCTTTGGCAGTCACTCATCTGACTTTCTGGTGACATGGCCTGCCCATCTCATCTGTGATTTCATCAGTAGAATATGGATGCTTGGAATACCTGCCTATATGAGAACCTCAGCATCTGGAGCCTTGTCTTGCCATTTTATCCTCATCAATTTCCTCAGACAGCCCATGTGAAAGTGATTCAGCTTCATAGCATGGCATCTGTATACTGTTCAGGTTTCACATGCACACATCAGCGTTAGCAGCATGATGGCTTTGTAGACCTTTGGTTTTGTTTGTTGACTAATGCCTCTACAATCCCCCACATTTGCACGTAGTCTGCCAAAACTGTCACAAGCTGAAGAGAAATAGTCCAGACTCTGCTGCATGTCAGACTCAGATATGGCATTCAGGGAAGAGTCGTCAGCAAATAGAAGATCATGAACAGTCACTTCCTGTACCTTCATTTTTGCCTGTTATCTCCTCAGATTGTCTCCTCCTTTTTGCTGGTATAGTATCTGCTCCAGGTGCTTTACCATTTGACAGCAGGTCAATAGCTCTCACTGTGTCAGTCAGCATTGGGGGGACAGCAAGAGATATGTTGATCTCAGTCTAGGGCAGTCGATCAATTGCCTCCTCACTAATAGATGATTGTTTAGCTTCTCAGCTTGTGCCGCTCCCTCTCTATAGGGTATAACAATGGATCAAGGGTACAGGCAAACTGAAAATGAACCTTCTTCAAGAATCACTCACACAGAGAATAACTAAGTGCTCTAAAATCCTGGGATCTTCCAAGGACCCTAAGGAAGATACATTAGGAATACATTGGGGCATCTAATTTGCATGTTGAATTCCCACTGGCTCCTTTGAAATTCCCAGGCTGATCTTCCAGTTCACAGTCTATTTCAGATAGGCAGGGTTGGTAACACTGCCTATGATTAAGGTTGCCTGACACTTCCCATCACAAGGCCCTGTTTCCAGTTCTTTACAACTTTGACAAACCAACTGTTTGGGCTGAAATTTTTCATTCTGGGTACATGCCTTGGGCTGAAGTTATTTACCTATCTAGCTATCAAGTTTCAAAAATGGTTCAGCAGTTTCCAAGAATGAGCTTAGGGGAAAATACATTGTTTTGGCCATGCTAAAAAAAATTCTTATAACTATTTTGTTAAGAATCTCTAACACCTCCATGTTTCGGAGCAGGGATTTAAATTTTTATGGAAGGATGGCCTTTATGCCAGGGATGGATGTTTTGTTGCTCCTGTGGAAAAAACAAATTTGATCAAATTAAAAAAAACCAAAAAACCCTGCAGTTTGCATGAGCTCAGTGGAGACATGTTAGTGTTTGGCAGCTAAATTCTCCAGAGTTTCCAATCACATTAAGCACGGCCCATCCACAGGCTGCAGGGGCTAAGCATGACTTTCCCTGCAATTGCTCCTCCCAGCTGCTGCAGGCACTGTGGTGTTGGGCCCCAAAACTAAGCCCAGCGAGACTGTCTCTCCTGTGCTCTCAATACCCACTCTTCTGGTGCCTAGGCAGTATGGAGAAGATTACAACCCGAGTTGAATGCACAGGGGACAAGAGCTGAACTGGTGTGGGGTGGCAGCAAAGGGAATAAGTCTAAGGACAAGGAGCCAGGGTAGAGAGACGGGGACTGGATGCTTGGTGGTGAGACAGGGCAAAGGGAGGCTGGAAGCGTTGGTGGGGAGGGAAGACTTAGATCAGACAAGGAGTTGGGGAAGAGAGGAGAGAGTGGGAACCAATGGGCATGGGAAAAGAATGAAGATTGGGACTATCAGGCAAGGAGACTCTGCTGAGAGGGTCAAAGAGAGTGACTGGGAACAGACTGGACAACACTGAAACTCAGATGAAGAGTGCAGAGATGGAGACTGGGACTGGCTGGGTTAGAAGTCTGGGACTGGGATGAGTAACCAGGTAGTAGGGAGAGAGACTAGACCAGACTAGGCCAGGCTGGAGGGAACAAAGACAGAAGAGTTCGTGAGCACTAGAGAACACTCCCCTCTAGCACCTAGAATGGAATCCAGCATTCCTGAGTCTCGCCATTCCTCTGTTGTCAGCAAATATCTGTGAAACTCACCGGCAAACTAAGCGCATCATCCTCCAATAGACAACCTACTCCTGCTATCAGTTATTCCATTATCTCAAGTGACATCTGTGCTATACATCTAAATGTTCCAACTCTGCTGATGACTGTCAACATGACCCTCATGATGGAGAATTTCCATTTTTTTCCCAGTATATTTAAAACAAACTGGGGGAAGGAGAGGGAATTCCACGCCAGAAACGACATTGGAAGACCATTATTAAGGTTGCCAAGTCAAGCACTCAAAAATTAAGAAAAGCCCAACTTCAGGTTGCCCACGTAATGCTAATTTGCCCCCCTTGTGCATATACATTATGATACAGTCTTTATTTTCAGGATCAAATACTATTTTATCCACAGACCCCTGTCTCATTCAGTGCACAGGATGGACTCTTCTCTGAGGATGGCTCTTGGTAGTGCAGGGAAGGAGGTTGTTGTCTATAGGAACTTGCTTCATTCGTTGCAGAAGCTGTCAAGTGTGTGGTGAATGAAACGGGAGGAAGAGAAAGGATGCTGTCATGGTTAAAGCAATTGAATGCTGCCCTGGAGAATTAGATTCTACCCTTGCTTCTGCCACCGAGTTCCTGTGTGATGCTGGACAAATCACTTAACCCAGCTTTTCACAGGTAGTCACTATCTTTTCCTCATTTTCTGAGGGCCCAATTTGAGGCCCTGGGAATCTGATTTGCAGAAATGCTGAGCACTCACAGCTGCCACTGAAGTCAATGGGATCTGTGCTCTGAGCATTGAAGATGCCATATAACGTTAAGCTTCCTGAAAAATCAGGCCATAAGCATCTCAAATGGGGCACCTGGAATTCATGGCTGTTTGTATAGCCTTACCGTGCTTCAGCTCCCCACCTGTAAAATGACACCTCACAGAAATATTGTGAAAATAAATTCATTCATTTTTGTGAAGCACTTGGATATTGCATTGATAAGTGAACAATTCTATCTTCAGAGAAGGGTCTGAATAGCGTGCAGAAAATAAGGCCTTGGGCCACACTGAACAAGAAGAAAACAAAATATTAAATAACTTCCCACTGAAAAAATGAAAACAATTATCAAAACAAAACATGGCCATTCCAACAAAGTGAAAATCTCCATGGGAAATTTTCATTTTGGTCTAAGTTATCCACTTGCCTAACCCGAGGGGCTGCAGGACAGCAAGCACTGAAAACTTTTCATTTTTTGGTTTTACTTCTCCTCACCTCCATTTTTCCCTACACATTTCCCTTATTTTTCTCCACCAGAAGAAAAAAAGTAAATATAGGAGAGAATGGGAGAAGAGAGAATCTGAAACCACCAAAATATTCCAGTTTTCAGAAAAATCAAAACCTGCGTCAGTGTTTATTTTGTTGAAAATATGAAAATGTGCATGAACATTTGTTAACTAAAGGACAGTTTTGTTTTGTTGAGTTTTCATAGAAAATATATAGCATTTTCCAGACAATCCTACTCAGAACTACAGAACTGTGGGAAAACTGCTATTCTCTTTCAGCAACTGTAAAACAACCCAGCACTGTGCATGACTGGCACAGTTCCATTCCCGTCTGATAGGTAGGAGTTAAAATTAAAAACGATGTGTATGCTGTAAGAGAAGAAATGAAAGAAAAGTACCTTGGAGAGGCAAATTACCTAAAATGAAGGCCACAGAAATCGATCTCCAACAGGTGGATTCCCATTTCAAGTCTGTTCTGTGATTTCTAAGAGGCAGAGAAGCAATAATGTTGTGCTAATCTGCCATCAGTTTCTTCCAAAGTATTACAAAGGCTTCATTCTCTAAAAGTTGTGCATTCCAAACAGGTTGTGCATTCCAAACATACCCTACTGAGAGATGAAGTTCATTTGCACACACACCTTTCAGGCTGAAACTTTCAAACAGAAAGTGCCTAGTGTCAGGCATCTGAATGAGAGGCCTGAATTTTCAGAGGTGCTGAGTACTCCCAATTCCCAATGAAGTCAATGGGAGCCTTGCCTTCTCAGCACCTCTGAAAGCCGGCCATTTATTTAGGTGCCTGAAAAAGTGTATTTAGGTACCTAACTGGAGGACAAACCACTTCAAAAATTCTGACTGAAGACCTAAATGAGAGAACACACAAGCAGGTTTAATGAGAGATGGAAGGCATTTATTGAGACATGCAAGAGAAGATTCTGTATGGGGCCATGAACTGCATCTTTAAACTCAGGCAGTTGATTTCCAGTTTCATAGCATGATCCAAAGCTGTTTGAAATTAATATAAAAAAGGCTTCAGCTAAATTCAGTGGGTTTTGGATCACACCCTTGAAGATTGTCTAACCGTCTTAGCTTCAACAATTTACTCTGTATGCCACCCAAATCAATTTGCTAGGGAAAGATTTGAGTGTGTATGTATTTTGAACTATAAAAACGGATTAATAAAGAAGAAGTATTAGCTAATCATTAGAGCTGAGTGTGCCATAGAAGCAGTTAATAGAACTAATCTCTGAAGTCAATGACTCACAGCATGTGTTTGAAGTGAGTCAGTCATAGGTAAAAGCCAGCTGATTGTGAATGAGTGGGAGGAGCCAAATCTTTGGAATTTTTGCTGATAAATGATAAATACAGAGCTAGCTAGCAAGAGGCTCAATCTCAAGAAGACCTCCCTGACAGGAGTCTTCACCACAAAAGCAAAATGACCAAGTTGTGACAAGCACGCACCAGCTGCAATCAAACCAGTGCTGACCAGTTTGCATGCATTGTTCAGGACAGACTATCCCCAGCACCATTTCAGGAACAGTCATTAAATCCGGTCAAAATTTTTCCTTCAAAACTTATGAAAGCTTTCCACACAAAAACCAAAATGAAAAAAAAAATAAGATAAAGAAAAGAAAAAAAACGTGGCTGGTCCAACAAGCATGTGAACCTTTCTATGGCTATAAATGTACCACTCTGGAAATGGGAATACTATCTTCTTCTCTCACCTTTGTGAAGCTCTTTGAGCTCCTTTTAAAAAAAGCTCTCTGGAAGTAGAACACACAATTATAAAAACTGCAGCTTATGTTACACAGAACTTTTGAACCCAGGGATGACGCAATGGCCCGTTGCCAGGACAAAGAATATTTAACACCTCGTTTAACAACAGGTGTTACATGTTATGCGTCGGTGAGGTGTACATCACTGAAACCTAAAGACCCGCAAGCCAGTGGTACAGCTATGAACCAGAGCAGCCATAGAACAACAGAGCCATAAAATCCTAATTAGCTTCATACACTTGTTATGGACATTTTTATTTATTGACATGGTCAAATTAAGACGGCAACAGTATTTTTTATAGCCCCGAGATCAACATGAGAAAAGTTAGTATTAACGTTCAACCAGCTACAGTAGTTGGTCTCAACTACAGTCACATTAATATATTTAAAAGCTCAAAAGAAATTGAAGTTTTAATACACCTCCCTATCAGGTGAGAGAACCCAAGTCCTTAGCAATTACTCATCTTGTCTATCTGTTCCCAAATCATAGAAAATTAGCTACGGCAGCGGGAACAAAGAAAGCCTCATAGCATCTAGTATACACAGCCACAAGCCTGATTTCTGTGTACATGTGGCTGAAAACAGCCACTAAGGAAAGGGCTATTTTTAGTTACAGGAGATAGACCTGTGGGTTCCCACTCCTTGCTACCACCCCTAGAACTGACCGTTTTGAATGCCACAAAGTAGCAACCTAGGTGAAAACAAGTGTGTTATAGAGAAAATCAGGCCGAACTCACGGCTGGCTGACAATAGAAGTGATTGGTTGGTAAATTTAAATTTCCCATCTCAGAAGCTAACAATACTGCAACAATAACAACCAATCACAGAACATATGCAAATATTGGCATCCTAACTGGCTCCTCAACATTCTGAGCCAATGTGTACCCAAACGTAAGTATTCATCCTTTCTGTATAGCTTAGCAGTCCACAACAGTTCATGCCTGACCTCTTTTCAAATTGCCTCCCCTACATCAAGCCTTTACTGCCCATTTTGTCCGCTCCACACTTTCTTCCATGCTGCCCACGCCCTCTGCACGAAACCACCTCACTGAACTGATCTGTCCTTAACCTCTTACCTTTGAATTCCCTCTTCAAGATCCACTTCTTGTGCAATAGAAAAAGAAAATGTATGAACAATGTCTAGGTTTAAGGGCAAATGGAAATATTTTCAAAACAAATATCTGAAAAGGGTATATATTTTTATTGTCTCTCTCTCTCTCTCTCCACTTACCTTTGTATGTCATTTAACTGTTTAGACTGCAAGCGTTTGAGGCCAGGGACTATGCCATACACACATATACACACACAATGCCTTGCACAAGGTTTCAATCTTAACTAGGGTCCCTCGGTGTTACAGTAATATAAGTATTTTAAATTATAAAACAATATAAAATAGATTCTAATTTTATCTCTTCAAAATAGCTAATTCATGGACAGATTTCCAATATTACTATTTATTATTTGAACTACTGTAGTGCCCAGAGGCCCTAGTCAAGGATTCCATTATGTCTGAGCATCATACAGATTTTAAAAATAAGACGACAGTCCTTGCACCAGAAATCTACCAGTCTTGGGTTATGACAAGGCGTAAACTGGTGGTAGACTGACTGGGGGAGTAGAATGGGGTAGGGTGGAGTGACAGTGCAATGAACATGTTATATTAATGCAACTATTCAGGAGTGTATGTAATAAATATTGACATATTTTAAGTGAGCAAGATCTGTTGCCTCTTCAGGTATGAATGTTGATTTATACATTGTTCCTTTCACAAGCAAAGCACTTTACAGAATTACACTCTGGTTCTAGAGATTTACACCCATCACCAGAGAGGCAACCTCCACAGGAGTGGGTGAGATGTGGTGGTCACACTACACAACAGGTTACAGAACAAAAGTGAAGAGCACCTATTAATACGATAGGGAATTTCAGTGGCCAGACTAATTACACTTATTGTAATGCATAAAGGAAAAGGATCCAGACAGGGTTAGGATCTTGCATGGATAAATGGATTTGGGTTTGAAAGAAAGTACTATGAACAATAAAAACAAAGATTTTTAAAAGTAAGTGCCTAAAATTAGTTTAGGTTTCTTTGACACAATTGGAGCTGCTGGGAGCTCAGCATTTTTGAAAAATGAAATCACTTATTTAGGTGCCTAATATGGATGTAAGCACCTGAATTTAGGTGCCTTTTTAAAAATGTTTCCATTTTTTTCATAATTTTGGCCAACATAAGAACATTCTGCAAACCCCAGGGACTAGAAGTTGGTAGTGATCTGCCTATAATATTTGAACCAAACTACCAGAAGCACATGTTTCCATGTAAATAGTTATAGCATATGATGGATGTTTGTTATGCCATTTTTATGGCAGCAGGGGTAACATTTTCAAAAATGCCTTAGGAAGTTAGAAGCACAAGTCCCATTTTCAAAAAATTATTTAAGAGTCTTAGTTTATTATACTTATTATTATACTTATAATAGTATTAGTAGTATACTTATAAATAGTATACTTATTATACTTAGGCTCCTAAGTGCCTTAGTAACTTCTGACAATGAGACTTGGACTCCTTACTCATTTAGGTGCTTTTGAAAAGTATACCTAGGTCATATTCCAGACACCTACTGCAGACTGGAACTCGAGGAGATAGCAAAGACTCTTTTTGGGGTACTATGGTTCACTTAAGTTTACACACCCAATGCAAAATACAACCAAAAGCAGTTTTCACTTTGTTTCAGCAGCTAGTAAGCCTGGAGCTCGGAGATGTACCTGAGAAGGAAAGTTTTGCACAGCACTTCCAATAAAATGGATGGTTACCTTAGGTAGATACACTGGCAAAACAGAGCTCATATTGAGTTTGCAAGAGAACACACAATGAGGTGAAACTAGGACTAAAGTTATGACAATGGAGGCAGAATTTAGAGAAGATGCAGTAGAGCTAAGGCCCTATGTGCATGCACACATACTGTACACACAGGCAGATAATGCATGTATGCAATTTACCGGTGCCTAAAATAGTTTTGATATTAAGATGTACCATTGTCTCCAAAATGCCATCGGATCCTAACCAAGTGAGGATGCATTTTTTACTTCTATACCCTTCCTTCAAGTTATAGTAATAGGAGAGGGGTAAGGGTGGGGGGGAGGACAGCCGTTTTCAGTGTTTGTCGTTATTATAGGTTATATATACAGAAAGAAAGTTAATTAAGCTTAAAAAAAATCCATCACACATCAATGACTGCATTTTAATGAGTACAAAAAGTTGAGGTGTTTACTGCCAATTAAAGTGGTTTTTAAATAAGCATTAATTAACACAGAAATTCAGAAGAAAGTTATACCTTGTCAAAGAAAGGCCAGTGCAGGCTGTGCACACTTCTGCTCCCATTCATATTCAGATAGTAATTACCACCAACCCTATATTTTCCATAATAATGAGGACAGGCTGTCATGTCTGTCAAACAAACAAAAAAAAAAAAAAAAGAAGAAGTAGCAGGCTCAGAAATACTCTCAACCTGAAGTAAACTTTTTAAAAATTTCCCTGGCAAGAGTTTCTCCCTAATCCATAGGAAACTGCATTTTTAGAGCAAGGGAGCAACTGAGGTTTCAAGGGAGCCTTAAAACCTTCAAAACCATAGACCCCGATTTGCAAGGCTGGGGCAAAGGTGGTTTTATGTCGCCTTTACACTCTTCTCAGTCCTGGAGCCAGTTCAGCCCCCATCATGATAAGGACCCGCTGTTCTAAACTGCACTTGGTCACAATGGCCCCACAGGGGCCATATTCCAGCTGCTGAGAACCATGGGAGCAGTGGGACTCTGGCCACCCCCCTACACTGGATGTTGTATGGGGAAGGTAGTGTTGACCTAGCCATGCCAGCTCTAAGCCACCCCGAGAAGGTCCCATACTGGACGAATCATCAACTTTGATTGTTTAAGCCATCCTTGTGGCCTTTTTGTGCTGTTGGAAGAGATACTAGAGAAGGGCCCAGCAAGTAACATTATGGCTGAGCTGGTATGAATAGGATAAAATAAAGATTCACTTTTAAAAAATCAAATGAAGAAAGTAAGACTTCTTACCTACTTGGATCAGTTAAAAGGGACCTGAAAAGAATGTAGCATAAGCCTCTATTTTTATGTTTTCTACCTCTTTGTGAAGCATAAATGTGGCCTGAAAGGAGGTTTTGTCATTGGCTCACTTTCCTTTAGAAATTTCTTGTTTGCACGGTCATTTTTTACCTTAAATGTCAGGAATGACAAGCCTGCTCTTTCCTGGTTTACCTGGATGGCTTCTTGGAGTGGGAGATGGATAAGGACCAGGGAAAAGGTAGAAGGCTTGGGGATATTTTCTGTGACAAAAAAAAAAATTAAAAAATCAATGGTCCTTCCACGTAGTTAATAAAAACATCTTTTCCCCCAAAGAGTTTGTTAGTTATTGGAGTTAAATAGATTATTTTAAGGACAAATTAAAAGATTCCTTCCTCTCTCAATTTCTCAACTTTCCATCCCTAGTGATACAGTAACTTCACTAGTTCTCGTGTTGACAGCCAGAAAAGATCAAATTTCCAATACAAAAACAATTTTTGGACAAATATCTCAGGCCTTCTTTTATATATATATCCTCTCCATTTCTCCTCTCTGGGAAGGTCACCTTTAAGAGTTGTATCATTAATACAAAATGTAGCATAATAATTTAACATATTGCTTGCTTAATCCATCAGTACCTGTGAGCCTCTCTCTAGCACTATTTACTCAGGCAATATTCACATTAAAGAAAATGGGACACAGCGAAATGCATGGAAGTTTTGTCTGACTAAGGAGGGCTGAACTGGGCCCTAGTCTTTCTATAATCACAGCACATTCGCAAGGGGGAGAGACAAAGAGTCCTGTGGCACCTTAAAGACTGACTAAAGTTTTAGGGCATAAGCTTTCGTGGGCTAGTACCCACTTCGTCGGATGCATGCAGACAGGGAGAGAGGATCATTTTATTGCTAGAAATAGTTGAGAGATTACTTCAGAGACAGAACGGACATAACACAAAACAGAGTTTCCAAGTTCTGACAGGAAGGAGTGTTGCACATACTAAATTCCACATTAGGCGTTACAATAATAATGAAAAGCTCACCAGCCCTCGTGATGTGTGAACTTACTGACACTGATACACGAGGTGGACAGTAGAGGAGGAAAAAAGAAAGACCGAACAAAGCAAACACTCAGGGATGCTTAAGAGCAGAATACAGAAAGGAACAGTCACAAACTAACCCTTTGTTTGCAGTGAAATTTTACCATTCAAGGCAAAATATATTCAATAAATTTACAGCTTAGTGGATCACAGCCATTTTTCATGTTAACATGACATGGTGAAATGGAACCTCAGATAAGGAACTACAACTTTAATTAATATGAAATCCATACACATCTTTTCCTTGGACGTACTTGGGGCCAGCTCTGACTAAAGGTTTCTACAATAAGTATACATGTGTGTATATGTAACTCGCTGGTGAGTATGTGTTATAGGTTCCTCTCTGTGCTGATCCACAGAGCTTGAGCTGTCACAGGCCCCACCAAGAGAGCTCTAGCTCAAGCTGAAACAATTCAGTTTTAGGTATGGAGGTCCCTGGGTCAATCCCTGGCATGTCAGCCAAGAGGGCAGCCATCACACATGCACGCTTTGTAAAAAATTAAACTTCTTTATTCACAGATGGGCTAAGCACATCCAAGAAAATGCTTGCTCGCTGGGACTATGGGGTACGTATTTCCTAATGCTAAAAAAGTTGCTATGACAAATATAATGCCCATCTTTTAAAAAAGGGAAGAAGAAGAATCCAGGGAACTACAGACCCATCAGTCTCACCTCAGTCCCTGGAAAAATCATGGAGCAGGTCCTTAAGGAATCCATTTTGAAGCGCTTGGAGGAGAGGAAGGTAATCAGGAACAGTCAACATCCATTCACCAAAGGCAAGTCATGCTTGACCAACCTGATTCCTTTCCATGATGAGATAACTGGCTCTGTGGATATGGGGAAGCGGCGGACACGTGATATACCTTGACTTAAGCAAAGCTTTTGGTATGGTCTTCATCAGTATATTTGCTAGTAAGTTTAAAATGTATGGGCTGGATGAATGGACTATAAAGGTGGATTGAAAGCTGGCTAGATGATTGGACTAAACGGATAGTGATCAACTGCTTGATGTGTAGTTGGCAGCCAGTATCAAGCAGAGTGCCCCAAGGATCGGTCCTGGACCTGGTTTTGTTCATCATCTTCATTAATGATCTGGATCAGTGGTGGGCAACCTGCAGCTGGCACGTAGACCATCAGGGTAATCTGATTGCAGGCTGTGAGAAATTTTGCTGATGTTGACCATCCGCAGGCATGGCCCCCCACAGTTCCCAGCCACTAGGAGCTGCAGAGGTGGGGGGAGGAAGGCTCCCTACATACGGTCAACTTCAACAAATGTCTCACGGCCTGCAATCAGATTATCCTGATGGGCTGCATGCGGCACACAGGTAGCAGATTGCTCACCATTGATCTGGATGATGGGATGGATTTCACTCTCAACAAGTTCACATATGATACTAAGATAGGGGAGAGGGGGAGATACAACTAGAGGATAGGGATAGGGTCCAGAGTGACCTAGACCAACTGGAGAATTTTGCTAAAAGAAATCTGATGAGGTTCAGCAAGGACAAGTGCAGAGTTCTTCACTTTGGATCAAAGAATCCCATGCATTACTACAGGCTGGGGACAACTGGCTAAGTGGCAGTTCTGCATAAAATGACCTGGGGATTACAGTGGACGAGAAGCTGGATACCAAGTCAACAGTGTGCCTTTGTTGTCAAGAAGGCTAACGGCATATTGGGCTACATCAGTAAGAGCATTGCCAGCAGATAGAGGGAAGTGATTATTCCCCTCTATTAGGCATTGGTGAGGCCACACAGGGAGTATTGCTTCCAGTATTGGGGGCCCCACTACAGAAAGGATGTGAACAAATTGGAGAGAGTCCAGCAGAGGGCAACAAAAATGACTAGGGGCTGGGGCGCACGGCTTATGAGAGGCTGGGGGAACTGGGCTTATTTAGTCTGCAGAAGAAATGGGGGGCGGGGCGGGATTTGATAGCAGCTTTCAGTTATCTGAAGGGGGTTTCCAACGAGGATGGAGGTAGGCTGTTCTCAGTTGTGGCAGAAGACAGAACAAGGAGCAACGGTCTCAAGTTGCAGGGGAGGAGGGCTAGGTTGGATATTAGGAAAAGCTATTTCACTAGAAGGATGGTGAAGCACTGGAATGGGTTACCTAGGGAGGTGGTGGAATCTCCATCCTAAGAGATTTTTAAGGTCCAGCTTGACAAAGCTCTGGCTGGCATGATTTACCTGGGGTTGATCCTGCTTTGAGTAGGGGGTTGGACTAGATGACCTCCTGAGGTCTCTGCCAACCCTAATCTATGATGCCACTCACAAGATCTGATGGAAAGGAATGAGTACGGGGCTAGCGAATGGATTCTCAGTGCACTATATGGACTCCGATATTTAAAGAAATGGTGTTCAGTTTCCAGTCCTGGGCTTATTCCCTGGGATAGACTAATTGGAAATTGCCCCTTTTCTCGTGTTTTAATTAAGACCCAGTTCACTGTGGTAGCTGAACACCTAGAGATGGTGCATTGCTTCTACTTAGAGATTGTTCCTCAGCAACCAATTAAGGAATCTCATCCAGTCCTCTTTAGCCATAAGGTCATTGTCTACATTACAAAATTCTACCACACTAGAACCTTTTGTGAAGAGCCAAGTTACTAACCACGAGTTTGAGGTCAACATATTTTATTTTTTGGTTTTAAAAGAAGCCTACCACAAAACATCTGTGCCCAGCTCCAGGAAGAAACAGTCTCTGCTCCAAAAGGTTTACAATTCAAACAACACTGTTACCTCAAATGGTCTGAACGAATTGAGCTGAAATCCCACTGTTCTGTGCTGGGTTTATTGTTCTAGGAGTAGATTGTCTGAACACAAGTAGAACCAGCATTTGTTCTGTTCCTTAAGTGCTTATTGACTAAGCCAAAGTGTCCCATACTTCCCAAAGTAGCTGTATGTTTGTTAACAACACTGAACATAGTTGGTCATTGCCTACATTGACCACGAAGTCATGGTGATCACTGAGTCAGCTAATTTGATTCTTCACAACCAGGTACAATTCTGTAGTGTAGTCCAGACCAAGGATGGCTGTTACAATAGAAAAACTTGAGAGCAAGAGATATAAAATGGTGGGAAATTGGAGGGGTGAGACTCTTGGGGTCCTGCCAGGGAAGTGTTGGAGTTCCACATGTCTCTCAGCACTCTTCTGGAAATAAAGGTAAACAAAAATGACATTTTAGGGAAAAAATCAATGTAAATGTAGCTACATCTTATTCATACAACCACCCTGCCTGGCTAGGGGTGGATGGAGCCAACCGCATGGGCTTCTACAATTCTACAAGAGAGGATCTGCTGAGAGATCACAGGCTGGTGGAAGTGGGGAAGATTCCATCCCTGGTTGTGCTCTGTGCACAAGATCCTTCTCCATGTTTCATGTGCAGCATGTGGGAGTAGCATTTTGTTTCTTATTCCTCAGTGATGAGCACTGCCTCAGGTGTGTATAAATAGGAATCTTTTCAAGACAATGTGCTGAGCATGCTCCAGAAATGGTCAGCTTTCAGTGCAAAAACTGCTCTCTCTCTTCATTCTTCATGTTCCATCTTAACTCTTTCCCCTGTCTCCAACAGGGATCAGTCATATTCTCTCAGTGCAGGGGGACAGTTGGTGTCTTCATTCCAAAATGTGTGGCTGGATGATCTAAGATCATAGAGAGGAACCCGCTGTTCATTTCCTGGGTGTGGCTCTCGGTTGTCATTTATTTTTCTGAGTGCAGTGGTTGCTGATTTCCCACCACATCTTCTATTTCTCTCTCCTGCTGCCCACTTCCACGTGAAGTGAATTGTAACATATGCCCTCTGCACTCTCCCAGTTCTCCACCCGCTTACAACCATTTCCAAAATCAGGAGGAAAGAAGGGTTTTATTAGATTTATGAATCTGAGTCCATTTCAACAAATTGTTAGTCAGAAAGACAAAAAATCTGAAATGTCTAAATGATTTATTTTGACATTTCCAAAATGAAATGTTTTAACTTTTCATTTCAGACAGATGTTTTCTTTTAGAATTTCCCTCAATATTTTTTTTTAAAAAAAAGTTTTTAAAACTTCAAAATCAAAACAAAATGTTTCATTTCAGGTTGACTGAAATGGTTCGATAGACACAAAATGTCCTTTTTTTGGACCTGCACCCACACAGAATATGAAGCTATTTGCACAGATCTATTTCTTCCTTTATTTTTGCATGTGACCTGAGGCAGTTTGGGTGTTGTCGGAGACTAGCAGTAGGATAAAAAAAGATTTCTCTGATTTTGAAGCAGGCACTTTTATTTCATCCACAAACTGCCCTGCTCACCCGCATCCTTGGGCAGAGTTTTCATCTTTCACACCCAACTGATTTGGATGTCATTTGTGTGTCCCAACTTGTAGGGCTAGCTTTTTCTTTTAATTTTTTTTCAAGGACAAAATGAAGATGGAAGTCATATATATATATAAAAAAATCTTACCTGCATTACTAACAGCACTTCAGAAAGGAAAAGACTGGAAGAATTTCTAAACCTAATTCACTTCTTGTACTACACTTACTTTGGACGCTAAGGCTTGGTCTACCCAAGACCGAAGGGGTTGACCTAAGACACACAACTTCAGCTACATGAATAACGTAGCTGAAGGCGGCACATCTTAGGCTGACTCACCTGCTGTCCTCACGGCGGCAGCACGCTCCCCTGTCGACTCCAGCTTGCGCCTTTGGCAAGCTGGAGTTCCAGAGTCGACCCGATCTGGCGGGTAATGAAGTCAGACCCTAGGACTAGACTCTCAGTTGCTTGTTTTGGCTCTCATGCACTGTAATAACTTTAATTATTGTTATACGTAAGGCCATGCCCCCAGCGTCATGAATTTACAGGGCCCAGCTTAAGGAATATAACCAGCTTCAAGACTGTATAAGTATGTTCAAATAGGGGATTTGTGCTGGCTTAACTAAGCCAGTTTAAACAAACCAGTGCAAACGGGAGTATCACCCTCAGTCTTAATGAGAACTGGCTTCTTGCTGGAAAGTTACTGCTTTGACCTCAAAATGGTAGACAATACCAGCCTTGTGTCCACTACAGAAAATTGTAAGGTATTTCCTACACCACTACCAGGACTGGTTCAGCTCTACCAGGTTAGGAAGTGTAGTCTGCTGATGCCATCTGAAGCACAAGATCAACTTGATGTGCTCTGAGTGGACATAAAGACAGGGCTGGTATCTCTAAAAACTGCTCTGAACATTCATTTTAAAATTTGTATCATTTAGTGGCTGTATTTACTCATCTAAGCAATAATTGTGATTAATCACTGTTTTACTTTTTGATTAAACAAATAAAGTCACCTGATAAAATCTGAGACCCTATGAAGCTATGACTGTTCACAAAGGATTTGTAAACAGCCTAAAAGAGCACCTCTATTATTCCCAGCTAACTTTGCTGGAATAAGCCTTTAGTTGTCACCAACCTCTCCCCAGTCAATGACAAAGGTCAGTTCAAAATTTCCAAAACAGAAACAAATCTTTAATTTTAGATACTATATTTCCAAAGCTCATGCCAATAATGTGACAGGATAGTACGCTGGCACTAATATTGATGCTATTGTGAAACAGCAGGGAGGTCAAAAGCCATCCCCTGAGCGAAGGGCACGAGGAGATCTAGCAGCATAGATTCCATGTCCCATGCCAGAAAAGCCAAACCAAAACATACAGATACTCACATGCACGTGTTCACATGCTGTAAACCAAGGGGTGGAACTCCTAAAGGGACCATCACTACCATGAGTAACTTATCACAGACCCACAGCATCACGGCTGGCAAAACTCAAAGCTGCTCTAGATTTCAAACCAAAACAGCAAGGATGGTGGATTTTTTGATTTAGAAAACAAATAACACATTGGCAAAAGAAAAAAGAGAATTGGCTAATACGTTACTGTACTTTTAACAGATTTATATAAAGAAGGAAACTTGAAAATATTGAACTGGAATTGCTCTGTGCTTTTTTACTTTTAAGATAAAATACAAATGCATTCATTATGCATCACATTATAATGCAGTGGCTTATTCTGAATCATATCATGTAACATTAAAATTATCAGCACATGAACCACTAAACAAGTCTGAGTTTAACTGTAATGCACTCTGACTAGAATTTGTCAACACGATCTCTGTATTAATGCATACCTTTAACACAGGCTGTATGGTTGCCTGAGTTGAGCAGCTGTTTATGGAAAAAGATATTCTTCTCTCTAGAACACAGTAACATAGACCTAACATGGCTCTCAGAACCCCTTTTAGCTGACTTGCTTCCCATAACCCCACTAGAGTTCTTTAGCAATGAGCTCTGAACTAAAAAAAAAAAAAAGAAAAGAAAAATCCCACAAGAATCTGCAGTATCCATCTTAATATTATAGAAGACTTAACCTTAGGCAAGGCTGTCTGTGTGTGTTAGCATGAACCGAAATGAAGGTAAGGAAAGCTAGTCTTTTACATGCCATGAACCAAAGCTACGAACAGTTCTTTTTATCATAAATATAGGCTGAATCATACACAAGACACCTATTAGGGCCAAAGAAGGTTTAATGCATACATACATCTATCAAGGGAAAACTAGATTTCCCAAACTCAGGTGCTGTCTTCATTACAAACATCTAATATCAGAAGACAGGGAAGAGCTCCGTTTTTAAAATGCATTTTTTATTATTCAGCCTTCAGTGGAAATGTCACCTTTCTAAAGCAAGCTGTTATCATGCGTTTCCCATGCCAAACACATGGCCTCTAAGGAGAGGATTTTATCTCTACATTTTTAGTGATCTGTATTTCTCTTTCAAGGAGCTCCATGCCTTACGGCACCTGAAACACTAACAGCACAAGAAGGTAAGGTTACACGAGACACAGCTGAATAGGACACAGAACCCAGCCCAGAGTCAGCAAAGCTTCAGATCAGAGTCACCTTCTCCAATAATTCACAGCCCTTCATATGTTATAATTATATTTGGTTTCGTTGGTTGGGACCATAGTCTCAAAGACACAGCACACCCATCAACAGACTAAGCTACACGACAGGCTCAGGAGCAGACAGAACAACTGCCCGTGACGCGTGCCAATGAGCCAGATGCTGTCACATATTGGCATCTGGGACCTGGAATAGCAACCATGCTCTCTGTTTGGCTATGGATTCTGACCCTGAGTACCGGAGGAGACAAAAGGAGGATAGAAGGGAGGGGGAGGGGAAGCACTGCCTCATGATTTCACTGGTAAAAATTTACACAAAACCCTATTATTTAGCTTCTTTACACGTGACTGCATTTAAGCAGAAAACATTTCATGTTCTATTCTATATATGGTAAGAGTCCAGTTTGCAGTTATTAGGGTAATTTATTTAAAAGGAAGAAATCACAAGGAAACCAATGCTTCTCTTTATCTCACCCTTCCCATGTCACCATGCATCCTAATAGACAATACATATCACCAGCTTCCCCTCTTCAATAAACACTAACCAACCACCACCCCACCCCCATGAGTTAGTCAAGTATCATCCTTCCCCCCTCTCCCCCCAGAGATGGGGAAATGGATCAAACAACCTGCTCTGCTACTGATGTGCTGTATGGGCTTGGGCAAGGATGCCCCCCCACCCAACAGATTCTGGGTCACAGCGTTGGTTGCAGCCCACAATTACGAAGCCACGTTGGCTATTTTTATTCAGCATTTGAAATAAAGAACATTGTACTTCTCTTGTGCTGGGAAAGAATTATATGGATGTGTTGATAGTAAGAAAGTAAATATAGCTACTGGCTTCTTGGTCTCAGGGAACAGCCTCCATCAGCATCAGTGTGCTCGTTTTAACCTATAAAACCTTAAAATGGTCCGACACCGATTACCTTACAGCTCCCTTCTCTTTTGGTGCAGCAAGGAAGCAACTCAGATAATCAGAGGTGCTTAAGCTCACACCTGCTGATAGAACTGTGCGGAGCTGAAGGTATTCCCCATACAGTGAAGGACCCTTATCAGTGGAATTTGCTTCCTTTGTTGGTTTACCTGAATTTAGATCTGTTGGGCTTTGCAGTGTGAGTAAGGTTGCCAGTTTTGGTTGGACATATTCCTGGAGGTTTCACCACGACAAAGTCTAATCTTAATTTCTGGGGACTCCAAGACAATCCTGGAGGGTGATTACAGAGCAGGGTGCTCTAAACCACGACACAGCAGTGGCCCTTTTTGTGTCAAACCTCTTCCTAGTGATTCCAGCCCTGTGCAGGACACTGAAAAGCTGAATTTGAGAGTGCTGAAGCATATCTACCCAGGCTGCCGGAGTAAACAATTTACTAACCTTTTACTGAATCAGATATTTTCATTTTGGGAGACTGGTCCTCTAAATTTCCTTGGGGCTTTGCTGGGGCAGTGGGGCTCGGAAGCACTCAGGCTTCAGTCCTCCCTCCTGGGGTCGTTTCGTTATTTTTGTTATCAGAAGAGGGGAGAGGTGCAATGAAGTTTGAGAACCCTGGTCTATACATACTGTACTCTCAAGGCAAATGACCTGACCCAAGAAAGATGATAGGACAGGGAGCAATAGTTTGCAGCTGGGGGTGGGGGGAAATATATAGGTTTCAGCAAAAAAGGAAGATCTTGACAATAGCAGCAAAGTGGAGAGTGAAAGAAAAAGCGAGGTTCCTTCGCAGCAGTCACTGCAGTGAGGATTGGATAATAGAGAAGACATTATAGGGACCAGCCCGTGCAAAAGGCAGGTTGCAGACTACGCACCATGAAGCTTTTTTTCTGATCCATTCACAATCTGCATTTGCAGAGAATCATGGGTGATCTTGTCTTTTGCCTCCAGGTGCTGCTTTAGCAAGACTCCCATTGCACATGAAGTGCTGCATGGTTAATTAGAGTTCTCCAGAAGTGCTGCATAATTCAATTACTTTTTCTTTTTCAGTCACTTAGGGGCAGGGAGGAGAGGGGAGAGAGAAAGCTCATAAATCAGGGTTCAAAGCCCAAAGCAAATCTATTCGGGACAATGATAACTTCAAGTCAAAATCAGACATAGCTTAGCACAGCTTTATTTAAGAAGGCCACTAACCATGTGACATCTTCTCTTTTCCTGACTGGCCCTCCCTTATCCAGGCCAAACATTTGCCAGCTGGCTTGCCTGGTGTATTTGCCCAGAAGGACTTTCCCTAGATGAGCCAATGAATCAAGGCTATTGCCCCAAACCTTCACTAGAAGAGACTAATTCCCTGCTGCCCATCATTAACATGCTTCCACCAATGTTCCTGCCCAGCACAATGCTGTAACAACCCTCCAGCAGGAAGGCTCTAATCCCTTCTGACAGCACCCGTGGCCAAGAAGGTGGAGGCAGAGTTGCCTTTGGAAAAGTAGCACCTTTAATCCGCCAACAGCCAGTAGGTGCTGCTGGGGCAGTGCATTAAACCATCACCCATCCCTAGGAGTTATGAGCATTATCTCTGCTGTGCTCCAGTTAGCCTCCTTTGGCCTAACAGCAAGGGCTCAGGAAATGTAGCTCAATCTCGATCCAACACATGGTGGAACACAAGGCTTGCCCCGATCTGCTACATGTTTTTATATCAGTGCTGCCAGTAATGTTGATTTTCTTTTAGATGCTTCTCATAGATTCGAGTGCCATGATGAGATCCCAACTCTGCACCATGTGAAAAGCTGTTAGCAGAAAGACAGTCAGGATTGCCACCCTTCACTGACTGTGCTGCAGGAAACAGGAGTTCTGCAGTGCCTAGGTAAAATGCTGCTGCCAAACAGCAGCTGTTCTGAACACTTCATCCCTTCCCATTCCTCTGTGAGGTTTTGCATTGGTGCTGTAGCCACTTCCAGATTAAGGCCAAGTTGTGAAAGCCGAGACTATAACAGGGTGCAAAAAAAGAACTAGATAAATTCATGGAGAACAGATCCATCCATGGTTATTAGCCAGAGTGGTGTCCCTAACCTCTGTTTTCCAGAAGCTGGGAATGGGCGACCGGATGGGTCACTTGATGATCACCTGTTCTGTTCATTCCCTCTGGGGCATCTGGCATTGGCCACTGTCAGGTCAGGATACTGGGCTAGATGGACCATTGGCCTTAGAAAATAAGAATAGGCATACTGGGTCAGACCAAACTATTCATTCTCAAATTGAAGGCTCAATACAGCTGCTACATTTCATCACTTGTCACCCTGATCGACTCAAATTCCATAGACTTTGATGCCCACCTGGTCTTTTATATGGATCCGCAAACTCTTCCACTCTCTTCCCCTACATTTGCAGTCACCATGCTGATCCCCTATGCTATGCAACATCCCTCTCCTCAAAACTCCCGACAGCCCCTCAAACCACCTCCCATAGGTTGATACCACAATAAAACATATTAACATATACAATGTGAACAAGACCCCATAATCTTAGTGATGTGCTCTGCCATTCCCATTGCATATTTATTTCACTTATGCTCTGTCTAATGTTGTAGAATAGGTTGTACTGAGAACATACTCAGCCAAGACTGTGAACTCCTCAAGGCAGATTTTAGACCTTTACTCATTGTGACAATATGCACAAAAATAACAGCAATAAAATTAAACCTGGGCATAACATAGCAGTAACAAGTAACACATTGAGAGAAGTTCAGTATAAGAAGTCTAGGTCACCATGTAGAAGAAGAGTTGCAAACCTGAAACAGGGAAGTGTAAAATGGATTAGGGACTGAAATTATTACAGAGGCAGAACACTGGCCACATCAAACTCTGGCAACCCCACTAACCATTTCTGAGCACCAGTGACAGGCGCTGGGGAGCAGTAACCAACAAGGCTGGAAAGCTACATACAAAATGAGATCTCAAGGGTGGAGAAGAAAGTTTGGAAATCCCTTGGGGCTATGAAAAAACAAAATCCATTCTAATCACTACTTAGTCCTTTTCCAAGAAGTTGTAGGATTTCAAACTAAAAAGGTGGGTAACTTAGAAAAGATAAGATACTGGAGGGCCCTGCAGATGTACTCAGCCCCTGCAGCTGCTATGGGTGCCAACCGAAATTTTGGGTCCTAGTATTCCACATTTCTGTTACACGGATTTTCAGTGGGGCAGAAGAGAACTCTGAACATAACCATTCAGTTACTGTACAAAGCACAGATGCAAAGAAATTGACAAATGTTCTCATTCTATTACTTAAATCACTCAACAATCTTGCTAGAGAGGAAGTTTCTATTTGTCCAGCTTCCTGTTTAGTGTCCTTGAGAAAACAAATGACACCACATTCACCAAAAAAACACCACCACACACACGCCTGCAGTAGTTTATTTCCCACTTCCTCTATACAAGACATAATCAGGTATAGGGGTCTCAAATTGTGGTCCATGGACAACCAGTGGTCCGCGAGCTCCATTCAGGTGGTCCATGGATAGTTCTCTTTAAGGTGCATGGGCGGGTGGCCGCACACAAGAGAATGAAGGGCCATTCACCTAATTAGCGAAGCCACGCCTGTGTGGCTCCACTCATCAGGTGCCTCGACAAGACACACGTGGGGTGGTGGACTTGGGGTTGAATAGGAGGTAGGTGGGAGGGGGCAGAGGGGTGAGAAGAGGGGGTGGGGGGAATTTGGGATGTGCAGAGCTGCAGCGGCCAGAGAAAGAGGCGACTTTCCCCAACTCCAGGGCTGCGGTTGCTGAGGCAAGACGGCCCGCCTTCCCAGCCTCAGCTCTGTGGCTGCTGTGGCAGGGGAGAGACCCCCCATCTTCCCACCCCAGCTCCGGGACTGTTGTGGAAGGAGAGAGGGAGACACCCCCTCCTTCCCAGCCCAAGCATGGGAGAGAAGGCACATATAATGGTAAAGACTACTGATATTACAAGATGAGTTGTGTGCTTTTATTATAGAACAAAAAAAAAAGTTCATTTTTTTTTAATATAGCACTTTTATCCAAAGCACTTTACAACATTTAGCTAACGATACAAACAACATTTGGAAAAATCATTAAGTGGTCCACCAAGACTCGCAGCATTTTTCAAGTGGCCAGTGGAAAAAAAAAAAGTTTGAGAACCACTGGTCTAGTACATTATTTAGAAAGATCCGACATCCCCAGCCTTCTTCATTCTGAAGCCTTTTGGCATGGGGTCTATTATACCACCTTTCAAAGGTTTGGAAATGAACGTCTGAATGGAGAAGATTCAAAATGCTGGATCAGAAGTGCTTCTACTACCTACTTTAGAGGTGCCGAAAGGGGCTGCACGGCAGTTCTGATACAGCCAGAGTCCCACAAGAAGCCATTCTCAAAGAAGAAAGAGGAACTGTGCTACAAAGCACAGGAACAGATATTTCTTACCATTCGGGGAAGAACAAGACAGTGACCCCCTTCTTAGATTTCTTTTTATTGGATGCAAGTTCTTACAAAAGGGAGGAATATTGTATAGGGAGGGATGGGTGTCCAAACTTTCCCCACCACAATGTTCTCAATGGAGAGCTTCGGCACCCTGATACGTGTCCGAAACCTTTCCCTTAATAGGAAGCAAAAACTTTTAGATGATAACTCTAACAGGGACAACTGTCCAGTGAGGAATATGTTGAAGTGTCCCAAGATCGCTGCTTTACCTAGACCCTGAATTAGGATAGTAGGGAGATCTAAGGGCTCATTCTGCTGTACTAAATACTCTTCTCAATAGTTACTATAGGAGAGCACTGATTTGATTTTCTGTAACAATTATAAGCAGTTACGGCTAAAACAAGAGTGAGGTAGGGTGGGCTTTAGATCACTAAATGACCAAGGACCATAAGAGACAAGTAACTGTAGGGACTAGGCCAATCAGTGTGCTATCGCCAAAAATAAATGTCTTCAGTACAAGACCCCGGGGGAGAAAGGGAGTAAGGATGAAAAACCAGCACAACCTCCAACAGCTGGTCAGACATGCTTAGGACTTAACAGACAAAAATATGTATTTAGATACCAGGGCCATATTATGTGGTGGTGGAAATGGCCAAAATTCCCTTGACCTTCCAGGGCTGAATTTGAAATCCACTAGCAGCAGGTTGAATTTGCCCCACAGGTTTAGTTTGTGAAACCAATATATTTAACACCAAAGCAGTGTGACATCCAGCAATAGGAGCCAACGGCAGAAATCACCTTTTCATGTATCAGCTCAGAAACTGTGTTTGCTTTAAGTGATACAAATAGTCTATTTACTGGCATGGTTATTAAAAACATAGGCTATCAAAGACTTATTTAGAGCAAGTTGCATTCTCAAGTGACAGCTTCCTTATATTGTCTATGACAAAGATTCACTCCTCTTCCCCAAAAGGAGATATAATTGACAGCATTCAAATGAAAAGTTAAAGATATATTTGGATGTCACTAAGCCAGCTGCTGTCCACTGAAAATAAATGGTTATTTGGTCCCTTCTGGGATGGCATTTTCTTTCTTCTTGATGCGTAAACACAACCTTAAATCCAAAAATCATTCTTCCTTGCCCTTGACTGTACACTGCACATAGATACAACCTAACTGGTTAGAACTAGGCAGTGTTGAAAGATACCAAGACAACAAGAAAAATGTTTTTAAAGTTACTGGCAAACTACCACAATGGAATAAACCAACGGACCATATTTATCTAATAGAGAGCCCCAGGGATTGAGTCAGGTGGCTGAGGGAAGGGAGGATTCACTTGAGCAAAGAGATCTCCTTCCAAAGTCACAGCTAGGGCACTGATGGAAGGAAGCTCTGCAACAGCTTGGTCTGAGCATTAGAGATTTCCTACCAGCTCGGCACAGGAAGTTGTTCCTGTGGCTCACCTGAGGGAGTTCCTGTTATGAAGCCAGAGGGTGGTAGGTTGAAATGCAATTTCTGAGAGTGATGTCATCTTGGACAGCACTCCATAGGCAATGATACTGGTGACCTGGTTACAACCTGCCCTGTTGTTGCAGCCCCTCTGCTGGAGTTCTGATCACAAGAAGAAGGAAAAAAAAAAAGACGTGAGTGGAATAATTTAAAAAGGAAAAAGTTTCCAGATTTCCTTTGTTTAAGTGAAGTATTTTCCTTTTCCACTTTATTTTAATACACAGACCTCGTGTCTAACAGATGGAGACTGTGCAGATGCACTTTTGGGAGTGTCCATAAAATATGTTGCTAAAATACAAATAGGAGCAAAAAAAATATTTTTTTTAAAATACAGTAATGATTGCTGAAGTCTCTTTTGCAAAGGGATTTGCCCTTTGTTCTCTGGCTAAAACTAGTGTAAAGGAACATTTAAAAACAAATAAAAATCTATTATCTATAAAAGAATCTGTCTATACTCTATTTATGTACATGTCAGGAACATGGATTGGCATCGTTGGGGAGTGGCAAGAAGAAAAAGCAAAACGAAGGCAATAAATAATCTTCATTTCTTAACTTCCGTCTCCCCATTCCCTCCCTCAAATCCCACTACTCACCAAACAGTTCAGCCAACTGTCTCAATCCCAATTCCCACCCAGAGTTTGCTTAGTTGCTGCTCACTCAGGTGGGACTGACAAGTCTCCCGGTTCGTTTGCACTTAGCACCTGGAAACAGATCACAAGAATGGGCCAAGCCACTCACATTGTGAGAATCATTAAGAAACAAGACTCCAGAGGATTAGTTGGGAAGAAGCAGCACTGGGGTCTTTGAAGAGGGAGAGGTTAAGAGGAGAACACACCAAGGAAGAATTCATTAAGTGAAACTGTGGTAACTGCAATTAAGAGAGAAGAGTCTCATTTTTATATCCATACATTTATTTAGCATCATGTTTCCATGGTCCTTATTAACTTAGTAAAGCAATTATTTACCTGGCTGAGGAAAAATGACTTCCCTTTTTGAAGTGACTTAAACATGAAACTCATCCAACATTATGGAGAGAGAGTTCTGCACAGACATTGCTAACTGAAAAAGCACAACGCGAACAGCACTGGTTTCTTCATATGCCCCTTCCACTATCTGAAATGATATGCAGCCACTTTCAAGACACATTCCACAGTATGATGCAACAGCTTTCTTATTTTTTTTTCCATGGATACATATTTTTGTTTTATAGGCCAAGTTTTACACAAAGCACTTTTAGTATTTTGTTCTGCATATACCATTAATAAATTATTTGATCCTTTCCCCACACAAGTTGCATCTAGCAGAGGGAAAGAGTCTCTTGACACTATAAAAGGCCCTACTTTCTGCTGTCATAGACTAGAGAGTTATGCAGTTCTGTCATCTGATGAAGCACCTGGAGTGTGGTCCTGTTTCTACTTAATTCACAAGCTGGCAGTGCTAAACATGCTTACCCAACAGTTTCAACACAGAGCCTTTGGTGAGAAGGTTTACAAACAGCAGCCACTTGCAATAAAAATAAACTAGCACCCTGTACAGTCAGTGATTTGTGTTAAAAATATTTGCTTTTTACATGATTACTATGTCTCCTTTATTCATAATGTCCAAGTGATTCAATACACCTTATACAATGACAAGTCAAGGAGGCTTCTGTGCCAGAGAAATTCGTCCATCAGAAGACCTGAGCACGTTCATAGAGCCATAGTTCCTTTCATCTCAAAAGATCTGCCCAATCTATAGGGGCAAAAAACGGATGAGATTTGATGTCTTCAACACCTGCCACTCCAGCACCAAGACGCTCCACAGGGTTAAACTGCAAAAGCTTAAAAATACACCATACAATTCAGTTAGTAAAAGTGAATATTGCTTCTTAAAGATTCACAGCAAGATCTAAGAGTAAGGTACAGCCTATGACACCAAACATATATAAAGTTTAGCACAATGAAGACCCCCTGACTGGACATGGAGATCCAGCCTGCTGAGACTAAAAATCCCAGCATGCAAAGCTCTGGAACATTACACACTGGGACTCCTAGCCCCCAGTGGCTAAGAGAATGGCAGCCCCAGACTGCATAGTAGAACTCTGTGGGCTGCATTTGGCCTATGGTCATCCTTTAGTCACCTCAGCCTTAACGTAATGCCATAGATGATAGCAACATGCAAGTTTCTTTAAGTTCCATGATTCTGTCTCTACTGCCCTAGAACATGGTACCATTACAAATGGTTTTTGTCTTCTGAAGAGGATTTCCACAAAATGATTACAATGAATAAGGGAGTCTAAGGTGATGTCATTAAATCCAAATTTAAAATTGAGATGTTGAAGAAAACTGGTGCAATAGTTTAATGGAAAACTGCTAAAACTAAACAGCTTCTTTGCTTGAGTTACAATCTCCAAACAAGACACCATGCTGAAAACAGACTGTATCCATGTGGAAAGGAAAGCATACTATTTATCCCTATTGAGTTGAATGCAGAACAGTAACTTTAAAGGGAATGTTAAGGCAGTACTTCAAATAGTCTGATAAAGAGCCATGAAAATAGTTTGTAGACTTGTAGATTATTTTTATATTAAAAATTCATAGTTCAAGGGCATACATTTAGTTTTTGCCTTTCTTCAGAATGTTTCAGAATATAAATTAATGACATAGTTTCTTCTCATACTTGTCATGAAGGGGTACCGTGAATTCTAATCTCAATGCATTCAAATATCTACACCTGAGAATCAAAATGAGCATAAACCCATAACCATATTAATTTGTACATTTTAATTTGGTTCTGCCATTTAAAATGATCTAACTTAACTCCTGAAACATAACTCAGAGAGCAAACTGCTTTACTGTGAGAATTTACACAAGCCACCGTCAAGCAGATTCAGTCACTGTCACACTGCCTTCCCCTAAAAAGTAACAAGTGACAACAGGTGGGAATGTAAGCACAACTAATTCTACGTTCTGAAGTTCTGTATTGCAGGGCAAAAACTTTACTCTTGGAAAATAAATGCATCACACGTTATACCAGCTATCTTTCTTTCTTTAAAAATGTGTGCAAATGTTATTGACCAGTGTAACCTGGAAGTATCTAAAGAAAAATCCTGAGGATAAAATACCAATTAAATGTGAGCTTATTTGTTTAACAAACAAAAAATAGGAGAAAACAGATTTTTTCCCCAAGTGAAGGACTTGGTGTTGGCTAGAAGAAGAAGGCAGTGAAGTCATCAGCACTGGAAGCTGTATGCCACAAGACAAAACTTGGTATGGTTTTCCATGTAGCTGTACACTGATCCCTGAAAGCTATTTTGTGATGTCCTGACCTGTGTAACCTGTTTGGGGGTGGAAAAGGAAAGCCACAATGACAAATTGCTAACCATGCCAAGAGACCCTTCCTTTTCCTGACAAGGCTTCCTCAACAATGAATGGTAGTTTCCTTGGATAGTCACACAACAGAAGTTTGATTTACTAGCCTGTGGAGCTGAACCTCCATCCTATAAGTCACCAGACTGCACGTGAGGACTTAACCTGAGCTACGATCCCAACAGATATTATCTTATCATCAGTTTGAAGTTGCCTGAAAGTGAAGACTATACTATATATCTGTGTGTCACTTCAAACTGTAAATGGGAGACACTGCACTGCTTGGTTTATTTACAAGCGGACCAGACAAAAACACAAGTAAATTTACAACAGAGACCAATTCTTACCCTGTCAGGAAGAGATGGCCTACAGCACCTACTCAGTCTCCAGCTCTACAAGCATACATGAGATACTTCCTTCAGTGAGCATCTATTTCTCACACACTTTAGTAACATGACACCTGGGACTGCTAGGCTGGCACTGGAATTGGTGTCGTATTACAATATGGCTGATGGACTGTAAATCAGTGGCTTGGGAGAAGTCAGTCTGACATGGGTTCCTTTAGACGGTCAAGCTTTAAGTCTCTCTCCTTGGGTTTCAACTGTGTTCAAATCAAGACTGAGTTCCTAAGTGACATGACCATTTGTGTAGCCTCTAAGCCAGATGCTCTTCATCCAAAGTTCAAACCACAAAACCACATATCATTTACCTTGTTCAAATGGAGTCAGTGATACCTATGGTAGGGTTCCTATGTTATGTCTGAAATTAATGAACGCATGAGGAGGAGAGAAGGGAAAAGTGCATTCATTACAATTCTATGCTGTTCATGTATAAGCTTATTTCAGCATCTTGTGTTATCAGTCATGATCACATAACAGGGAGAGCTAGAAAACTGCAAGTCTTGTCCTTTCCCTCAATGGTTAAAAAACTTTAATACAAGGCACATCGACAGGGAAAGCTGTGTATTTTCTTGCAAGCCAGCACCCCTTTGCTTCAAGCCACTAATGGACAATGTATTAAAAATGATCTTTCTGTTGAAGAAGCCAGATTATTCACGCTTTAAATTACATTTGTCTTCCATCCTTAAGGGATGCCTTGAAGTTCTCTTCCTTCATGGAGGGCAGTAACACATTTTCAACTATAGCAATGTCACAGGTATGGTTAACATAACAGTAAGTTGCAGATTATTTAGTGTCTGAAGGTAGCTTGCTATATTGGCATTGGTATTTTTGGGTTGAATGAAACTGTTCATAGAAACACTTTGGATGAATTTAGGACATAACTCCTAAAATGGTCATATACCACAAGAGGATTTTCAAAAGCACTCAGCATTGGTTTAACTTTTCTCCCTTTGAAATCAATGTTAAACTCTTAGTCCTCTACTTAGAAGTCTGGCATCAGAAGTCAGAATTTCCAGATGTAACAATATATTCATGCAAAATTCATAAGCAGCGACAGGAAAGCTGCCTACAACCCTGCAGTCAGCTTTCTATAGTTACGATATTTCACTGCCACAGCACAGTTAGAAATGTTTGTACATATATATATGCTTACATATCTAAAATACATTCTTTGTTAAATTACCTGCTGAATGAGTGATCTGGCCTCTTTGGATATGTGATCTGGCATGTTCAAAGAAGTGTGAGTGTTTATTCCTGCTGGATGACACTCAGCCAGAGTCTGAAACAATCAAATCAGGAACACTTCTTAACCAACATAATACAAAGACAGTATAGGTGCACACTGATGCAAACACTGTACTTAGAGCAATCTTCTGACTAATAAAAAGCAAACCTCAGAAGAGTATATGAAGGTACTTGAAGTTCTCCTGGAACTATGTTTTTATACAATTTATATTTTAAATCTCTTCGTCTTGCCCCAGACTTCATCTTTCTCCTGCTTCTGGTCAATTGGATTCTTGATAGAGGTATATAAAATCATGAGCAGTGTGGAGAAAGTGAATAAGGAAAAGTTATTTACTTGTTCCCATAATATAAGAACTAGGGGGCACCAAGTGAAATTAACAGGCAGCAGGTTTAAGACAAATAAAAGGAAGTTCTTCTTCACACAGCATACAGTAAACTTGTGGAACTCCTTGCGTGAGGAGGTTGTGAAGGCTAGGACGATAATAGGGTTTAAAAGAGAACAGGATAAATTCATGGAGACTAAGTCTATTAATGGCTATTAGCCAGGATGGGTAAGGAACAGTGTCCCTAGCCTCTGTTTGTCAGAGGTTGGTGATGGATGGCAGGCAAGAGATCATTTGATTACCTGTTAAGTTCATTCACTCCATGGCACCTGGCATTGGCCACTGTTGGTAGACAGAATACTGGGCTGGATGGACCTTTGGTCTGACCCACTAAGGCCATTCTTATGTTCTTGAATTTTATCAAAATGAAACTGCTACGACTGTCCAAATTCCCCAACAAATCTGATTTGGTCAGATACTCATTTTTTAGAATACTGAGTAGTTTTCCCAATAAGCAGTAATGTCTTTTTCTACCACCTGCTTCTGTATGGGCTAACTACACATCATCACTTAAGCACATTAACCTCAGACATTATACTTTAAAATTATTGATCCTTGCATATGCATGCATTAGAACATATGCAGGAGAGATGTCAAACTGGGCCATGTGAGAACAAGCAAACAGAGGGGAGGAGGTGAAATCGATTTTACTGACATGGTGGTCAATCTATATAGAAATTGATTAAATATCGACATTTCACTGCAGACCCAGCTCAAACCTGAATTAATGTCAGTACCACACATGTAGGTCTATACTGCTCCCTGGACTGATATCCAATAGCTTCAGCACTAACATTTGTATTAGTGTAAAAATGTTGGACATATGCACTGAAAAAAGTAGGGAAGGAATATTAGATAAAGAATAATCGTGGCTTTTTTATTATTATTAACCTCACAATTGCAATAGGGTAAATACAGCTTTACCCAAGTTTTTGTGCAGAAGCTTGAACAAGTCTGAATCCCTGAAAAACCTGCACTGCTCTTCTGATCCTATGAAAGCCAAGCAAGTCTATGCAGCTCAGGTCTGACGAGCACCGCTGAGAAGGAGATATGTAATAAAAGCATGCGCAGGCACAATTGCTTCGGGAAGGATGGTTCCTGCATGTTGATTTTACTGAATACCTGCACCAGTGCCTACCTTTCCAGTGAGGAGTTCAAAGAGAATGGCACCTAGACTCCACCAATCACAAGCTTCTGTCTCTTCTAGACTAGCTCCAATCTCTGAACACAAGACATGCAGATTAAGATTGAAAAAGTCAGTTTCACCTTCAAAATTAATATTGATTTACAAGGTGACTATGTAATGCTGAGCGCACATACACTGAGTACTACAGAACTTCCCCTATGCCTGCATGCTACTGAGCCCTTTTAACCACCTATCGCAGACTGCATTTTTCAATGCAACTGCACAATATACTCAATGTATTATTTCCTTATGACTTGCACAGTATGGACCGTTTCAACACCAGTAGGCACATGGGCAAGGATTCCTCTCTACTGGACTGCAATGTTTCCTTGTACAACAAAATTTGTTTAGTGAATTTAGGGCTGGTGAAAGGGGACAGATTAAATATTTTTAAAACTGAAATCCATTTCTCCATAAAGAAGGTACAGTTCATCAGGGCTGGATTTAGGGGCAATTGACCCAGGCAACTGCCTTAGATGCTGGGCTTGGAGAAGGGGCCAGGACACTAAATTGTTCTTTATTTACTTATATATGGCATGAATAAATAAAGATTTACAGATCCTAGCATGCAAATTTGTCATCTTACATGACAGGGATAAATCGTGCATCAAAGTCATGAAATGAGCTACAAATTCAATAAAAAATAAGGTATTCAAAAGTTTAACAAATGGAGGGGTCGGCACCAAAGACGCTCTTCACCTGGGGGCATCATTTGGTCTGGGCCAGCCCCGTGGTCCAGGCATGACAGTACCACTGCAATATTTCAATTCTCTTCTAGAAAGTGAAAAAAATAGTTCAGTTATCTCATTACCAATCCTTGATCTCAGAAGTTGCCAAGGAGGATGTCCCTTTAAGAGGAAGACACTAGTCCACTGGAAACTGCACTAAGACCATAAACTCATTTCATGGAATCATAGAAATGTAGGGCTGGAAGGAACCTCAAGAGGTCATTGAGCCCAGCCCACTGTGCACATGCAGGGCTATTCAACAGCCATCAGAATTTAGTCACTGAAAGTTGCTACCAACGGAACTGGATTCAAATCAACTACCTACCTATATGGTAAAAGCTCCCATCTCTAATATCCAGCAGCTGTCCAGACTACTTCATTATTCTCTATGCTGAGCAGGCAGCAGACACCAGAGAGCAGTGCAGCCTGGGAGCTCTCACATCATATGCAGTTGCACACCCATAGTCATGCAAAAAGAAAGCACCTGGCCTTGACTGAAAGTCATGTTAAAAAAAAATAAAATACCCAAAAAACAAGCGGTCTGTTTTAAAGCAGGGGGCGTAACAGACTGCAGTGAAGAGGAAATCTTAATTTGGACTGTCAAAAATGCAATAGCTGCACTAAAATTGCTTTAGTGTCAAAATCCACTCCAGATTCCAGGCACAGAGCATTGATTAGTATACAGTCACATGGCAGTTGCTATGAAACACATTATGCCAGTTTATAAAAAAAACTATTGTGTATCCTTTTATGCAGATTAAAATGAAGATGGCAGAAGAGGAACTACAGATGCATCTGATTCCTGTAGTAGGGGAGAGTAGAACAGTGACTACTGCTCTGCACCTGATAGGAAGAAAACTTGAGAGCCCAATCCTGCAAGGTGTGGCGTGACAGGCACTCCCATTCTCATTAGCTGCAAGACAACTTGAAGATGCTCAGCCCTTACAACACTGTCCCTTAATATAGCTCCTTTTTTACACTCTCCAGTACCACACAAACAGGGCAGTATTGTTTTAACACACTATCTACACTAGAAAGTTGACTAGGATAGTTAAAGCAATACAATCCTTGGTAGTAACAGATGCTAATGGGTTATTTGAAGAATCAAGCCCACAGTGCCTTCTACCAAAGAATTTCAAAGCTATTTACAAGAGGTTGTTACGTATTAATTCACTCATTTTCCAGAAGATCAGCCTGAAACAGAGATTGATTAAGTGGCAAAGTGGGGACAAGAACGCAGTTCTTCTGACTCCAGAGTCTGAAGTCCAACCATTAGAACAGTGTCAGATTATAAATGGAGAGTCGTATCATTTCCGGTCTCTTACCTATGTGAGCCACAACATTCAGACACCAAATCCTCCTGTCACTTTCATCCCCAAACACCATTCAAATGACACAATTAGGATCAACAGAAACAGTCACAAAACACAAGTTGCAACTTGTGCTGAGAGTTCTGGCAAGATTGTTCACGTGGTTTAGAGTCTAAATGATTAGTCACCAAAACCAAAATAAAATGTTAAGTGTGAAAGCCAACTAGGTAAAGCATCCAAACGTGCTAATTTACTTTCCACCCATTCTGCCACCACCTGTACCTCCTTAGGTGCTGCTTTGCCTTTCTACCCTCCACTGTTTTCACTTTCAAAATCAAAGTAAGACGCTTTCCTTAAAAAGTCATTGAAAATGTACATATAAACAAATCCTGTTTACATTTCATTACTTTGAGCAAGACACATTACTTTTGATGCAATACATTAATAGTAATAAGTTTAGAATGTCATATCAATATTACTGCATTTTTATCTTGGCTACTCTTCACGGGAAAATTTAGAAATAGGTTATGAAGTGCTTTCCAGTCATACATGGAAGCCAGCTAATGTAATACCACACACTGCATATGCTTTTCAAAGCTTTAATATTGCAATAAATGTGAACCACAATATCTGCCCTCACTAAGAAAACATTTTCATCTCTATCCATCAGCTAAGTAGTTTAGACAATAAATGACAGTACCCATATGCTTAAGTGAATAACTTGGGCATATTTGTGTCAGTCTTTTATCAACCTTTAAATCGAGGACCCTATTCACATTCGGACATGGACACAGGTGCCAGTATTTCCTAGGATTAACAGTTGTGACAAAGCTCCAAGTTTGTACTTGTGGGTCCTGCGCTTCCTGGCAGATTTAGGGGCCTCAGAAACTCATCTAGGCCCCAGAGTGACCTCCCTTTCTCAGTATAATTGGCAAGAGTCACCGCCTAGTGAGTTACCTTCATCACAGGCCAGTATGGAAGATGGAAAAGGGGGGAGCCCGGGCCCACCCTCTACTCCAGACTCCAGCCCAGGGACCCTAATAGTATCAGCTAAGATGGCTGACCTTTTAGGCACAAAACACAATACAATTCCCTGGGCTACTTCCCCACAGCAGTCCCCGCTTCTTCAAACTCCACTTCACCCTTACCTCAGGCCCTCCTTCCTTCTGTATGATACGTTGTCCACCACTCAGTCTCACCAACAGCATAACTTCCTTCCACAGCTCCTGACACCCACACCCACCTGACTAACTGGGAGGTTTTTATCTGGTTTCAGCCAGTCCCTGATTGGCTTCAGGTATCCCAATCAGGCTAGCTGTTTCTACTCCTTTCTAGAAGGTTCTTAATTGGCCCCAGGTGTCTTGATTGGCCTGGAATAGCCTTTGTTTGGCTATCCAGGGAACAGGGACCTGCACATCCTGAGACTAATGTATCTGCCTTCCAGCACTCTCCTATATCCTTCTGGTCTGACTCCGTCACACAGTAAACAAGACCACAAGATCCTTTCGACTGGAAAAGATGACAGGGTGAACAAATCAGTAGTTCATCCAACCTTAATGTAACTTGACTAAAAGGAAAGAGCTGCTTTCTTTTCCACATAAATATCCATGGGACAGCCAGAATTAGGTAATGCAGCACAACAGTGTTAAATTCCTGCACAGAAATACTTCATCTGCAACACCTATTGCTAAGACAAGCTTTGCGAAATGCTAACCACTTTCATTCAGAGACACAAGGTGCAGATAAACAGCTTTCGTGAAGAGGCTCAGTGCTATTCTTCCGATATAGCGGCTGGTCTTAACTGAAAGGTCTTCTTTCCTTCGTACCTCTACCCAATATTTATCTGAACATTTATACTGTACATAGTGGTACTTTCCTTCCTGATATGCAGCTGATAGAGTTGTTTGTTTATTTTCCATTTATTTTACAAACACGCAAGCCAGTTCTAGAGTAGAAAGGGGATCCCAAACTAATCTATTTTGGAATCAAATCCTTTATACGGTTATTAATTATTGTAACCAAAATGCACTTTGCCTGTTGTCCTTTATAAAATGCATAAAATACATTGAAATACCACTCTTCATGCTAAATGATCTCAAAAAGTTTTATATAAAAGGCACAGGAAAAAGTTTTCTCCCACGTGCACCTGATCTGTGGCTGACCAGAAGATCTGTAGAGCAGTGCAATGGTAGATTTTGGAACGAAAGATACTGGGTTTAGAGGCAGTCTAGTGGACTTGCAGTCACTATGCAATTTAGGCCAAGCCTCCTTATCTTTCAGTTCACCTGGAACAAAATTCAGTGACGTTTTCCAGGAGAAACTAATTCCCGAAACAGACATTTGAATTCGTTCAGGCACAAGTCCTGAAGTTAGTACACATGAAAATAAGTTGACTTCTGAAAGTAAGAAGTAGTATTGCTTAACCTAATATTTAGAAACTCTAGAATTTTGCATTGAGAGATTTCTCCTAAACTTAAAAAAAAGAATACCATTGAACTGCTACCACTGCAGCTTGAGACCATTACTCCTTGTTCTGTCGTCTACTACCACTGAGAGCAATCTAGATCCATCCTCTTTGGAACCCCCGTTCAACTAGTTGAAAGTAGCTATCAAATTCCCCCTCATTCTTCTCTTCTGCAGATTAAATAATCCTATTTCCATAAGCCTCTCCTCATAAGTCATGTGCTCCAGGCCCCTAATCATTTTTGTTGCCCTCTGCTGGACTCTAACTTTTCCACATTCTTCCCATAGTGTGGGGCCCAAAACTGGACACAGTACTGCAGATGAGGCTCACCAATTCCAAAAGGAGGGGAATAATCACGTCCCTCGATCAGCTGGCAGTGCTCCTACTTATAGAGCCCAAAATGCCATTAGCCTTTTTGGCAACAAGGGCACACTGTTGACTCATATCCAGCTTCTTGTCCACTGTAACCCTTAGGCCCCTTTCTGAAGAACTGCTGCTAGCCATTCGGTCCCTAGCCTGTATCAGTGCATGGGATTCTTCTGCCCTAAGTGCAGGACTCTGCACTGTCCTTGTTGAACCTCATCAGATTTCTTTCAGCCCAATCCTCTAATTTGTCTAGGTCCCCCTGTATCCTATCCCTACCCTCCAGCATATCTACCTCTCCTCCCAGTTTAGTGTCATCTGCAAACTTGCTGTGGGTGCAATCCATACCATACTCCAGCTCATTAAAGATGATACTGAACAAAACCAACCCCAGGACCATTCCTTGGAGTATTCTGCTTGATACAGCTGCCAACTAGATATGGAGCCATTGTTCACTACCCACTGAGCCTTATCTAGCCAGCTTTCTATCCACCACTTGCTTTACAATTCTTTTAATTTGCCTGCAACAAAATATAGTTAATAGTTCCAGGAGAAATATACTTCCCAAAGGAGAAATTTGTATTAGGATGGGCATAAGACTTGAAATTAATAAAGAAGATTGTTTTGTAATGTAAGTGGAAGTAGTTGAAGGATTAAAGATCATGTTGGGTGTGAAGTTTACCTTCTTTTGATAATACAGTGATTAAAAAGTCTTGTCTCCTATGTCACTTGACTTTTAGAGGAAGTTTTAATTCCATTTTTGTTTGCTAACAGGAAGAACAAAGATAATCCCCTCTATCACAATTAACCTTTTTCCTTAAGTGACATGAGGAAATTCCTTCTAAAGAGGAAAACAGATATCTGTACATATTTGAATATCTAAATATGTAGGTTCCTATTTTTATACCCAAATTAATCTTGTCAGATCTTAATTTCACTTACCTTACTATTTTAATGGTCAAAGATCGTGATATACCTTTGATATGCAACTATCAATGGTCTGTGTTTTACAAATTGCAAAGACTATAGCAGAGTGTAATGACCGTATCACTTACGTGATGTGGTATTTAGTTACTGCATCTTATGAGATCTTGGCTGACCGAAACTGTGTGGAGTAAATTGGCTTTGGTTCCTTTTATCTGGTTCTTTGCAAATGTTTCTTTACATTTATAATACTAAACTAAAATGCTAAGCTTTTAAATTAGGAATATAAGGCAAATAGATTTTCTGAACTCTAATGGCTATACATGGCAGCAGAGAATGGTAAACACCATGTCTATCATTTTCATTGGGTTGTGTTTGTCCCTTCCTACTCTTCCCCCCACCCTTAACGGTTTTGGCTGGGTACCTCAGTGGCACCTGATGATAATTCAGACTGGAGTTTTGGGTTCTGGCCAATGGAAAAACTATGCTAGATGTTACAATATTTCCCTTACAAAAGCAATATAGATGAAAAGAACTCCTCTGAACTTGAAACAATTATTATAATCAAACTTTTTCATTAGGAGTGTGGTGATGCATTGGAATGGGTTACTTAGGGAGCTGGTATATTCTCCTTCCTTAGAGGTTTTTAAGGTCAAGCTTGACAAAGCCCTGGCTGGATGATTTAGTTGGAGATGGGTCCTTTGAGCAGGGTCCTAGATGACCTCCTGTGAGGTCCCTTCCAACCCTGATATTCTATGAATCTATGGAATGACTGATTTTTACAAGTCAAACAGCATTCTAAATGTCTTGCTGCTTAAGTTACTGTGTCCTGAAAGAGTGCGGTGCAAGAACAGATGTTGTCTGAAGAGAGCTACTTTAAAATATGCCTTAAGAACATGCTACGCAAGTTATTTCTGGAAAATGTTTAATAATCTCTGCAAACCCATTCTTTTCAACAATTCCTCTCCCCTGTGTGCATGGGATTTTGGAGATCAACTGTTTTCTTCCTGGAACTTTGGCGTCCTTAAGAACAGTATTTTATTTCACAATAAATCAATATTTTCTCTGAAGTTCCAGATCCTATCTCTGTATTCAGTTGGTCTAAATGATCTTAAAGTTATTCTTCACCAATCTTTCCTAAATTCAATGTTTCTTACATTTAAGTTAGCCTTCACTACTCAAAATGTCTTTATCCTCCATTTTTACTTCCTCCTTTGCATTTAGGATCACACCAGCATATAAAACTTCACACAGGGAGTCAATGGCAAAGCCAGAAATAGAACCCAGGGAGTATAGTCTCTCAGTATAACCATTAGACCAACCCTCCCTTTGATTTCCAGGAGACAATTATATTTGAATCTACTTTCTTAAACAATCTACTCCAAATGAAATTGCTAGAAAACAGACCAGTAGCACTTAATTAATATCAGCAACCTCACACTGGAAGTTGTATACACATATAAATGAGACTTCCGGTAACTGGTAAAGTGGGAGGGATGTATTTGTCTGGCAAATAAACATCATGCCATGAAGACAAATGTTGTGGATATTTTTGACTTTTTTTTAGTATTGTGTTTTTCCAACCATCAGCTACATGTTTCTTCCTTATAGGAAATTGTCTAAAAGCAGAACTGAGGCCGTCATTTCACACCTAGGATCATGGATATCAACTTGTGGTGTAATGCAATCTGGGATTTTTTTGGACAAAATTTTTTATCCACAAATCTTTGATTTTGGTAGGCTTTGTATAGTATACCGTAAATACTGGTTTAGATCAAACCAAAATATACTGATATACTTGTGTGCATCCATATACAGAGAACATGCACGTGGGGTCCTGATCACATCACGTAGCTTGTGAAGTCATCAAAACATGAGGGTATGTGACTAGGACTGTCTATTTCCTTCACAAATCCTACAGGAGAAATTGGTGGGAATTAAGTAGTTAGATCTCTTTGCTGGTTTGAAAATCTCAACTATGCATCTGTCTTTCTATATGCTCAGCTTGTTCAAGATTCACTGTTAGAAAAAAAAAAAAGAGAAGAGCAGGTGGAAGAAATGGTACTTCATAACTCATCTGTTCTCTCATTACCATTGCATTATCAGAGGGCTAGATTTCACAGCTGTGATAGACCAATGAAAAAAATGCCATCCTTGTATCTAATGTGAATCGTCAGTTTACAATACATACTGCAGTCCTGTTGCTAAAAAATGGTATTGGATTTTCTTGTTCAGAAAAGCCCATCACATTCCAGTTTACAATGATGCAGAAGTTGAAATCTAGCCCTCTGGACTAGATAGAACGGAAAAATCCTAACTAGCAGGGGGATTTGGATGTTTGACATATACAGTATGGCAGGGTGGATTAAAAAAATCATTTTGTTCTTTAAATTATAAGAAGCTTTTCTTTTTAAAAAATAAACCTGCTTCAAATAAAACCTGAAATCATTATAAAATATGGTAAGGCCTAAATCTCTGAAAACATTAAAATAAAGAGATAAATATGCTGAATCCAGGAGACTATCAAAAACTTTGAATTACAGTTTATAGAGAAAGAATCAAACAAGGGGGAAAAAAATCTTAACTTTTGAGTTCAAGTATTATAAATATGGCACAATAGATCACCTACTGTATTAAGGGCTTGATCCTGTGTGGGGGCCAGGGCTGTGCTACTGATGCAAGAGACTGGCAAAGTCAGAGGCATTGGGTCCTGGCCTCTGACTCCAGGAAACACAATCATACATCACTAGGTAGCAGAAAGGTGTGCCGAATCTAGTGTAAAGACTCTATTTAGTTGTAAATTGACATGCTTTAATGGTTATTATCAACGAGTAAGAACACACTTTTCTTTAGAAAATAAATGAAGTTCAGAGGAAAGGTTGATTAAAATAGATGATTTAAATCGAGGCTTTCCACTTGGTGATTTAAATCATGATTTTAAATCGCCTTGATTTAAAATAAATCACTATACCCTGCAGTATTGGGGGGTGGGAAGGCACAAGATGCACATTCACGTATGTTAAAGCAGTAGTTTTTTTTCTGCTGCATTTTGCTTTAGAATTCAGGGAGACAAAATATACCAAAACAACTTGTTTTTGCTGTATCAACAAGACCTAATCTTGATCAGGTCTGACTCCAGATGCTCTTGATATGGATGCAGCTCCAGCCATTCATGTTTTGGCTTTTTCACAGATCTAAACAAACAATAGCTGGGGCCTTTAAAAAGTTTCAGTTTTAGTTTTATAAACTTGTGTTTATCTATGTCCTACCAAGAGTGTAATACGATTACTGCATTATTTAAATGGTAATGACTCTTCAAATCTAAGATCACAAAGTGGGCAAAAAGTACACTTAAATAACAGAAGGTGATCATTTGCATTTCAAAAAAATTTATCTATCTTGCTTTCCCCTCACTTTGACCAAAACATGTTGATTCACAGGTTTGTGTGTGTGTGTTTCTTTTTCAAACTTATTTATAGAGTAGAATAATGGCCCCCTGCTATTTTGGCATTTGCTCAAATTTCTGTCCTTGTAAATTGAATCTGTTACTGGAATTTTTCCCCCCTCAAAATACCAAGGCACATTAACCAAGAGATAAAAAATTTACACTGCTGATATTATAAAGCATGAGGAGCAGGGGATAATGGGTTGGGGGGGAGAGGGTTGGGGGTTTTGGGTTGTTCGGGTTTTTTTTTTGGACAAATATGCGATAAGAGTTCTCAGGGGGCATTGAGAGCAAAGAACTGTTTAAACAGAAGTGAATCATTCTCCTCATGATCTGGTGACAACTTTACATTTTATTCAAACATCAGCAGCTTAGCACATTTTTAAACTATTTAGAAAACAAAAAATAATGTGAAAAAGGGGATCGAAAGAAAACATTATTCACTTCAGAATTAATGCAGTGTAAAGTCTCATCTGTGGCTTATAATTAGTTAAACACATTTGTTATTTATAGTACATTAATCTTGGCCAAAAAACCCACTTTTTTTACTCTTCATTGTGCTGAATTTATGAGGAATGAATAATAAGTCATCATCATTTCCCTTACAGTTCAAAGAAAGAAAAACTGACTTATCATGGGTGGACAGCAAAGATTTGGGTTGGCTATTAATCAAAGTATAATATAGGCACTACTTTTAAGTATCTGCAGATAGCTTTGTTATTGCGTTATTTATTTCAGCCTGAACTTTATTAAAGTAGATCTATCCAAGGAGCTAAGGGACTTTCCGCTTTTAACCATGTATACCATGCTAGAACACTCTACAACTCACAAAGCTTGAAAGTACAGTTCTTGTTATGCAAATAATTAAAACAAAGCTCTTCTCCACTCTGTAGATCTTATCTAAAGTAAGGCAAAGGAGGGTGCCAGCCAGTCACCAATACAAATCCATTAATGGTACAATGCCACCTGCTGGTCAACTGTGAGAAATGTACCTTCTTGGAAAAGATTTCTCTCTTCTGAAAGAGGCTTGTAATGTATGCAAGATATAATTTTATATTGCTATTTTACAGAAAGTTGATTATGTTGTGACAAGGATATGCTGGTTAAATTTTTAAATCTTTGTTTTTTCCATTTTATTTCTGCTTTACCATTAGTAAGGAGCTCTTTCCTTTTCTTTATATGTCAACAGCAGGAAATCAACGTATTTTATACATACACGGTCACATTTCATCTCAGCTCTTGGTATGTTTCAGTGAGAGATGGCAATCGCTTGTTTTTCCATACGTTAAAGGCTGTGATGGCTGTTTCCTGTTCCATACTCTGACGTTCAATACCCAGTTTTTAGAGTGATTTCTTAGGCCTCGATCCTGCAATGACCTCCACATGGAGGGACTTCTGCCCCCATAATGAGCCTCACTGAAGACAGACTTTAATACTAAAATGCCATATTCTTAAGCCATTCCAGTAGGTAGATTCTGGTATGCTAGTACATTGTAAGAAGCTCTTTGTGTACTAATCTAATTCTTCCTTCAGATACTACAGTGATGGACACTACATAAAAAGTTAAGCGTAAAAAGAGACCACGTCTTGAAATCAAGCCAATTAAAAATCTTTTTAGCTTTCTCCCAAGATGTCCTGGTTTCCCCTGGCATAACTATACAATCCATTTTGCTATGTCTTCTTTTTAAATATTACTCTCCTTCCCTCTCCCCAACCCCCATGCCATTGAGGAAGAAAACCAGGGACCAGGTAGGCCCATTACTCAATGCATGGGGGGAAACAATAACAGAAAATGTGGAAATGGCAGAAGTGCTAAATGACTTTTTTGTTTCAGTTTTCACCAAAAAGGTTTGTAGCGATTGGGCGTTTAACATTGTGAATGCCGGTGAAAATGAAATAGAATCAGAGACTAAAATAGAGAAAGAACACATTAAAAATTACTTAGAAAAGTTAGAGGTCTTTAAGTTACCAGGGCCTGATGAAATGTATCCTAGAATACTCAAGGAGCTGACTGAGGAGATATCTGAGCCTTTGGCGATTATCTTCAAAAAGTCATGGAAGACAAGAGATATTATGGAGGACTAGAAAAGGGCAAATATAGTGCCAGTCTATAAAAAGGGGAATAACGACAACACGTGGAATTACAGATCAGTCATCTTAACGTCTGTACCCAGAAAGATACTGGAGCAAATAATTAAGCAATCAATTTGCAAACACCTAGAAGATAATAAGGTGATAAGCAATAGTCAGCATAGATTTCTCAAGAACAAATCTTGTCAAAGCAAACTAATAGCTTTCTTTGACAGGGTAACAAGCCTTGTGGATGAGGGGAGAGAGAGAGCAGTAGATGTGGTATATTTAAACTTCAGTAAAGCTTTTGTTACTGTCTTGCATGACCATCTCATAAACAAACTAGGAAAATACATCCATAGATGGAGCTACTAGAAAATGGGTGCATAATTAGTTGGAAAACCATGCCTAGAGAATGAAGAGTCCTTGTGGCACCTTAGAGATTAACAAATTTATTTGGGCATAAGCTTTTGTGGGCTAAAACCCTGATGAAGTGGGTTTTAGCCCACGAAAGCTTATGCCCAGATAAATTTGTTAGTCTCTAAGGTAGTCACAAGTACTCCTTGTTCTTTTTGCTGATAAAGACTAACACTGCTACCCCTCTGAAACCATTCCTAGAGAGTAGTTATCACTCGTTCACAGTCAAGCTGGAAGGGTATATCAAGTGGGGTCCCATAATGATCAGTTCTGGGTCAGATTCTGTCCAATATCTTTGTCAATGATGGCACAGAGAGTACACTTATAAAGTTTGTGGATGATACCAAACCAGGGGTGGTTACAAATGCTTTTACAACGATCAGAACAAACTGGAGAAATGGTCTGAAGGAAATAGGATGAAGTTCAGTAAGGACAAATGCAAAGTACTCCACTTGGGAAGGAACAATCAGTTGCACACATACAAGATGGGAAATCACTGCCTAGCAAAGAGTACTGCAAAAAGGGATCTGGGGGTCATAGTGGACCACAAGTTAAATATGAGTTAACAGTGTAACTGTTGCAAAAAAATCACAGAGGTAGCCATGTTAGTCTGGGTTTGCAGAAGCGACAAAGAGTCCTGTTGCACCTTAAAGATTAACAAAGGTATTGAAGCATAAGTTTTCGTGGGCTAGTACCCACTTCGTCGGGTGCATGCAGTGGAAGTATCAGAGGCTGGTATAAATAAGAAGGCAAGAACCAGGGCAGGTATAAATAAGAAGGCAAGAACCAGGTTATCGTTATCTCTAACCTGGTTCTTGCCTTCTTAATTATACCTGCCTCTGATACTTCCACTGCACACATCCGACGAAGTGGGTACTAGCCCATGAAAGCTTATGCTTCAATATTTTTGTTAGTCTTTAAGGTGCCACAGGACTCTTTGTAGCTGCTGAAAAAAAAGAAAACCTCGTTCTGGGATATATTAGCAGGAGTGTTGTAAGCAAGACACAAGAGGTAATTCTTCCTCTTTACTCCATTCTGATTGACTTCCACTGGAGTAGTGTGTCCAGTTCTGGGCACCACATTTCAGGAAAGATGTGGACAAATTGGAGAAAGTCCAGAGAAGAGCAGCAAAAATGATTAAAAATCTAGAAAACATGACCTATGAGGGAAGATTGAAAAAATTGGGTTTGTTTAGTCTAGAAAAAAGAGAAGACTGAGGGGAAAGATGTTCTCAAGTATATAAAAGGCTGTTACAGGGCGGAGGGAGAAAAGTTGTTCTCTTTAACCTCTGAAGATAGGACAAGAAACAATGGGCTTAAATTGCAGCAAGTGCAATTTAGGTTGAACATTAGGAAAAATTTCCTAACTGTCAGGCTAATTTAGCACTGGAATAAATTGACTAGGGATGTTGTGGAATCTCCTTCATTAGACATATTTAAGAACAAGTTAGAAAAACACCTGTCAAGGATGGTCTAGATAATACTTAGTTCTTCCATGACTGAAGGGGAATGGACCAGAAGACATCTTGAGTTCTTCCAGTCCTACACTTCTATGATTCTATGACTAATATGGAAGACCCACATAATCAGGGACATTGGCTGACTATAAATGTGGAAATGATCAAGTAAACCTACTGAATCAATAGAGATTCTCTCTCTCATCTCTTTCAGTTCTAGCAATCTCCAGTGTTACTTGTAACCAGAGGAGTTGAATTTTTTTGAGATTTTTTACACAGCAGTCTGATTTTAAGTTGTTGAGATCCTGCTACGTTAAACTTTCAGATCAATTTTCTGCCATTTCTGTTGATGAAACTGTCCAAAATGAATACAAATAAAGAATTGTATCTCAAGAACAAGTATGGCAATGTTTTGATACAAGATCTCTCCTTAGATTGCAATGTGTAACTGATGCAAAAATGTAACTTAAAAGAACAGTTTCTCACAATTTAATGGAGTACAGGCAGTATTTTAAAATAAACTATCGTAAGAAGGGGGGAATATGCTGTCCTGACAGAGCAGAGATGTGGGTCCTCAATACAATGATGATCACTCCAGAACCATCTTCCCCAACATCTTGGAGTGCTCCTGAACCTGAAGGAAGTAGACTGAAATTAGCTGTCTAATGATGAGCAAGTGGTGTGGAGCATGATTAAATAGTGGGAGCTCTAAGGACCAAGTGACATTTTTCATTTCTAGGTACAACTATGAGGCTGCTACTCAAAATAAAATGTTCCTCCATTCAAAGCAACACTCTCTTGTTAAGTTACTGTGAACGTTTACAATATATGCAATATTAATTCCCAAAACAGTACATGAATGCATTGTTACATTTCGCACAGAAAATATTAATAATCAGGAAGTGTGCGAGCTAAGAATCCTACAGCAACATTAATTCATATAGAACATGGACACATGGAGACCCCTATCTTTTAACTGGACAGATATGTGCAGGCACACGCTTGCACCCACGCAACATTTCAGTGAAGCTCCACGAATGCAAAGGCCTGTCCACACTGATCCAAATTACAGGACTTGAGGCTTAGCCAAAAAAACCCTCCAGAACGATACTACCAACACGCACTGAAGCGGGGTTAATGATGGTGTAGGAAGCCTGAACTCTTGCATTTTGTGATTTTTTAAAATGTTATCCAACTGCTCGGTCAACACTCCATTACTGCAGGGTGGGGTTGGTTGTTTAAGCTGATAGGGCAGAGAAGCCTCCAATAGTGTAGTCATTAAAATGGATACAGTTCAGCTTTGAAGTTCACATCTCAATGAGGCAATGTCATGGGAAAGGATGAGTTTCCACCTTTGCTACCACTACTGTTCTGTTGAAGAAAGCTTCCTGCAAGGCTGGGCTACCCAGGCAGCAGCACGTTGTTTGCAGTGTGATGGATGCACCTGGGCAACAGAAAAGCAATAGAAATTGCTTGAACTCTAAAATGAGGGGATCTGCAGCAGCGGCACCAGTTCAGATATTTCTTGTTGGGGCAAAGTCCACTCCCCCACCCCAACAAGGACCCCATTTGTCCTTTCCCCAGGTCTCCCTCAGCCAGAGAGGTTGTCTCTTCAGAGAAGGTATGTAAACACCTGTGGCTAACCTGTGACAGCTGACTTGAGCTTGCCAGGCTTAGGCCACAGGGCAGATATTTGGACTCAGGTGGGAGCTCTGGGATCCTCTCCCAGTTTGAGGGCCCAGAGCTCAAGTCCCAGCCCAAACCCTAATATTTACACTGCAATTTTACAGCCCCGCAGCCCGACCCCTGTGAGCCAGAGACAGCAGACACAGGCAACCTGCGGGTGTGTAATTGCAGCGTAGACATACTCAGAGTCTCCCCTCTCTCTTAGCCATACAGTGCACGAGCCAGTGCCACCAAAAGCCTAGTTCTCGGCCGACTCCCCTGCACTGTGCCCCATAGGAAAAGGCTCCTTATGTGCCCTCTCACAACACCACTTGGCCTTACTGCCCCTCCATCTGGATTTGAGTAGCAATGTGACTCTGTGTGCTCAGTCCAATACCACTCACTGAAATTTGGCCCGGCCTTCTTCTGGCCCAGTCAAATTTCAGCAGCATTGGAACCAGGCAGCCAGAGCAATGTTCCAGGCTACTCTGGCAGTAGCTAAACTGATTTAGCATGAGACCAGTGCTTAAAAGTGGTCAGGAAAGCTTCCATCACCCCTCTAGTTCCATGGCCTACAGAACTTTGACCAAGTGCAAAAACCTTGGAAGGGGGCCCTTTCCCCCTCCCACAGCATGCACAATGGGAACCAGATATCTGGAGGTTTCCTGTTCCTGAGGTTCAGGTAGTGAGGTTATAACAGTGAGACGACTCACCCCTGCAGCACCTCCTGCTGGCTGTCCGGGAATTAGTTCTTCTACCTCCGGAGCACCCTCTGCAGGCCGGTGTCTCACTGTCCCCTTGCCCCATGTCCCTCCTGGACCCTGGTGACATTTTTCCTAGGGTGCTGCCCTCTAGTAATGCCCCCACATTCTGTCTCTGGGTGTCCCCTGCCTGGAGAACCCCAACGCTCTAATCCCCACCCCGCCTCAATCTAGGGCTACTGCCAGTCATCATCAAGCCCCCACACTCTGGGGCAGACTGCAGTGTAACAGCCAGTCATCATAGGCAAGGGGGTTTGGACCTGCTGCCTTTCCCTGCAGCCCAGTACCTTTTCAGGCCTCTCTATCAGGTCTGAAGCCTGGGGAGTTGCCCATTCCCCCAGCACTGCCCCACCTCAGGTACTCTGTCCTGCAGGCAGCCAGGCCCTGCTCCCTTCCAGGCTGAAGAGAGAGATTCCTAGTTCCTGCCTCTCATCCCTTTAAAAGTGCCGGCTGTGGCCTGACTGGGGCATGGCCCAACGGTGGCTGCTTCCTCAATCAGCCTGGCTTGCTGCTTTCTCCCAGCAACAGCCCTTCCAGGGCTGTTTTACTCCTTTTATTTTAGGAGCGGGGTAGCCACCCCACTACAGAGGTGTTTTGTTTTAAAATATAAAGACCAATGAAAGCCAATGGACCATATTCTACCATCTATTCACACTGTGTAGCCCCTTAGTCCCATTTAAAATCAAATGAAGTAACTCACAAAATGAAGTGCTGCTCATTGCTAAGTTCTGAAGCCATCCTTTAAATTGTTATAATCGTATTATTCAACCAATCTTTACCAAGCATGGTCACTGACTATGTACATGCTTTAGTTATGGACCACCTTCATGCAAGTTTCAAAGTTCAACCTGTGTGTGAATTCAGCAGGAAGTGTACAGGGCATTCTAAAATTTTAAAGCAAGGAAATTTCCCTTTTCACAGGGAGCTCAAACAGCTGACTAGATTTTGCTCAAACTTCCCGAAACAGTTCATCTCTAGATAAAACTCACAAGTGAAAAATCTCAGTCACTACAGTAATTTGAGGGTTTTGTTTTATGTATTTTATGCTAGTTTATAACCTTTTGCTTTCAAAATTTCATAAGTGAAACTGTTTAGCCATCTCATTTTTGCCCAGCATTACCACTTTACCACTAAATAAAATTAGCAGTTTTTGGTTTGAAGCACAGCATTTACAGAAAAACTAAGATGCACATTTTATCTCATATCCCATCCCATCAATAAAAATGGTTCTAAGAAAACATACCAATCTCTAAATTATTTCCAATTTTGCTCATCATAGGTGCCTCACATATTTGTATATTTATTACATTTTTATATTTAAAGCTGGTACACGATTTATGTTTCTCTTATTATTGTACATTTGTTAAGTTTTTAAAACAGATACTGCATGAACTTGAGGTCCCAAAGTATGTTATATAGGCTCCATGAGAAAATGAAAACTGCTAATCTGTTTTCCAAGTGAAACATTTTAGGTGATTGCTCTAACCTGGGGCACAGTACATTCTCTCCATGGCATCGTTGTCACAGGAATCTTCAACCTCACTCCACCTGCTAAAATACGTTAGCTGAATGTGTCCTAAAAACAAAACGACAGGAGAAATCAAAACATTTTTCCCTTCCATTTTCTACAGAAGTGAACTGTAATTACTCCTTTTGTAGCTAAAAACAGTATCATTAAGAATAATGGCATCATTAAGTACTAGAAGCTATTACTGGGGGTGAATTTGCTGCACTGATAATGAAGCTCTAGACAGGAAATGAAGATACTAATTACAAGATAAAACGCCTACCCAGTTAATTGGAAGCAACAGCGAATAAAAAGAAATGCATTTGCAAAAGTTCCTGACCTCTATCATTCAATAAGATGTTGTTTGGGTTCAAATCGCGGCACACAATTCCTTCTCTATGTAAAGCATCAAGGGCTACAACCATTTCAGCTGCCCATCTTTGAATGCAACCCTCTGGGATGTAAAATCTGGAGGTTAGTGCTAGTCTTTTGTCGAGGTCCTGAAAAATTTGATGTATTTCTTTCTCTCCTTCCAGTGCTATTTCACTCTTGCCCTCCACTGCTGTATCTTTGCTTTCAGCTTTCGGTAAGAGAGCAGGGTTTGTTTTCTCTTTACCAAAGTCTTCCGTTTGATCAGAAAACAACAACACTGCTTGATTTCTTACAATACCTCCATCTAAGCTATACTCTTTAGCACCTGTGAGTGGGTTAGAAATAAATAAGAAATTTTCTTCTGTGCTTATTGCATTTAATGATGAGGAAGAAATTGCACCGAGTCCTTGAAACTGAGCCACGTCTTCTGAACTAGCCAGGTCAACGTCAGATGTAAATAATGTCCTGACAATTTCCTGAGTAACATCATATTGTCCTTCTGATTTCTTGCCAGAAAGATGGCCCAATTCTGGCACCACATGATTTAACTTTTGATCAAGTGCTTTGCATTGCTCTGTACTATTATTTAATTGTAAGACATCAGGGGTTTCTAACAGTTTGCTTTCCAAGATGTTTACATCAGTCTTTGTAAACATTTTTGGCCTAACCACTGGCACTTCTTCCAGCTTTTCAGATACACCAGGTAAATTTATCAGAAGATCGGGCCTTCCTTCATCAGCACTACTTACATCATCAAAAGCAGCATCCTTAAAAGAAATTACCGGCACAGAGTCATTGGAACCTCGGCTTATTGTATCCTGGGCTCTAAAGCCCACCTTGCTTTCCACGGTTTCAAGGCTCCTGTCATGATCTGGTACAGAAAAAAATGGCTTTAAAGATTCTGATTTTAAGCTAAACAATTTATCTCCAAAATCAAGCCCCAGAAGTTCACTGGTGCTGTCTTTACTGTCTATTCTGAAGAATTCCATAGGGCTGTGCTTGGATTTACTTAATGAGTCTGATATCCTAGAAGGACTAAGTACTTCCGGGTCAGCCTCTTCAGTGAAAAACTTTAGCTCCCGAGAGGTGATCTGAGAGCTGAGGCTATCATTGACAACTAACGTATGTGCCTGTAAGCATCCTAATTCTTTGATTTTAAGATCTTCTCCCTCTGGTTTCGGCACAGGTTCCTCATTTAAAGAGCCAAGATCAACTTTTTCTTGCCCATATTCATTGCATAATGTCAAATAACTAGTAGTGCATTCTTCTTCTGAACTTGACCCAGAATCTGTCCATTTGGGAGAACTGTCTTGGTCATCTTCCTGGTTACTACTCTCATCTTGAGAACTTGGTGTAAGGCTGCTCTTCAATGGTATAACTCTCAGCATGTTCCCCCCATTGCTTCCTCTCGAGTCAAGACTACTGCTAATTTCTGTAGGGCTAGGGGTTGGCAGCTGCAGGTGAATTTTAGTAGAACTTTTGAGTTCATGGATTTCAAAGCTTTCTTTGGGGCTTCTGTTTAAGAATTTACTGATGTAAGACCACAGTTTGCCTCCTACAAAGGAAGAAAAAAAAATCACAATTTAACTCAGAACTAAAAAAACCGTTTCATTATAAGATAGATATAAAATACACAAGTCACCAGAGCAAATTACTTCCTTATGCCAATTAGAGGAGGTTAGAACTGCTATTTCAATAGAGAATAGCTAGAGGGACCCTGTCGACTTAACTCATAGTTCAAACAAATTTATTAATACATTCACGTTAGTAGCTGCATCTTAGATTATTAAAATAGAAAGAATGCTTAAAATCCTACAGAATGGTCTCTAACCAAATTGTTCGAGGATTCCAACTGCTCTCCTGTTTCAGGACATATCAAGAATAAGAGAAAATAAGGTTCCCCACCGCCTTTCTGCATTTCCTGAGATGCTTCTGAATCACAGCTCCAATCTTCTATGTGACATCAGGAGAGGAAAAAAGGAGAGATGGAATAAAGGAGGAATCATTACCAAGTTCTAGGTTTTCCTCCTCTTCAATTTTATGGGTATTAGTGTCCCTCCTCTCCCTACTAGTAGGATACAGATATTTCTGAGAATCAATAATTCATTATACTATAATTTTATATCCCAATTTTAAGATGTTCATGGTTACCATGAATACATGTCTGTATTTAAATGAGTCATATGGAATGTTATCTCATTTTATTGTATTGTGCAAAAGTTTTAGATCTGGTCAAATTTTGGGAGGGTTGCAAAATTTTGATGCTTTGTCCACAATTTACTGCTCACACACACACACACAATGAATTCAAAACACAAATGTTTTAAACATTTTGTTAAAAAATATAGTTTTAAATTTTCAGTTCCGAGTTCCCCACTGCCACCATCTCGCTCTCTCTCTAGCAGAGGGAAGGGAGGCAAACATGTGGTTGGAGGACCATTCTCTCCTCTTTACCTGTCCCCCCAACTAGAAAAAAGAGAGGGAGCAAAAGTGAAAGTGGGATTTTTATTCCACAATTCTGAATGAAAATTTCAAAAATAACTTATTTTTATTGTTTTGTTGAAATCATGTTTTTTAAATGCTAAAAATTTGGCAAAATAATTCAGACCAGCTCATTCATTTACATATAATGGAAATATTCACGGTTTGCCTATACCAATTAATAAAACTTCCTTTCACAACACTCTGTCCCCTAACCCATCCATACATATAGACCCTGGAACTTCTTGCTCATGAGTGGACTGTAATGGAACTCCCATATGAGAGCAGCAATCCACTGACACATAAGAGGTGGCAGAATGCGGGCTTAGCTTTTATACACCATTGAGGTTGGAAGAAATCCCATCTGAGAGAGATGTTGTTGGGTGCATAAAAACTATACTATCAGGGAACCAGAGGTGGCCTGGGGACACTGGGCATCCATAAGTGCCAAGCCAGTCCCTATTCTCATGTCTTCCTGATTCCCCTTCGGAAATGTATCAAGGGAAATCAACAGTGGGACAAGGGAATTCTCAAGGAGTTTTCTATCCCCAAATCCTCCTCCCTAGGTATTTCTATTAGTAGGGTGGCCCAGGACATTATTGTTTCTTTATGTTTAATAGACATTTGACCCTACCAATGTAAGAGACACTCAAGTCACTGTGTAATGGTTTAAAAAGAAAACAGCACATGCAGTTTTTAAAGGGATTTTTTTCTGACGCTTTTTAACAGAGAATCCATTTCCCTTAGTCCTAGTTGGCATCTAAAGATGGTCAGCAGGCCAGCTTCCAATTATTATATTTAAGACCAAAAAAAAAAAAATCATATTTGCACTATTATTCTGACACTAGTGAAAACAGTTTAAATGGCCATATTGCCAACTCTTCAATAATTATTCCCATTATAAACCTCCCTCTTTTTAAAAGCTTAAGAGAAAAAAAGTTGATGATTCAATAATTACTTGTAGTAGGAAACAATGAAAAACTGTTGCTTATTGCTTTCTGATTTACAGTTAAGTGCAACTAAATGAAAAACCATTTGATTAATGTCCAAATTCATACATATAGCTGTTAATGTATAAGGATTTCAGGACTGGCCTCCTGGTCAAGTGGAAATACGTAAATAAATTCTGTTCAATAATTTTCTTCAATACGGAAAAACAACAATTTTATTCCCTTCTGAAAATGCACAATCCAGGGTCAAACAAGAGTGATATTTGTTTCTGGGCATATAATTATGTTTTTATGAGTGACACACAAATAATCTCCCCCTTCTCCCGCCATGTGTTGTGTAAGATCAAGAAAACCCATTAGCGAGCCATGCTAATATTGTATCAGGAATCTATAAAACCTTAATTACAGAAGTCAATCCACAGAAGTGAGCTTCAGTCACTTTGTCAAATACTGTCTAACATACTAAATACTGTAACTGTAAAAAGTATCACTGCAAAACTGAACTTTATTCATCTTCAATAGAATCACAAGAAACTAGCATCAATGCAACCAAGTTTCCTAAATCTAATCTTTCTAGCACAAGGTTGTAAGTCATTCTATACATTTTACAGAGAATCAGAGGGATAGCTGTGTTAGTCTGGAATTGCAGAAGTGACAAAGAGTCCTGTGGCACCTTAAAGACTAACTAAAGTATT
>ML677362.1:14896659-15033617 GCA_007922305.1 Dermatemys mawii
GGGTATGGAAGGCTGTGCCTCCCCAAACAGCCTGGCCCCCACCACCTATCTACCCCTTCCCACTTCCTGCCTCCTAACTGCCCCCCTCAGAACCCGTGACCCACCCAACACCCCCAGCTTCTTGTCCCCTGACCACCCCCTCCCAGACCACCCCAACCCTAATCACCCCTCAGACCTGACCACAATCCAACCCCTCTGCTCCCTGTCCCCTGACTACCCCACCCCCTATCCACACCCATATCCCTAGACAAGCTCACCATGGCTCTCACACCTATCCAACCTCCCTGTTTCCAGTCCCCTGTCCAACCCTCACAACCCTTTGCCCCTTATCCAACACCGCATCCCTATCCCCCTTACCATGCCGCTCAGAACACTGTGTCGAGCCAGAGCCAGACACGCTGCTGCGCTGATCCAAAGGAGTGCGCAGCCCCATCCCCACAGCGTGGCGGCGAGGCTCCGGAAGGGGAGACAATAGGGCAGTGAAGAGCCAGGAACAGACTTGGCTCTCCTAACACCCAGTACAGTGCTACTGAAGCACATTAGCTACAATGGAAATTTATTTTTAAAAGTGAACTTTTATACAGAAAAATGCAAACAATGCATGTGTTGCACAGAGCATATTAGTCACTCAGACAGCAAAGGCACGTTACAGACAGAAGATTACATCTGCGCCCACAAAGAGATGAATCATAAAAGTCAGAGTACAAGAAAGGGATAGGAAATTTGAATGTAGTCAAAAGCAAAAGTAGCTGCGCAGTGACACTGAGCAGGAGTCTTGTTAGTTCCACAATTTTTAGATTTTCTTTTAAATGTTTCTGTAGGGAGGGTGTGGGTGTATGCTATTTTGAAGTAGTGGCAAAGACAAGAGGATACAAAGACTTTTGGATAAGTATCATTAGAATGAAAGAAAACCTGACAGACCAGTAAATCCCGTTTCCTAACCATGCTTTAGTTTTAGTTTACAATGGCCTGTTGAATTTTGACTCATCCAGTCTGCAGATACGTTACACTGCAAGTTCACATCTTGAAGAAATAAATGGACGTATCCCAAAATGAATCATTTAGCTTTTGCTAAGTTGGCAAGAGTCTGCAATGCAGAGCTATGTATTCAGGTGCCTGCAAAACATAAATATAGCTGAAAAATTGTGGACATACTGGATTTGGGCTTTGCTAAAAACAGTTAAAGACAACAATCTGGAATCTCAAATAACCATCACCACACAAGGGAGAGAGAAGAGGAGTGCTGAGACACATCTACTCAATTTATCCTTCAAAACTTTCCCAAATTCTGTACCTTAGTGAACAAGGGGGAAATGTTTTCAAGATTCATAAATCCAAAGGCCAGAAGGGACCACTACGATAATCTGGTCTGACCTCCTGTGTAACATAGGCCATAGGACTTCCTCCAAATAATTCATTTTGAATTACAGTATACCTTTAAAAACAAAACAAAAACAAAAAACAGTCCTGATTTATGTAAACCATGATATTCCACCCTACTGAAAATACATCTCTCCCTACTGCTCCTTTGATCACAAGCCACATAAAGTATCTCATGTTTCTTGAGCGACACTGCTGGCAGAAAAAATAAAATCCAGATCTTGTAAAGAGGAGATGCAGCCACTAGTCAATTTCAAAATATATAAAATGACTATTAGAAGATATATACTTGTGTGTGCAATGCCCAACATAACTGGGACCTCACTTCTGGGTGCTACCTTAACATAAGCAATAAATTCAATGCATAATAATAATAGTAGCAGCAGTGGAGGCTGTAGTGTACATAGAACACAGGAGTTTATCACCAGAATCTCTTTCACTACAGCACAGTACAGATTGTCCCCGGGTTACGCAAGACCCGACTTATGCAAATTCACACTTATGGAAAAAGTTCCATAAGCCAGAAACAGGATTTCTGAGCTGCAGAAATTTTTGCGTAATGTACGGGTATACATTTCTGACTCATGCAAAATTCAGCGTTACGCAAGCCTTTCTGGTAAGGAACAATTGCATAAATTGGGGGGTGTCTGTAGTTAAAAAACAGAGTCCCACATATATTACTGCCTTCACCATTGTTAACCCTGGTGTTGAATAACTGCTACAAAGTTTGCTAGCATAGAAGAAGCCTGTCTGCCCACCATCTGACAAAAATTGAGAGATATCTATATTTCAAACCAGCCTTTGGACAAGGATAGAACAGCCACTACTTACATTCTCAGGACTGGCAATAAAATCTTTAGGGCTAGTAATGTAACCCATTCTGACCAGTGAGTCTCTAGTTTGGCAAGAAACCATCACTGAATTGTTGTCCATTAGCTCCCATACCCTGAAAGCCTCTTCAGTTTGAAGTTTCTTGAGTGCTCTCCAGACTGATAGGAGCTCCTGTTTGTTTATGCTTAAAGAGATTTGACAGTTTCCAACAGCCGCTTAAACTCTGATGTACCACGGAAGCCCCCCAGCCTGTTTTTGAAGCATCTGTTTCTAAAATTTCTGGCACTGGTAGCGCCAACAAAAACTGAGGCCTTGTTAACATCACACTGGCTCTCCACTACAGTAGATATCGCCAAATGCTTTCTGACAAAGCTACCAGATAACTTTGTGGACTTCCTAGCCTCTAACACACTTCTCTAAAGCCCTCTAATGTTTTGTGACCATGGGATGAGCTTATAAGGGAATCCACCAGCCCCATTAACTGTGTTTGGAGGAATGACAGCATCATGACTTCTGGAAAAAACAAGAATGTTTTCTTCTTGATCAAAGGATGTTTGGGGTTAAGTTTTCTGAGTCTGGATTAAAACCCAATAGTTTTAAACTTGACAGTGGATGTAAGTTGTGCAGTAAACACAACAGCAAAGTGTAAAGTCAACAGCAATGCCCTTCGCAAATAAACAACTACCTTCATATGGAACTTTGCAACCTCTTCTGAACAGGCCTTAATCCAACCCGTTTTCCAGTTAAAATTAACATTTTTATCCTTGAACTTCCTAATGCAAGACCAGCCCACAACATTTTGGCACCTGAGGCGGGGAGCTCATATGACACCCCCATGTTCCCTTGCTTTGGCCAAAACTTCAAAAGTTCTCATGTCCTCCTTCCTCCAGCACAGCACTTCACCATCTCTGTGCATCTAGAGCACAGAGAATACATATGCACTAGCAGCAGACACAATTTTCTACACTCTGGGTCCTAGTGGTGTCCACCCCCGCAGTCTGGCACCTGAGGCAGCCGCCTCAGTTGGCCTCATGGTAAGGCCAGCCTTGTCCTAATGGCACAACTGGCCTGTAAGCAGGATAAGCCACCATGGAGCAATGGATAAACCAAATGTTCTCTTTGCTCAATGCGCCTTTCTAATGAAACAGAACTTTTGGAAGTTTGGATGCAAAGGATACATACAGGAGTGATGCACAGTTTTAGGTATTTACACCAAACAGGCACTGACCCTGAAGTTTTTATCCATTCCCAAAGATAACGCTGCCTCTTTATCTTTTTTTGGTTTTAACTGGGAGCAGTAATGCTAGTACCTCTAAGTGACTAAGCAGTCTTTTTAGCTCTATCATTACACCTTGGAGCTCTGGATAATTGGAAAGTTTTGGCTTTTGACTGATCAGGGGAACCCCAAAAGCAGAGAAAGAGATGGTTTTTAGAGGAATGAGTGTGAGGTAGACACCATTTACAAAAACCTCTTCTGCAGGGATTTTTCTACCCTAGAAACTTTAAGATTCTGGCACTTTGACTGCTATTAACCAACAGGTTTTCTCCTGTCATCAAAACACCATGGTGCTCTGGGTGTAAAAGCATAACTTCCCCATACAAATACAGTGTCACTTTACTCCATTTTACATTCATGGTTTCTACCTCTACAATGTTCAACAATTCAAAAGGTCTTACTGAGTCAGCCACCGTCCACTGCACCAGCCTGTATCAAAATCCCCATCCTAGGCGTCAATCACCTTCTATTATTTTTCTTGGCAAAATTCAAAAAAGCCTCTCAGATTGGGTATCAAGACAGTCAGGACTCCAGCTACTCTTGTGCTTACAGTGTTCCAACTATGCTTTACTAAGACAGAGATGGTAAGCGATCTTTGGCGTAGGAATCCAGATGAGCTGGGGAACCTCAAGGGCTGATGACAGAGAATCACCATGGATAATAGAAACACAATAGCAATATTTTTTTAACTTCATTGTCTCACAAAGGTCAGGGAAGTAGGATGGTCTTCTAAATAAGGCACTGGACAGGGACACTGGAGATCTGTATGTAAATCCTGGATCTATGACATTTCCTGTGCATAGCCTTGGGCAAGTCACCACTTCCTTTCTGTTACCCTTTGGCCTGGCCTGCAGTGGAGGTGAGGGAGAAATTGATCTAAGATACGCAACTTCAGCTACAAAAATAACGTAGCTGAAGTCAACGTACTTAGATCCACTTACCGCGGCGTCTTCATGGCAGTGAGTTGACTGCTGCCACTCCCCTGTCGACTCCATCTGCGACTCTCGCTGCGGTGGAGTACAGGAGTCGATGGGAGAGCGTTTGGGGATCAATTTATCACACCTAGACTAGACGCGATAAATCGACCCCCGATGGATCGGTAGCTACCTGGCGGGTAGTGTAGACACACCCTCTCATGTATTTATATTATAAGCTTTCAGGGTCAAGGACTGTTTCTTACAATGTGTATGTAGCACATCTAGTACAAAAGAACCTCAGTTGAGGCATCGAGGTATTATCAATATAAATAAATCAACCACCACAAGAGTAAGTCAGGATCATTTGGAGTTTGGAAGCATAGCCATCCAAGGACTTTGACCAACTTGCTATGCCTCAAAGGAAGGTGAATTAAAATCTGGAGTGGCACAATTCCTCTCCAGTATCACTTGAGTACATCACTCAAGGATAGACAGGACACACTGAAGGAGGGTTTAGGATGATTTCAGGCTGTGAGAGTGTTTGTGCTACTTTGTATAAATTGAGATTTAGGTAAAAACGAATAAGTGCTTATTTACAATACATTCTTTTGCATGGTTTTTCCACATATACAGATATGTATTCTATTAAAGAGGGCATATTACTTTTAAAATGCAATTGTTTATTTTTGGCTCCCTGAAATAAGCTTAACCAATCTCTCCAAATTAGTAGTTTTTATAAACAATCATTAACTGAGCAGTGATTGAGCTTATCATGTACCCTCCATCTAGACAATATGTTGCTCTATTACTCCTAATAAATAAAAGGGATTTGAGAGAAAACCCTTTGCCTTATACAATTTATACAGAAGTAGGGATTTAGCAGCAGTTGAAACAAATTAATTTTACCTAGGGAACTCAACACTTGTTATGGTTGGTTTCGGCAAGAATGAGCAGGCCAGGACAGTAACTTTTCATTTGATTTGTTATTCTCTTCTGATCTGCCAAGTAGTAAAGTTCTCCTCTTACAAACTGTCCTGTCCTGTCCAATCCATTCAGCTCACCTCTTTGCTCTTATATACAAGAACTCTGGGGTATGAAACATCTCTACTTCCTTTCCACCCTTCATTCACCAGAGCCAAAAGAAGATATCCTTACTGGGAAGCAGTAACCATTTCCAGTAGTTTACCCTGGACTGTGGCAATTTGCTGCGTATTTCAAAGTTCTTTAGGGGCTATTTGGTTATTGCTCACCCTAGTAGTTCTCCCTGAAATACCTTTTCCTCTTCTCAGCCTATCTTCATCCTGTGCTACCAAAGGAAGATTTTCCTCAAGGGGATTAGTTATAATAATCAACTGATTTTCTCCCCCGACCCCCAAATATTTTTTCTCCCCATCCCATGGCCCCTGCAGACTCTGGGGAGCAAGAGTCCATTGACACCAATGAATTCTCAATGAATTTTCTAAGCTTCTCCACCAAAGATTCAGTCAAAAACTGCCAATACACATTCAGGTCAGAGATCAATTGATAGCTTTCAAATTCGCAGGACGGTCTCTCGGAGGATAGAGGATTCATATACAGTAACATCGTAGCCTATCAACATAAAGTATTCCTTCAGACCTCATTGCACAGTCAAGTTTAAAATAAATAAGTAAAACATAGTACAGAAACAGACAACTCTTCATGTTACAGAGTCAACTTTTGTTGGTCTATGATCCCTTATGTGACAAAAGTGGCATGTGCTTAGGCAAATCCCAAATAGTTAAAACAAAAGGAATAATATTTCCTCTAAATTTATCTTCTCTATAAACTAGTTCTGTGCCTTGCAATTTGCCATTCTGATTGAATTAGCAGCATCCCTTAAAAAAAGAAGAGATATATTAGCAGAAATGAAATTTATATTCTGCACTCATTCTACACAAAGAGGAGTAATTAAAATTAGGGAATATTTAAATCCAGAAGAAAAATATCAAAACAATTATTTTTTGCCACCTGTTCCCTCTACTTATAACAGGAATTTTATAAATAGTTTGAAGGCACAACTCAGTGGTTCTGCTTTGAACTCCTATATGACACCACTGGCTATTTTCTTAAAAATCCAGATCAGATGAACTATGTAATACTAAGTAATAGGCAAATGTTCCTGTTTTTTAAAAGGCAATTATTAAACTCTTATGGGAATACTTCCCATTTTAGCTACATAATATTAAAAAGATTTATTTGCCAAAGATTACAAAAATGGTAAAATGATTTTATATCCTACAGTTGACTTGTACATACTATAGATTGCAGTTTCAACCAAACCAGTTTCTGTCCTGTAGAAAATAAATGGTTAGAAATGTACAACATTACTAAAGGTCAAACAACTCAGCAGCTTTTGGAGAAATTCAAAACAGGAATGAGATTCAGAATAGGAATAAGGAAATAAAATCAGTTCTTTATATAGTTTTGTTATTCTAAGAGTGAAAATATTCTGTTTAGAAAAATACCTAAGAAAGTAATTTGACATTTAAATTTATCATTGATTGAAAGCTTGATTTTTTTTTAATGTACTTAAACCACAGACAAACCTTCTGCATGCTGCAGCACAAGAAATACAGACTCCTCAGAGATGATGTACTTGTGCAGACACACCATGTTGGGCACACAGCGGGGAATGATGGTCTTTCTGTTCCTGCTGTACTCACTACTTTTCCTTAGACCCTGACAGAGAACAAAAAGGTCAGTTGTACCCTCAGTTGCCTTTGGAGCCTGCTGTGCTCTGTGTTTATCAACCAAACTAATCTATCCGAGTTACTCTGGGCTTCAGAGAAACCACTCATCTGCTGCTCTATGCCCCTCAGTCCCCCGAGGCTCTGCTGATGGCATCTGGCGCATTTCCAGAGAACAGAAGATGGCACAAAGCTGCCATTAAAATCAATTACATGGGTCAATGTTTTTATTAGAATCTCTCTCAAACTAAGTCATCAGGATGACACACAGTTATTTCCCTATGACCTTTTTTTAAAAAATTATTTTTTAAGCAAAAGACATTGTTTAAATCAGTCTACTTTACAGAGACAAAAGACTACCCCGGATTCACGTTATCCTTATATTCCCACCAAATTTAAAAAAATAGGGAAAGATCAGTTTCTGAAGAGGTAATGATCTTGGAAGGTGGCACCCAGATGAAGTTATTGGAACAGAGGAAGTGCGGGGTAAGCATGACCTACTATTATATTGATAAACAAGATGCAAGGAGTAAAATGGAAAAATATAAAGTTCATCTCTTCTGCCAGTAGATGCAATGAGGATGCTTACCTAGGAGCCAATATCCGAACTATATAATGTTTACAAACAGCCATTTGTGAATTATAAATGGAATGATTTTCTGTGCACAGTATGCATTAGGATTTCTAAAGCAAAATAAATAGAATTAGAAGGGTTTATAGCATGTGTACACAGTGTACCTGAAGCTGAGGTGTAAATAAAGTTTCAACAATTAACTACAGCATAGTTGTTGGGCCTCAGTTCTGCAGCCATTACTCATGTCAGGAGCCTAATTCAAATCAAATGTGATTCCTTTTGTGAATAAGGGCTGCATTAAGCCCTCAAACTAAACCAACTCCCAGCCCCACGGATTCACTGGGTTCTTAAAAGAATTTTTAACTGATCTACATGAATCACAGGAGGCAAACCTGAAGGACTTAAATTCCCATGCAGAAATGTCCTTATTGTTAATTCAATAGTTTAGTGATTACACATGATCTTAGCTCAGAAGAGCCAAGAAACGACCTTTCACATCATAGTAGCCTATAGTTTTAAGCACATAGGAATTGCCATACTGGATCAGAGCAGTGGTCCACCTCATCAAATATTCTGTCTCTCAAGGTGGCCAGTATCAGATGCCTCAGGTGAACAGCTATGGAGTAGCTTGTGTACAGGAGAAATTTCTTCCTAACTTATGCCCTGAAGCATGAGGGTTTAAATCCCCTGTGCTTGAACATAACTATAGTCCTTTACTGAAGCCTGCAAAGATATTGGCCTCGATGATCATACCACTATCAGGATAAGTGGTAATTCTATGGGTAAAAGAATTACAGAGAATAAGGAAAGGAAAGGAGATGGAAGAAAGTGAAAATATATTTCAAATACATTTAGAAGATAGAAATGTTAATATGCCAATAAAATTCACAGAGATGGCAAACATAAAAATAGGAAATATTTTGTGTGGAGTAAATTAGCAGGCCAAGTTTCTTAGGAAAGTAAAATAAAGATTTTACTTACTTTTAGTATAAATGTCTGCTGTGTTCTAGTATCCATTACAAGTAAAACCTAAATGAACACATAATTTAAAGAAAAAAATATTTTAAGTTTCTCATTAGTATATACAGTAGGCAACTCAAAAATCAACTATTGAACATTTCTCTAGACAAATAGCTGCATGTTGTTAAAAAACAGGGCACACAAAAATACAAAAATCTCTGATAACATATTAGTAAGACTTTTACTGATTTTTTTTTAAAAAGATAGAAATATGCTTGAGGACATGAAAGGTATCTTCTGAATACTGCAGAAACTTCATCTGATTACCAATCAGCTGCCTAAAAATTTAAAACCTGATGTAAGCAAAAAAAACAAAACAAAACAAAAAAAACCCTAAAATACCAATTGATGTTTTATGCGTGAGGGTATAATTCAGCAGAACTCAAGTTAGGGTAACTGCATAAAAAGCCGGGTTACCTCAGTTTAGTCCAACACTCCCTTCACCCAATAAGACTTGTTTTCACACTACCAGGTTTATTATACCCACATTTTGTTCCTTCCGTAGGGGCTCCCCGTTTTCTTGAGGGGAGGGGGGCATTTTGTTATTTAGACTGAGTGTGATGGTCCCTCCCAGGAAGTCAAACTAAAGACTTTGTGTCGGAAGAAACAAACCAAAACATGCATTAGGATGACATCATGGTTTGTTCTAGCTCAGACTGGTTGTAGCAACACCTACAAATTTGTAATGCCTTAATCAGCTCTATAATCACTGCTATTGAACTCCTCCACAACCTTACTGTTTTGGTGCATTTATAACTGGCATCACAAATTGTTGCAGAGAAATCCAGCTGTCAGGACTGCAATATTACAGCAAGATGGGAAAAGAATATTTATTTAGGAAAAGAGAATGGATTCATTGCAGAAAGGGAGAAAGATATAACTGCAAACGACAATCTTCATTACAGCGTACTGGCTCACAGACAGCTTAATTTATAACTTAGTGACACTACCATGGGTGCTAAAGAACGTTTTGTTACTTTTGTAGGAGAAGGAATCTAATTAGTTAATTTAGTATTGACACTTGTTTGAAAGACAGCCCTCAGAAATTCCAATTTTAGGGAACTGGAGTTCTCCAAATCTCTTGGCAAACCCTCACACTCTTGAGCATGTTACCCTTGAATTCCAGGACTAATGATGTCCAGGCATATTCAAAAGCGTTCCAGTTCTGTACAATAACCTAAAATGGTACATGCACAAGCCCAATAGTCCAAGCATGGAGAGCAGGGGTGGGCAAACTATGACCCGTGGGCAGGATCCAGCCTGCCAATCATTTTAACCCAGCCCCTGAGCTACTGCTGGGGAGCAGAGTCTGGGGATTACCTTCAGCGCGCCAGCCAGGGAGCAGGGTTGGGGGCAGCTCCACGTGGCTCCCGGAAGCAGCAGCATGGTCCTCCTCCAGCTCCTACACATAGGGACAGCCAGTGGGCTCTGCTCTGCATGCTGCCCCCGCCCAAGCACAGCCCCCTCAGCTCCCACTGGTTGGGACTGCAGCCAATGAGAGCTGCAGGGGCTGTGCCTGCAAACGGGGAAGCATGCAGAACCACCTGGCCATGCCTCTGCGTAGGAGCCAGGGAAGGGACATATCGCTGCTTCATGGAGCCGCTTGAGGTAAGCGCTGCCTGGAGCCTGCACCCTGAGCCTTCCCGCCACGCCCAAACCCCAATCCCCTTCCTGTCCTCCAAACCCCTCAATCCCAGCTCTGAGCACCCTCCTGCACCCCATCCCCAACCCCACCGCAAAGCCTGAACCCCCCAGTAAGAACCCTCACCACCACCCCACACCACCATATCCCAACCCAGAACACCCTCCCACACAATAATTCCTCATTTCTGGCCCCACCCTGGAGCCTGCACCCCCAACCAGAGCTCTCACCCCCTCCAATACCCCAACCCCAATTTTGGGAGCATTCATGGCCCGCCAAACAATTTCTATTCCCAGATGTGGCCCTCCGGTCAAAAAGTTTACCCAGCCCTGAAGTAGAGCATGTGCAGTCTGAGTCATATTTGATTTTCTTCCCAAGAATATTCACTCTTTACATTTCTCCACAATGTTATGCTTCTAAGGTAAATACAATTACATTAAAAAAAACAGGAAAGAGAGAAAGAGAAAGAAAGAGAGACTACATTAAAACATTACTTAGGCTGCAAAGTGAAGCATTAAAAAAAGATACGAAATGCCAGATTTACAGTTATCCATACAACCTGCAGCACAGACTGCTACAACTTGAGCTATAGGACTAAACTACATCAGCTGGCAGCAGCAGAAGACATTCCAGAGGGGTGACGGGCCAGTGGCATCATGTTCTGGGGCCAGTGGGTGGCAAGAGCAGGCCAGCCCAGTTCTCTCTCTCTTCCCCCTTCTCCTCCTCCCCCACTTCTGGAAAGAGCAGCACTGCTGCCCCAGCTGGTGCCACCAAAAGAGGGATGATCTGCTGAGGGTGTGTGCTGGTTTGGGGGCTCTGGGAAATCCACTCAGCTCTCCCTCCCCTCCGGGAGTTGGGGGAAGATGTTGCCCCATGTGGTACCCACAAGGTGGGTGGAATGGAATGCTGGAGCCAAGTGCTGGGTCCAAGAATAATGATGCCTGGACAGCAGCTCACATGTATTCCCAGTAAAGTAACAGCAGTGTGCGCCTAGCTCTTTAGAATGTTCATACTCAATTATTTGGGCAGACTGCCAACATATTCTAGAGTAATACAAGCAAGAGAAGAGAAACTGTGATTTTTTAATCAATTACAACTCTACTAAACCTGAACAGAATTTCATGGGATGAAGACAAGGCACTTCCCCAGCCCAGAACATTCTCCCTGATTAATTTCAAAGCCTGTTGCAAACAATCGATGTGTTAGATCTTAAGGAAAGGTTGCAATAAACTTTTCTAATGGAAACCTAAGTACAGAGGTCCCTACCACCGACTCTTATAATATTCATTATACAGTGTACAAAAATGCATGATTGTTTTAAGATGAAGCTTTTAAAACAAGAGTTTATGTAATCTAACTAAGATATAAAATATTTTATCACAGCCTCTAAAAAATCTATTTGCCCACTCAACGGATTAATTTTTTGATGGATGAGTTGAATGTCATTTTCATCATAATGGGTAGGCTGGTGAGCAGATAATGTGCCTAGGCAGGTGAATTTTCATGATGATTTTGAAAGCCTGCTCTCTAGAGATCTCAGAAACAAAAGAAGCCAGTGGAATAAATCATATCAGTAACATTGGTTTTACTATTCTTGCTTAGCCACCAGTTTTAAAATAAAATTACAAGATATGCCAAATTAAGACAGATAAAAATTGTTAGGAAGTAATGTTTTGTTTACAGTCACTTTGTCTTCTTTTACCAAGTTTATTTGTAGGTAGGTACTGTTCACATTGAGGCAATAAATACAAGAACATATGTGATTTTTTTTTTAAATGTGCCCTTTGACTGTCAATTTCTCCCAAACAGGTGTTGGCTAAATGATTATAAATTGGCCTCTGGATACACCTCTTCAACTGAGCCGTACAGGATGGGTGATAATATGATTAGACCTAAAAACATCAGGCTGGTGAATGCTTTCCATCTGTCTGGCAATGATGTTTAGTTAACAATAGTCTTTAAAAAAAGCACCTTCAACTTCAGCTCTTAAAGTTATTTATAGGGCCATTCTTAACACACCAGCACTTTTGCTAACAAGAGCTTTAGCCACTTGGAAATTATTAGCCATACGGCTGTATACGAAAAGGAATGTCTGCGTTTAACATCTGTATCTCAGGCATCAACCTCATTTAAAGTCACTTCTTAATGAACAGTTCTATGGCTCTGTATTAATATTATAGTTGCATGCACAAAGATCATAAGGAGCCAAACATTTTTTTTTAATACCAACAGTAGGCCAATCAGTAACGAAGCTGTCAGCATAAAGGACAAAATAATAGCTTCTTTAACCCTCAGACAGGATTTGTTCATTTGTAGAATACAACACACCAATTTAAAAACTGCTCATGGGTTTGCTCACCTTTATAAAGGCAAAAATCTAATTTGGTACTAATTTGATACAATTGTCTTTCCAACAAAAGGCTCCTAAAGCCATATTTTATTTCATGATAAAACAAGTGCTATAACTAAAACTGTCATGAAATAATTACCTTTGATGGCATACCTTATTGCACAAATACAATTAATGTACTCCTCCCTTTCATGTTTCACACTTGCTTATCAGAACTGTATTAACATATGGTGTAACACAACAGACTACCAACTCTTCACCTTATAGTAACATATAGAATGACTGCCACTAACTGGAATAAAGCAGACAACCTGTCCCTTAAGGGCTAGCTTCAGCTGTTATATTACAACATCACAGACTAGCAGCTACTCTTTTTCAACTGTAACAGAATAGGTTTTAACAGATAACAGTTCTGTGTCGCTGAGCTTCACTAGCTAGACTGATTCACCAGTTTCTCCAACCAGCCACCATTCCTTTGCTTTTTCTCCCCAATCAAGCGTTATACTCACTCCTGTTTGGTCTAGTTTTCTCTGTTTAACTCCACAGATTTGAAAATAATCCACTGCTCCATTTTGTTTGATAGAGAATTACTATTTATCAAGTACCTTTAGATCTTGGTGTAACTGATTATTTTATCATGATGGAAATTTAGAGAATCTCCTACTGTTATCCGTTTAGCCTATGTTGACTGGGTAGATCTAGGATATATTTAACTTACTTTGAAATAACTGCAGAGTAGCCCTAACATTGTACCGAAGCAGGTATGCTCATGCAATTTATCAAAACATAGTCCATAACTGGCCTTATCTGCCCAAGTGTAGTGGGGTGGTTACCCACTCCAGCCCTAAAAGAGTTGAAAGCCTTCCCTTGGAGAGGGCTGGGGCTGAGCGTAAGGGCTAGGATGATTGGAGAATAGCAGCCACAGCTGTGGTTGGGTCTATTAGAGACCAGATGGCCCTTATAAGAGGGCTGTGGCCAGGCACTGAGGACAATCTCCCTCCAGCCTCAGAGGGAGATGGACCTAGCTGCCTGAAGGGAGCTACGGGAACTGAGGGTGGAGCAGTGCTGGGGAAGGGGCAGGCTGAGCTGGGGAGCTCAGGCCTGGCGACCTCCCAGGCTGCGGCCTGATACGAAGGCCTAAAAAGGTACTTAGCTGCAGGGAAAGGCAGCAGGTCCAAGACCCCCTTGCCTGTGATGAGTGTTTTTTACACTGCAGTCTGCCCCAAGGAGCGGGGGCTTGATGATGAGTGGCAATAGCCCTAGATTGAGGCAGGGTGGGGATAGAGGGATGGGGGTATTGCCAGGGGCAGCACCCCAGGTAAAAGGGCTTTGGGGTCTGGGAGGGACATGGGGGCCAGCGACAGGTGAGGCACCAGCCTGCAGAGGGCACTCCAGCTGGAAAAGAGCTAATTCCCAGACAGCCAGCAGGAGGAGCCGCAGGGGTGAGGCATCGTTACAAGAAGTTACAAAAATGGGTGATTACTGTATTATTAGTGGTATTACCATAACATGCAAATGGTATGCAAATCCAAAAGGGGATGCGCCAGAGAAAGAAAGAGGCACAACCATTTCATTTAGACCCCAGTACATCTACTCTACAAAAGCACAGTACTTACACAGCAGATAAAAACAAACTCCTCTGGGCTACTTTGCAGGACTACTGCTGTAATGTACTTTTGCAAAGATGAAACATAAATCCAGTGGGTTAAGCATTGACTTGCTCTCAACATCAGACCATTCGCTCCTCAGACTTCAGAGCCAAACATTGTTTACTGGTATTGTCGCAGTAGGAATTATTTACACTGGCATTTCTCCACGTCCCTCTCCCACTGCAGAGGAGAGTGCAGGTGTATGTTCCTTAGGGATTTTTGGTAGGATTTCCTTTCAAAACACAGAGCAACCAGGGTCAGTGAGCCATAAACAGGCTTGACTTGAGAACAGGAAGTTCCACAGCATGTTCCTTGTCCCAACACTCTATCCAAAGCGATGGCATCAGGAGCACCAGCAACAGCAGATTGTGTACAGGCACTTCTCTTATGTTATGTTAAGAAGCCAATCTGTTCCTGGCTTTCAGATGCTGATGGAAGCTGTTGGGTAAGCATGACTGTAGCATGAATTGTGAGGCCTAATACCTTATAACAATCAACCGTCACCCACAGTATTATGCATCCATCATCAAAATGGAGGCAACGTAAGTGCTACGCAGACATTTCACCATTCGTGGCAAATGGGACAGTGATACAAAAGGAAACTATGCACACCCTATTTGTCATAGTAATGTGCGATTGTTTTAGGCTTTAAAATCCTCCAATATAGCATGTTAGCACCAAGAAAAAAACATAGGTAGGCAGTGCTACAAGAGCCAGGTCAAACCTATATAGAAAGTCAACAGGCAAAGAGCATTGCAACATTAAGGCAAATAAATACCTTTATCAGCACACTCAAGTGTACTTTGTACAGTATCTTAGCTCTCTCAGGCAGCCATGCAGTGTCCCAAAATGCATATAAACAAGGAATTATTGCCACCTAGCTACTACAACAAAGGGGGAATCAGTAATACCTAAGGTAATAACATACCAGTTTTTGTGGGTTTGTAAGTAAGATTTCCCATTTCATTTTTAAAATTAGAAGTTAGTTTCATATAATGTTAGAATTATTTTTAAAAGTAATTGTACTTCAAAAACCTTCAGATAATGGTTTTATAATTGTGTCCACTAGCTCTATTTACAAACAAGCAAAAAAATATATACAAATACATTATATACAATAAACGGGAGGAAAAAAATCTAATTTGTAAATAACCATAGTTTAGCTTTAAGAAAACAGTTAATTTTAGGATTCTTTACATGAATAGAAATTAGCAAGTGTTTCAGTATGCTAATTTTTTTAATTAAAAGATATTTCTGCAGTAAAAGCTCTTTCATATGCACTACTGATTCTTCATCAAATGCTAAGTTTCCAACTTAACACCAGTATAGCTGGTGGCAGCCTGAAGGTTTACCATCTGCTGCCACCCAAAGTCACGGTGGCCACCTTCAGAACATATGCATCAAAGCCTTGAGATAAGAGACTGAAGGAATATTGCAGAAGTCAACATAAGGGGAATAACAAACCCAGAGGCGGGCAACAGGCAAGTCACCAAAAAAAGAGAACACGGTGAGCCATTAGTCACCCTACAAAACACCCAACCAAGGTCACAGGGGACACTACTAGATCAACTAAGAGCTGCTATAAATGTGCTGCTCTCTCTCCAGTGGTTTTAACAGAAGTGCAGTCGCCTTATCAACTGCAATTAGGTTCTGCCTTGTTTTAATCTACTGCTGTTGCTGCTTCAATCCTACACATTTTCAGATCAGAACAGAACACAACATAGTTACACTAGCATGAGTTTGTTCTATTTACTTGACCAACACTTATTAAAATAAATCAAAAAATGGCTTCCTAAAAAAGTGGATTAAAGTGTGTTGATATAGGCTACAAATATCTCCTGTTTAATCAAATGCAAATGCATTATCAGTTTTAACCACATATCCTGGTAGTTTAAGGATTTTGGAGATAAGGCTACCACTAAAGGTATACTTTTAAAAGCTGGCTTTATTCTCTGTTACTGAATTGCAGTTCTACTCTGAAAATAAACATGCAATAATGGGATCACTGGGTTCTACATGTATTGTACAAGTCCAGATGAAATATACTTCATTTACGAGACTGTTTTTCGAACCACAAATCCTGCAAACTCAATCTGGGATCTGATGACCACGCTGGATTTTTTGTCTTGTTTGCTTATCACTTCCATGACTAAAAAGTCAAGTAATAACCTCAGTGATACCTGTGAAACTCCACTGCCATCCAGGAGACCGCAGAGGGAAAACTGACCAGAATTTGCTACATAATTTTGTTGATGCTGCAGAAGTAGGAATAAAATTCACCTTACTCTCCTTCAGCTGTGTTGGCAAGGCTAATAGCAGTAAATGGTCTATTTAACAGAAATTTATTTTTCCAGTAAATATAGTCGATCTTCAGAGCAGCTCTACCCCCACCTTTATTTATATTGTTTTATACTTGCACACACATGCATGCTCTCAAAAATTATAGAGCCAAGAAGGCAACTTTAGTAAAATACTTGGCTGATACTTGTGAAAAAAACTGATTAGTGCTTATATCTCTGCAGTCAGTGTGATGCCTTCAGCTATCCCTCTTCTTTTAGTGGTTATCCATAATTAATTTATGCTTTGTGGAATCTCTTGATGAGCAATATTATAGTTAATGTAAGCAGTGTCAGGAATGAGATATATTCTGACATCTGGTGGCGAACTATGGGAATTGCAGTGAGCCTTGCAAAATAAGTCTGGGGCTGATCAATTTGCATAGACACACCCACTGCGCCTAGCCTGAGCCCACAGCAGCCCACATGGCCACTTCGGCTGATGAGGGAGCCCCAGTTTCTATGTTATTGGGGCAGGAATGATAAAGTGATGTTACTGTGATTATGTGAATGAAGGACTATGGACATGTACTTGGCCCTTGTTATGATGGAGGGACTCGCCATCATCTAGGTAGCACTCACTGGGCAAGGGCCATGCGTTTTCAGAACACTGTGAGATTGAGAGAGGTGATGGACAAGCACCTATACCTTTTGGTGAGGGCTCTGTCTGAGGGCCTCCCAGGCCTATTACACCCTGCCTCTCTCCACTGTGGAATGTCAGAAGTGAATTTTGCTTCCATTAGGAGCCTGGTTCCAGGCTGCTGAGCTGACAATTGCTTTGGGCTCACTGGTGCACCTGTGCTAAGGCTCCCCTACTGTGAGCTGAAATCGCTTAAGAGCTGAAATCACCTAAGAGCTAAAGAAATCACTGAGCACTGTCTTAAGTAGGGGGGACCTGGAAAAAGTGCAGAGTGGCTGGTGCAGCAGAGCAGTCTGTGTGTCGGCTAGCAGGACGGCTAGTGGAGTGACTGGTGCAGCAGAGCTGTCTGTCGACTAGCGGAGGCGTTGGTGCTGCGGGCAGAGTGACCGGCGCGGCAGAGCTGGCTGTCTGTCACCTAGCAGAGGCATGGTGCTGCGGGCATGGTGGCGGGCAGAGTGACCGGCGCGGCAGAGCTGTCTGTGTGTCAGCTAGCAGAGCAGCTAGCGGATCAACGGGCAGAGCGGTTCGTAGGACAGCCAGCGGAGCGGAGCAGAGCCGATTGCGGTGAGAGCTGCAGCGGAACCTCACGGAGAGGCGGCGCAGTCAGCCTCGGACCACGTAAGGTGCCCCGTTCCCTACCCTCCATCTCCACCCAGGCTGGAGGTAAGACTCTGCCAATTGACTTTTGAACTCTGCACGGACCAAGGACAGAGACTCTTGGGGCTGTTGGACTTTTGGGACTATTGAGTGACTTTTTGGGGTTGTGGAACTCAAGAGCCAAAGGGAAGGCCACGGCCTATTTGCTGGGAGGGGGGCTTCTGGTTCATGGTTTGGTTTATTAACCTTGTTTGTGGTGTTTCCCCAATATAATGCCACATTGTTTCTCCCTGTTATTAAAAGGCTTTGGTACACTCAGACTCTGTGCTTGCGAGAGGGGAAGTATTGTCTCTTACAGATGCCCAGAGGGGTGGTATATGGTTGTCCCAGGTCACTGGGTGGGGGCTCGAGCCGGTTTTTGTATTGTGCTATTGGAATGGAACCCCTGGATACTGAACCCGGCCCTTGTTGCTGCCAACTCTGATGGGCAGAAGGGTTACATTAACAAAAGAAAAACTCTATTGGTTTAATTACTGGAAGTGCCAGAGAGCAGCAAATATCAAAACTCACTTATGTTTTTAGACTTTTAGTTGTGCTGTAAAAGGTGAAAGCTTACTCCCTTGAAATAGACTGGAAATTAGCCAAAAATGATATGCAGCAATATATCAAGCTGGAGGAGGTATCCAGTGGATTACAATACAGGATATCATCTATGATCAGGTAGTTATTAATTACAAAGCATTAACTGTGCTAAGCAACTTATTACCATTTAGTAAGACAAGGTCCTTTTCTCAAAGAATAAAACTATTTCTACATGAAAGCTGGCAGATGGCCTATAATGAACCAGAGAAATTAAGCATGCATTGTTAGTTTCTTGATTTGCAGGGGGGATGGGGAGAAGGGGTTAAATTTATGTTATTCTTCTGTGTTAGGAGAAACTGTTCTTATGTGGCATCTTTATTAATTATATGAAATCAAGTCAATAGGACAACAAATATTTGCAGTGAGTACTGAAATACAGAGGGATTTAGAGTTTAGAAATGCAAGTTTAAAAGAAGATTCTGATGGAAACATGCAGCCCAATACACAAGGGGAGAAATAATCTTAAACACATACTGAATGGCAGGGGATGTCTGGGAACCAGTAGCAAGACCTACTGGTTAACAGAGCAAATACAACATTAGTTTGCTGTGTGATGGGATTATAAAGGCAAGCCTGGGTGATTCAACACTGCCTGCCGAAAGGCAATATGTCAGAGCAGGGAGGTAATAATCTCTGTCTGTACAACTGTGGTATAACTGCACCAGCAGTCAGTTCTGGGCACCATATTACCAGACAGTTATTGACAAATCTGAGGGAGTTCAGAGAAGAGAAACATAAGTAATCAGGGAACTATAGGGACTGAAGTATGATTAAAGATTTCAAACACGTGTGTGTGTATAGTTGGCGAAGTGAAAACATTTTAAATGTGTCAAGTGTGTAAACTCCAAGGAGTGAGATTATTTTCATTAGTTTAATAAAACTGGATAGAGCTAGGAATAATAGAATGAAACTATGGAAAACAAAAGGCTGAATATCAAGAAGAGAGACTCTTCTTAAGTGTGAGATATGTTAGGTTGTAAAACAGTTTCCTTAGGAAAAGGGTGGAAGCCTTAAGTCTTTGGACCTAAAACTAAACTAGATATTCAAATGTATTTTAGGGAACAATTCTGTAATGACAAGGAAATGGATTGAGTGAACCAAATACAAGTTTTCTATCTTTAACTTCTCTGATTACTATAGTAGATTTGAAATTGCTATAAAATAAGATAGTCATTTAAGACACTCCAATTACAAAAAACTACTCTTAAAACACGTTTTCTTATATATGTTTTTAATAGCAGCTAGATTAATCAAATTGTAAATATTTAATCTTCTTTTTAACAACTATGACATTTATTTGTTTCCACTGTGTTACGTTTGGGCAATGAAAATAAAACTAGTCAGTTTATTTTTTGTTTACAGTGAGTTTCAAACTTGTTTCTCTTTCTGGTTCTTATCATAATACCACAATAGAGGGAACAGGTGAACTGAAATAGTTACGTGATTGTTGCAGCTACATTATTTCTAAGTCTTTTATGCTCACAGTTACTGTACAAACCCATAACTAACATTAGGGGAGAGGAAGATCATCAAAATTTAGCAGAGTGTTTATCTGATTGCCATGTGCCAAAACATGAGCTGTTATCAATATAAACTGTGCAACTGCAGTACTGCTTAAACTCAACTCAAAATAAAACTGAGGATTAAAATATTTAAGCTTCTAAGGGGAATTAGTAAACATGGACTAAGACATAGTTACTGCAATATTAAACATTCATGTACAACAGAGGAACTGTCATAACACAAGCCCATTTTTCCTACCCTTTAATTAAACTCAATTAAACTAACCATAACCTGTTGAATTCAACTAACTATGGTTCTGCAGCATATTAAAAAAATACATTATGCAAGCATGCACCACATGGATTCTTTACACTGAGCTTCCCCCACTCCCCCATCTCTGCTTCTGAGGCTGACGTAAGTAATAATCATATAATAATTTTTAAATAATTAATCATACTAATTTGGGTGTCATGGTGACTTGTCCCTAGAAAGAGCATAATAATTTAACATTGGGGATGTGATTTCTCTCATACAGCATAACCCTGAAAAGAAAACCAAGTATTTGTAATGAAGCAAAGTTATATAGTGAGATTTTTTTCAGTTCTTCAGAAAAATTACAGGGAGACATTTACATCCACGTAAGAAGCCTGTTTAAAGACTTCTCAATTAATTTTAGCAGGACACTGATGATAGTGTTCTAATTCTTAATGTTTCAGATTATGTTACATACATTTTAACCAAGAATCTATTGAACAATAAACCTAATTCACACAAGTCTTGGCAGATTGAGCCTGATATGGAGATCAGAATCATCATGGAAAATCCAGATAAAAGTCCATTGAATTCAGTTGTGTTACTCCAGATTTACACCAATACCAACTGCATTAAATTTGGCTGTTTCGGGGAAAGGTTTTGAGACATTGCTTATAGCAGCATAGTCCTTGCTTAATGAACTCTGCTTTTAAGGGATACAAGATGAATCTTTAAATAGAATGAATCTAAATAACAGAGGGCTGCCCACCAAAGAATAAGGCATTGGGCTTGAAACAGCATTGTTAAGGTGTCTGCAGTACCATAGCAAATCAGTTTCTTCAGAGGCTGACTATAACTGCAAAATAAGGAGTTGCTTGGGGGGGCAGAAAATCAGCATAGATTCTGCAATGCAAAAATATTTTTAACTAAATAAGTTTTGAAAGAAAAAAGTTTTCTACTTCAAAAAGAAGTCTGTGGGTTTAAGATGCTTTTTTGTGCTCATGTAACTGATTACATTTGGTCAGAGGGTATCTATAGCAAGACAAACAGAAGAGTCCGCTCTTTGGCATGGTACATTAATGCTCACAGGGAGTTACACTCACGTATTCACAACAGATTAGAACCCTGAACATTCAAAGGACAAGAAACTCATTTTTCATTAGATTAAAATACCATTTCTAAAAAAACACTATTCGCAGGAGGGCCCTTCCCCTTGTAAAAATATAAAAGCCTGCGCCCAGTAAAGCAGCACACAGCTTACTTTTGAAGCAAACAACGCAAATGAAAAAAAAATAATATGATAAAGCCATGGCCAAAATTTTCCAGAATTGACTAGTAGTTTTGGATGCCCAGCTTGACGGAGCCACAGAGAGTTTCAGAAAACAATGAGCACCCCATTTTCTGAAAATCAAGCCCTTTCCGGGCATCTCAAGTGGAGCACACACACAAAAAACTCAGCCCATTTCCTTTTTAAAATCTCGGCAGCATATCCAACCAGGGACTCTCTCAGTGTTTGAACAAAATTCCAGAGCAGCTGTTTTTTCTGAGTCATCATTGGTATAGTATTGTTGCAACTCCACAACATCTAGCAACAGTGGGAGCACTAGGATATAGACTGACCACCAGCATATTTACCATATAATCATCTAGATTTGTTTTGAGCAAAGTTAGACACCACAGTGGTAAAAATTCCATTAGTTCATCTCCATTAGCGCTCTCATTGCTATTACGACCAAGGAAGTTGTATGTTCATGACTAGAACAAAGATTGTCAGAAAAAACTCTGTGTGATGCAAACCTAGTTACCCCCTGTTGTGTCCCAAATCATTATAAACTACTTTAAGGCAACTGTGCTACTGTCCTGAAAGATCAAGCTATCACATGATTTTGCCCCTTTTTCACAGGCAAAACACCATATAACAGGGGTCGGCAACCTACGGCATGCATGCAACCTTTGGCACGCGAGCCGATTTCCTCTGTCACGTGGTAGAGGACTCAGCCCGCCGCTGCTGCGGGGTTTCCCCTGCTGGCCCCTTGCCAGCCGGGGTCCTGCTGCCTGCCCCACTCAGCTCCCGCTGCTAGCCTGGCTGTAGGGAACCCAGGCTGCCAGCAGGCTGAGACCCCAGATGGCAGGAGCCTGCAGGGAAAACCCTAGAGCAGCGGGCTAGGCGCTCAGCCCCCCACCGCTTTGGAGTTTCCCCCACAGGCTCCTGCCAGGCCGCTGCCAGCCTGGGTTCCCTATACCTGGACTAGAAGCGGTAGCTGAGTGGGGCAGGCAGCGGGGCTGGCAGGAGCCTGCATAGGAAACCCCAAAGCAGCGGCGGGCTGAGCCGCTCAGCCTGCCCCCGCTCTGGGCTTCCCCCTGCTGGCCCCTTGCCAGCCGGGATCCCCGCCTGCCCCACTCAGCGCCTTCACCTAGGCTGGCAGCGGGCTGAGACCCTGGCTGGCAGGAGCCTGCGGGGGAAATCCTAAAGCGGGGGGCAAACTGACCCCCCTGAGCCTCGCCCCTTCCGGACTGGCATGTGAACTCTTAAATTTCACTGAATAAAGGAAGACTCGGCATACCACTTCTGAAAGGTTGCCAACACCTGCCTTATAACATGGTTTGGGCTAAATGTTGCAAATGAATATTCCCACATGGTTGCAACTGAGAAAAGACCAAAGTGTCACTAGCCTGCTGATTTGTACTCAAGCACTGCAACACACAGTATAGTGTGTTAAAGCACCTACTTCTCAGAAAACCCTGCTTTTGAGATGCTATTTGTTTCATTTTTAAGAAGAACAGTACATCACAAGCCTGTTCCAGGAACAGCAAAAATTATTTAAAGAGTTCATATGAGGCAGACAGGTTAACATGGGATATCTTGCTTTGCAACCAGGAGCAGGCTGACAAGTCACAGATACAGACCACACTAGCTGCTGAAATTGATCAGGAGCGTAGCAGTGGTTTGGAGACGTACATACCACACATAAAGGGCGTTTCTTGTATATGAATGTTCTCCTCCATCTTGGTCTAGCAGCAATGGGCACTCTTTGGCCTTGTCTACACTTACTGGGGGATCCACAAGTGGCAATCAGTGCATCGGCGGTCGATTTAGTGGGTCTAGTGAAGGCCCACTAAATTAACCACAGATTGCTCTCCCGTCTACTGCTGTACTCCACTCGATTGGGAGGAGTAGAGGGAGTTGATGGAAGAGCGTCTCCCATCAACATCACATAGTGTGGACCCCGTGGTAAGTAGGTCTAAGCTACATCAATTTCAGATGCACTATTCATGTTACTCAAAGCGTGTAGCTTAGATCAAATTTCCCCTGTAGTGTAGACAAGGCTTTTTACCATGTGCCATGTATTAGCAGTGAGAGATGAGACTGACTGCTCTGCAGAGATATTGAAGATCCCATAAAAGGAGCAGAGGTTTGCCTCCATATCCTTGACCCAAACTGACAGTTTTACTGTGCACTGGCTGAATATCTATTTACGCACCCTAGCCCAGAAGTAGCTGCTTTCCTGTGGTGAGTGAAACTTCAGAGTATTATTGGATCCTTTAGACTATCTAATATTTATAAATTTACTTGTGACCTGATGTCTGTAGTACATAAACACTTGTACTCCCTGAAGTATGCTTGCTTTCAGTGTCACTAGTTATATTAGTAGTTTACACACGTTTAAGCTTTCCCAAAATCGGAGACTTAGCGTGAGCGTATTGGGGGTGCATGAAGAAATGGCACATAAGTGTACACAGTGAGTTACAGTGAGAGTAAAAACATTGTCCTGGAACAACATATGTAATAAATCATGCATCCGACGAAGTAATGCGTCCGACGAAGTGGGTATTAGCCCACGAAAGCTTATGCTCTAATACTTTAGTTAGTCTTTAAGGTGCCACAGGACTCTGTCACATATGTAATAAACACTTTTATGTTTTATATACACATATATTTTATATTCACACAAAATACTGTCTGATTAAGTTCCTTTGGGGCAGGGACTGACTTTATACTTGCTCTAAAACACTAGGTACACTTATGACACTATAATCAAATGATAAAAAACAAACTATATCTCAGAGTAAGATTAAAACGTAGAAGAAGAATAAGAGAGCCTGGGAGCAGGTATGCAAGTAGATAGACATCTGAAAACCTCTTGCTACATCTCTGAACAATAAGATAAACTTAATTCTGCCTCCTATGGCATACTAGCTGACTGGCTATACAACAAAACACTGTTAGACTGCAGGTTATGCTGATGTCTCAGATATTAAATCGCTAGGTTTTTGTCACCACAGTAACCTTGTCTCTTTGCAGAATAAGTTCTGATTCCAGGATCTGGATCTATCAGGCTTGTTTGCTAGAAATGAATCTAGTGACACCTGGGAGATTCAGGTTTCAAACAGGTAGCCGTGTTAGTTTGTATCAGCAAAAACAATGAGGAGTCCTTGTGGTACCTCAGAGACTAACAAATTTACTTATTTATTCATCAGATGCATCTGATGAAGTGGGTTTTAGCCCACAAAAACTTATGCCCAAATAAATGTGTTAGTCTCTAAGGCGCCACAAGGACACTCTGTTGCTTTTGCTGGGAGATTCAGTTAGTCCATGAAATAAAGAAGCTTGGCCCTACAAGGAGTTGAACATCACCTTCAAGTTACTTATTTCCAGTATTTCAAAGTCTTTAAGACTGAAAGACATTTGAAGGGGTCTTACTCCATCTCTCCACAACAACATCATAGCCTTGTATGCCCAGATATGGACAATTCCTAAGGCTCTAGGCTGCCTGCTCCATCTCTCTTTATGAAGGATTATGAGGTTAAGTAATTCCTGGAACCTCCATAGTCTTAAAAATTTATACAGTGCACATAGCTAACAGCTATAATCAGCTTATCAGACTGGTCTTTCAATTGCTCCTTAATAAAAATACAGAGAGAGAAACACTGAATAGATTAGACACTTGTCATCAGATGAAAGGAAATACAATGTATGTGGTGATATAGCTAAAAGGTCCTTGCATGTTGTGAAAACAAGGTTAAAATCTGAGTGTATATGGCCTAGAGGAGAAAACATAGTAGTTATGCATGCAATTAAAATAGTATAGGCAAAAATCAGAGGGGTAGCCGTGTTAGTCTGGAATTGCAGAAGTGACAAAGAGTCCTGTGGCACCTTAAAGACTAACTAAAATTTTAGAGCATAAGCTTTCGTGGGTTAATATCCACTTCGCCGGATGCATGCAGTGGAAGTATCCAGGGGCAGGTATAAATAGGTGGGCAAGAACCAGGTGGGAGATAACAAGGTTAGTCCAATGAGGCTGAACCAGCTTGTTATCTCTAATCAGGGAGGGTGAGGTATTCCTCTAGCAGCTGAACTGGAGGTCTGAATAGCGAGAGAAGAGAAGCTGCTTTTGTAGTTAGCTAGCCATTCAAAATCTCTATTCAGTCCCAAATTGATTGTGTCAAATTTGCAAATGAATTGCAGCTCTGCAGTCTCTCTTTGCAGTCTGGACTTGAAGTTTTTTTGCTGCAAAATGCTGACCTTTAATTCTTTTATGGTGTGTCCAGTGAGGTTGAAGTGCTATAGGCAAAAAAAAACCCACATTGCTATGTTCAGTCTAACAAAAGAGAGAGGAACAAATTCAGAACTAAGAATATAGCAGCAATTTTTAATAATACAAGTTATAAATGTGTCATGTGACCTGAAGCACAAAGCACACAAGCCAGGGATCACTCAAAGAACAATCAAAAGGCATCAGGGGAATGGAGTGGCAACAAGGAAATGAGTCATTTCAAGTTGAATTAGTCGTTGTCTCGTTACTGAATAATATATCAGCTTAAATGTACTTGGTAACAGGATAACTAATCAGCAATATCAAAACAGTGCAGCTACTTTATGCACTGTTATTCTTTCAGTCACTTAATTAGGCTTGCAAAAGATCTGTATGGTCCATTACAGTTTACACATTACAGAGGGATATTACCCTGGGATTTTGGGAGATTTTATAGGAATGAGTCAAAAATTAGTTTGACTTGTTCTAGATCTCTGCCTTGGCTGGGAATTTGAATTCCAGGTTAAGAGGAGAGAGTAAATATCTTTTTCACATGGATTCCCCTCTCCTAAAGTTTCCAGATTGCACTGACTGTGGGAAAGTTCATGAATTTTTACCCTTCTGTATTTCAAATAACATTCACTTTAATACACTGAAAATGTATCAGCATGTCCTTATCCCGATACCGTAACTGTGACATTATTTTCAAAAACCAGGCCCCATCCTACTGAATGCCACCAAACATGTACCTTATCCTTTAGCTCAAATATATTTTGCATGACCTTACATGAATTGCTTAGATAAAAGCCTTTTTTCTTCTACTTTTGTTATTTTAAAGTGCAGATGCATTTGAGTCATTTTCCCCTTTTGTTTCATATTCTTAAGATCCACAGCTTCAAAGACAAAATGTCAGCATGCAGTCGATTTATGACTGAACTCTTGAAGAGACACTGAAGAATTACCTTGTCAATCACCCCAAGGACTCTGAAGGCCTTCAGTTCCTCGGCAGGGCTCCTTAGGTTCCAAGAGGGCCTTGAACTTAGTGATCCTGGAGGCTAATGGAAGATATCAAAGATTACACATCAATCAGGGTGGTACTTGAAGGAAGACTGCCTGCTGTAGCAAATGCCAGGCCGAAGGAAGCAAAATTTATCATAAATCAGAGAGAGTGGAGATGAAAGGAGAACTTTTCTGTTTGTCCTTAAATGTAAGAAAAGTTACAAGTAAATAAATCAAGATAACATTGAAAACAAAATTTTAAAATAGAAAAAGAAATGAGTTTATATAGTTTGCAATGCTTTGCAGAGGTAATGAAACTTCATAACAAATAGCTGAGCTCCCACCTGGCAACAATAATCAATCATAGTTCTATAGTTATTCTAGATTCACAGTAGTTCAGGGCTTAAGGGACAGGAGAAAGGAAATTAGAAGCTTTATAAATTACAAGAACACAAAATACAGAATTCTAAACAGTGCTCTCTACTCACGTAAGTCATAAACCCTGATGTAATAAGGTACACAATACAATGATCCCCAAAACAGTCTTAGACAAAGGTAGCTATACATTACCCATCCAGAAATAAGTCATACTGAAACAGATGAGTGCACATGTTAACTATTCAAGCAGTTAACATGCTTTTTGCCCCCACTGTGCTTTGTGACCTATCAGTATGTAACTTTCACAGTTTGTATGTTAGGCATGTGTGTTCACTGTTGTATACACACACTTGCAGAATACAAGTGCTATTCTCTCCATCTCCCTTGCATACCTGGAGTAACAGAATTTCACCTGAAAACAAAGTTTGGACTTTGTTCCCGACAGCACTTGTGGTGAAAAGGGAATACATTCAGCAATCTGTAGCACTAGCTCAACTGAAGAAAACAGGCTACCTGCAGTGTCCTGCTGTGTCCTAGGGATCTGAGGTGGGAGAAACTCAGCTGAGACCTGCCAGAAACATCCCTTGCTTCATCCCTTTAGAGACCACAGAATGGCTTCTGTGGTGTCACTGAGAAAGGAATCCAGGCCACAGAGAACACACTCCTTTCTCCACCAACCTGCTTGCCTACGTTAGATCACCAGGTGCTGGCTCTCTTCTATCTGCCTATCTAGCATCTGCCTATCCAGTGTTAGGAGAGGATGTTCAATGTAAACAATCCAGGATTTACATGCTCCACAGATCACCATGCACACCTACTGCACTTGAACAAGTCATATTTACAGAAGTTCTAGCCACTTACTTGCCCGAACAATCAGATCCTTCCCCCCTAAATAATCAAGTATGCAGCTTCTGCACAGAGCCACAGACCCTAACCCAAATAAGACAGCTTCCTGCGGCTTTACAGATTAAAATAATTAAACTGAAGCAAAGCTCTTTTGTAAAGTTTATCTTTTTCACTGCAGAGAAGTGTAGTTTCCTGAACAAGAAGGAAAGGAAAGTTGAAACCTATCACCTTCAGCAGCTACAGTTGACAAAAACTAACTCCAGATGAACCAACCCCACCAAATGGAAATAAAGAGCTAATAGCAAGGAGGAGTGAAGGGAAATCTGAGGTAAACTGTGATCCACAACAACAGGACAAACATTCACGAAAATGAGTGAGCCTCTGAGCCTGGCCAGTAACCACTGTCCAAAAAAAGCCACCCTCTTCATTCTCATCTAGACAAACTTCATGTCAGACACTATGTATGTCAACATTTGAGGGCATGTGTCACTATTCTGACCATATGTTTTCTTACGATTGCTGTAGAGAAGATCAGCCAAGCTACCTAATTCTTGGCAGTGACAATCAAGGAGTCAGTTCTATTACCCTGGTTCTCTTTTGCCCACAGTGATGCTAACCTCCTTCTTCACAGCACTTTACATGCTCTTTACATGTCTCAGTTGTTACCACATTCCCACTTCTGATCAGAACTCAGTTTCCAACTCTGTGGACCAGTGGTTGTCCCCAATGTAATAATCTTTGTAAATTATTTCCAATGATCTGAAATAATAGCAAAAACTTTTCTACTCTTGTGCGACATCAAGAGACAAAAATCAAGAATGAATAATAAAGTAAAATAAATGCTTAGCTACTAGCACAAAAGTGCCACCAGATGGACAAAGCTTGTGCTCCCAAATTAGGGGATTAAGTCAAGAGCAAAATTTTGCTCAGCTAAAGTCAAGCTTCCGCTAGCTAGTCAGCTTTGAATGTTATCAAGGAGAGATGCATGTTTCTCTCTTTCCTCCCATTCTTCTTCAGATGTATTCCTTTTAGATCTGCAAAGGAGTCATTTGTCCAGTTCAGTACTAAATGAGAGAGAGAAGTTCCATTGCCCATGGGAGTCCTTGTACAGTAATAACTGTTTCTTCCAGTTATCCAGTCACAGTGAATTTTCACTACACAAACTGTAATGGGTTCCTCATATTGTTTCCCTGTTCAGTTTCCAAAAATACTGGATTTGCATTCAGTCAAGATTTTCCCCACTTTTAAGAGCATTTGGCCCAAGGAAAGACAACCAGCAGGGAGTTCACATAACATCTCTGTTAAGTTTCAACTCTTCTTGGAAGAGGGTAGCTCATTGCTATGTAGATGCGGATAACAGACCACAATATTAAAATTCTCTCAAGTACAACTGATATAAAGTAACATGATATCAATTTTCACAAAATGTTTCTCATTTAGAATATCCCCATAAATGTATTTGTGCTCTCATTACAGAAACAGTTCCACTTCAAAACACGATTGGGGGGGGGTGAAGATTTACTTTGGATTAGGGGACTTACTTTCATCTGATTTTTTAAGGCTTTGCTTTTTAAGTGCAACAATCTTTTTAAACTGCTCTTAGGACTGTGAAAAATAAGACAAAAAAAATTTCTGCCCTTTTTGTCCTTTCTTGATACAAATGTAGACAGACAGGAAGTTTGACACTTTTATATGTTTACTACCTGGGAGCAGTCATTGACAATCACACACAGTTTAATGTGATTGCAGCAAAAATACAAACTAAGAACAGATGAGTCCGACAGGAACTGGATGGGGAAGGGCAAAGTAGAGATCTATTAAGAATGTCTTGAAACAGGAATTTTTTTGCACAAGTAAGCTCAGCTAAGGATAGCCTCCACTTTTTTAAGCAGATACCTCAAAAAGCAATTTAGTGCTGGCAGAAGCTGCTGAATGCCCCAACTCAGTTTACTTTATAAAACTGCGGAGTATGAAATAAAAATACTTAAAACTCACTGACAGCACTTTTTAGAACCAGGTACCCTGCATAATATTACAAAAAGTAAACTAAATCAAGAAGCACCAAATATTTTTTTTAAAAGCCAATAAAAAGTTATCAGAAAGGACTAATGTGTTTATAGAACATACAGAAGGTTATTAATTTTAAAAGTGGTTATGAGACAACTAAAAGCCATGAAATTCAGACAATCTTACAGATTCAATTTCAGAGAAATGAAACTGAAGCCTACCCCAGAAACTGATTCATCTTCAGAGAAGGACTTCTGGCATAGGCTGGAAATTTTTTCAGCACGCATTAGATATTCTGCGGTCTTCCTCTTCACTGCTTCTCGACGAGTTGGACTTGACTCACCTAGTTGGAGTAACAGAAAATGGTGAGGGTCTTTTTTAAAAAAAAAAAAAAAAAAAAAGTGTTTCCAAATACTTGGGGAAAGAGATTGACTTGATTTTGCCGTCTTTGGCTTCAGTCTTATTCATGGATTCTGATAGCCAAGCCCACAATAATATTCGATTCCATGTTCTCTGATCTGGGTATTCTGGCAAAGATACAGTTTAAGCCTCATTACATACTCAAGTAAATGAAAACTCTTACCTTATTTCTGCCAATTTGGTGTCAGTTTCCATGGAAACAAAATTAAGAACGGGAGGCAGAAAGCGAAATGGACTCTGTATCCATGGAAATCAGACTTGTGCATATATGGTAAAGGTTATAAATTACTACTTTAAAAAAACAGAAGAGGCAAAACTTGCTTATTTCCTTCCTTCCGACCTATACTTCCATGAAAATGGGATCAGAAATGCCACTAAAAGCCAGGTGAAAGTGAGAATTCACAGAGATTTCAGCTGCTGGCTGTGCCCTTATTTTTTTTGGCTAACAGGCTAATAAAGTTTCAGATTGTCACCAGCCAAGATGGCAAGATGGAACCACTTTGCCCACAGGCAAGATATAGCCATAGTAGCCTGATGAGAATTCAAGCCCCCTCCAGCAGCTGAGTGTAAGGGCTGGGCTTCTCAACAGAGCATTGTGCCTGAATCTTACTAGTGGCTTCACCATCTTTCATATCAGCTGCTGGTTAAGAAGGTTCTGGAAAATTTTTCCAAAATGTTACTATTGTCTTCCACTTAGGAAAGAATAAACTGAATGGTGTCTTTAAACAAATGCAGGCTACTGATGAGAGCACTGGTATATACTGTCTGTAAACATGGGCCCTAGCCCTGCCCATACTCCACCTTCTCCCTCAAGCCAGAAGGAGCTCAGCTCCAGACGGAGGCCAGCGGCCCAACCTCGGAGACAATGCTGAAGCCGGCAGGGCCAGCGCAGGGGCAACCTGGCACTGGGGCTGATGGGGGCATCCAGTGCAGTTCGGCAGGACTCCTCCGGTTGCAGGAAGGGATACATGTGGACCATGTAAAGGAAAAATAGGCAACCAAATTCCAAGAAGATTTGAAAGAATAAAATGTTTTAAAAACTGCGACAGAACACTTAGATTGTGATGATGAACAATCCAAGAAACGAAAACGCAAACTAAGCATTTATCCCAGGTTTTCATTTTTTGTAGCTCCTCACTTAAATAAGATAGAAGATAACAGAGACAGAAACTTCAAGATCTTTCGCAACAGTGGCGCATACTTCGCACATCAGAGAAATGGAGAGGGGTTGTATTTGTAGGTTTTATAGGAATGAATCATTGATCAAACCATCCAAAAACTATACAAACTTAAAAAAAATTAAAAGGGTAAAGTAATTTTTTCTAATACAAGCTTTTTATTTTTGAAGTGTTCCTTGGGCACATTTTATTCATATTTCCAACAAAGATCATGTGGTCCCTCTTCAATATGGAGCCCCAAACCATTGATATGAGCATCTTTTATTAAGATTCACACCTTAGATTTTTTTTAAATATAACAAACAAGAAGTGTTAAAGCCCTTGATGAATCTTTACAACTGATCATACAAGCTCATCCTGCTTAAAACTACTATTCATTTCTCATTTAGGTATTTTCCTAGATACTGAAAGATTTGTGTTTCATCTGATTAGTATCAAAGCTCTCCCTACACCCCACCCCATTCACTGGGATTAAATCAGCTATGTCATTTAAAATGTTTAAAAACTATGCTGCTGAAGCAAGATATAAAAGTGTGGTAATGATGATGACAGAGACCTTTGAATAAAAACCCTTCGAGATTCCTCCTCTCGCTCTCTATTTCTCTCTCTGCATTTGCTACAGAGCAGCTGTGCCTCACACAGATTCACATGAATGAAAATATTAAGGCGAGAAACCACCCACTTAGTTTATTTTCCATATGACTTTCCTGTAATTATTTGTAAACTGTTCATACAACAATATATAAAAACATCTGCAAAAACAGGTAATTAATGTGTCAAGCCAAACTAATGCATTTTTATGGTGTCCATGCTTCGTCAACTGTAATTATAACTCTTTTTAAGCAAATGATGATGTGTTTGTTGCGATGTGCAAGTGGTTATTTTAGATGCTCTGTTTGCGGTAACAGTAAACAGAATATAAAACCTCTACAGCTACTTTGCTACGTATAAGCTCCATCTAAACAAGCAGAAGCTCCCTCATTTCCCTACAGCTTTGTATATTTCCAAGTAATAAAACACAGTTCTTAAAATCAAACGGTGTTAGATTGGCTGGTCAGCTCCTCTGACCATTTAGCAGTACTCAGTAAATACAGGATAATAAGCCAGCAGCCAGCTATTTAGATTAAGAATTATTTAACTCAGACACTCTCACAAAAAATAGAAATTATCAACAATATTCAAATAATCTTGAGGGTCTGACATAGACGAAGAGCATGAATATAGGATAATATGCCCCTCCTTAGTCACCCTGTGGTCAACTGATGACAATGAATATATAGGCAAAGAAGCATTTCCACAGAATGATTACAAGAGGTAGCACATGGGATACTAGAAATATTATGAAGAATATCTGGGTTCTAATATGCAGTGAATATATCTTTCAGTTGTCAAACTCCTGGATGTTGACGTGCTGGCTACTCAAACACCAGCTGGTTACTTGTTTAATCAACAGATTCCTTTTTATATCTTAGAGAATTACATTGAGATGTTAGCAATGAGCTATTGAAAGTGACTTTATAAAATAAACCTGTACTTTACACAGGAAAAGAAACTGATCTTAAAGTTTACAGATCAGAAAACATTGATCAAAAAATCCTTTTGATAGCCTCAAAATGTGCTTCAAATACTTGCAAGAAGTGCCCTGCAACTTGCGTCATTAGACGTTTGAGTGACATGCTGTATTTCCTCAAGGATACTGGACAGCATGGACTAAGATGGAAGATTCAGGCCTTGGTTACACTGGCACTTTATAGAGCTATAAAGCCGCCAGGAGCACTGTAACCTACTACCCATCCAGACTGGCGAGGCACGTAGAGTGCTATAAGTCCACGGTTATAGTGGTCCTGGTAATCCATCTCTGCACGGGGAATAACGTTTGTAGCACTCCTGTTGAAAGATGGTGCCAGAGGTGGACGGAAACACAGGGATTGCTGGGAGGTGACACAAAGCATCACAGGGAGTTGGAACAAGATGCAGAATGCCCTGCAACCCACGCCCCCTTCCCACAAGGCATTGCATCAGATCAGGAATAAGTGCTCTGTGGAATACCTGCCCTAATGTGCCGCTCCCAATGCCGCTTGAAGTGCCGCGAATGTGGCCTTGCCAGACCGCTTGTGGATCTTGGTGTGGACACACTGGAGTGCTATCCCTATAACTGTATACGACGGCGGGTATAACATAAAGTGGTATACAGCTGCAAGTGTAATCATGGCCTCAGATTGCCCAAGTAGATAGGTAAGTAGCAGGTACTAACAAAAAGAGGAAGGAAAAAGAAATCACTGAAAAGGTCTGAAAGTTAGATGTATACAGCATCATACGGTCAACAAATGGTCCCCCATATAGAAAGATGCAACCAACAAGCTTTAAAAAAAAAGGCACGGTAATGAAAAGGAAGGTGCCAGCAACCAACAAGTATTACAACAGGTGAGAAATGCTCTCTCTTTCTCTCATTCCCTTCTCTCAGCAAGGCACTCAGTTCTCTTTCCATCAAGGGACTGTCTAACAACCTCCTCCGAGCCTCCACCGGTCTCATAAGTAACATATTACAGATATGTTTGCTTCAGAAAGAACCAAACACTTTATGCCTTCAGACACGCAATAATTTGGTTGTACCTTCATTTACCTCACAAGAAGAAAAACACCTTTAGGGCTTGTTCTCTACTGTTCAGTATGCTTAATGCTTTACATCTTCAAAGGACTGCAGACATGTTAACTACTGTAATTAATACTCCTAGGAGAGCTGAAGCATTATTTTGATGTGGAAAAGAAAGGTTAAGCAACTTGCCTAAGGACACAGTAAATCAGTGGCAGAGTCGGATTAGAAATCAGAAGTTTCTAGTTCCAGATCCTATACTTAGTCCAACAGACTACACTGTTTCTCTCTTGGCAAGTGTGAAGACAAGGCCATTTCTTCTTCCTACATTCTCTCCTCCCCCGCTCCCTTTTTTTTAAAAAAAAAAATAAGCAACACACTAGACTAGAGTGTCATGTTTGGCTGCTAAAGAGCAAAAGGGGGAAAAGGTAGAACTTGTTCTGAAGATTAAAATACAAGCTTCCAAATGAACTTTCATTTCAAAAACTGCTTGTCTCTTCCACTCGGATCCACTATCATACTTAAAATACATTGAGAATTTTTAGATCTCAAAGTGCTTTACAAAGGTGGGTAACCTCCATTAGCCTCATGTAACAGACTGGAGTAATTCAACTACACAGAAGTTCAGACATTTGTCCAAAGTCACACAGCCAATCATTGGCAGACGCAGGATTAACACTGATTTACCTACTGGCCCCTGCCTCCATCAGAGATACCCCTGCCTACTTCTTGGCCGTAATTACAGTCAACTCTGATGACCACCCCTGGAAAAAAGGCAAGTAGATTGAGGGACACATCTTAAACACAGCCTTTCATGAAAATCACTAAGTGCATCCAGAAACAGGGAAAGAACCAGATTCAAAGAGAAGATATCAGCTAGGTGAGAAATTGCGGTTGCCTAATTCTGCACCCAAATCTCCTATGTAGATTCAATGCCAATTGATGGACACAAGAAATGGTAGATTTCCTTAAGGAAATAAACATATCAATATCAATAAGGAAATAAGCTTAACAATATAACTTTTGATGCAATTTATATGATGGAGTATATCCAATTACCTTGGATTTGGAAAAACTGTTGACTGGACAGAAAAGCTACAAAAGTGGGAAAAATACACAATATACATCTTCAGAAACTTCAATAATTCCTCTAGCACAACCAAAGTTGACATCTGGATATTTTTATGGGAAAAACCAAGCAGGAAAATGCCTCAAAACACACACCCCCACACACGTCCCCTTTATATATCATAAAACAACAGACAGTGCAACAAATCTTTTTCTTTGTTTAGTTTTTTGTGTGTTGTTTGTTGTTTTTTTTAAACACACCTTTGCAGCCCACCATTAACTTCGTTTTTTATACAGTTTCACAGTGAAGAAACTTGCCATGGGCTCAGAAATTAGAACCCCTTGTTTCCAGTAATTCAAGAGACAATATCCATTTGGATACAGAGTTGAGCCCCCCTGCACATTTTTTAAGGATGAAGACTGGGGTCTCTATTAATGTAACCACTAAACAAACCTACACTTCTTTCTCACCCAGTTGGTGAGCCAGGGCAGACTATCACTCATAAGTTGGTTATATATGTAATACTACATAGATCTTTATAGTTCAGCGCAAAGCTCCAATTTAAAAACAAGTCCGTCAACATTCCAGAATGAGCTTGGTCCCTCTCTTGCAAGATGAGACAATAGCACTGGAGTATCCCATTTCAGAAAGTGAGATCCATGAGCTATTTTTTCTTGTGAAGGAAAAAGAGATGCACCCCAAATGGATCCGATATAGAATTAAAGATCAAACTAAACAATCACCTCTTCTGCCAAGACTGTACAGTAGACTCTCGATTATCCAGGATGATACGGAAAAAATTAATCCTGGTTAATAAAATCCCAGATAATCACCATCCATAGGAAATATGGGGGGGAGGGCTGGTTCACCAGCCGGGGGGGAGGAGGTGTTGGTTCACTGACTGCTCTGCGCCCTGATGGGGGTTGGTTTTTTTGTGCTTGGGGTGGCAACAAAGCCAGAGCTGGCCCTGCGAGTTACGCATTTTTTTTTTTTTTTTGACATCCTGGTTAACCCACAGCCTGGTTAACCCAATCCTAGATAATCAAGAGTCTACTGTACAAGGAATTTTATGAAAAAAGAATAACCTTGCAAGCTCCTTGAGGGAGACTCCCATGAGCATCACTAAAACCAAACAGAACCACTTCTATTCACCTCAGAGACCAACACAGTCACTAAACTTAGATTTTGACATCATTGCCAGGGCCCTAGTCAGGAGAAAAGAAGAGTGATTCATGGCAATTGACTGAGTTTCAAGTTGGTAAAACATTCCACTGCTGTAATTTTTAGAAAGCATACTGGGCAGGTACCAAAAAAGGCATGGGAGAGTAATACACAGTGGCCTCATACCATGCAGGAAAGTCATTTGACTGCATTGAGCCATATTTCCTTTTGGAAACAGTAGGCCAGGTGAGATTTGGACGAGGGGAGACATTCGATATCTCCACCTTCCAGTCTGCACAATGCTGCTGAGGCCCAAGATTTAGACAGGCTCAGTGGATATCGGATCACTTTCCTTTTTGCTAGAAAATCCTCTAATCAGATGATGTCCTCTCTCTCCCCTGTCCTCACCTAACCGCAGTGAGCCTTAGCACACGATGAGGACATTTCCACAGAAGGAATAAGACCAACAAGCTACCATGATCTTTACTGATATTCTGATGCTTCTAGGTATCTCATACCCTTCTGTTTTTCCTCTCATGACTACTCAAATCTTTCAGGCGATATTCGGATTTAAGAAACAACCAGAAAAGATTGGAAGTTTCTTCTCTTAAAGAACATGATACCAGGAATTTGATGAGGGATCTGTCTATGCAGTTCTTTCCAAACTCCAAGTATATGGCCATTGATTGAAACAGTAAAACTTTTTTCAGATACTAAAAGCTTGAATAAGCCATTCATAAATCACCCAATGTAACAGTTAAAATAATCTTATTTTATTTTAAACAAGTTTATGTCCATCACAGCCGCCTAAGCTGGATTTTTAGATTTTTCAAAGAATGACTCGGTTTTCCATGTAGTAATAAAAACGCAATGGGGAAAGCCTTACAAGACTTATTCTTCCCATAATGAAAGGAGGTTTAGCAGCACCTTCCTCATTAGTGGGTAACCCAGCTGTTATTTTTGCTTATCTGGTTTGAGGACCTTTGTTTTTATTAGTGCAAATACTTCTTACATCATATGAATGAGACTGCTATCTCCTTATTAACCAAATATTAACTCATGCACGCCGAGAGTGAACATGCAATTCGTAAATCTTGACAATGTGGCCACTCTTCTATATCCCTGAAATTTCAAGCACACTTATGGGAAATTTGTTTCAGGAATCGGAGAAGGAGCTGAGTCATGAACAAGTCCCCCTAAATGCCACAGCAAGCTAGAATGCTTTTTAAGGTGACTGTGTAATTAGTTGCTGGATATGTTGGCAGCTGTCAAGGAGGCAGCCTGTGATTTCAGCACCTGGAAGCAGCTTGGGATGGAGGATGAGCATATACGCTAGTAGTTTGTTAATGATCAGCACTGAAACAGTTAATGTTAACATTTTGTCTTCTTCAGGTTTCAGAGAACAGTGCTGTTCCCTCAGAGTTATTCTTTCTAGCTATCTGCAGACTTCATTGGTTATCTACACAACCGTGAAGAACAGCATGTTTTTAAGTGAAGCTTTAAAATCTGAAGCACAGATCTGTGGCATCAAGTGGACTCCCTAGAACATAGAACCCTCATAACTTTCCAGTTTGTATACAAGGACAAATATTTGGATTCTTTTTAAGGACTCTGAGCACACCACATTTAATGGATGTTTACCTAGGTATTTAGAACTCATGTACCTTGAATGAAGGTACCAACTCCAACTCAGTGAAACAAAATTTAATCCACCCATAGATCACCACAAATCTAAACAGAGTATCTGGAAAAATATGTAGAAATAAGTGCAAAAGTTAAGGCTATATAGGATAGTGTTCTGCATGTGAAGTGCTCAAGTGACTAACGGGCAGGTATCAGTGAAGAACCATAAATTTCATAGTGCATACAAAACATAGCTTTTCAAAAGTTTTATGCATAAGAGTATCTCACTTCAGATAAAAATGTTTCTTGCATTAATAACTGTTAAACAGCAAAGAAGCTGGTAATCTGTAGTTTGTGTGTGTAGATGTCCAAAGAAACCCGTGATCTGGTCATGTGGGGCAAACCTAGCTGGCATCCGCATTCACACTGAGCTCTGGCTCTATTTCCCATTGAGCAGGTAACAAAAAAATAAATCAGTCAAACTACATGGATTCTACAATGGAAGAAACATCCCTGGATACTCTTCCGTTAAAAAAATAAAATCTGGAACCTAGATCAGCACAAAAACAGAAGGAGAAGCAGCAGCATCCTAGCACTGGGAAGAAAACAAAATGGTGCCAGCAGCAGCATGTTCTCCAACACTAGCAACACAGAAACAGGAGACCGCTTTGGCAGCCAGACTAGTGGACGTAGTTACACAGAGCCTTACCAGAGAAATAAAAAAGGAAACGTTTCCAAGCCTCTCCGCAGTCTGTTCTCGGAGGGCGTTCTACTAAAAACGGAAAAATGTGACAAAGTCAGTGAATGCGACACCAACTTGTTACACAGCAGAGGAAATCCAAGAAGAGTTTGAAGGCAGACTCCTGACTCCAAGAAAGAAGCTACAACAACCTGAAGAATGAGGGACTGCAGGAAAGGGGAGGAGATTCATTTTACAGAACTCCCAGAAGGCAGAGAACTGCCTAATCCTACTTTTCGGTTTTCTTTCTATATGAAGACTAGCTTCCCACTTAGTTGAAGTTTCAACAAAAATTGCAAACCCAGAATTGAAGGAGTAGACAGTACACTTCTCCAAAACCCATGCTGGCCCAGCCATACAGCTATGAAGACAAGCTGTTTTAAGCTGCCAAGGGGAAAGAAAAAAATAACTATTTCTCTACACAATGGCATGAGCATGTTTCTTCCAAGATGTCTCTGCAGCAATATACACTACACAGACTTTAACCCAGTAAGGAACATCATCTGGCAATATGGTTACAGATGCAGCTCCATCTATCCAGCATCTTTAAAAATCTTCACCAGGAAAGAACATAAAACCCTCACACGAATCCTTAGATTCTCAGAACTACTTACACCTTCAGCACAGAGATAAGCTCTTCGCTATATTAAAATCAGGTATTCTAGCATTTATATATTCTTCTGCTTACCAGTAAGTACTATAGGTGGGGATGGGCCTCGTTAATTGAGCCTAAAAAAATCACCAAATTTAAATCTGTATTTTGCATTGGCTTACATAAATTGAGGAGGAGGGATTAATTTTTTATGCAAAAAAACTGTGTAGGGAGCCCACTTGAGTAACTAGGAGATAGAAATAAACTATTCAGTTGGTTCCTTTTAGAACACCAAAATCTATACTTTTTATTTAAAAAATTGCATTGCTTGTTTCTGTATTCAACAAGGTCATGTAACACCAGAAATGACCTCAAATCTATACCCAATTTTCCTACACCAGTAAAGGCTCACCTCAATGATACTACTCAATGAGGCACTAAACTCTATAGGCAAAAGCTCTGGTTATTACACCTTAACATACCAGACATACTAGACTAGATGTATTTCTTCTATCTATATTATATTCTGAAAGTAGCATGGCATCCCTAACAGAGCTGAAAATAATCTCCAATCTTGCTGCCCTGTTCCTCTGAATAGATGATTTAAACCCTAATCTCCTCATCCCCATCAAAACGGAGATAACATTTCAAAAACTGGGAAGTTAGTTCATTTCCAAAATGGCTAGAAATATCATCTAGATGTCTAAAATATTACTCACCTAAGGCAACCCTATTTCATTTTTTGTGGGAATGCCTCATTATGTATAAATTTCTGGGTCCAAGTTCAAAGTGACATTCAAATGGTATTTGTAACTTTCGTTCCGGTTCTGTTTGTTGGATATCAGAAAAGCTAACGTAAATGGGTATGCAACTGACATTATCAAAATTAGGACTCTCAATTAATTGCAGTTAACTCATGCGATTAACTCAAAAAATTAATCATGATTAAAAAATTAATAGTGATTAACAGTTTTAATTGCACTGTTAAATAATAGAATACCAATTGAAATTTATTAAATATTTTGGATTTTTTACATTTTCAAATATATTTATTTTGATTGCAACACAGAATACAAAGTGTACATTGCTCACTTTATATTACTTTTATTATAAATATTTGCACTGTAAAAATAAAAGAAATAGTATTTTTAATTCACCTCATACAAGTGCTGTAAAGCAATCTCTTAGTTGTGAAAAAACAATTTACAAATGTAGGGTTTTTTTGTTACATAACTGCATTCAAAAACAAAGTAAAACTTTAGAGCCTGCAAATCCACTCAGTCCTACTTCTTGTTCAGCCATCCACTAAAACAAACAAGTTTGTTTATATTTATGGGAGATACTGCTGCCTGCTTCTTATTTACAATGTCACCTGAAAGTGAGAACAGATATTCACATGGCACTTTTGTAGCCTGCACCACAAGGTATTTATGTTCCAGATATGCTAAACATTCGTATGCCCCTTTATGCTTTGGCCACCATTCAAGAGGACATGCTTCTATCTTGATGGTGCTCGTTAAAAAAAAAATGCATTAATTTGTGACTCAACTCCTTTGGGGAGAACTGCATGTCTCCTGCTCTGTGTTTTACCTTCATTCTGCCATATCTTTCATGTTATAGTAGTCTCACATGATGATTCAGCACATGCTGTTCGCCTTAAGAACACTTTTGCAGCAGATTTGACAAAAAACGCAAAGAAAGTATCAATATGAGATTTCTAAATATAGCTACAGCACTCGACCCAACATTTAAGAATCTGAAGTCCCTTCCAAAAATCTGAGAGGCACTAGGCGTGGAGCTTGCTTTTGGAAGTCTTAAAAGAGCAACACTCCAATGAGGAAAATACAGAACCCGAAACAACAAAAAAATAAAATCAACCTTTTTGCTTGTGACATCTGACTCAGTTACTCTGGACTGCTTTGGATCATTAGCGAGCAGAACCCACCATTAGCATGAATATCTGTCCTCTAGAATGGTGGTTGAAGCAAGAAGGGATACATGAATCTTTAGCACGTGTGGCACGTAAATATCTTGCAAGCTCGGCTACAACAGCACCATGCGAATACCTGTTCTCACTTTCAGGTGACATTGTAAATAAGAACAGGGCAGCATTATCTCCTGCAAAGGCAAACAAACTTGTTCAACCAATTGCTCAGAGAAACAAGTAGGAAGACTGAGTGCACTTGTAGGCTCTAAAGTTTTACAGTGTTTTGTTTTTGAGTGCAGTTATTTAATGTACATAACTCTACATTTGTAAGTCCAACTTTCATGATAAAGCGATATTAAGTGAATTTGAAAAATACTATTTCTTTTATTTTTACAGTGCAAATATTTATAATAAAAATATAAAGTAGATTTAAATATATGTATACTTTATACTTTAAAAATAAACTGTACACTTTGTATTGCATTGTACACAAGAGCAGTGTATACTTTGTATTCTGTGCTGTAACTGAAATCAATATATTTGAAAATGTGGAAAACATCCAAAAAATATTTATATAAATGATATTCTATTATGGTTTAACAGTGCCATTAATTTTTTTATCACTTGATAGCCCTAATCAAAACGTTTTCCCTGACAGCAGAAGCTTATGCATAGTTTGTGAACAGACAATGAAAACTAGTGTCCAAGACCTGGCACATAGAACTAATTAATTATCTTAAGATCTACAAGGACATCACACAAATTGTGTGTGCATCATGGTTCATTTAATCAGATGCTCAGCCTTGAGGACTACACTGGACAAGTGATCACTCCATACAACCAAGACTGTTCATCATTCAGATATATACACATGCAAGTGGAGAACGTAAGAACAGCCCCAGGGTGGAACAAGCATTCAAGATCTACCATAGATTAGGTATACAATCTTCCTCCAGATTTTCATGTATAACATGGAGACCTGTAAGTAAAGGGTTAGCTATTAATCTTTACTTTTTCAATCTTATGGGACAGATTCTGTCACCCTTCCTCACGTATCTGGTTCCCCTACACCAGCGGTTCTCAAACTGGGGTCGCTGCTTGTTCAGGGGAAGCCCCGGAGGGTCGGCCCAGTTTGTTTACCTGCCACGTCTGCAGGTTCAGCAATCACAGCTCCCACTGGCCGCGGTTTGCCGCTCCGGTCCAACAAGGGGCTGCAGGAAGCTGTGCCATGTCAAACGCGGCAGGTAAACAAACAGGGCCAGCCCGCCAGGGGCTTTCCCTGAACAAGCAGCGATCCCAGTTTGAGAACCGCTGCCCTACATCTCTGTATCTTTCTCGCCTCATCATCTTCGGCACTGCTGGCCTTTTTAGGTTAAAATAAGTGATCATGTTTAACTATCTGCTCGCCACACATCTCAACTTGCCAACGCCCAAATGGAGGTAAAATTTGGCATGGTGACACAATAAAGAAAGAGCTAAAGGGATGGGATTAATTTCTCAAGTACAAATAGCATTTTCGGTTACCTCAGCCTCCCAATTAGCTTCTTACTTGTTATGTCCAGCAATAAGAATGAAGGGACACCAACTTCGTAGTTAACTCTGGGTCTAAAATGACCAAAGTCCTCAAAATGAGGGACAGCTGGGAAGCACAAGGCTTGCTGTTGTTGAATTACATGAAGGAACAAAATCAGCAACAGTCCTGAAGCAATACACAGACCTCAGACTGTCTACCACATTAACAGAAGTTTAATATTAAACAGAATAAATAGCCATATTTGTCATCCAAACTAGTTCTGAAGCAGCATCAGTGGGATTCCACTTTATGAGAGTAGGCAAGGAATTCAAACAGCCATTGCTCCCCGCTGTCCCCCCCGGAACTGTGCTGCAGTAAGTACTCTATCAATTTCAGTATGGAGGTGTATTTACAAAACAGGTGATACTACTGCAGCCCATGGGCTTTGGTGCCATTCCAAGCCTGGGCACAGGTTAGAGAATTTCATCTTATGCACATGGGCTGTGCATGAACAAAATTTGGCCTAAAATGGTTTATTGCCCAGAGCAAAAATAGTTCAGCTAGTTCTCAGAATTTAACACTGTAATGCAACCCCCTTTATTCCCTAAAAGGCACTCTGACCAGTTTTCTTGTCAGGACAGTAAACAGAACACTAAAGATTTCATGCTAAAATGTCACAGAAGAGTAACAGGGGAAGATACAAGTGCATTGCTAACAATGTAGTTTACGGAGCCATGCTTTCCACTGTACACACAAAGGAAACTGAAAACCAAGTCAACAACCTTATCTCCTTGGCTTCAGCACATGCAGTATTTTTCACCTCTGGGATTAGTGCCATCAAGTCAAAGGGCTGAGGAGTCATCAGGTAGGTCAGATTTTCCACTTACAGAGACCACCTTTTCGGAAGAGCAGACAAATTATAGCTATTTATCACCAGCTAAGGAACTGCAAGTCTGCAAGATTAAAGAAACGCATGTAATAACTTCAAGGATATTTACAGTTAGGAAAGTGGGCAATACCACTGGGACAGGTCAGAAGCATGAGTGAGTATACCTTATACCAAATCAATAGGAGTGGTTAACAGGATAAAAAGTAGCTTAAATTCCAAGTCTGTGATGCAGAGTTACTAAACTACTATATGAAAAGGGGGAAGTTCCAAACAGAAGAGACTGACTGTTTACTATATAGATTGCATTTTGTGATTCTGGTTTTTAAATGTTAATTTCTGTTTTCTTGGTGCCACCAAGTGGCATCATTATGAATTGTCACTTTATATGGAAAGGACACCAATCTAATAGTATCAGCTCTGAGACAACAGGCCACACGCTGTGGAGTGACGGCATGTGAAGAAAAAAAAAACCACCCTAAGATCTGAAAATTGTTTTGGCTGGCCTGGAAAGAGACACAAAATGAAGATATTCTATAAGTAAACCACAGAACTACTGACACCCACAACATTTACCAAGGATCTAAACACAAATATCACGAATACATGCATATTTTTGACCACATGAGATATAAGTTGGAAAAGATAAGCATGTCTTGTGAGTCAGAGTTAAAATTATTATTGCAATGCAGAGTGAATATTCACTTGTCAATATTAACAGCAACAGCATATTTTAAAAGAAGATATACTGACATAAGAATATGAAGAATTCAAAGACACTTCAGAGAGATTAGAGAGTTACAGCACAGTCGTATAATCTGAGGGTTGGGGACGACATGTGTCCCTCAAAGGAGAATGTAATAAGAAAATATGTATTTTATTAGGAATGGAAAATACCTTCTCTGAACCACACCCTGGAATTCTGAAAGTGAAATAGTTGAATTAGCTGTGTCGCTATGGCAAAAAGGCTGGGGACTTCCCTGCCAGGCTGTGGGAGCCCCAGAAAGAGCTGGATAGAAGTTGAAATGGTTCTACCTAAGCCTAGGGGAAGTGTCTAGCAAAGGATGACTTCTCTCTTCCATCCCTGCCCTCACAGAGGAGATGACGAGCTCAGAACCAGCAACCAGTTATAGCTCCCAGGTTCTCTGCCCTAGCCCAGTTTAGAGCAATTTAGGGGCTGCTCTAACCTGAATTAGCTGACTATGGTCTCCAAGGAATTACATACCGGATGGAGACGGACAGAATGAAACACACTTCAACCACTTTCCCTCTCTATCCCCAACCCCTGGCACAGAGGGCCTGTCATATGGGAAGAGCAAGGTGCGGGTGCCAGCTATGCTAACTCTGCACCGACACAGAAATCCCCCATATTGGGAGTATCCCCAGCATAGAGTTACAGCTAGTTACTGTTCTTTTTGTGATGCCCAAGTGGTAGAAAGGAAGTAAAGAGGGCAGAAAATCTGCCGAAAACTATTAAGAACATAAGAATGACCATACTAATTCAGACCAATGGTCACCAAGCCCAACATCCTGACTTCCAACAGTGGTTAGTGCCCAATGCTTTAGAGGGAACGAACGGAACAATGGAATTACCAGGTGATCCATCCTCCATCATCCAGCCCCAGTTTCTAACAATCCAGAGGTGAAAGTAAGCCAGCATGCCCCAGTACAGCGTACCAGCAAAAGCCGGTGCACAGTACCGGGGCAACCTGGTTTTCCCAGGCCGCAATTTAAAGGGCCTGGGGCTCCCAGCAGAGGCTGGAGCCCCAGGCCCTTTAAATTGCCTCCAGAGCTCCTCTGCTGGAGCCCTGTGGTAGCAGGGGGCTCCTGCGGCTATTTAAATGGTCGGGGCTCCTGCTGCCTCTACCGCCCAATCCTTTAAAGAGCCGCCACTTCTCTAGGGCTCTGGCAGCTATTTAAAGGACCTGGGCGGTAGAAGCAGGGGAGCCCCAGGCCCTTTAAATAGCCCCAAGAGCCCTGGAGTGGGGGAGGCCTCCTGCGGCTATTTAAAGGACCCGGAGCTCCAGCTGCCTCTGCCGCCCCGGTCCTTTAAACTGCCCTCAGAGGCCGCAGCAGCAGCAGCACTTTAAAGGACACTGCTGCTCTTTTTTGCACGCTCCCCCTCCCCCATGATCCACGGCCCTTGCCAGGTCCCTACTGGCAGGGCTGCCAAGAGGGGCGCAGAAGAGGCAGGGATGCTAAAGCTCTACCAGAGCAGCGCTTTAAAGGACCCTGCTTAAAGCACTGCTGGAGCAGCACTTTAACATCCCTACGCCTTCTGCGCCCCCCATTGGCAGCCCTGCCAGTAGGGACCTGGCAGGGCCATGGATGGGGGAAGGGTGCAGAAAAGAGCAGCAACGTTAAAGTGCTGGGTCTTTTAAAGTGCTGCCGCAGCAGTGCTATAAGGCCTGTCCCTTTTGCTCTCCCCTGTCCCCCACCCCACGCCGGCTGCCAACAGGGGACGGGGGCAAAAGGAGCAGCTACCCAGCCCCAGCCCTTCCACCCAAGGCCCCGCCCCTTCTGGGGAAACTGCTCCCCCCCACGCGCACACACACATGAGTAAGTCAAAAAATTTATTTTCACCCCGTAGCAATCAGAGGTTTAGGGACACCTGAAACACGCATCCCTGCCCATCCTGGCTAATAGCTATTGATGGACCCTATCCACCATGAACATATCTAATTCCTTTTTGAACCTGGTTATACTTTTGGCCTTCACAGCATCCATTGGCAACCAGTCCCACAGGCTGACTGTGCGCTGTGTGAAGAACTTTCTTATGTTTATTTTAAACCTGCTGCCTGTTAATTTCATTCGGTGATCCCTGATTCTTGTGTTATGTAAAGGGGCAAATAACACTTCCTTATTCACTTTCCCCACTCTTTCTGGGATCCTTTGACTTTTCTGAAATAATGTTTTGCTATCAGCCTGAAAACCCTGGATGTCAATGGATGAGAGAATAAGACTGGGAATTAGGACTGTCAGTAGGTAGCTGTACAAAGAGATAGCATGAAATCTCAAGTTCTTGGAGAACACTCTAGCGATTGTAGCAAGCTAAGAATTTAAGGTGGATTTGTCAAAGAGGCCCTTTATGCTGAAGCTGCAAATGCCAGTTTGAAAGGCTCTTGCATTGTGGTTAAAAAGCAGAACTGGTTATGACAAAATGGAATGTCCTTCAGAAAAGCAGTAGTGAAAGGCATATCATCCTAAAAGAAAGTGTATTAATGAAGAATGAACAGCAGGGTTGCTACCAACAGATGAATCCCCAACACATTCAACATCTGGAATGAAAAGCAGGTTGATAACATGGATAAGTAGAGGTAAGATGTCATTGAAAAGCTATGATACGCAGTCATCCTAATGACATGACTCCCAGAGGTAGATTTAAAAACAGTGAATTGGCTCATCTCTAGCAGAGGATGAGCAAATATTCTTGTCCTTCACCTACATTTTCGCCAATACTATTCCTACTATTTTCTCCCTGCCAGTATAAAAAGCAGCACAATATGCAACATCCATTCATGGAACCATACAGAGACCCCTCCAGAGGATCGCTGCTGTGTGTCCTTATAAAATACAATAAAAATCTGAACACTAGTCTGCCTGGAACTACTGGAGTTAATTTCTGAATCCACCCAGTGGATCTGTGTTTAGGGCTCTGCACTGTCAAATGAGAACTGGATTCCAGTCTTCTGTTCTCAGCAGGCGAGCATCAGATGGGAGTACTGCACAGGACACTGAGTTGAATTCACTCCTGTATAAAGCACATGCTACTGCTCTGCTACAGTTCCTGCAGCCAGACCAGAAGTTAATATTCATAGATTTTAGTTTTCATTTGCTTGAAAGGCTGCTGTCATTTGGGGCTTCTAGGGATCAGGGATGAAAGAGAGAAAGCCCTTCCTTGAGTGGTAAGCAGGATGTTCTGTTTAACTTCAGCATTTGCAAACTAACATTTTATAGAAGTAAGGTCATGTGCAAATACAATTCTGTTCTCCTCTAGCAATGCAAATAGCTCTATACTACAGAATTTGGAAAACCATTTATATGTATGCCTTCTCTAGCTAAAAGACACACAAAATGGTTTAGTGGACTAGGAAGACGGCTGGGAGGCAGAAAGTTAACCTTAGTCTGTTTCCCCATGAGTCAAAAGGTGATAATTAACCCTCAATTAATCATGCAAGTTAAGTTATGTTACAACAGTTCTGCAAATTCTGGGTATTATAGATAATCATTCCCAATGGTACATAAAGAATAATTCATGTGTCATAAAAGGGATACTCATAGGAGTTATACTAGACAGAGAAGATAAACTGCAACTCAGCTTTTAGATTGTAGTTGTGCTTCAGGTTTGAAAAAATAATAGGTATTTGACACTCAGCATTACCGTTCAAAAACTGCCTCAGATAAGAAAAACACACTTCAGTTCTCAACTATACATCATTTGCCATTTAACAGAACCTCTTTAGCACTTACTAAATTGTTGTTATTAGTAGAAGACTAACATATCAAAGAAGTCATTCAATGCAGCAGGAAGATCCATACCTTGAACACCTTCCAGGAGCAGATCGACCCCCCTCCGATAAAAGCTAAAGGCAGCTTCATAATCTTCTTCTTCCTCCTTCTTCAAGGCCAGCTTTATCAGCTCTCCCGCTTTCTCCAAGTAATCATGATTGCCAAGCTTGTGTCTTAAGCTCCCAGTAAACAGACTACGGCTCTCGCTCTCCCTCTCGCCTTCAGGTTTGCTCCACTCACAGTCATAAGCGATAGCACCTTGTCCTAAGGATTCTGAAGCAAGGCTGAGACCAATAGCTCTACTGGGAGAATTTTGGTTGGATGCCATTCCATCATCTAATTCGGCAAGAGAGTCTACATCGACTGTCAAAGAGATGAGGTCACTATCACTGGAGAAACCTGGAAGTGTGATCACAAGTGTGTACAAAGAAATTAAAGCAGATAGTATTAATATTTCTACTAATACTCTGAGAAAACAACAAGTTCTTTCTTGTTATCCACCATGTATATTCAAGTTAAGTTTCCATAACTATTTGTAGCATCTCTGGTGTCGGTCAGAAGGACTACTGATGCTCTGACTTCCTCCTCTACCATAAGGGCCCTTCAGAATTCTCGATCGCAAGACTTGCAATTCCTGTTCCATTTTGAATTTTAAGCCTAGAATACAGACTCTTTACCTCACCTGGTTTTTTGATGTACATCACAAAACTTTAAGTGTAGAACTAGCCTTATATACCAGCACTCTCTTGGGATCTCAAGATGAGTTCCTGTGGAAGAATCTCTATTTTCTCCAAGTTGGCTAAAGGCTTACAAAAGCAACTCTTGGCCCAAATTCCTCATTATAACAATGAGAATGCAAGGAGACTAAGCAACTAGCAGCCTATCTATACCTTCAGAGCTCCCTCTCATTTGGGATCCTAGAAATTACACAGCTAACCCTACTTGTGTGGATGATGCTACAAAATGAATTCAGACTGCAATTGCTTACTGTTAAAAGAAAGAAAAAGAAAAACTTCACTTGTTGCTTTTAGTTAGTAAGACTAAGTAACCCAAGTTGTTAAATTTGTGACCCATTGCTTTCAAATAAATTTTATATATAGGTTATCATTTTTCTATGTATAAAAGGCACCAAGTTTACTATAGGGCAGATATATAAACAAAGCTATTTCTAGCTCTCACCTCCACATTCTGATTGGCTGGTAAGCGTCACATCATCGAGTCCACTTAAATCCTTTTGAACTAAAAAGGACAGAGGGGAAAAGCATTAGATATATTTTTATATCACAGAATACAAGTTAATTGAATATCAAGCAAAAGGAAGAAGAGACTTATAGATGCAATCTTATCGCAGGTAGAGAAGCGTGTTTGAAGCAACTGCACTTAAACCAGCTTTCGAACGTATTCATTTTGGATTGCCAAAACAGCGACATCATCATAACTGTGGTTTTAATTCTTTCAATTTCTTGAGGCCTTAAAGGTTTCAGAAGATTAAGCAGCAAAGGTGCCTATTTAGGGGAACTACATGAAGCCTCAGTGCCATATTACTGTATCCAAATTCAACTGTGATGATGGCATTTAATCCCAATATAGACTACTCTGCTGCTCCACAATTCTTATGGAAATGTAAGATTTGAGGGACTTGCAAACACGCATATGCTTTAAGAAGACACACACACTTTCAATTTGGAAGACAATATTCCAGAATAACATCCTGCACCAGATATCTGGAATAAGCCATGAACTTGGCACTGCCAGCTGGACCACAAATGGGAGTTTCTTTTATCATCTTGCCACACATACCCATTGAAGCAATAAAAGAACGGGTGAAAGAAAATTCTGAGAGAAAACCTTGAAATCTGCTGTCTTGTGCATTACCACTGCAGGCAAGAGCTTCTCCAACCACAAAGCAATGCTTCACGACTCAGATGGTTCTCATAAACAAATTCCTTTAGAAAGATTTTCTCCAAAGCTCTAGAGAGAGTCTGGGGAGAGGAGAGGAGATGACCACTCACCTTCTAATGAAGGATGAGCAGGATTTTTGCCTAGAAAAGTGATCTTTGGAGAGACTAGTTCCTTTAAGAGGTGTGAGGGGCAAGAGGAAGTAAAGCCACTCCCATTTGTTCCTTCAGGAAAAGGCCTGGGGGAAAGGCAGAGAGAGTGCAGGGCACCACTCTTTTTTCACAGAAGGCAAGGAAAGAAGTGGGAACAGAGTGGCACAGGCACCACTTCCATTCTAAGGGTATATCTTCACTAGCAACATTAAAGTGCTGCCGCGGAAGCATTTTAATGTGGCTGTATAGTCGTGGCACCAGCACTGGGAGAGAGCTCTCCCAGCCCTGTAGAAAAACCCACCCTCACGAAGGCAGTACCTACCAGCGCTGGTGCACTGTCTACACTGCCACTTTCCAGTGCTGAAACTTGAAGTGCACAGGGGGGTGTTTTTTTCATCGGCCTGAGCTGTGCGCGCATGTACACAGATCCTAAACCCCGTGCACAGGGCAAAACACTGTGCACAAAAATATTTGCACAGAAGCACAAAAATTTGCACAGAAGAAATTTTTTGCACACACAGCCTATCAAAAATTAGAGGGAACATTGCCCCTGCGTGAGAAAGTTGCAGCGCTGTAAAGTGGCAGTATAGACAAGGCCTAAGAAAAGCAGGAGGAAGAACAGAGATTGCTGGGAAGCAGAGACCCTCCTGCAGGTGCTGCAAAAGGGAAGGAGGGCCTGAATTCCTTACCAGGAGGGCAAGGGGAGATCAGCCAATTCACTAGTAAGGGAGACTGCACATGGAGAATCTATAATTTGTGCATTTATAGGAGAACCCATAATTTAGGTGCTGAGAACCCAGAATTTATTAACTGGGGTGGTCAGTTGATTTTGTTTGTGGGAGACAGCAATTAGCTAGAAGTGTGGGTTGAAGAAGCATTGATTTATGGGTGAAGTTATGTAAATGAGGCAATATATGTTAAGCAGATGTGGTTTTAGATGAGGGGCATATAGGCCCTCCAGACTAGCAGACTTAGTTTTTCCCTCATTGTCTACACTGCAAAAACAGACCCAGAGCAACAAATCTTAAAGCCCAGGTCAACTAACTTGGGCTCGCACTGCGGGGCTAAAACTAGCCGTGTAGACGTTCCCACTTGTGCTGGAGTTCAGCCTCTACAACCTGGTGAGGGGGTGGATTTCATATCCTGCGCTCCAGCCAGAACCAGAACATCTAAACTGCTAGTTTTAGACCCACAGCACAAACTCCGCGAGTCCAAGTCAGTTGGCCCAGGCTCTGAGACTTGCTGCCACACTTCTTTCCTTTCTTTTTCTTTTTTTGCAGTTTAGACATACCCACCATCACATCTTTTCCTACCAGTGTCCTTAGAAAGTAGATGGCTTAGCTATACTTATCTGTTTAAAAATAAACAGAATGTCACAAAAGAGGAAATAATGGTTAAGGTGTTAAGAGAGTTCACAAAAAAAAGGTCACTTCTAAACTAGTCCTTAGAATATTTCCCAATTTCCAGCTGGGTGCCACACTGAAATTGTTCTGTGGATGGGGCGAGGTCATGAATGGATTCATTTTTGGGGAAGAAAAAGTGGCCATGATAATGCACATAGAAAGAGACTCCCTAGGTCACTTATCTAGAGGATTTGGCAGTTGGTGTAGGGGGAGAATAACTGGGGGAGGGGAAGAGGGACCGTGTCTTCTTTGGAAAGAAAGGAACATTATACATTTGTACTATGATGCAGCTAACAGGGGAAGAGTACTCAAGGTTAAAAAATTAATGGGCCAAATTACCACACTTAGAATTACCTCATGCAATCCCATTGGGTTCAGTAGGCTTGCACATTGCTTATAATGCTATATTTGGGCCAGTCTAATATTTTGCTATGAAGTGAGGTTCCAGAATTAATATGGCATCCTATCTGAGCATATTGTTAACACCCACCATCATACTAGTATGAATAAGGATTATGAAGGCCATTAACCCTCATCCTTCAAGCATCAGCTACTATGAAGTGATCAATAAAGTTGCACACACTTGTCCAGGTCTAGCTGAGGAAATTTGCACTCCTCATAATATTATGGATCACTGTTAGATGAACCACTGGCCTGTTCTGGTGTATGCACTTCTCTATTCACATGTAGTTTGCTGCTTAGAATGGAGTTTCAGATACTGACAACCATACTGAAAGTTGTCTTCATTTTTATACACAGAACTCCATCAAAGAAAGAAATCTTTATACATAAACTATATTGAAAGGAAAACAAAGTCTCTCTCACCAAGATAGTCTGTTTCAGAAAAAAAACAACTGTACAAAATAGATGTTGATTTTCCTGCTCTCTGAACTTTAGAAATGCTTTTTTGTTAGGTTGTTCAGTCTCTCTCTGTTGTTAAAATACTTTTTACCTCTTGAAATGAAGCCTCCATCTTTTCACCTAGGTTTTGAAACACTGAAGTTAATAGAAGCCAAAATAATTAAATGAATTTAGGTGCTAGTCCCTTTCACTGTATTGTCCAAGGGCCTAAAGAATCATAACCAAGATTTTAAAAGGAGGGTGCTTAAAATTAAGCTGTTAAAAATCAGCGGCCTGACTTTTCAGAAGGGTGGAGCATCCAAAGCAGTATATTTAACATCACTGAGAGCTGTAGCTTCTCCACCCTCTGGAAAACTAAGGCCTCTGATATTAGGAGCCTCATGCTACACACTTCCTCCTCTGCCCCCCTTGCCTTTTTTTTTTTTAATTTGGCCTGTAACTAGAGCACCACGCAGTTTAAAAAGGCAACTGAGAGCCCATTCATTGATCTAGCAGGGGTCATTGACAATGCCATGCAGAAAACTCAAGTTCATCTTCCCAAGCCAGGTTTGCAGGACTGCTACAGGGTCTGCATTTATAGCCCCTGGGAACTAAAGAGTTAAGAGTGAGAGAATGCTACAGATCCTTCCTAAGTAAATCCCTTCATCAGTTCCCTTTCAAACAAGGGAGTCCTAAAATGATTTAAAAGACCAATAGTCATCCCAAGGCCCGGAGAGGAGAAGGGGGGCAGAATAGGACTTGGAAGCACTTCATTTAACAACATGAAACATGCCTGGAACAGGAATACAAGTTTGGACATTTGAATAAATCAGGAGGGAAAAAAGTCACAGCTGAGTACTAGTACTGCCATCTGGAGGATTCAAATATAATTATTTCTCATTTTCAGTGTTGGTTTTGAATTCATTGTTCTGTTCCAGTAATCTGGTGAGATTATAGGCTTTAAGAGAGGACATCAACCTGGAAGCCACATTTATGCATGACAATGTATGTCCTGTAGTTGCACACACTACTGAAAATTATTATATCAGATTAAGAAAATATACTTCTGTACTTTTTCAAGTTTGTTCACTTTGTACATTCAACAGAACATAGTGTCTAACCAGTTTCACAGTTTCTCCTTAATAATCAGTGTGTTTCCTCCCTTCTTAAAAAGAGCCCTTGTAAATTTTCACATGGAGAAGGAGAATGGTCCAGGGATCAGGGCACGAGCCTAGAACTTGGGAAACCTGGGCTCAATTTCCTGCTCTGCCACAGACTTCCTATATGACCTTAGGCAAGTCACTTAGCCTTTTCTCTGTCTCAGATCCTCATCTGTAACATGAGGATAGTACCAGCACTTCCCTACCTCACAGAGGTATTGTGAAGACAGCTAGACTAAAGGTTGTGAATCATCCAGCTACTATGTGACGTGGCTTATGTCTATATGACAGAAGCCACATAAATACCAAAAGTATATAATCTAGTAGCAGAGAGATCCTTGTAAACATTTTACAAAGGAATTTTTAAAAAGGACAGCCTGTGTGATGGTTGCACATCAGAATCTGGGTTTCAGAAAAAAAAAAATCAAACACTGCCCTTTTAAAAGTAACGTAGTTACCTTTAGCTATGATAGCTACCTTCAGGGGCTAAACAGCTCAACAGTTTGGTTCCTTGTTTGGACATGCGAAATAGTCAGTCACTATTATATTAGCATCTGTAAGTTTTAAAAAACTTAAAATCAACACATGTATAGAATATACTATACATGTAATTGTGAGATCTAGACATTAAGAGATTCTAAGAACAGAGAGATAACCTGTAGCCCTCTATCACTGAAAGGATTTTTTTTTTAAATTGCTTATAAAAAATCAAGAGGTCAGATTACATCACAGAAGACACCCAACCTTCAGAACTGCCGTCAGATAAGCTGTCAATCAGGGAATCAGATAAAGGCTCAACAGGACCAATCAATTCAGACCCATCATGCACCTCACCACCCTGAAAAAAGGAGGAAAAAATATATACATTCAACTGTTATGTACCAGGTATAGTCTCATTATTGTACAACTGCAAAGAAGGTGGACATGGTCAATTGGGTTTGAGAGATCTATACAGCTTCCAATTTGTTTAACTTTAAATTAACTAGTCATTGAACTGAACTAGTGGAATAAGCTGAAATTAAGAAAATATTCTCCCTGCATCTGCTGTAGAGGTTACTTTTGCCAAAAGCTGGCTCTGCATTTCAACACACTCTGGTTCCAGATGCTTAGACAGTGCATTCTACCAGTTCAGAGGTCTGACTTCTTAAAACCGGTGGCAGCAAACATGTATAGTAGAACCTCAGAGTTACAAAGATTGTTTGTAACTCTGAAAAGATGTTGTGGTTGTTCTTTTAAAAGTTTACAACTAAACCTTGACTCAATACAGCTTTGAAGTTTTCCCTTACTTTTTCAGTAGTTGACATTTTACACAGTACACTGCTACCTCAATATAACGTGGTCCGATATAAAGCACATTCTGATTAACACAGTAAAGAAGCACTCCAGGGAGCATGGCTGTGCACGCCGGTGGATCAGCGTGTCACGCTTCAATATAACGTGGGTTCACCTATACTGTGGTATGATTTTTTGGCTCCCGAGGACAGTATTACATCGAGGTAGCAGTGTTCTTTATTTGCTTTGGGAAGTGGGGGGAACGCTGCTGCCTGATTACGTACTTCTGGTTTCAAATAAGATGTGTGGTTAACTGGTCAGTTCGTAACTTTGGTGTTCGTAACTCTGAGGTTCTACTCTACTGTTTAATATTATTTTTGTATTTAATTTAAATTATTTTAATATATTATAGTTAGTTTATGCCTTAGCATCGGTTTCTTTAAAAAAAAAAATCCTGTGTATACATTTTTAAAAATCCAACTTAAATTTAAAAAAAAAAAAAAAAAAGTCTACTGATCAGACACCCCAAGTCTGGTCACTGCAGCTGGGGGAGGCAGGGAGGCACTGAGTCATCACTCGCGACAGCCCCTACTCAGGCAGGGCCACCACTTACCTGCATCAAGCGGCTCCAGCTCCCAGCCCCAGCTCTGCAGGCATGTCCCTCCCGATCCACGCAGGGAAGGAGGGAGAGGGGAAGAGCAGCAAGTAAAGGAGGGAGGGAAAAGGAGGAGCGAAAAGGGCAGGGCCTCAGAGGGGAGGTTCCGGCATTCCTGCTGCAGTATCCAGTTTTTAAATATTACAAAGTTGGCAACCCTAGGTACAGACACTTTTTCCAATTTAAGATGGACACTCAGACACTGTAGGTCACAAATTTGTTGTTCTTAAGCAATGAAGGGGATTTTATTGCGTGTTTTTAAACCACACAAAACCTAATCAAAATAGAAGTATTTTCAAAAAATAACCCCAAGCACAAAATGAAGTTGCTGCAGTACAAGACAAAGTGGAACAGTCCAGCCTATTAGCAGTGTCAGTACCAAAGCTGGATGCAAATTAAAGTAAGTATTTTTAAATTCACTTTTTCATAACATGTTAAAGGTAAAAATACTCACCTATATCAAGTATGATTTTTATCTTGATATCACTATAAACATATAGACTCTGAATTTCAGACATCTACACAATCTCATTGATTTCAATTGGACTATTTATGTATGTGAAGCTAATCATGTATATATGTTTGCAGGATTGGGGATTAATAATAAAACATATATTATAGGAAGCTTTTAGATCTATCTTCTGTAAATCAAACATTTTAAAATGTTACTCTGCATTTGGTGCTTTCAATATGGAAAGAACTATACGCAGAAATTTTAATATAAAAATCTCAAACAAGTTAGCTACTGTCCTAAACCACATCCTGGAGTTTGGGTCCCATAAATAGTTATGCGCTGCAAAAGCTGCAATAGTTTGCAAATGGCTTCCTACATACAATATTTATTTTGTTACAGAACTGTATTACAATCCCTAATGGCAGTCAATACTGAAAAGTTTATCTAGTTTTCCCTTGTTTCAAAGTATATTAATAGCTGCATAAAAACACAGAAGTTGTTATACTTTATTATTTCCCTCCAGAGCATCTTGGATCAAATAGCATTGGTATTGCTCTCCAGACCTTCAGTATGTTTAATAAGTCAATGAAAAAAAAATCAAAGCTCTTTCCCTGAACGCCCTACAGAATATCTGCAACTGAACAAGTAAGGACACTGTACTTACCCTCTTCCAACTCCCACTTCCAACTCCCAGCTAAGTCAATGGAAAGACTCCCTTTCACCTCAATGAGTGCATATGATCAGGCCAAAAGTCACTTCACAGTTTACAGAGTAAAGGAGCAGCAGCATTACAACTTTATTTGTATCACTATTTAAATGAGGCACATCTGGATCATCACAGAAATATTAACAAACCTTAAAAAAATCTTCAAACTGTTTGCTCTTATATAGAGCAGGGATGTTGGCAGAAAACTGCAGCAGATCTTCGGCACATTGTCTTCTTTCTTTAATCACACATTCACCAAACCGCCCTAGAAGAGAAATATGAATTGACATTTTTTAGAAATAACTAAAGTGAACATTTACTTTACAAGAACCTCTCAGAAGAGAATGCCCTGCATCTAGGAGAGTAGCTCAAATGCTTCAGGAGACTGTGCCAATCTTCACACTTCAGCGTCTCAACTGTCCCTAGAGTCTTGTCTTCTGCAATCCACTTAAGTGATGAAAGCTGGCAGCCACGACAGGAATCCTTGGCTCTCTTGTTTTAAGAATATGTTAGGCAACACTCTTGATTAGCCAAGAGACACTAACGCATGTCCACTGAGATCTAAAAGTAACTGATACATACTCTATGTGACAAAACACCCATCAATGTCAGTCTCAATTATGGCCCCAATCCTGGAAGGATGCAGGGAAAGGATAGAGGGGGTGTTACTAAAATCCAGAAAAGAGAGAGAGAGAATATTATGGAGATCTATTGCCTTGGAGGTCCTTTATGGAGACTATAAGCAGTGTCAAGGACACCCAGCTAATGACAGCAAAGCTCCCATGGGAGCCATGCTGCCAGGCACCAAGGATGGCAAGGATAGCCTTTCCTCCAGGATAGCTCCTGGCTCTAAGCAGGAGGGTGTTCCTTTCCTCCTGGGTACAAGAGGATGGCAGAGCTGCGAGGCTGCACAGCCTTCAGAATTCACACTCCTTCCCTTATAGCTTCCCCATGCTGTGCCCTAAGTCCCTCCCACTGAAGGAGAGATTATTAAGGTTCACCTTGAGTCCCTCCCCCATTGCCCTTCCCCCCTCCCATGATGGGGGGAAGCAGTGAAGGAATAATCTGGCCTATTAATTATATGCACATACTACACAATTGAACCTCACTTGCTATAGGCTTTCATACCAATTGTATCACAGCTACTTTATCATGCAAAATAGATAATTACAAGTTTAAAATAAAAGATAAAGGGACAAACATTAAGGGGAATAGACCAGAGAGAACAAAATAGATAGCAAGCACTTTTGCATAGAGGAACAAGAGACAGGGGGATAAGTTTTAAAAAAATAAAATAAAAACCGCATCTCCACAGCAGCATGGCATAAATAAGTCTGCCTGACAACACTGAAAGCTAACTTTGAAGAGGACTGTAGAAAACCACATAGGAAAAAAAAAAAGCAAACCACATTTACATTAGGGGCATACAAAAATAAATAATAATAAAATAATAATAAATAATAATAATAATAATCCAGATAGAAAGTGTCAAAGTAGGATTTTTTTCCTCAGTCCTTCAAATGAACAGTTTTCACATGATAGTGGGGGAAAGAAAAAAGCCCCTCTTCCTCCCCCCCACCAAACAGGATCTATGTCTAAGTTCACAAAGCAGAGTTTGGGGTGTAGAGTGGTTTGTTTTTCTAAACTAACAAGAACAGAATATGGGAAAAAAATCTCACCTCAGTAAATTGCAGTGTCTGAAATAGCATGGTCTTACAAAATCTAAATGCTAAATATAACAGACACCAACTTAAAGAACAGAAACCCTGCTGAAAAGATGTCAAACAGCCAGCTAAGTTGGAATCTATAACATCCACAAAAAGCACACTGCAGATTTGAACCATCCCATTAAAAGTTTAGCAGCTGTAATGCTTTTTAGTTCTTTAACTCATGCTGTCTCAGTAGGGCCACTATCAACTATAATATTCAGAGGTAAAAAATAACAGATCACATTAGCTTGTTTGTGCACTATATATAAGTGCACCCACTTGTGTAAACCCATGTCACTGACAGCAGTCAGAAAAACTGATCATAGTGATGGCTCTCATTTCCTACATTCCTGCCTTCTCCCCCTCATATTCACAAGTTGGCAATCTTGTTAACTGCTCCTGTATTTGGATGGATTTGTCTCTCACTTCTCAACCATTTCTCCAGGGGGAATTCTGCGCCAAAAAAATTAAAATTCCATGTGCAATTTTAAAAGTCTGTAAATTTCTGAATATTTTTGTCAAAATAATGCAACATGATCCAGCTAGTTTCAATTATTTTTGTAACTTACTTAAATTACAATACAATGGATGGAGAATGGGAGTGGGGAGCAATGGAAGAAATCACCAAACCCCCTTTAATAATAATGTAGCTAGTATTGACCCTTCTAGTTATTAGTCAACAAATATATGCAGCCATACGCTCCGTGTTACATCATAGGCACCTGAAGAGCAAGTGAGAGCTGGGGACTCAAACTCACAAACTTATACTGGCTACTGACCGCCTCCGAAAAGGTCAGAAGCAAACAGTTCATGGAGCACATTCTGGGGTCCATGATAGGAAATTTTTTCAGTCTAAAAATTTAGACTAGTTCTAATCACTAAAGCACCATAAGCATTTATAAGGCTGTCCTGTCCTTTACAATAAGGCTCCTTTAGACCACACTGGCAATGTCAAGGAGCCTTAAAATTTTTACACCTGTTTTATTCTCTGGGAGGAATTTACTAAAAACAATGGGAACAATTCACTAAGCAGGCAAGCTGCTACATTCTACTCTGCCGGAGGCAACAGAGCCTGTCCCACGTCTCCCTCTTCAGAAATATCCCAAAGCTCTGCCCCTCCACACTGAGCATCCTGCAATAGCATGCAAGAGGGACAAAGCGTCTTTCTCTTACACACACTACTACCCAGTCCCCCCTCTCCACAGGTGGTGATTTATGTCTCTACCGGCTGCTCTGGGTGCCCAAACTGAGCTGTCTGCACTGCCATAGAGTGGGTGCATGATCGTTCTTGTGGTTTCCTTTTACTTCCCCGTTGGAAATCATGTTTTCGCACGTAAGCAAAGAAATGTGTGGGGGCCACGAATTCTGCGCACACACAGTGATGCAAAATTCCCCCAGGAGTAAACCATTAAGGGCCAGATTTTCAAAGGTATATAGAGGCCTATCTGACTCTTAAGACACTTAACCTCTCAACCTAACCTACTTTGGCACTTTTGAAAATCCCCCTAACTGCTGATCTGAATCTTCAGGTACTTAATTATCTTTGAAAGCACTTAAGGCCAGATTTTCAAACAGATTTTTTGCATGAAACCTTCTTATGCTAAAATCATCACTGTCACCTTCACTTCTCTGCATATCTTGGCCAAAATAAAATATAGTTTCAGACTCTTCAGGGCTAGCACCATGTCTTCTGTTTCTCTCAAGTACTGTGCACATCCATGATAGTATATTAATAAGAGTAATACTCTTGTTTTTTCAAATGTGTGAACAGCTGTTCATAGAGATTACAATGGGTCAAAAACTAGTGCCTCAAATTATGTTCCCTTCATGTTTCACGGTTGTGCGGGAATCAAAACGAATCTCTGCAGCCAAACTGAGAATGGTCATTTCCTAGAAATAGATACTAGGATACTTTAACGGTAACAGCCACATGACAATTCAAAGAAGTTTTAACAGCTGGCTCTGTTATCAGCACTTTAAATTCCCATGGTCCATGCCAATGTGTTTTTTCCTGTGAGGAGGGTGGAAAAAGTCCAGGTGAAGTACAGGAAAGCAATATGAAAATTTCCCCAACAGGTTTCATCCTGTGATATAACCAGCACTATTGTACCAGAAAAAAAAAAATACACACACTAGAGCTTTTCATTTTCAAAAGTTGTGGGATTAAAGCACAAAATACAAACATTCCAGTTTTGCAGATTTCTCAACTATTTATTCCACTAAAGGTGGAAGCAGATCATGGTTCTTCCATTTCCACACAGTCCCTGATGCCTCAGAGTGCTCTCTTCAACTCTTTAAGTGCTACAACCTGGGACTCTGTACAAGTTTAATATTTTCTGTATAGAAAAGAAGAGCAGCTGTAACAACTGATAAAGCTCATTTGTAAACTGCATCATCTGCTATTCTTTGTACTAAAATGATAAAGTTTTTAAAAATATGTACACATTGTCAGAAGTCAGCAGCTAATGGCAGTGCTAACAAATAACCAGTTTAAAAAAGTTACCACAAAGGGGACAAAAATCACATGATGGAAGGAAGAATACAGCAAAACATTAATTGCTAATGTAAAGTTAGAGGAAAGAAATTAATATACAAATGGGACTGATCCTGCAGTTCAAAATAAAACACTACTCATGAAAATAAAATGTCTATATGCAACAACTCAAAATATACCAACATTTCACTTTGTCCTCTACTAAACAAGCAACCAGAACTGATCTTCTGAAGAAAGATGTCCTGAATAATTTTAAGAAATGCCTCAACTGGAATAAAAGGCAGTTTCATCCATTTTTATGCCTTTTAAACTTTCCGATAAGTTATCATTTTAACTTTTAGACATTACTTCTTTTCCTGGGCTTTTCTGTTCCTCTTATTTCAAATGTGATTTTTTTAAAGAAAGGCTCTTTGTACAAGAAGTGAAAAATAACGACACTGAATACTTCTGTAGATTCTCTCCCCTTATATTCTATACTGTAGCTTGTGTGTGTATAAAACAATAGAATAAGGGTTGTTCTTCAGAAGAGATTTCACCCACAATTCTACTTCAGCTCACAGGGTTTAAGCAAAACTGGCTAGCCTCAGATTTAAGATTTCCATCCATTTTAATTATTTTTAAAATCTCTCTCGAACTCTTAGTTTCTTTTTTCGGTATCTCACCCTATACTGCTTTATATTGGCATCTTTTCTCCTCTCCACTCTTAGAGCAGTCTTTGCTTTCAATTTAAATCTTGGACAGCAAATATCAGCTTTGAAAACAGCTTGGACAATGATCATGCTACTCTGTAAATTAGATATAAAATCAACTCATGATTATATTGATAATATATGCTTCACTTAACTATGCAGCATGCAAGTGCTGACATGGCATTAATATTCACCCTAGATCCAATTTCGCAGATATGCAAAATAAAAACAAAGTTGAGTGCAATTCAGTCTCAGGTTTGGAAGGGAGCCAAAGCTCTCTGTAGTTCAGGGGACGCTATGCAGGCATCCATAAAATCCACTTCATTTATATGTTTCACATCCACTATTAGTTATCAGAAGGAAACACCATATTGTGTTAAATGCAACAGGATCAGGTAACACGTAGTGACACCTATCATTAAGGTTATCTTACACTCTTCATTATAAGACCCTGATTTCAGTGGCTTATAAAAGACTTCGCAACTTTAACCATTCAGGCTGAACTTTTCCAAGCTGAGTGTCTGCCTCAAAGTGAGTTTTATTTGGAAAGTTTTAGCTGAACCATTCTCTGAATAAAGCAGGGGCTTCATGGGACAAAAATATAGTATCAGATCATGTAATTGAAGTCTATTATAATGTACACGCACAAGGGGGCCAAATTAAGATTGAACAGGCAAACTTTTACGTACTTGACTTTGCAATCTTAGCATAGGTTTTTGTGTGCAACAGTAAGTAGACAATAGAGAATATGCACAATGTATCTTCAAAAGACAAAAAACTAATGTATGTGGTAGTTTTGCCAAGAGAGACTCTTAAGGAATAAAGCCCAATTCTGCAGTCGTGAGTGCAGACCTTTCATTGAAGTTTATAGGATTTTTTGAGCACAGAGCTAGGTCTGACTCATGTTTAATCACAGTGAAGAGACCACCAGAAAGCTCCTAAAACTATTAGAATAATCAGGCCCCTTAAAGCATTTGTTAGCATTGAATTACTATCCAGAAGTGATACCTCAATGAATTCAAAACATGAATAAGAGTCAAATTTTTACTTTCAGTCTAACTATGTACATTTTAAAATGTCCATCTTTAGACTGTTCTTAACTGAGAAGTTAAGTATTTATAGGGTGCTATAAACACAGGAATGGTGAAGAGATGATAGATGATTGCCATTGAATTACAGTTACTGAGGGAGGGATCCTTAAATTTAGAATTTTCACTTTACAACACACTGTTAGCTTTTCCAATTTGAAATTTGGCAAAAATGGTTTAATCACTTTTAATCTTAAAAAACAAAATTAAAATGGTCAAAATAATTCCATTTTAAAAATTATAGACATATATACATACAAGTGTTTGATAGGTACTCCATATAGGGATAAGTAAACTGCCTAGTACTGACAATATCCTGCCCTAGTATTGACAATATCCTCAACTATTCTTACATACCACATGCATAATATCTCTTAGAAAGAGAATTAGTGGAATAAGAAGCCATAGTTCCATTTTATCTTGCTGAGCACAAAGCTCTCTGAAACAAGAATACTCTAATTACAAAATAGACCTGAACAGCTTTGATTTTCCACATAAATGTACAAGTAAACAAAATTTTGCATGATGATTATTGTGACATAATGCTCAAAAACCAGGAATGTTTCTAAAGGATTTGAGGAAGGGAGGTTTCTACTGCAATTAGGTTCAGAGTCAACTAAGTAATAAATAATACATGTGGGAAGAAAAGGTTTATATTTAATTATGTGTCTTGGGGTTCAAGCTATGGAGCCTATTCCCCCTTTGATGTTTTAAAGGTAATAGGAGTTGCATGCACTTATTGAGAAGTGTGCTATGAAAAACCTACAGTAAGCTTATGACAAAAAACACAAGCAATTCTATACTGAGGAAGACACCCAAGACAAACCCATTTCTCCTTACAATGGAGCACATTAATCCACTTTAAAACCTTAACATTATATTTCTTGTTGGGAGTAACAGTTTTCAATTTTTTTTGGATGTATTATAATTATACAGTTTGTTCTTATACAACTTCCAATACCTGGAGTTGTTTCACTTTATTAGAAGTCCATTTGATTTCACTTTTAAAGCTTGATCACCTACCTCAAAAGTTAATTCTCAAATACTTTTTACAAAAATAATTCTTCAAGGAAACACATTTATAAACAGTTTCTATTAAATAACTCACATTTTCTGGAGCTCTCTCTCTTCTCATTTTTATTAATAAGGGCAATAATATAAAGATCTGTGTTCCTAAAAGCTAGTTATATCTTGCTACTTATTCCTCACCTGAAGTTATAAACCTCTGATGCAATAATCAGCGGCTCTAGATACAACTGTGATGTCAAAAACACAGATAAAACTGGGAATGAACATCAAATGTAGATTAATTTCCAAAGAGACAAAAATCCTTTCCTTCACTAAATAGTTTAATAATTTAATATAAAAAGATCATTAAAAATTACAACCATCTTTTTGGTGTAAGAATAAGTGTAATTATTTTGTTTTGTACCTGACAGTATATGAGTGTTAGTCACATAGCTAATATTAGTTATAGATTGCAAACTCCTCAGAACAGGGACCTCATGTTTTTATGCCTGTAAAGTGCAACGTACATCCATAAACATTCAAAGCATATAGTTCTTCAGCTGAAAGCAAACAAGAGGATATAGTCTACATTATTTTGACATCCTTCAGTACAAGTCAATGGCTTTAAAACCACGGAACTATGATCCACCCATATCTCATTAAGATCCTCACAATAAGACAGAGAGTTGACTATTAAAACCAAAATAAGTTATAGCAGTAGCACGTACAAAGGCGTGGCTGGCAGCTCCAGAATGAGATGTATTTATGACTCATTAGCGAATATTAAACAGTTTTAGCAATTCAAAAAGAAGGCATGCTTACCAAATACTATTGCTTTGGCAAAAGGCGGAAACAATTCTGTATGCCTGTATACATTTTTATGAATTTGCCAGAGATCTTTGTGCAGTTTCTTAAAGTCACTGTATCTCTTCCAAACGACTATCTGAAGCAGAAAAGAGAGAAAAAGCATGAATGAGGTTAATAGCTCACAGTGGGGTAATTGTTGATAAGTGTGGCTGAGAACAAGAGCTGCTTATCATTATTGTACTATGTCATCCAAAAAGAGTTGCCAACAAACTCTAAGAAAATCAAAGATGTTAAATAGGTTCTAATCAATACTGTTAGTGGTTTCTTTTAACAGCTAGCTTAGCAAGTGTCTCCATAGGGGAAAAAATTAAGCAGTAAGACCTCTATGGTCTCTTGTTTATATATTGTTCTATTTTACTTTTGAATGCTCACTACGTATGTTCTGTCTTAATAAAGTTGTATTACTCCTACGTTAAAAGCTGGTTTTGTGAGATGGACAGTTCCTTGATCTGACAGACACCATGGAACATCAACCAAAATGGCTTGCTCCAATACTTGCACAAAGGGCTATATGACCTGTTTTCCCTACCTCTATATTCTAAGGGTATGGCTACACTACCTGCCAGATTGGCGGGTAGAGCTTAATGTATCGGGGATCGATTTATCACGTCTCATCTAGATGCAAGAAGTTGATCCCCGAATTGACTCCTGTACTCCACCTTGGAAACAGGAGTAAGCGGAGTCAGCAGGGGAGCAGCCGTGGTCGACTCACCGCCATCGGGACTGCCAGATAAGTCAACCTAAGATACTGCGACTTCAACTATGCTATCCATGTAGCCCAGCCCCAAGAGTCAGAGATTACCAGGTATGCATAACATGCTTTTTGGCAATCGACAGGGCTATATGTGTAGCCCCTGCATCTGGACTCTAATGCATTTGTCTAAGGAAATATGAAGATTACCCATGACAAGTGTCTTTTAGCTCAGAATCTTTCCTTCTCTTATATTTAATCTGAACAGCTACATATGTAATAATATTTGACAGCCACAGGTAATCTTTACATATGTACACCACCCTGCCCCACTGGCCCATTTTGACCAACAGAACCACAATGTACAGATGAACTGAAGGGAAAAGCCTAAAGGAGGTGATGAAGAGGGGAAGAATGATGCTGCCTTCAGTCATACAGTTGTGCAAAGCTGCACAAGGAACCAAAAGGGAAGGGAGGAAGAAAAAGAAGGATGGGGAGTTATTCCACCTCCATCATAAGCAAAAATATGTTGAGCATCAGCAAGTGAAAAAAAACAGGGAGGGGAGAGAGATGAAAGAAGTAGAAACAGAGAGAGTTCATGGGACAGGAAATCGGAGACAAAACAATTTAGCCCGTAATATTTGTATGTGTAAAGATCTGATTACTTATAAATGTAAGCATGAATTTATATAGTTTGACATGAACATCCCTTAACCAAAAATTCAACACCATGTTCTGTGTAATCTGGGCAAAACCTTTGATTTCAGGAGAGCAAGTAGACCACTGGTACTTTATAACATCGGTGGGATAAGGATTTCTACATTACTATATTCAACAAAATGTAGCTCCACTCCATAGTTCTATCCAAGTAATTGCTGAAAAGTATCAAAGTCAGCTATTAATATAGTTTCCACTGTTCGTTCCCAGTTATTTATGTTTCACCCTACAATCGCTTGAACTATAAGAGGGGGAAAATTAGGACCAGGCATAGAATTCAGCAATTAATCTGAATCTAACAGACCTAATAAACTTTGGTTTATGAAAGAGATGAAGGAATTTTATGTGCCAGCTCTGAGCTGATTCAGGCCATTTGCTCTGTCCTAATCCACATTAAATGTTAAGGTGTAACAACAATGACAAAACACCTGAAGTATACGCAACAGCAGATCCAATTATTTTATCAGTCAAATTCATCTCTCAAGTTTTAAGCAGTAAAACACCATGAGACAGATTCCAAGTTAAATATTCCTCTAATGGATTTTAAATAGTTTTCTCCCCAAGTAAAAATCTGAAAGAATCAAAATTAAGTACCAAAATTTTTTCATACAAACCAAACCAGAAGTGCATTGAGATATCAAGAATCAGATCTAGTCAAAAGATTTTTGTGGTTTTCCCCTCAATTCAACCCAATTTGGTAGAAAAAAAAAATAATGTTTTGCTGTGACCAGAGGGCATTCTTAAACTCATTGTTAATGAGAATATGCATAAATCCCAACCCACACTAAAAATATAAAGATTAAGGGGAACCAGCTACAACATGGTTAAAGCTGCAGTGGTATGGATGGGACTTCACCATTTCTTCACCAGTAGGTCATAATAATGGACTGTCCAAAGCTTTGATCTAGATACATCCTATCCTAGCCACTCTACAAATTTTAACCAAATTGTAACTAGCTCTCCTGATGCAGTTATGCCACAAACTCTACTATACTTTGGCCTGGTGTGCACTGCAAAGATAGGATGACATAAGCCACTTTGTATCAACCTAGCTGAGAGTGTCTACACTTAAAATGTCTCTCCTACCAATGAAAGTGCCCCTTTACAGCAACACCACCTCCCTGAACAAACATTGAGCCATGGTCGATGTACTGAGGCCAACGCAGTGCGAGTACAGATGCTGTGTTACCTATGTCAAAATGACCAGTCCTCTAGCAGCTGTCCGACAATGCCAGACGCTGACCTCTCTGGTTACAATCATGAACCCCATGGCCCAGGTGTCAGAGACCAGAAGCTACTCACACACTTTAAAACCCCATTAATTTTTAAAATGCCTTTTCCTAATTTTCCAACTCTCCACTGTTGCATGCAACTGCCCAGCTGAAGATGCCAGGTACACACGCCCAGACCCTCTCCAGCCTGGATTAGACATGAGACATTGGATACCCTGGGCCTGTGGGGAGAAGAGGCTCTGTAAGCACAGCCATGGACCCGCTGTAGAAATGTCGATATCTACAAGCAGATTGCTTAGGGGCTGCAGGAGAAGGGGCACAACAGGGATCAGCAGCAGTGCTGTGGGAAAGCCAAGGAACTGCGGCAGGCATAGGAGAAGGCCAGGGAGGCCAACAGTCCATCTGGTGCGGAGCTGAATACCTGCCACTTTTACAAAGGGCTGCAAGTTACACTCCGCCGCTAGAGCCCTGCATGGATACAATATTTATATCCACATATGTGGATATCTGCGGATATAAGGTGGATAGCCAAGGAGCTGCTGGGATCTACAGGAGACACAGACCACTGCGTGGAAGGGACTCCTCTCCAGGAGCATGAGAGCCACTTGCATACACTAGCTTGACTAGGGACAGCTGTCTGTGAGCCTGGTGCCCGTTCCAGTGGGCGGGGCTGAGGGCAGTACAGCCACGCTGGAGGAACTGCTGTGTGGGGCCCTGGCTCCTGCCCAACATGCGTTTGCTTTCGCTGCTGCAATTCCTGGCAGAGCCCCGTAGCTCCTCAGATATCCACTTTTCATCTGTGGATATAAATTCTGTATCTGTGCAGAGCTCTATCCACCATCACCCCACATGCCACCATGGATATCTCTGAGGAACCCAAGTCACAGACCCCTGCGATGAGCAGCAAGAAGGAGAAAGAGGAGGAGGATGGGGGACATGTAACCAGAGGAGTCCAGTTATGCCACAAACCAGGACCTGTTTGAGACTCCACTGCTGGAGGCTGGCCCAGCAGATGAGCTTGATGAAGTGGAAAGAACCTCAAATAAGTGTGAAAATGTATTTCCTATTACAGTGGCAGGTGCAGAAAAAGGAGAGGGAGATGTACCATGACATAATGGGACTTCTCTGTTCCACAAATTTTTTTTAATGTTTCTAATGTATTTGCTTTTTAACTTGCACAGAATATTTTTGCAGTGTTTTTGTTACTCAAACTTTTATTGTTTGGAACACAATTCCTCTCTATTAGTTCCCAGTATATGCTGCAGAATGCCTAGCAATACTGAAAGCACAACATAAACATACAGCAAGCACTACGCAATTCCTAACAAGCTCCAAAACTGCAGGACCAGGTAGAGCATAGTACACCACAATTCATTACTGTGGCTCACTGTTAAAACAGTCTTTAAAAGCCTCTTCAAGCCATATAGTTCTATGCTGAGCTCTTGGAACAGCCCTCGTGTCTGGCTGTTCAGACTCAGCAGACAGGTGATATACTTCCATTCTGGTGGCAGGCTTTCCCTCCTTTACTTCACAGATATTATGGAGGACACAGCAAGCAGCTATAACCATTGGGACTATTTTTCACTGAGATCCAATACTGTGAGTAAACAATCTACCTAAAGAAACACATTTGGCTGTCATTCTCCACCCGCGAGGCTGGTAGTTGAATCTTTCCTTTATGCTGTCAAGTTGGCCGGTGTACCTGCTACAAGAGTCAGGGGAGCAAGGGGTGGGTTGGGTCCCCCAGGATTATTAATGGCATTTCAACATCGCCAGTGGCAATGTGTCAGTCAGGAAAGAAACCCCCTGCCTGTAGCTTTCTGAACAGTCCTGTGTTCTTACAGATGGGAGAGTCCTGCACCTTCTATGGCCAACCAACACTAATGTTGGTGAGGCATCCCTGGTGATTCAATAATGCTTGGAAATGTAGTCCTTTCTGTTGATATACTCTGTGGCAAGGTGGTCTGGTGCCACAGTAAGGGTGTGTGCACCATCTGTTACTCCACCGCTGTTGGAGAATCTCATTTCTGCAAATCCATCCTGTATAGGGTCTCACCCATTGCCAAGAATCACAGTCCTGTGCAGCAGGAGACAATCTGTGGCCCTGCACAGTTGCAGGACAACTGCCCCCAAAGTAGATTTTCCAACTGCAAAATGATTTCCAGCTGACCAGTAGCAATCCTGTGTTGCAAGTTTCCACAGTAGGATTGCCACTCGCTCCTCCATGGTCAATGCAGCTCTCCTTTTTAGGTTTAAGATTAGCAGCCCTGTTAGTCTGTATCCGTAAATAAGATGAGGAAGACTTTGTAGCACCTTAGAGACTAACCAGTTTATTTCAGCATAAGCTTTCGTGGGCTATAGCCCACTTCATCAGATGCATAGAATGGAACAGAAGTAAGAAGCATTTATACACACAGAAAGAAAAGAAAAAAAAAAAAAAAGGTTGTACATTAGCATACCAATTCTGAGAGGCTGTTTAATTTGGATGATCCCTCACTCTCACAAATCTTGGGAGACAGACCAGTCCTTGCTTACAGACAGCCCCCCAACCTGAAACAAATACTCACCAGCAACCACACAACAAACACACTAACCCAGGTACCTATCCTTGTAATAAAGCCCAATGCCAGCTCTGTCCTCATAGCTATTCAACTGTTACCATCATACGATCTAATCATATCAGCCACACCGTCAGAGGCTCATTTACCTGCACATCGACCAATGTGATATATGCCATCATGTGCCAGCAATGCCCCTCTGCTATGTACATTGGTCAAACCAGCCAGTCTCTATGCAAAAGAATAAATGGACACAAATCTGACATCAGGAATCATACATTCAAAAACCAGTAGGAGAACACTTCAATCTTCCTGGCCATTCCATTAAAGACTTGATGGTGTCAGTTCTGAATCAGAAAAACTTCCAAAACAGACTCCGACGAAAAACTGAGGAACTGGAATTAATTTTCAAATTGGACACAATAAACCAAGGACTAAATAGAACTTGCGAATGGTTTGCTCATTACACTAATTGACTGCATTTCCCTAGTTAATTTACCTTCAATTGTTGTTATCTGTCTCTGACAGGAGAGATATCCATTTCAAAAGGTACTTTTTTCTCCTGCTGATAATGGCCCATCCAAATTAAACAGCCTCTTAGAATTAGTATGCTAATGTACAACCTTTTTTTTTTTTTGCTTTCTGTGTATATAAATGCATCTTACTTCTGTTCCATTCTATGCATCTGATGAAGTGGGCTATGGCCCATGAAAGCTTATGCTGAAATAAACTGGTTAGTCTCTAAGGTGCTACAAAGCTCTCCTTTTAGTGTCTCTGAGCTGAAGGGCTGGGGCAAGCCTACCACGCAGATCCAGGATTGTGGCCCTGAGCATCTGAAAGTTCTGCAGCTACTGCTCATCATCCCAAGCCTGTATTATGACACAATTCCACCAGTCAGTGCTCCTTTCTTGGACCCAGAAATGGCACTCTACCATCTGCAGATGCTCTGTGAACACCACCATCAGCCCTGAATTCCCACAGCAATGTCGTCCAGGAAATCGTCATGTCACACACTGATTCAGTTTTTCTTACAGCTCTGCAAATACCAGAGGATTGTGTCTCCTGTGCCTGCTACACTTATGACAACAGTACAGAGCTGAGCAGACTCTATGCTTCTGTCAGAGATGTCCGACAACAAAGAGAGCCACATGGGTTTGTGGGATTTTTTTTTTAAAGGTACAAAAATTCTGAGATATAGATGACATTATGGGATGGATGCAGTGTAGTTGTAGCTGGGTGGCTCCCCGGTTATGAGAGAGACAAGGTGAGTGAGAAGTTGACCCACTAAAAGATATTACCTCACCCACCACCTTGTCTCTCTAACTACAGAACAGAGAGTTACATGCTGAGAAGTTTACTCCTTACTCCCAGCCACCCATGTGTGACTCATTTCTGCCCCCACCATTCATTGCCAACACTTCCCAAAAGACAGCACACTGGACAGTGACGAGTTATACACTGAGAAACCTATCTAGGGTGCACGCACAAAGGACCCCTGTTGAGTGCATTCATCGCCAAAGCAAGAAGCCAAGAATGCACATCCACAAGCGATATACTAACTGCAGTCTCTTTATGCCAATGAACTTGTGCCAGCAAAAGCTAGTAGCGTATGCATGCTCTTTGTAGTGGTCAGGCTCAGAAGAACAAAGCAAGAAATCTAGGACTTCCCACAGGAGAGGATTCCCTGGCCAAAGTTTTCAGAAGTGACTAGTAATTAGGGATGCCTCAAGTTTTTGAGTGCCCAATCCAAGCTACCACAAAGGAGTCCAATTCTGATAGAGTGGCTGATGAGCCCTGTTTTATATATAATCCCAGAAGAACCACATAAAACTGCTCAAGAGAATGAAAAGGCCATGATCATTAAGTTACGGAAATGTTGGCACTGGGATAGTATACTAAAGGATTGTAGAAATTAAAAAAAGCACAAGATCTAATTTCACTCTAACAAAATATTGTTTTTCACTGATGCAAGTGATCTCACACTAGCCAAGAGAAGAGAATTAATACATCTAAAACACCTTGCAAAGCAAAGGATTCAAGGTTACCCTGTCATCCCCTGACAAGCTCAGGAAAATGATGCCTCTCGAGGATGCTGCCTCAGCAAAGCTAACAAGGTTCCCATTCTGATACATGCTTAGAGGAATCTGATTTGGAGGGAGGATGACAAACTTCAATCTGAGGACTAGAGAAGTGCAGTAAAGTATTTGACTGGTAAGAGTGTGAATACATTGTTAGTTGTTACAGTTGGGCTTGGAAGGATTCAATTTTTAAAGGTAAATGTCAGTAAACAATTTCACCCCACACACAAACTAACGAAAAAAATATTTCCACCAATAATAATCAAAATTTACAGATCAAAAAAGAAAGAAAAATGCTTTTAAAATGTAGAGTCAAAATCCAGGGATCTAGTCTTCTGAAGTAGACTAGTTACAAATGGACTAAAAAATGAACAGCAAAAACAGGTATGATTTGATTTAAGGATATTTACTTTGTATATTCTAATGTGATGGTGACCACTTGTGTTTTAATGGTTTATAAAGCTTTAATTTTGAGTCTCTAGGTCTACTGTCATTAAATAATTGTCGACACTCTCTCATAATTTCTGCAAATTTAAAAATAGAAAAAATGCTTAAGCAGTAATATTATCTGTTGAAATTATATAAAAAAATCCAATTCTGCAAAGCCTAAATTGTTCTGATGTGATAGGCTATTTGTCATAATTAGAATAACTGGAGCACTAGTAACTGTTTTTCACACCTTCCTTCCATAATAAACATTGTTTCTCCACTGTGGACCGGACACACAGTTACAATTATCCCTTTACTCCTTCTGTACACATGTTAATGTTGTGAGTGGAGGAAAAATGGGTTTGTGTTGGGGTGCTACATGTGCAACATCGCTAACTGCTTCACAACAAAGTAGGTGTATTTATTGTATAAGGGTTTTTAAATGATTACTGGTGATAAGTATACCCCCTATTGGGGGAGAGTATAGAAGAGCAGCTGTTGATAATCCTTCAGTGACTGTACATAAATCTTTCGCTGTTGTGGGATAAAAATCTGATAGACAAAGCTCCTGATGGAGACTGGATGCATACCTAGCACGCAGACAGGCTTGTGTACACGGTGCTTAAGCTTTCAGTTATAACATGAATAATAGCTAAAAGTGATCCTAACTCTAGCATTTGAAAATTAAGATCTACTCAGGAGCCACCTGTTTACTGAATTTTGTATAGACTATTTTTAAGATAGTCAACAACAAAAGTAGGACTCCTAAAAAAAAAATTTCAGCCAGAGCTCAAATTCAGGAAGACTTCCTATTAAAAACATGAGAGAAACCAAGCAAAAAAGTACACACAAAATCCAGAGTGTGCATAAGAACTTACACTGTATGAAGTTCCACAACAATTGGCAACTAGCTTTTAGAGGAAAAAGACGACATTTAAACTAGAGCTGTCAATTAATCGCAGTTAACTCACGCGATTAATTGCAGCTTTAACTGCACTGGTAAACAATAGAATACCAATTGAAATGTATTTAATATTTTTGGATGTTTTTCTACCTTTTCAAATATCTTGATTTCCATTACAAAACAGAATACAAAGGGTACAGTGCTCAATTATTACTATTGTTGATTACAAATATTTGCACTATAAAAATGATAAACGAAATAATATTTTTCAATTCACCTCATACAAGTGCTGTAGTGCAATATCTATTGTGAAAATGCAACTTAGAAATGTAGATTTTTGTATTAGATAACTGCACTCAAAAACAAAACACTGTAAAACTTTAGAGCCTACAAATCCACACAGTCCTACTTCTTGTTCAGCCAATTGCTAAGACAAACAAGTTTGTTTACATTTAAGAGAGATAATGTTGCCCACTTATTATTTACAATGTCATCATAAAGTGAGAAAAGGCATTTGCCTGGGACATTTGTAGCCAGCATTGCAAGGTATTTATGTGCCAGATATACTAAACTTTCGTATGTTACTTCATGCTTCGGCCACCATTCCATAGGACATGCTTCCGTGATGCTCATTAAAAAAAAGAAAGTGTTAATTAAATTTGTGACTGAAGTCCTTGGCAGGAGAATTGTAAGTCTCTGGCTCTGTTTTACCCACATTCTGCCATATATTTCATGTTATAGTAGTCTCGGATGACGACTCAGGACATGTTGCTCATTTTAAGATCATTTTTGCTGCAGATTTGATAAAAGGCAAGGAAAATACCAATGTAAGATTTCTAAAGACAGATACAGGACTCAACCCAAAATTTACGAATCTGAAGTGCCATCCAAAATCTGAGAGGACGAGGTGTGGAGCATGCTTTCAAAAGTCTTAAAAGAGCAACACTCTGATGCGGAAACTACAGAACCCGAACCACCAAAAAAGAAAATCAACTTTCTGCAGGTGGCATCTGACTCAGCTTTTGAAAATGAACATGCATCAGTCCTCACTGTTTTGGACTGTTATTGAGCAGAACCCGTCATCAGCATGGACACATGTCCCCTGGAATGGTGATTGAAGCATGAAGGGACATATGAATCTTTACTGCATCTGGCATGTAAATATCTTGCAATGCCGGCTACAAAAATGCCATACAAATGCCTATTCTCACTTTCAGGTGACATCGTAAACAAGTAGCAGCCAGCATTATTTCCTGAAAATTGTAATCAAACTTATTTGTCTGAGTAGGACTGAAGTAGGACTGAGTGGACATGTAGGCTCTAAAGTTTTACAGTGTTTTGTTTTTGAATGCAGTTTTCTTTGTACATAATTCTACATTTGTATGTTCGACTTTCATCATAAAGAGATTGAACTACCATATTCATGAGCTGAACTGAAAAATACTATTTTGTTTTTATGATGCAAATATGATAAATAAAGTAAGTATTGTACACTTTGTATTGTGTTGTAATTGAAAATACATAAAAATATTTAAGTAAATGGTATTCTATTGTTGAACAGTTCAATTAATCACTTGGTCAATTGTCTTTAATTGCATGATTAATTGCACGATAAAAAATTTTTAAATCACTTGACAGCCCTAGTTTTTATTGTTGTATAACAGGCTTCTTCTTAAGGAGCGTGAGAGCACCCTACAATAAGATAGATTTAAAAATCTACACTTTCTCTCTGTCACCCTCATCCACTTCAATATACCCTGCTCACCTAACAGATAGGCAACACTAACGTAGGCTTTTCAGTGACATATTAGGTAAAGAGGGAAAGGAACACTTACAGCTAACACCTAGACTCTGATGGTGAACTTACTAATTTTACCAGTAAGGGTTAAAGTAAAGCTCAATTTCCAACTTCAGCCATGAGACAGGCGCTACAAACTTATCAAAGATATTTTGTCATGAAAAGACACTTTGCTCCTTAAAAATTGTGTCTGAAGTCACGATTCATAATTTTCCCCTCACTCATCATAGATGGCAAAGTTGCAATTCGCTACCTTAGCTATTCGGTTTTGAATTATTAAGACAAAAGACATATGGACACAAAAAGGGTTTGCTTCACTTCTTTGACAAAACACACAGGAATTACTAAATTAAGTAAAAGATACTTCAAAAGTTAGTAATGAGAACATAAACTGAAGCATTTTCACAAATGTAAATGTGTTACCTCCTGGACTTCCTCTGGATTTCTTCTTGAAACAATCTGAAAAACAAAACAAAACCTGATCAATGTCTGAATTTCAGTTTGCAGAGTTAAAAGAGGAATATACTGTGATCTGTTGCTGATAAAAAGAAACCACACAGAAGGTGTATATCTTTTTCAATTTGCATTCAGCAGATTTAAATTAGTTTAGTGAAGCTCAAACAAAATACAAAAAAGAGCAAAAGAAAGTATTTAGTAACAAAGCTAATTGCTATGTTAGAAACTAGCACAAAAATTACAAAATAGATAATTTATGCCCTCTTCTAAGGGCTACATCCCCAAGCAAGTTTCTTATCAGGGACCACTTAGAACTGGGGCACATATGAACCATCTTCCCATTCATTCTTCCAATGCTTTCCTGAAGGAATTGTTATTAGAAACACAAGAGGAAATAGCATTAATGTAATAGGTATGGCTTAGTTACAGTTACCCATTTTTTGAAATTCAGATTGCACACAACCTCAGCCTGGATGGATTTTGTATTTTTTAGGATAAAATCTCCCCATGCTACCCACAGCGCAGTTCTCTACAGATTACTTTGCATTTTGTTTTTATCCTCATGTGTATTTGCTACCTGTCACACGTTGGTGTTTTCTGCACATTTGATCACACTGGCTTTATGCCAAAGAAATACCCGATAATGACAGACAGGTATAGCAGCATGGGGCAAAGATGGTTTTGGTGTTTTTAAAAGAAGAAATATTATATTCATCAAGAGAACCTCTAGAATGTCTGAGTTCTGCATTGGATTTACAAATAGCAATAAAATCCATTGCTCAAAGACTGAAGGCTTGCCTGCACACACGGAAACCGCACTAAGCTTCAATTCACACCATAAGTCAGCGTATGGACCATTTCATTCAAAATAAGACTGTCCATACACTGACATGCACTAAGATAATTAAAGGTGTGAATTAAAGCAGACTTAGTTTGGTTTGCTTGTGTGCAAGCCAAGCCCTGAATTGCAGTGTTGTTTCTGTCTGAGACGTAAAGTACACTACCCAGGAGTGCTCCAGACCACAGGCCACTTGAAAACTGCTCCTCTAAGATACATGGAGGGTCCACGGTGCCACAGCCAAACCGTTCTCATCTCTTTGTTGGTGACTTGTTCCTCCATGCTTCCCTAGCTTCAACCTACTGCCCAGCCTCACTGTGGTGTTCCCATTCATCCCTCATGTGTTTTTTGGAGGGGACTAGACTGAGGAGAAAGGGGTTATTCTTCCATTATTCTATCCCATCAGTCTGAAACACTCTTCTTCCCAAACAGAGTCACTTTGTTCAAATTGCACCTTAAAACTCTCCTGTGCCAGTTTAGCCAAAAATTGACAAAACCTTACTCATCTTTTCCCTTGCTGTGATTCGCCTGAAGGCCTACATACATACTTACCACTGTTATGTTTCAGTTGTTCTTTTCCTTTCACTCTCCTTATCTCTTTGTTTCTGTCTATAGCAGGGTCCACATAGTTAGTTCCGTGAAAAGTTTCTACTCTCTCTCTTTACATATCATAAAAGGAGCAGCAAATGGCATAAACTTCTTCATTTTGCAGTTCACCTTTCAGTAAAGCCGTCCAACAATTTTGTGAGGTTACAGTAGATAAATTATTCAAATGGGTAAAGAGAGACCTAGAGCAATGAGTGATTATACAACAAGGTAGTGAGAGTCAGGAATAGGACCCAGATGTTTCACAGTCCCTTCCAGAGATTACACTGTCTTCCAGGTCTATTGCCCAGTTCCATCTGCAAGCCAATGTATAGTAATTACTTCTTTATATGGTGACTAATTTGTTCTCCCTAGCCTTTTCATGAATGTCAACACAGGGCAGAGACCTCTCCAGAGTTCTTTCACTTTTATCAGTCCTATCATCGATTCAGATAGTGGGCATGAAGGAACATGGATTAACAACCCCATAACTCTCAAGCTCTAGGAAGATGATAAAACTGCACAGAAAATCTCAAAGCCGAATGATGCAATCAGCATTGTTTGTAAATCCTTAACGCAAGCAGCTTTCATCCACAATAATCAATAGGATATCAACAGATGGCACATCTGCATGCACAAACTGATCAATGCATAACTAATACTGTACATTCTGGAAACAACAATCATAAAAACAGGACCATAGGGATCTCCCTTTGTTATTTAACAAGATAGTCAGCATACCTATGTTTTGGCTGCTCTGCAGACATTCAACATTAACAAATAGCAGGCTTTTTAATAAGAAACTAAGTTTTAAAATCTCTCATAATTCTACACTGGATACTATCCTCTTGTTGTGCCTTTTTTTTTTAATCCTTTAATATCTTTTCTTGAATTGGACTCTTGGAAATGAATACAGGAACTATAATGCTTCTCTAACTTTGCAGATGTATGTAATGACTTTCACAGTACAAAAGTTTAAATATATTATGTAGAATTCACATCTTATATACAGTTTCCACATTGTGCCAGCATTGTTAAAAATATAAAAGGATTTTTTGCAGGGCTTTCATGCTGGCTTTCTTTTAAAACCATCTCCTAAGAACAGACCTTAAGAAAAAATTCCCAAAGTTAGTCCAGCTGAGCATTCAGAAAAGTCTCCAATGAGACCTGTGCATTTGGTTTAGACCTTCAGGACACTTTCAACATGCAACTCTCCTACTCACGAATATTAAAGTGATATTTTATATTTAACAGTAAAGTTCTCTTAACCTAGTAAACCGATTTTACAGATGATCCACAAATACGGAATCAAAAGAAATCAGAGATCTTTAGTAGAATGTGCTGAATACCCAAAATAGCTAGCATAAGAGGGGTATTCAGTACACTGGGCAGGTCAACCTTACTTTTTTCCAGGCAGTCCCCCAAAGCTGCAGATCACCAGTTCACGGTATGAGTGACACAGCCCCAGCAAGCACTGTGGTAGTGATGTCATATCAACCATGGAGCCAGCCAACTGCAGGGATGGGAGGGAGAGAACAAAAAATGATGGGGTCAGATAATTGCCTTAAACAAAATATTGTTACATAGTTTTGAACAGCTTCTTTTAATATTCTCCACTGTCTCAAGTTTTTTACCTCTAGCCCATTTATTATTACATGTCCGATTAGAATACAAGCCCTTTAGAGGCAAGAGCTGTGAACATTTCTGTTTGTGAAATCCCAAGCATAATGTCTGGGCACAATGAATAATATTTTATTATCTCTGGGCTATAAGGTGTTAAAATTCTTTAAAGAACTGATATTTTAGGTTTTTAAATTAAGAAAAATCTGAATTACTCTATCCACCAGCAAATTTTGTGACCTGCCATGTGTCACTTGGAGTAGAAATGGAGAACCTGCAACTTCAGGGACCTGGTAAAATGTTGACATTCCCCATGACTTAAATACAACTTTCATTCCGATTTGGAGAATTCAGCACATGTACTACAACTGTGTGATGCTGTACTTCAAATTAATATAAGCCAAGCAAAATACAAAAATTAGTGAAGAATTAGAATTAAGATAAATGAAAGACTGGATTGTACTGTTCTAGATAAAGGGGCATTGCTTTCAGTTCCACTAATGAAATTGAACCACTACAGTAGACTCTCAATTATCCAGGACTGGGTTAACCAGGATGTCAAAAAAAATACGTGCAACTCGTAGGGCCGGCTCTGGCTTTGTTGCTGCCCCAAGCACAAAAAACAAAAACCACCAGGGCGCAGGGAAGCCAGTGAACCAGCACCTGCTACCCCCAGCACAGGGTAGCTGGTGAACCAACCCCCTCCCGCATTCCCATATTTCCTATGGATGGTGATTATCCGGGATTTTATTAACCAGGATTAATTTTTTCCCTATCATCCTGGATAATCGAGAGTCTACTGTATATTGACTTCTTGGACTAGCTTGTGAACTGAGTTCATCGGGATGAGATGTGGAAAAACTAAATGCCCTATCTTCCTCGTCTCTGTCCGATGACAAGCCTCTTTAGCACTGAGCCTACAGGGAAAGTGTTTTTCTCACTACTCAGTAAAAACACATCATGTTTTATTTCACTTTAAATAGTGTTTAAACATCTTACATTACCTTATGATGGAATGATGTATCATATCTAGAACAAAATATTATTCAAGTGGTCTATGAACTTACAGTTAATGTAGAAAACTGACCCAGAGACAAATAGCTTCAGAGCTATGTTTATTTATACATCTATATTCTACACTGATAACTTTCTAGATCCTCTTCTTTATATAAAGAGAGGGTATGTGCAAATATGGACAGCTTACACAGGCAGAAAATTTACAGCAAAAGTGGTTGTGAAAGGACACGTCACTTAATAAAAGTTTGCATTTCCAGAACACTTCTTATCTAGGGATCTCAAAATTAATGAACTGAACTCACAAGATCCTCCCACCCACTGCTATGCAGCATTATTCCCATTTGTGAAAAAAGAGGGTGGAGGTACAAAGAAGGTAAGAGGCTTGCCCAAGGGGACGCAAGAAGCCTTTGGCAAAACTAGGAACAGAAATCAGGTCTCCTAATTCCCACGTTTTTGCTTCCAACTCCAGACCATCCTCCCCTTCTACTAGGGCCAGATTCTACTGTCTCACGCAGACTGAATAATACCTTGCTCTGTAATTAGTCACTGAGGCATATCAGCGGAACTAAACAGTCATTGGGCCACAGAGAGAGAGAAAATGACTATGTAGTCCACTGTTTAGGACACTCACCCAGGAGATGGAAGACCCAAAATCTAGTCCCCCTGTTCCAGTTGCTCCTCATTATTTATCCACAGTGGATTAGCTTCAATGGGAGAGACTGAAGAAGCCGCACATCAGAATATGCCATAGCTAACGGGTTAAAACTGTGTCCTGAGAAGTAGAAGACCTATGTTCAAATCTTGTCTCCCTCTTTGTCAGAGAGGACAGAATTGAGTCTGTCTTCCCCATCCCAGGTGAGTGCTCAAACTGTGCTAAGTTACAAGATGGGCCCCACCTCCTCTGGCCATTTTGTGTAGAGTAAGATAGGAGTCTAATTAATTCCGACAAGAAATGCTTATTGCCTAAGCCATCTAACACCCAGAGAGGGGCTCCCATTCATGGAGCACTACGCAGAAAGAAGCACCGCCCTATAGCCTGGACTTAGGTGCCTCTCTCTGGGAGGGAACAGGACTTATGACATACACCCCTCATTGGCATCTCCCACTGGCTATCTTAGGCAGCTCAACACCTAGCACACTGGCTCTCTGAATCTCATTCTAAGGCACCTCTCTCTCTCCCCAGTGTATAGGAGCCTAGATGTCCAACTGAGGCTTTGTAGGTCATAGTGTTGCTCTTGTGATTTTCTGGTCACCTAAAAGTTAGGTGCCATGCCATTCATATTGCAACGCCAAAGATCTTTTGTGGATCCTACTCTTATTCCCTATCTGTCCACTGCAGAGCTTCTTGCATCTTCCTTGGGACTGTGATTCTGGACACTGTCAGATACAGGATCCTGTGTTTGATGGACTTCTGGACTGATCCACTATTGTTAGCTGCCTTAAAAACTGCAATTTCTAGCACAGCATTAACTGTTCCATCAGACAGAACAACTATTTTCTGTCCACTAAGCAGCATTATATTCCCAGACTTAAGATGCTATCAAAACACTTGTGTAAGTCAGAAACTCAACAATAGAAACCAACACTGTCTCATAGCTTCTAACAGATGATGCACAATTAAGAAACACATAAAATCAAGAATTACTGCATATACACTAGAATCCAAACACTCAGGTTACCAGTCTGACAGGTTAGAGCAAGTCCCAGGAACTCTTTTGAAGGTATTTAATGCTTTTCGCAACACCAGTATATTCGGTTTTGTGCAGTGCTTAATTTGTGCCAGGGCTTAGCACCTCTGAGCTAGGCAGTTCAGGGTCCTGGCCCCTCTGAGCTTTGCAGTTCAGTTATTAAAGTAAAAAAATTACTTTGAGTCCCAGCACCTCTTTCATTATAAATTAAGCACTGATCTTGTGTAGTGTGCACTTTGGAGACATTTATCCAAACACAGTCTTCCCTCTAACTTTATTTTTTTAAATAATTACAGGATAGAGAAATTCAAACTAAATTAATCAGCTTCAAGTGCCACTGAGAAAATGTTAAGCAGACCTGCAGTCTCTCATTCATTTGGAAGAGGCAGGATCCCTCATTTGAAGACATCTGGTGAAATCTGACCCTCAGTGGACCAACCACCTTCATTCAAAGTACCAGAGCTTGAGACACAGCAGGCCTGGTAAAACCAGAAGAGCATGAAGGTGCTTTAGGCTGGACGGGACATTCCCCAGGGTCAGGCTTACAATTGCTCTTTAAACTGTTGGGATAGTCTGCATGGGTTGAATATTACTGAAGTGGACTCAACTCCTTGAGTTAATATTTATGAAAAAAATTAAGATGAGCATACAGCAAAATGGAGACAGTACAGGCTGAGTTACAGCAAGTATCTAATTTTAAATGTCTCACTGACATATCAAAATCATCTTCTCCCAATCCCCTGACACAGAGACACTGTGAAACACAGACTCCCTTATGAAGAAGTCTCATTCATTCCTTCCTCCCATCTCCTTGCCTCACTCATCCATCCCCATCACATGTGAGACTTGCGGCAGATCTGAATGAAGCTGGATGGGTGTGTTGCGGATGCTCAGAACCTGTCCCCCGTTTGGGGTAGATGGGCAAAGGGAAGGGAAGACGTTCTTCTCTCATTTGGGAACAGGTGGGAGGTGGGAGGTAGGAGGTGGTAAGCCAGGTATGCTCTTTGATAAACCCCCCATATATGCAAAACTAGATAAGGAATAGGGATGATCTCTGCTCTAGCCACCCACACCCTTCCATGCACAAGGGCAGATCTGAGAAGCTTGGTCTTGTCCCCCGCTCCCCCGTCGGGAGAAGCTCTGTGATGCGGTGGGTTCTTTCTGCCTGGGGCCACATTCACAGAAGCAGGTCCGGGATGGGGGTGGGGGGTGACCGAGGGATCCCCCCACCCATTCACAGGTGCAGGTTGGGGGGGAGGGGAAGGATGGATGCTCTCTGTCTCCCCCCCCCCATTCGTGGGGGCAGCAGGTGGGAGGGGGAAAAGGGATGCTCTGTTCTCCGCCCCCCCCCCCACATTCACAGGTCGGGGTGGGGGGGTTGCTTTCCGCCCGCCCTGCTCCCGGCCCTTTGGGAGCGATCCGCTAAGAGCGGAGCCGCCCCGCACTCACCCGCGCGGTGACCTTATACACGGTGTAGCCCCGGGGGTGGCGCTGGGGCTCGGTGACCGTGTAGAACCGGGCCAGCTCCCCCGCTAGCTCCCGGGGGCAGCTCATGCTGGCCCCGCCGCCGCGCAGAGCCGCCGCGATCCACTCCCGGGTCAAGCCGCAGCGGGAGGCGGAAGCAGCTCGGAGAAACTCCCCTCCCCGGGGAGGCTGCTGGAGACCAGGCGCGGCCCACCCCGCACCCCAATGCGGAGCCGCCCAGCCCCCGTGCACACAGCCAGGGAGGCTGGGTTGCAAGGCGGGATCTGTGGGGGCAGAGCCTGTTGCTCCACTTCAGCGAGCCGCCCGCCCTACCCCTAGCACCGCTGTAGGGCCCCGAGCCAGCGGCCTGCAACCCACCGGCTGGGACAGCGGCAGCAGCCCCGCTCCTGACACCGCTTTTAACCCCACAAACGTGGTTTCGCCCTGTGCAGCTGCGGTGCCCAGGACAGCTGGCTCCGAGGGCGAGGTGTGTTCCCAGGACCCGGCCTGTTCCCAGGGCCCCTGCCCCAGGGCACAGCTGCCGCGCTGGAGCGTGTAGCTACTGGGTCGGTGAACAATGGTTTGGGTGCTTCGTTTCGTTAGCATCTTGCATCCAAAGCAGGTTACAAGCATCAGGTAGTTAAACGTCCTAGAGGGCGGCTGTGAGATAAGCATTTTACAGGTGGGCAAAGGGAGATGCTTTCTTCCTACCCTGGGAAAGCCAGGGCCAGTGTAGGATTTGTCTTCATTAAAGTCCGGTTTATGTTTAGTTAAGTGGCAGTGAACCCGAGTTTTCAAAACAACTGTAGTGCAGGCATGATTTAAATGTTAACTCACATTTAATTAGAACGTTTCTGAACACCTTAGCAACTAGCTCCTGTCTCCACTAAGAATGGTCTGGTTTCTGAATGCGTCGTAAAACACAAACCCGTTTTCCCAACATAGGCACAGTTCTGCTGTAAACCAAGTCCAGTTAGTTGGTGTTTGTTAATCCTGGGGATGGAGGGAGGAGAGATTAAGGTTAACCATCCCGCCCCTAACATGCTTTAGATATAACTGTCTGACTATGCTAGGTGCTAAGTGATGTTTAAAAACATGTAAACATATTAATGTAAGTTTTAAAATCACCCATATATCATCACCCTATGCCCACACTGCAGAATGATAGTGTTACCAACACTCAGACTTTAGCATCTACAATGCACCATGTTTTGCTCTTGGGGTGGACAAGGTGCACATCATGTTTAAGAACATATTAGCTGGCCATGGTTAACTCTGAGGTTAAATATGCCTGCTTGGAACCTTGTCTACCCTATTGGGGAGGAAAGAGAGCACAGACAGAAGTAACCTTTGAACTGCAGGCAGAGGCAGGGGTGAATGGTATCTCAGAGTAGACTACTGGTGCAAATAGTACAAAGGCAAGTGATAAAAATTTGGATGCATTATACAGATTGACTTGGGATATATTATGCAATCTTGTTTCTCCAGGGATTTGAGGAATGAATTCCAGATTAATTTAAAATGCCCATTTTCCCTTGCATATAGTAAAAACATCTTCCCCAGAAGACTTTGGTCACACAGACTTGAAAACCCTGTTGCATTCGTTCCTCAGATTTTCATATAATCTTGTAAGCTTTTAAAGAAAGTTGATATTTTGCATAGGTTTTTTGGAGGGAATACAATTATGTACTGAGGTAAGCAAACAAAGGCTAACTATTATCTGAACTCTTCAGAACTTCTGATAGTTGTTGATATTGTACCAATAGGTTGCCCAGTTTTGGTCAGAAACAAAATATGCATCATGGTATCCTAATACCTTTTACCTCTAGGTACTTGCATATTTATATTGAAGAGCCTATCTTCATATAAGTAAAATCTTCAGAAAACAATCCATACCACTGACATTCTCTTTCACAGAATCATAAAAGTGTAGGAATGGAAGGAACCCAAGAGATCATCTAGTCTAGCTCCCTGCAGGATTAAGTGTACTTCCTACCTAGACTCCCTCTGACAGGTGTTTGTCTAAAAGCTTGTTCTTAAACCTCACCCCACCCCCCACCCCCAATGACCTGGATTCCACAACCTCCCATGGAAGCCTGTTCTGGTGCTTTACTATCCTTAGAAATTTTTTCCTAATATCTAATTTAAAACTATATCTCCCTTGTTGCAGATTAAGCCCATTATTTCTTACTCTACTGTCAGTGGACATTGTTTACTTTGTTTATTCTATATTATAAAAATACACCAATTTTTAAATGGTGAAATTAGCAAGAGCCTACCTGCTATTCAATCATGTTGCTTTTATACTGCATCCCTTCTCCACCTTCTATCATTCTCAGCCTGTGCTTTGTTTAGAAATCTCTGAGGCACGGTTCTTGTATCCATGCATGTCTGTAAAGCACCACGCTAACATGTGGCAAGATACAGTACAATTATACAGATAACTGTCACTCTTGATGCATAGCTGACTATTTGGATTTAGGAAGGAGCACACTTATTCTATGAAGATATATACTTGGATGATGGAATTATGAGGATGTACATATAGGGTGACCAGATGTCCTGATTTTATAGGGACAGTCCCAAATGTTGGATCTTTTTCTTATATAGTTTCCTATTACCCCACACCCCCTGTCCAGATTTTTCACACTTGCTCTCTGGTCACCCTGTGTTCATACCTTTAGTCTAACCAGCTGATTAGAGTCTAAATAAGCTTAGTAGATTTCATTCTTTAAATGAACACAAACAGTAAGAATCTGTTATTTTTATAATTAAAATCACACAATAGCAGATTGCTTAAAATTAGAATCAGTCTCTTATTAGCAAGTTATGCAGAAAATCTAGACAAGATCACAGAGACTTCCATAAACAAAAAAATACCAAATGAGGTTCCTTTTCAAAAAAGATAAGAAAGAGATGAGCTTCAGAAGAAGCTCACTACAGGCAAACCTTTTCTTCAAGGAAAATTGCACTGCATCTTGGCTCTTACAGCCTTCTCAATCATCTAACAGTTTAAATATAGTACTGACTTTCATTAAAATATTTAAATTATTTTCCATGACTATATTAGTCAAATTTGTTTCTGAATTTGTAAGTGTAACTCTGCTTATTGTCAAATGCTTATAACATTCACATGTGATTTGCTGTTTGAGCACTGGAATAAGACACTTCAATTATATTTATTTCTGATCATTCTTTTTAGATGGCCTTAAAATTTTCATCTGTTACACAGCTGGTAATTTACTGCCGAGAGTCTTTGTCCTTATGTACTTTATAGTCAAAAACTCAGAACTGCTCTGCAAATCCAGGCTGGCCACATTGGGAGCATTTCCATATGACAAAAGAACAGCTTACAGTCAGACTCTGCTATCCCTACACATGCTGAGTGATACCTTACTCTATGTATAGTTAATGGGCCTTGAGGGAGTAAGGTGCTACTCAATGTGAATGAGGATGAGAAAGTCTGGTTTTTTAGGAGAGTGAGAACTTTTCTTCTCACTGCAGCAGAAGTGATCATTTTAGCATTTTTTTTTTATTAGATTTGCTGATCTCTAGAAGATTGCATTTCCATGAGACTTGCCTGCTCTACTGAAAAAGTCACATCTTTTTCAGAGAGAGGGATCTTGTCCACTATAAATTTTCACACAAGGCTCTGATGGCAATTCACTCACTTCAGCAAGCAAGCAAAGAGAACATCTCAGAGATCATTTGCTCTTGTTCTGGGGAAGTGATAGACATGCTTCCCAGTCCAAAAGACTAGAGTTCATCCCATGGAGTCTTGGGATAAAGATTGTTTTCCTATATAGAAAGTGATGCAACTAGAGTCTGCACAAAGGATGCCTTCCAGCATCATACCCTCTGTTTGGGGTCCTCAATGAAAGTCTAAGGAAAAAAATAAACTAGCCAGATAGGAATCTCTTATAGGTCTGGAAGGAAAAAAAATTGAGCCCAGAAAAAATTCTGTTTTGTATTATGATCACTTCTTATGGTTTTCAGATTCATCAATGTAATTTGTCCTTTATCATGTTTATCTGCTGGGAATTTAAGAAAATGATTCACAGAGATACTGACTTGACTTTTATAAGGGTTACACTGGAGGAGTTGGAGACGTGTTTACACATTTGAAAGTCGTGGTTTGACAAAATTTAAGATCTTGTTTTCCCAAGTGATGAGCTGAGTCCAGAAAACTGGACAGAGAACATGTTGTTGTATAAATAAGTGTACGAAAAGTAACCTTAATGCAACATTATGGTTGAGACAGTAAATGCACAAGAGTGCAGAAATTTAAAGGTATTAACCTCACAGCAGCCACATCTCTTGCATATTTACACAAGTAATATTTCATCTTAGAGTCTATTTCATAGTCTAATAATTTGTTATATATGCCCAATGTCATTAGATTAAAGTCACTGTGGGAACCAGAACTTTAGATTTGAAAGTTGTAGAAACTTGCCAAAACTCAAAGTTAGGTTAACGGTTTGCTTGCATGAATTTCACTGTTCTCTGCAACAAATTAACAAGGGACACAGCACAAGAGGAAAAAGTAAAGTGTCAGTGCATTTACTTGCCTCCACATCATCAAACCATTTCAACTCACGTGAGGTTTTGATCAACATATCACATGATGTATTTGTACGCTAATATGTACAAACTTTGAAACTGCACATACCAACTTGATTCAAGGGAAGCCATCAGATTTGCTATGACTTTGAGACAGAGGGATACCCAGAGACCAGTGCTGGAAGGAGCCTGAGGAGATTGTGTGTTTGCAGACAGCCAGATATAAAAAGCTAATAATGAAGTAACTTGTTAAGGCAAATATTTAGTACGAGTTTACTACCCAGTTTAACTTGTTCATTATGTTTTTTTCAGTTATTCCCTGAAATGTAGCAACATACATATTTCTCATTCACCAAAGACTATCACATGGTAGATCTAAAGTTATGAAACCAAAGCTGTCTAGATTATTGCATTGCAAGAGGACATCTAAACCCAAAATTTTCTGCTATACAAACAGGAACAAGTAGGTGATTAGTCATACCAACACTAGCCTTCCACTCCTACCACAAATAATTATTTCAGAGCTAGGTGGAGACAAACGGGGACACAGTTTGCCCACGAGCTCATTTTGGAGGAAGGATAAGTCACTGAAATCAGAGGTTTAAAATTAAAGTGCCTTCTCAGCTATAATGGAGTGTATATTTCAGTTTTCCATTTTTTCCCCACTCCTCTTTAATTTAGTCCTACATTTAGTTTATAAGAGTGCTAAAAAAACTCTTACCAGCGGAGCTGCAGCTGCTGTTATCCTAATGTTGTTTCCATGACCTGATGAAGTATGCTGTTTACAAATGCTTGCCCATTTTGTTTTTGTGAGTTAGTTCACCAGAGTACTTACACTAATAAAAGTGGGGGGTGTTCAGTTATTTTATAGTCTACTGGAGACAGTTACTACTTTCTTTTTAAAGACAAAGGAAAATGGTCGTAAAAGCAGCAGTATTCAAATATGCTAGAACTTGAAGTGCTGCAGCACTCCCTGGGTTGAAGTGGTTTCCACAATAGACAGGGTTTACAGTTTGGTTCAATGGCTCTCAGCATCCTCACTATACAAATTCTTCCAGCACCCCTGGCAGTATTAACTGAAGGAGTGTCCCTCCTACATCAAGGAACAGCTCCTCAATAATCAAAACATCTCCGCAATAAGTTGGTAGCATCCATGTCCTAGGGAGTTTCAAAACATAAAGTGACCAATAGGATGTCTAGGCAATAAGAATTATGGATACCATCTTGAAGAATATTCCTTAAATCTGTTCTACTGCATAGAAATGCATTAAATACTTAGAGCCAGGGATTTCCCAAAGTTTTGTAATAAAAAAGGGAGCAAACTATCTGTGATGAAGTGACACCTCTTGGCCTAGATCAATGAAGGGAGTAGTAGTTCAAGGGAACAGCTGTGATAAGAAGCTATTTGAATTTTTGAATGGATTAGTCTTTTACTTACTCTTTGTTCTGCCTAGTACCTAACAAACCAACTCATCACAGGCTGACCTCCTTGTTCCTCCTGCTTCTCCTTCCTTTAAGCTTGACATACTTTTAAACTACTTTTTTCTCCTTCCTCCCTAAAATTCCCTGTGTAGTCCTATTAATATATTACTACTATGCAAAGGCCTTTTAAAGCGACAGAGCAGCACAGATGTGTTGAATACAGTACTATCAATATAGTAATTGTTTAAATTCCCTGTGAAACTTCCCTTTGCTAGGAAAATGATTTAACAGTACTTTGCTGTAATTATTTCTATTTGTCCCCCATCTCACAGAAAGATATACAACTAACAGAGATTATTGGAAGGTATTGACAGTACTAGACCACTAGCAATGAAAATGTCTTTGGTATTTTGTGTGCATGTGTAAATATAATGGAAGAGATAGATGTAAATGTAAGATGAAGACACAGTGGGTAACGTGAATCAAGGATTAATACCTGTTCTCTCCTAGTAAGTTGTGGAAAAGCAAATTAAGAGTTAATGAGCATTTTTACAACTGAGGTGTCTGAAGTAAATTGCCTTTGAAAAATAAATAGCCAAAGTGGACTTGATTTGGTAACCACCCTGAACCTTCTTAACTCAATAACATCTCAATTTATAAGCACGCTCCCCCACACTCCCATACTGGGAAAACTTTAGAAATGTTTAATAAGTTACATGTAACAAACAACTACAGTACAGAGATATCATACCCTTCTTGGTTTTAGTTCCCATGTAGCATTTGCACTGTTTCCCACTCCATCAGACCCCATCATAGTCTCATGTCTTCCTTGCATGCTATTTATCTTCACATGCTGTTAAGCTACACACCCGCATTGGCTTTGTCATCAAACCCTACCAATGGAGCTCTTAACCTTCTGCTTACATTTCATATTGACACTCTGACAGAAATAAAGTAGATGCTTCTTTATAGCAGGAATTGAATAAAACTATGTATTGGTATGCAAAATCTTTCACAGATAGGGCCCTACCAAATTCACAGCCATGAAAAACACCGCATGGACTGTGAAATCTGGTCTTTTGTGTGCTTTTACCCAATACTATACAGATTTCATTGGGAGACCTGTGTTTCTCAAACTGGGGGTCCTGGCCCAAAATGGATTTGCAGGAGGGTTATGGTATTGCGACTTTTACTTCTGAGCTGCTTTCAGAGCTGGATGGCCAGAGAGTGGCGGCTGTTGGTCAGGCGCCCAGCTCTGAAAACAGCGACCACCAGCAGCAGCAGCGCAGAAATAAGGGTGTCAATACCATACCACGCCATCCTTACTTCTGCGCTGCTGCTGGTGGCGGGGCTGCCTTCATTGCTGAGCTCCCAGCCAACAACTGTGGCTGTCTAGTTGCTCAGCTCTGAAGGCAGCACTGCCACCAGCAACAGTTCAGAAGTAAGGATAGCAGTGCAGCAACCTCTCATACAATAACCTTGTGACCCCCTAATACACAACTCCTTTTTGGGTCAGGACCCCTACAATTACAACATTTGGAAATCTCAGATTTAAATAGCTGAAATCATGATATTTACAATTTTTAAAATCCCATGACCATGAAATTGACTGCTGTGGACCATGAATTTGGCATGGCGCTGTTTATAGGAGCTGATTTTCCAAACTGGTGCATACAGGCAGATCCCATGCACCCTTATGGAACCCCATTGTCTTAATGGGACTCTGCAGGTAGCTCAAGGGCCTGCCTACACAGAGCAAATTGCAGGATGAAGGTCATGTTCTGTAGTGCCTCAGAAATCACTTTAAAGTGAGTCACTCATAAGCTACAGTGAATAGAAAAGGTTTATTTTCATGCACATAATGTATGTAGTGCCTGTCACTGAAAATGCACCTTGCTGCTGTACAAGAATATAAGTGAAATGTCTAATAATCTGTCCCTCCTCCCTGAAATATTTTACTTCTTCATCAAGAAGGTATTAGCAGGGAGCTCTGACCCCTTCCCTCTTCCTCATATCCAAACTCTATTCCTCCTCTTGATCTAGCACAGGGGCTCTCAAACTTCATTGCACCGGCCTTCTGACAACAAAAATTACTACATGACCTCAGGAGAGGGGACAAAAACCTGAGCCTCTCCCACCCACGGGCTTCAGCCCCAGATGAGGGGGCCTGTAATCTGAGCTCCACCTTTAGGCTTCAGCTTTGGCCCAGGGTGGTGGGGCTCAGGTTTTGGCCCTGGGTCTCAACAAGTCTAACACCAGCCCTGGCAACTCCATTGAAACGTGCTTAAGACCCACTTTGGGACTAGCCAGAGATGACTCAAGCCTGGTGTGTGTGTGTGTGTGGCCACCTTCAGCAGTGTTACTTGGCATGCTCAGTCCGTGTGACCATACTCAGTACAAGCCAAGCAACAAATGGCCACGTGCCCCTGCATGCCCCTTATATGTTGCCTCTCAAACTAGCATTAGAAAATTGGTGGAGCCATTCTGCAATGGCAAGAGGAAGAACTAGATCAGGGTCAGCAACCAATCTGCAGGCACAACCACTGGGAGCTATTGGGGGCCAAGTTCCCACAGTTCCCGGCCAATGGGAGCTGCAGGAACGGTGAACCACAGCCACTGGGAGCTGCGGGGGGCCGTGCCCGCGAGTCAACGTAAACACGTCTCACGGCCCACCAGTGGATTACTCTGATGGGCCACGTGCCAAAGGTTGCAAACCCCTGGACTAGATGATCTAATGCACACATCTCAGATAGTAGTGCTATGATTTATAACATAGGCTATGGTATTGGAACATAAAATCACATCATTGCGTCAAAGAAGATTATCCTACTGGGATAAGTTCTAAAGCTGTACACCAAAGTGCAGACCGTATCTGAAAATTGTACTGTTAACCGCAAGTGTTTAAAAATTGTGAGATAACCCCCCGAATCATGAGATGTTTTAGGAATAATACATTTGTGATTCTTATTACTTTCCTTCTGGTTTTGGAATGTCTAGGGTTCATGTTTTCAAGCTTTTCTCTGCAATGCTGGGGCCAGGAACTTAGATGTTTTAAAAATGAAAGCTGAGATTCTCACCTGATCCCAGGATTCCAGGAGCTGGAGCTGTAAGAAAAACATCAAATATTGTGTTACTAACAATAACTTTGTGAGTATTGCCAACTGGTAAGGCTTTGGTGCAAACAATGAACACTAGCAGGTGACAGAGTAGTCACTCAATCCCCAGGCATTTCTGGACAAGGTAAGTCACTAAGAACATTAGGCTGCCGCTTAGGGGTCCTCAGGATAGCATGACTAAGAGCAGCCAGACAGGGCCGTGGGGGGCACAGGACGTTCTTAGTTACCAGTCACCATTCCACAGTTGCAATTAAGTCACACATTTAAAATAAAGCCCTGTAAGCTTTGCAGTGTGCCCAGAACAAAGATGGCTACCAAGCTTCAGCCCTTAACTACCCTGGCCTCTCTGCCCGGCTTCAGCCCTAAATCAAGATGGCCCCCAGCCGCCTGCCCTTAACCAAGATGGCTGTCCGACAGTCTAGAAAAGGAACTACCACCCTAAACCAAAATGGCCGCTCAGCTTCGGCGCTCTGACTAGGCCAGATTCCCTTAACAAAAATGGCCTCCGGGAACGGTTCCTACGGGGGAGAGGCGGTAGAACTACGTCTCCCATGGCCCAGTGCGAGCCGCCCGGGTGCAGAACCGGCCGGCGAGCGGTGATGGAAGTGTGGCGCTGTGTGAGGCGGGGCTGCAGCCGGTGCGGCTGCGGGGGAAGAGACCGGTCAGTGCAGAAGGCGGCCGGGCCCTGAGTGGGACGAGGGGGTGGTGGCCTAGGATGACCCCCAGTGGGGGAGCGATGTAAGGGCCAGAGGAGCTCCCTGGAGCGGCTAGCGAGGCGCCCTACCTAGAGGTAAACACGGGCCGGCGGGGAGGGGCCTAGGCCGGAGGGGCAGGGGCCCTAAGGTGGCGGACCGGTGCTGGGGGCGGGCTGGCCCGGAGGGATGGGCGGGAGAGGCGGGCCCAGGGAGTGGGGGGCAATGGGAGAGGGGCCGCGCTGGCCCAGTGGCATGAGCAGGCGGTGATACTTTCCCACACATGGTCCGCGTTTGAGGAACTGCCGCTAACAACCTCTGGATGCTTCCGTCTGTGGTGTATGTGCTTTACACCTGGGTACATAATTCATTCCGCTTCCCACTAACATGAGTGGAAATTAAAGATTACATAGCTGAGGTGTGCTGTTCCATATAAGTACCTAAGGGCATCATATATAGCAATACCTAGTTATGCTAGGGAAAGAAATATTTACCCCAATGAATGTAGAGCTGCAGGCAGCAAATCGTGGGCAGATACCTTATTTAAATCATTTGAATTTTTGGTTGAACTGTATTTAAAAATATATATAGAAAGATAAATGTCTAAGAAAGGTACTCTAAATGTTAAAATCATTAGTTCAGTAATGTTATTTCACTACACATGCATCTCATCTTAGACCTCTCTCAACCCCTGATAAACAGTTGAGTGAAATTATTTGATAATGCGACCCAGCAAAATATTTTAGTCGTCTCCAACACAGAGCTGAAGTTTTGAATGTATTTTTCCACTGACACAGTTAGCCTGTTGTGAAAGTATCAATACATAAAAGTACCAGTGAGACAAGATGATTTCAAGTCAGTGGTGTGTCTGCAATTTCATGAGCAGCAACTCAACAGTAACTGCCCTAATTGTGTATATCTAATGCCTTACCAAAAACTGGAACACTGCTCATAATTGCAAGCAAATGCTTAAAACTAAACTGGAATGGGAAATTTGAAAGTGAATGAAGATGATGTTTATATGCTAAATGCCCCCACTAACTTGGATTGGAGGCACTCGGGTCATAAAACTGAGTCAAGCACAGCTTTGCACTTCCATCTATGGTTTCCCAAATAGGAAAATGTTTTGTGAAAAAATGTCTGGCTGTAAGAAGCTTTAAATATGAACTATGAACATCATCTAATCTGAGTGATGATAAAACAAGCTAAGAACTCTTATCACAAAGTGGTGTGAACATCACTTACATCCTAGTCCTTTTGTATTAGTTTCTCTGCTTAAATGACAAGGAGGACTTCTAATAAAAAGCTGCTGCTAGAGGAGGAGAAATTGAATCAATTGAGGGCCACAAGTAGGTCTATCATATCCACTAGACCAAGCGGAAGCCAGGAGGCTTTTGGCTCTAGCCCTGCTTCTGACAGCTACTAGCCTCAGTTCTTTTTACTTGTAAATGCTAATTATTTATGAAATAATTAAATATCCCTGTGTCCATTTTACAGGTGGAGAAACTAAGGTTTAGAAAAAACTGACTTGTGTTGTGGCACTGTGGCTTAGTTTATTAGGGCTGGAAACAAGGAAATCTGGATTCTAATACTGATTTAGATACTGATAGTCTTTGAGCCTCAGTTTCTCCATCTGGAAAACTAAAACCATGCTATTTAACTGATTCATTGTCAGTTAATAAGAGGGAAGGTCCTCTCATGGTTTAGTAACTGGTTAAAAGACCAAACAAAGAATAGGAATAAATGGTCAGTTTTCAAAATGAGAGAGGATCAATTTCTCTTCTCCCCCCACCCTTTTATTATTAGCAGCATGTCACCTCTTTATGCTAAAAATTTAGTTTTAAAGAGGAACAGGCCATTTAGAAAAATTAAACTTCTTTGTGGTGGTAAAGAGCCAAATATGTTATGTAGAGGAAACCCACTTCTGAATATGTTCAGTGACAGCTTCTCTTTTCTACAGGAAGCTTCTACACTGAAGTGTGTGGTATAAGAACCTGTATAGCATAGATGATGTCCCAGCATACTAAAATACTGTACATACCTTCTGGGCTCTCTTATTAGTACTCCTCATACAAGTACTGAATGAAAAAACAATCAAATCTGAAAGTTATAACATGGCTTGTTAGTCTTATTTAAAATAGGCCAACTGTTTAAATTGTAGCTGAAGGAAGAAGTGACAGGTTTATAAAAAGGGATTAGATCTGATAATTGAATTCTTACTCTGTGCATCCAAGCTTCTGAGTGAGTTTTAAATGGAAAATGTTATTTCCCACTATCTTTCTATAGATCGGTGGATGGGGAAGAAATATCCTATAAGAAATCATGATCAGCAACTTTTAGGAAAAATCATCTGTGCGGACAGTAGTCTTCACCTCTTGTTCCGTAAGCAGACTTAGTTGACTAAAGAGCAGTATGCTTTTAAGTAATATGTTCTTCTTTTGTAGACACCCCATGCTGCCCCGTCACATGCAGAGGCTGGGCAGGGATTGGGTTGCCCACTGGGATAGCCCTCAGAGATTCTGCTGGAACAGTCGTATCTCCAATTCTGTAAGGTGGGCACATCACTATTCTTGGGCTCCGTATCTCAGCACTGGGGATTTTGCAGTGAATTGGAGACCGCCTCACTTTTTTGGGCCCTGGAGACCGCCTCACTTTTTTGGGCCCTGGAGACCGCCTCACTTTTTTGGGCCCTGGAGACCGCCTCACTTTTTTGGGCCCTGGAGACCGCCTCAGTACTGGAACTGGCAACTTGATAACTTTACACACGGCTCTTCTTTTCATCTCTCTAATCCTAATATGAAATCCGAGGGAGATGAACCTTCTTCAAAGAGGAGAAGACACAGTAGTCAGAGCGATGTTTGCAGTCCTAATGAAGAAATTAACAGCTCTAAGCAAAATGAAGCAGCCTGTCTTTCCACTCCACCAAAAAATGAAGAAGAAAATACTGCAGATACAAGAGGTAAAAATAGTGTTAATATTTCTGTAGTGTCATCTTTATATATTTAACAGGCTTTAAGTATCATTTTCTAGGGTCCTCTGTATTCCACCTCTTTGCTGGCAACTATATGAGGAGGATGTTGATTTTTTAAAAGGTATTGCAAATGTCAAGTACTGTAATTTGTACAGTGCTTGAACTGTTTTGATATTATGCTCTCAAAAACCCTAATCTGGCAAACAGAGCTGAGCTCATCCTCCTTGAGACAGTCAGGGTGGCTCTTGTTTTTTGAAGTGGCACCACCAGGTCGTCGTGTTTGGTTTTGCCATTTATTTTGATAAAACTATAATTTCAGCAGGCCTTATTGCAGTTTCCTTTACCTATCTGAACATGACTCAAGTGCACCTATGCAGATTGTACATATCTTAGTGTACTATTTCTTAACTCAAAACAATGTGGTCTATACCAGCGGTTCTCAAACTCTTTCGTGCTGCGACCCCTTTTTGCACGCAAGTCTTGTGGCGGCCCGGGGGTATGTCTGCCGAAATGCCACCGAATGAAACACTTCCTCTTTCGGCGGCACTTCAGGGACACGTGGCGTTCCTCTCTTTGTCCACCGAAGCTTCCAAATAGCGCTTTGCCACTCGCTTCTCCACTGTCAGAGTAGCTCTCATTTTTGTGTTGCTGAACTGCAGGGCAGGGGAAAGCTTTGCACAAAGTTCCTGGAAGGTGGCCTTCTGCATTTGAAAGTTCTGCTGCCACTGCTCATACCTGAAAATGATGTGGTCCCCCTAGTCAGTGCTTGTGTCACAGGCCAGAAACAGAAGCAGAGCAGCTGTACTCTGAGCGCTGCCAGCAGCAACTGTGAATTGTTTTTCAATGGCTTGTAGCAGGGCTGCTTGCAGGACATTGCTATGTTCGGTGCGGAGGACCCTACTTCAGCTCTGGAAATACTGCAGGAAAGGCGCAATGTTTTTGAGATGCTCACATCTCACAAGCATGCACAACTGAGTAGGCTCCATGCTTCTGAGGTTATGGCATATGCATGGTTGTTTTAAGGCACAAAAACCACTGAGTTGTTCACCATTGAGCACAGTGCATCATGGGATGCCAATGCAATGTTCCCATTCCCCCTGCAACAATGTTTTGGTCCCAGGAGGCATTGCACAAACTTCCGAAAATGCACTACGGCAAGTTGCACTTTGGGATAGCTACCCACAATGCACTGCTTTGTGCGTCAATGAGGTACTGCTAGTGAGGATGCACTCCATCGAGACAATGAGCATGGTGTGGCTACGCACAATTGATTTAATTTGGAGGCTTGAAGTCAAATTAGATAAAGTCAACTTAATTTTGTAGTCTAGACAAGCCCTTAGATAAGAGTATCAGTTTTGCTACCTGCTTCCAGATCTTCTACCTTTCTTTATACTGTATAGGAGATAATGCAAAGAGGCAAGATGTATTTTCAATGGTTCTTGTGGCTCCAAATTTAGAACCATATGAAAGATTGAGTCTCTCTAATCCCCAAACTTTACAGGAGACTTATAAACACAATGAGTAACTTATCTGTGGAAACTGGTCATAATGAGCTTCATAGGATATATCAAGTTACTGCAACTTCAGAGAAGTCTGAACTGTGGGGCATACACAGTGGCTACCAATTATGCAGTTTATATGAGCATAGTTTATTACTTCCATCTCAAAAGGAAGGTCTGAAATATTTCTAATCATGACAGGTACAAACTTGCCTACACATTTGTTTAAGCAAAGGGAGCTCTCGAGGAATAATAATTCCTTAAGTACAGTATGTCACCGATGAAACAAGTTGTAAGATCAACACATGATGATGCAAATGTATTACATGATCATTCATTTTGGTATTTAATGTTTTAACAGGCATGATCAAAAGATATTGGGAGTATTTCTGTCACCACAGTAAAAAAATGAAGATTCTTGAAGATAAGCAAATTGAGCAAAACAATACAGAAGACAAGGGAAAGTTTGATTTTACTGTGATGTCCTACAATATCCTTTCACAGAATTTGTTAGAAGATAACTCGCACCTGTATAAACACTGCAGACAGCCAGTGTTAATCTGGGGTTATAGATTTCCCAACATTCTACGGGAAATCAAACAACTGGATGCAGATGTAAGTGGAAAACTAACACAGGTTTTATTGAGAACATATTCAGTGTGTAGCAAGAGTAGTTTTGTATTGTGTGTAATCTAGTAGATAAACTGTCTAATGGATTCAGCTGTCCTTTAAGTTATCATGTCATGCTTATTAGTACTGCTGGTTCATGTTTACCAAAATAGTGTTTTCTGAATGATCTAAGCCTCAGGCAGTAGTCACTGGTAGCGTTACTGTAATTCGCACTATTATGTTTACACAGGCACTTCTGAAACTGTCCTTTGTGCTTCTACAGTTGAATATAGTCTCTCATTATCCCATCATTCCTTCACTTTCATGATGTCATTTCCTGATTATCTTCCTACCCTTTGGATGTCTTATTCAGTGGGTCATCCTCCTCATTCCCTCCCTTTCAATGGGAGGTCCTCTCTAGGTATCCGCTTTTGGAAATCTCTTCTGCTCCTTCAGTATCTTATCTTTGGTTGATCTCATTTGCAGATGTGGGGTTTTAATTACCAACTTTGTACTGATGATCTACAGATCTGTCTCTCCACGCTAGATCTCATCCCTCCATCTAAACTAAAACTTAAGCTTGTCTTTTGATGTCTCGTCATGGATGTCTAGCTGCCTACTAAAAATTAACATAACCAAAAAAGAATTCATTATTTTCTCTTGAAACTAGCTTCTCTCCTGCCTCTCTTTTGGAGTGGACAGCAATCTGTCACTCAGGCCTGTAACTTTCACTTCACTTTTTGGCTCTGCCCTTTCTTTGAACCTACACATTCAGGCCATCTCCAAATCTTCCCACTTTTTCTTGCACAACTCCTCTAAGATCCAGTCTTTCCTTTCTGCCCATGCTACCAAAATTCTTATCCAAGTCCTGATCACTTCACACTTTAACTATTGTACTTTCTTCTCTCAGTGCCTTCAACCTCATCACTCAAGTCCATTCAAAATGCGGCTGTTAAGAACACCATCTTGCTTCCGGCAGCTCTCGCAAGGTCCTTCACAATCTACTTCTGCACTACCTATCACACCTTTTAATTTATCATAAGGTCAACTCCTGCCTTTCCTTCACCAGTGATGCCAGGCTTGATTGCCCACTTCTGCAACAAGCACTTCCTCCTATGGTGGTGCCCCTTCTGAGAGGAAAGAGATCTCAGGCAAAATCTAGGAAGTTGCTATCTCAGCCTCCTTTAAATCTCTCCCCTTCCTTAATGTATATATGAAATGGTAACCTGAGAATGCTTAGGCTGGTGACAAATTGTGGTTGCTGCTCCTGATTGGCTAAGAATTGTGCCATTGCTGTTGTTATCCTGTCTTCTCTACCTCACACGGATTTGCCTGTTTTGTCTCCCTATTATATGGCTGTTCAGATTGTAAAATCTTTGCAGAGACTGTTCTTTACTATGTTTTTGTACAGCTCTGTACACGTTTTATTGTAGTCTGGCTGGCACTATAAATGCTAGCACAATATAAATGTTTGTTTATAGCTGCGGTATCCAATAGAAATTTGATTCTAGCCATTCTTGTGGTTTAATTTTTCTTATTTGTCACATTGTAAAAAAGGATTAAAAAACATACTACAAACATATTACTTCATAACCTTGAAATCTGGTCTATAATTCATACTGACCGCACATCTTAACTCAGCCTCCAGATTTTACATGGATTTTATAAAATTTACTGCAGAAAAAGTGGATTCAGAGACCCACGCGTTGCTCATGCATTAGCCACAATTCAATAGTTTATTCGTCATATTTGGCTAGTGGCAAATGTATTGGACACCGCTGGTTTATAGGCAGGGCTGAAAGCACTATCTTTTAAGATTGCCTGACAATTTCCATTATAATTAAACTGAAAATGTGGTCTTGTAACTTTAACCATTTGGGCTAAAGATTTTCCCTGCTGAGTGTCTGCCTCATTGAATTTTCTTGGGAAATTTCAGCCAAAACAGTTCAATTGTTTGCAGGAATGGAGCCAGGGGAAAATGCATTATTTTGCCATGTTAAATTCTAGTGAACTTTTCTTTGAAAAATTCTAGTTCCCACATGCTTTGGAGTGGCGGGGATTTGAAATATGGAAGTGCAGGGATGGGGGGCAGTGGGGGACCTTTGTGTCAGAGATACAGCTTTTGCTTGCCCTGAAAAAATCCACCCCAATTTGGCTAAGTTGTAAGCCTTTGGGGAAAAATAATCAGTTTGCAAATGCATAATAGAGACTTTGATTTTTAACTGCTGAAATCCAACAGTTTTATCCTCTTGGAGTCTCTCACAGTGCTGACCAGACTGACCATGTGCCAACCCCAGAGAGTGATTGCAGCCATGGGCTGGAGCATGCTCAGGGATTCAAAAAGACTTTCCCTGTAAGGGCTTGTCTACAGTCGTACTTTACAGCACTGCAACTTTCTCGCTCAGCGGTGTGAAAAAACACAACACTCTCCCTGCCCCCTGCCCCGGAACACAGCAAGTTTCAGCCCTGTAAAGCACAGTGTAGACAGTGCACCAGCACTGAGAGCCACTGACTGGTACAAGGGGGCTGAATTAAAGTTGCACAGGCCATCTTATTTCTGGCACTTCCTAACTTTTGACTGCTTGGCTTTGCAAACTTAATGTTCTTTTAACATCATTTTTTGCAAATAGTCATGTGTTTTTGAAGGTATTCAGTGAATTATAGGAGCCCTTCCTGAAGTCTACCTGGGATACTTTGAAGCTTATTGGTAGAAAAAGCACTGGAGTAGCTGCTCCTGTATGGATCCTTGATTTTGAAAGCAGACACACTGCACTAATATACTTATCTGGACTGTATCAAACCCTTAAATGATAGAACTGCTGCTTGTCTCAGGTTTGAAATACATAAGCTCTCCAGGCTTAACATTCAGCAGGACTGAGTCAGTTCTTCTGAGATTAGAGAGATTTAGTTGTTTGCAATGCGTATGTCTTTCAGATGAGACTTAAGCCAGGTCTGTGATAGAAAACTAGGTTAAAATAACTGTTGCTCAGGGGTATAAAATAGCCACACTGCTGAGCAGCACAGTTAAACCAACCAAAGTCCCTATGTAAACAGCGCTAGGTTGGTGGAAGAATTCTTCCCTTGACCTAGCTACTGCCTCTTGTGGAGGTGGATTACTTACTCTGGGTAGGGCCCTACCAAATTCACAGTCCATTTTGGTCAACTTCACAGTCCTAGGATTTTAAAAATAGTAAATTTCATTATTTCAGCTATTTAAGTCTGAAATTTCACAGTGTTGTAATTGTAGGGGTTCTGACCCAAAATGGACCAGGACGGGTGGAGTCACAAGGTTACTGTAGAGGGAGGTGTGGTACTGCTACCCTTGCTTCTGCGCTGCTGCTGGCGGTGGTGCTGCCTTCAGAGCTGGGCAGCAGGAGAGCAGTGGCAGCAGGCTGGGAGCTCAGCTCTGAAGGCAGAGCTGCCACCAGCAGCAGCATAGAGGTAAAGATGGTATGGTATTCCCACCCTTTTGTACTGTTGCCTTCAGAGTTGGATGTTTAGCCAACAGTTGTCACTCTCCAGCTGTGAACTCTGAAGGCAGCACTGAAGTAAGGGTGGCAATACCACAACCCGTCCTAAAATAGCTGTGACCTCCCCCTGCAAGTCTTTTAAGCCAGGACCCCCAGTTTGTGAAATGCTGGTCTCCTCAGTGAAATCTATATAGTATAGGGTAAAAGCACACAAAAGACAAGATTTCATGGGGGGAAACCAGATTTCACAGGCAGTGGCATGTTTTTCATGGCTGTGAATTTGGTAGGGCCCTACTGTTGGGAGAATCATTCCTGTTGGCATAGGCAGTGTCTACACTGAAGTGCTATAGCAGTGTAGCTGTAGCCCTGTAAATGTAGACAAGCCCTTAGAGACAGACCGGTACTTTCATAACAATGGGTGATCAGTCTGGTGTTTTTCTGTTCCACCCCGACTCCCTGTTGCTCTCCAGCATTTAAGGTGCAGATTGTTTTGCTGGTCACCACCTTGGGGTGAGGGTGGTTATGAGCTGCTTTTTGTTCACGGCTTGAAAAATGCACTTGCTCTTGAGGAGTAGGAAGTTTTCCTGGGAGTGTCTCATCACTTGCAGAATCTACACTTTTCTTTAAAAATAAGTCACTATCACAAGGCTAGAAAATCTTCCAAATATGAGATCAGCGTAAACCTAGGCAGTGCTGTTTTAAGGAGTCTGTGGGCAGATACCACCAGAGCCTCTGCTACTACTTAGTGCTTTGCAAGCTGATGTCATCAAGACTTCCCACATGAGTAAAGTTACCCAAGTGCATAAATGCTTATCAAAGTGGGGCTTAAGTGCTGATTTGTGTGCAAGTATAGGATTAGGACATCCCAGTCAAGCACCCAAATTTGAAAATTTAGCTCCTTGTCAACAGGGAGCTTTTTTATTCTTTGTCACTTAGTCATTTGGTAAACCTACATGATTAGACAGATCAGAATTTTGAATAAATAGAATGGACCCCAAATACTACTTATACGAAGCAGTTTTTAAATAGAGAAAGCTCTTGCATGATAGTTTTTACCTCTGTAAATAAAGTTACTAAAGATTCAAGGAAAAACATAGACGCATTAGTTAATAAAGTGAAAGTGTTTGTTAATGTATTAAATTCAAATTGGGAAAACTCTTTTAGGTACTGTGTTTGCAAGAAGTACAAGAGGACCATTTTGGAATGGAGATCAAGCCAAGTTTGGAATCTTTGGGTATGATGGAACACTTTTGTCCCACATTTCATTACATTTTCCTTTTTAATGTACTTATAAGAAATAATCCATGTATTTTTGATATGGCAAAAATTAGATAAACAGTTGTTACTTTAAGACCTGCTCTTGCACTCCTTATTTTGGCAAACTCATTAATGCCTGAATTTTGCCTGCATATGAAGTGCAGAACTGGGCCCAGAACTGCTTTCAAATGAATTTACTTAAGATCTGATCCTGTAAATTGCTGCGTGCCCTCATGTTTTATTGGCTTCAGTGGGAAAAGAAGCCACTCATCACTTCACAAGAGATACTTAAAACATGCAAGTCAGTCCCTAAAATTCTAGAGGGATGTAGATGTTGGATCTTAGAATTCTAAGATCCAACTGAAGGTACAAATCAAAAACAGTCTTGTTGATTGGATTCTCAATTCTATATTATTTATGCTTTAGAGTTTAGTGTAACCATTTCTTTGTGTGTTCCTTGAAGTGGTTAATACACTCATTCTGTCTTGATAATTTAAAGTGTACTTTCATAAATAGTTATTTTTAATTACTGTGGAAGATGTAGAGCTTCAGTCATCCATAGAATTGTAGAAAATACTTACCTTTTGTGACCATTACAGCTAATGGAAAATATTATAATCCTAGATTAATGCATCAGTAATGTTGAGTATAAATGTCTTGCTCTGTATGAAAAGAAGTTTCAAAAAAGTTGTCATTTCTAAGCTGTGTTGGGTAGAAAGCACTCTTAATATGTTGTGAAGGCACTAGAAGCTTATTTTGAAACCAAGCAACTCTTACTACAGTAAAGCAAATTTCAGAAGGTTGGGTGATTATCATAACATTACTCTTTCAGTATAAACGACTACTGTTTTTAAAGCTGTCAGACAATCATTTCTGACCTACAGAAATCTGTCAAGTACTGTTCTTAATAGGAATGTTTCACAGTGTAACAGCGTGACAACTCACCCCTGTGGCACTTCCTGCTGGTCTTCCAGGGAATCAGCTCTTTCAGCCTCCAGCACACCCTCTGCAGGCCAATGTCCCACTTGCCGTTGGCCCCTGTGTTCCTCCCAGACCCCGGTGCCCTTTTCCCTGCAGTACCCCCACAGTCTTACTGGCTCTCCCCTACCCAGGGAACCCCCAGCCACTAGCCCCATCTTGCCTCAGCCTATGGGCTACCGCCAGTCACCATCAAGCCCCCTTTCACTGGGGCTGACTGCAGTCTGTATAAGCCAATCAACATAGGCAAGGAGATTTTGGCCTGCTGCCTCTGCCTACCCACGTGCTACCCCCTGAAATCCCAGTACCCCTTCTAGGCCTCTGACTAGGCCCTGCAGCCTGGGAAGTTGCCAGCCAGGAGCTTCCCAACTCCTCTGGCCTTTCCCCACAGCCCTGCTCCACTTCAGGTACCATCTTAAAATCCCCAGCAGCCAGGCCTGTCTGCCTCCACAGCTAGAGGAGGAGACTCTCTGAGAACCAAACTTTGGGCCCTTTTATCAGGGCCAGCTGGGCCCTAACTGACCCAGCCATAGCTGTGGCTGCTCCACCCCAGCTGCTTTCTGCTGCAGCCCTCTGCTGGGCTGCCTTTCCCCAGCCACAACTGTTTGCAGGGTTGTTTTAACCCCATTTCTGCTGGAGTGGGGCAGGTGCCCCACTACACACAGGAAAGCATTATTAAGCTGCTCTGATGGCACCCTGAATAAACTTTAAAGCATCAGCCATTTTACATTTGACTTTTCCTATGACACATGAGAAGCTCCATGCTGAACATCTTAAATCATTAATTTAGAAGTATGTACAGCACAGAAGATACTGGACTGGATTTATTGTTCAAATTAACTTCTCACATCTAGGTTTTTCTTTCCTTTCTGAGTTCCTTGGGTGCATGATGTGTAGCCTCAGAAATCTGGTTTTATTTAAACAAGTTACACTGAACATAGACATAGCCGTAAAGGAGGTATCATGTGGTTACATTTGCATTCTCTGAAAGAGAACAGATACAAGTGAACATTTTCCCTCCTGGAAAACAAAAATACTATTCAGGACCTGAAATTTGAATGTGGGTTGTTGAGCTATGAAGTTTGCCCTCTTGGGATGGCAGCAAGGTACTAGAGCAAAGCAACCCTTATTTTGAAAGATGAAGATCATGGGCCTGATGCTCACTTACACTGAGGCCCCTTTACACCACCCAGTCGGTGTACAGAGCAGTGTAAACAGCCCTTTAAGTAAATGAGTATCAGGCCCTGTGTTAACATGTGCACCAGGAGAGTGAGTCACCTTTTTTCCTCTCAGCAGCCATTAAAGCAAAAGAGGATTTATTGGTAGGAATATGTATTGGGAGGCATATTTTTAGTAAGACAATTTTCTTTTTACATATGTATTTAATTATGCAAAACAGCTTCCATTATAATACCCCCATTTTCAGATGCTTATTTTTTTATAATTAGTTTTCAGATAGAGACCAAACCTGGCACATTTCAGCCCAAAAGGTGAAGGTCTCAAAGTTAGAAACATTTGAAAATGGGTACAGTGGAAACTTTTTGCAGCCTTAATGATAGCAGGCTCAGGTATTGACCACTATGGAAAAAAACAATGGCATGATCTAGGTTTTTTTTGTTTGTTTGTTTTTTTCATTAGTGATTCACATTTCTTTCATACAGGTTATCATTGTGAATATAAAATGAGGACAGGAAGGAAACCCGATGGCTGTGCTATTTGCTTCAAAATTTCCAAATTTAATCTCATTTCTTCAAACCCAGTGGAATTTTTCCGCCATGATATTCCGCTCTTGGACAGAGACAATGTTGGACTAGTGTTGCTTTTGCAGCCCAGATTTCACTGTAAAGCTACTGCTGCAGTCTGTATAGCCAACACACATCTGCTGTATAATCCAAGACGAGGGGACATTAAACTGACCCAACTGGCAATGTTACTGGCAGAGATTGCCAGTGTTGCCCATCGGAAAGATGGCAGATTCTGTCCTATTATCATTTGTGGTGACTTCAACTCTGTTCCTGGTTCTCCACTGTACAGTTTTATAAAGGAAGGAAAGCTGAATTATGAAGGACTACCTATAGGAAAGGTAGGTGTTCTTTTCATCTCAAGTAAGAATTAATGCCAGTGGGAAAAGAATATTTTTATGGAATGACGCTGGCCACCTGTCACGGTGTGCCCCACTCACCGCTTATCTGGTGCCGCCTCCTGATCAGTTGTGGGATTAGCTCTCAGGATCAACACCTCTTCTCATTGTCACACGCCATCATGCGCTCTCTCTCAGGTCTGCAGCTCCTCTCGTCCCTGGAACTGCAGTGTCTTCATGATGCAGCCCTGTGGCTTGGTCACTCAGCATTCCCCCTTTCAGGATACAGTCCTTGAGTTCTCTGTCATCACCACAGTAACCCAGGCTGGCTTCCTGTTCTATGCCACTGTCTCTGCTGTGCCCTCAGTAACTAGTAGGGGAACCCAGGCTCATTCGCTACTCCAGGTTCTAGTCCAGGGACCCTACACCCAGCAGTTCTGGGCTTTCCTCTCCCATTCCTCACTGCTCCTTCCCTGGCCTGCTTCCTACAATTCGTGGTTCCCCTTCTTGCCCTGGGTATAATAGCTCCAAACCCTCATCCCCTTTCCCAGAAGCAGCCCCTGTTTGTTGCAAGCTTCCTGGCTTTGAACCTGCTTGCTATCAATTCCCTACTCCCTGGCTTTCCTTCCAGGTGCAGCCTTTAGAGTTAATAGGCCTACCTCATCACCTTAACTCCACACAGAACTGGAAAGGGTTGCCATTAGAAGGCCAAAGTTGACCTCCACTCTAAAATCTACAAACAGAGGAAAGTCTGCCAGAGAATTGCTATGCTAGATCTGAAGCTGACTTCATGTTTTGTTTCAGAAGTGCAACTTTAACGCCTAATTTGCTGACTCTAACATATTAAAACATAGAAACAATTGTTCTTGGAAGTGACATATGTACAGTTACAGATATGTACCTGGACCTTACCTCTGACTTAATTTAGGTCTTCTCTTCACGTATACCACCCCTGTAGTGCTTTAGTGAAGCCTCTCCTGTGCCAACGGAAGAGCTTCTCCCATTGGCATAATTGGTACACTTCCCCAAGAAATGGGAGCTATGTCAGTGGGAGAAGCTCTCCCATTGACATAGTGCTGTCTACATGGGAAGTAAGTCAATAAAACTGTCACTTGGGTGTGGATTTTTTACACTGAGAGACGTCGTTTTATTGATACAGGTCCGTAGTGTAGATCTGGCCCATTTTTTTGCGGGCCCCCCCCCCCCATGTAATTACCTTGCAACCCCCTGAGGGGTCCCGACCCCCAGTTTGAGAACACTATAGCTTCTAATGTTGCTAACAGAAGGTGTTGGTATTCTCTCATCTTAGTTTCCAAGAACTATTTTACAAAATAGGATTGTTGTAAAGATGTTGATAAGCGAGAGCAAGCAGAGAAGTTTCATATAAAAAATATTGTGGTTTAGCAAAGAAAGCTTTGAAGAGCTGCTACAAAAGGCATGTTTGTAAGGCATGTATAGAAGAGTGGACTCACTGCAAGTGTGCCCCTTCATGGCTGGGTGTGACATAACGGCTTTGCATTCTCTAGCATCCCCTGTTGATGCTTATTCCGGTTCTTTGGTGGTCTTCCTTTTCTCACATTTTGATCCTCCAGTCAGATCACATTTTAGCTCCATGCTCCTTTCATGGTAACAAAGACCCACGAACAAAAGTTCAAGAAATCAATCCAAAGTCTCTGGCCCCTACTCAGGGTACATTGGCTCTTACCGCCATCTCTCCAGGCTCTGAATCGCCCTAATCCCGTCACTTCAGGGGGCTTCACACCATTTTCCCAGTGGATGGTATGGGAATGCAGGCCCCCTCTCTATGCTGGGTTCCAGTCCAGAGAACCTAGGATCAGCAGCCAAGGTCTGCTCTGTCAGACTCGTTGCCTCTGCCTCTCTAGACTCCTTTGTATCATTAGCCTTTCCTCAAGCCTTTTTCTCCAGCCCCTTCCTGGGCTTTTTGTAAGGACCAACGCCTCCCAGAAGGTATCCCTAGAGGTCAGGTTTGTACGTCTGCATCGGGGTCAGTCAGAGGAGCTTGCTCCAGACTTGTCTTCCAGATATCTCCCACTTTATAGTGCCCCAAGTGTGACAGCAGATTTCTTGCCTTTCTCCCTGGAGCCCCTCAAGGTCCAGTCCAAATGCCCCTTAAGATTTACTCGTCACAGTCTCTTGGACTTAACTTCCTCTAGTTTCCTGTTAGTTCAAGACAACCTGCCTTTGGCCCTAGGCTTTACTGCCCCTGGCCTCCCAATCTTCCTCCTGGCTTGAGGCCCTCCAGTTTTGGCTCGAGGCTTCAGGCCTCCCAGACTTCTTAGCCTTTAGCCCAAGAGAGGAAACACCCTCCATCTCACCTGGGTATCCTCCATTGCCTTCCTTCCACTGCCCTGTGGTCCTTCCTCTCTGAAGATCCAGCTCCTCCCAGTCTGAGTTTGATCACCAATTATACCCTACGGCTTAACTGCCCACTGTTTACTTTGGGTTCATACACTCCATGGATACAAAAAGTGAACTCTTTAGCACTATGTCTTTTGTTAACTGGATCACAGTTGACTTAAAAAAATGGTTTTTTAAATTAAAATTTTGCCTGGGTATCTTATGAGCTAAATCAGATTCTGTTTGAAATAACCAAATATCTTTTGTAGGTGTCTGGGCAAGAACAGTTTCCTAGGGGGCAACGAATCTTAACTATTCCAATTTGGCCGCCAAGTCTAGGCATTTCACAGAGCTGTGTGTATGAGGTACAACAGCAGCAGCAAGAAGAAAACCCAGGTCAGTTTCTGAACAGGTAAACTTAGTGGTTCTATGACAACATCACCCAGATTCACTATTGAAGATGAGAGATTTTTTCATTTAAAAAAATGGGCCCCAGTCTTGCAAACATGAGCTCAGTGAGACTACTCAGAGATAATGTTTTTCACCATCCTAGGCATTTGCAGGCTTAGGCCTTGGAAAAATAAATTCCTTTGAGAGTAACATGCAGTAGGTGACTGGAAATATTAGAACCATTGTTGGATATTTTTAAAACCTTCCATCTAAATCTATTTTTTGTCTTTATATTGTAGGTTAAACATACATTCAGCTCATCTGATTTGCTCTAATTTGAAAGGGTGTGTTTCTAGGTAAAGTTTTCAGGTACAGATTTGTTTGAAGGGGCCCTAATGAAACTAGGCAATTCAATCCAGTTTTTATTAATTTGATCTTTCCCATCAAAAGAAAAATAAATAGCATTTGAGGATGTTGTCCTAGGCTACTTTTCCTATAGCTTTTCTCCAGTGGTCTTAATGATCTCATGTAAAACAGGTAGAAATTCTTTTTATTTTTGTAGGTGGAGAGAAAAAAGAAGCAAAACTGGAGCACACAGAAGAGATCATAATAGCAGCTGAAAAGTAAGTGTTGAAAAATCTGAGAAGGCTGTTTTTTGTTTGGTTGGGTTTTTTTTAAAAGTAAAACCAAAATGCTGAGCATATATAGTATGATTTCAAAATAGATAACTGATAAAATTGTACCTGGTCTTCTAATTGGGTTTTGTATCTGCCCCTGTAGGTTGTTAAAATATACATATTTACACATCTCTATTTACATGCACATTATCTAATAAAACACACAACAAAAAAGACATTTTCAAAAGTAGACACAACAAAAAAGATATTTTCACATCACACCTAAACCCTCATCTTCTCAACTAAAATCTCAAAAATGGAGTCAGTGCAGTTTTCAGAGCTAATGTAATGTTTCCTCTGACATTTCACAACTGTGTTCTGGTATGGTAGTTCCTGCATCCTTGAATTGTCAGAGCAGCTAGAGGATGTGAATAAAAATAAACTATAATTGTATATTTCTTCATTCTTATACTGGTGGACTTACTTTCAGCAACTACACTAGTTCAAACGCATGGCCACCTATTGTTTTCAAAAGTAATCGGAGAACAGAACCCAGAAAAATGTGGATTAGGATAACTATGCAAAGGGCAAAAAATCATCTTTCATTTAAAAGTGAAAGAAAAGATAACCACAGATGGGAAAGAATTAGAATTATGTGTTTATAAAGGACCATTTCTATATGGGGCAACTGATGCATGTTTTTCCAAACTAAGGAGCTGAGGTTAAGGAAATATCAAGTATGGCTACAGGGCAAGTTCCATCTCTCCTCATTAAACAATATTTTTGACATTTGTTTACTTTTGGATATAACCAGAACTCTGTTTTATAGTGATGTAGCAAAGCCATAGAACTGGGGGCCAGCTGCAGAAATCAGTTTATAAGTAACAGCACTATCCAGCTGCTTAAATTCTCATATTTCCTCCCATTCTGGTCATTTTGGAGATGCTGGTTTATAAATGTTAATAAGTATCCTTACTGGGAAACAAAGAACTGTGATAACAAAGAGGCAATAGTTCAAACGGGATAGAACAGGAAAAAGTTAATTATTTTAAAAACTCTTCTCCCCAAGAATTCCATATTGGAGAGGCATAGAGACAGGTACTTCCTTTCTCTTTTTAGACTCATAACTAAGTTTTTAAAAAGAAAAAGTCTAAAAGCATTTAAAGATTTAATGTGAAAACTCCTAGTTAGACTCAAAAGTTGACTTAAAAAGCAAGAGGATGGCTTCCAGATTAGATTGGCATGGAAGGACATGTGGTTAGTGTCAGGAGGAAGGAAGAATACAATAATTACATGGGTGGAAGAGCTAATCAAAATGAAGCATTTATCCGAAGGTCTGGCCTATATTACAAATTTAGGTTGACTTAACTACATCATTCAGGGCTGTGAAAAATTTCACTCCCTGTGCAGTGTAATTAAGCCGTCCTCAGTCATGGTTGATGGAGGAATTATTTCATCAGTTAGTTACTGCCTCTTGCTGAGATGGATTTTCTACAGTAATGGAGTAACCCCTTCCATCTACACTACAGCAATACAGCTATGCTGCTGTGGTATTTCTAGTGTAGGCTGACCCTAAATCTCTTTGAAAGTCAATAGGATAGGAACCTAAGTGTTAAATCACTTGAAAATTGGATTTAGGCCATGTCTGTGCTACCACTTATGTTGGCAAAATTTGTGTCACTCGGGTGTGAAAAAACAGATCCCTGGTCAACATAAGTTTTTTACTGGGAAAAGTGCTTGTGTGCACAGTGCTATGTCAGCGAGAGGCCTCTCTCCCATTGCTCGTGTAGCTGCTCTAAGCCAATCTTAGAGCGGTGCGGCTGTTCCACCCACTGTAACTTCGCTAGTGTAGACATGGCCTTAGACTCCTTTGGAAATTGTACCTTAGATCTGCTCCAAGAAGTTAACAAGATGCAAAACATCAAAATGTTACTTAGCACATTTTTGCAGGGGAGGGGTCTTAAAAATAAAGACACTGTATATGCAGCTTATTGGTTTTGCCATATTAACTAAATAAGTGTGTTTTATTAATGACTAAGTCTTTTACAGGCCAGTCGCATTTTATGCTCATTTAACTTGCACGAATTTGACTATACGCGGCTGGCCAAACCAAAAAAAAAAACAAACCACAAACCAAAATACAGGGGTCGGGGCCGGTAGCCTGCACGCCACTGTGGGAGCCGGGGTAAGAGCCGGCAGCCCGCATGCCGCAGCAGGGGCCAGGGCTGGAGCCGGCAGCCCGGCCGCAGGAGCTGGGTCTGGAGCCGGCAGCCTGCGGCAGGGGTGGCAGCCCACGGCAGGGGGCCAGAGCTGGGCCCGGTAGCCCGCCCATCGCTGCTGGGGCTGGGACCGGCAGCCCACCCACCGCCGCAGGGGCTGGGGTAGGAGCCGGCAGCCCGGCAACAAGCACGCCACCACCGGGGCTGGAGCCGGCAGCCCACCCATGGGATTGGAGCAGGAGCCGGCAGCCTACCTGCCCGTGGGATCGGCGCAGGAGCTGGCAACCACTCCCCCTCCCCACCCGAGTATACGTTCACTACAGTGAACTCCATAGGAGTTTCACTATACGCGATTTCCGCTTTACGCGGTAATCGCAGAACCTAACCCTCACGTAAGACACAACGCGCCTATTCTTGCTAGCAATAATGAAGTAAAATACTTCTGTGTAATTCTGTTCAGGTTTCCTTCAAAATTACAACACCACTTTAGATTATCTTCGGTCTATTCTCATTACTTACCTGAAAGTGGGATTCCAGAAGTAACAACTTGTCACTCCAGAAGTGCTGTCACTGTGGATTACATTTTCTATTCCGCTGCAAAGGATGATAGTGCTGCTCAGCCAGGTAAAGAAGCTGAATTCAAGTACTAAAGTTCTCTTAAAGAATATCTCCTGCTGAATGATAAAGCTCAGAACCTCACCTAAAAGGAGGCATTTTAGTAAATTTCACAGAACTCAAATGCACAAAAAATACTAACCTCAGTGATTTATAGGTGCCCAAACATTCTGAACATCTGAACTGTTCCCTCACAGATTAAGGCTACAGTCTTAACTCTTCACATCCTTTTATTTTCTCCCTTACTGACTGATGTTGCTAGCTGGAATCATTGTAGTATGTAGGGGACATCCTCTGTAGAACACTGCAGTGGCCTGCACGGTTTCTTTTACCAAAGACTTTGACACTTACGTGGTCTTCATTGTCTCCTTGACTATAAGATTCAAGGAGTCGAGGACTCCTGATGAGCATTAAAGACGTGAACACCAAGGTAATATCACTGTCATTCAGTAGCCTGTGTGAGCTTAGTGACCAGTGATATGATTGGTTCACATTTTCAAGACTATGATTAACAGAGTTCAGAGGCATTAGAGATGATCTACTGCATGAGTGGTCATGTTTGAAATTACCTTGGAACAGCATTAGTGTTTGTCTCAAGAGGTGATCTATGTGGTTTTGAGATCTCTTGGTACGGGATGAAAAAAAATCACACGGGAACAGTGCATGTGTGTGTATGTACCTGTGCCACAATTTTGTAGTTGCAGTTGCAGCTAAAACTCACCAGATGGCACAAGGAAGACATAACACATCTCAGTGGGTACCCATTCTTGGCTTGTAAATGTTACCAAAGAAGCAATGTAGCACTTACTGTATTTGTGGCCTTGTTGTGGGTTCCCTGAGAGACAAATTTCCATGTTTTACAATTGGCCATCTGCTTTGCTTCATCCTACATCATCATACGGCATAATGAGCCTTTTATATTGCTTGAAATCCTTTCAGTTTCACAAAACCATGATACAGTTCAGACTGGCCAGCTGAATCATTCTAGGGATAAATCCCAGAACAGGGAGACCTGGGTTCCATTCCTACCTTAAGCAGTCTTTTGGTGTGGCCTTTTCAAATTGCTTAACCATCTGTGCTTCAGTTTTCTATACACTACGGGATGTAAATAGAAAAGTGTAAGAAAATTAATCTAGCTTCAAGGACTTGGGTTTTGCAGTGTGCTGAAAGCTTCTGCACGGTGCCATGTGCCCTCAACTGCCCCTGACTTCAGTGTGAGTTAAGGATGTTCAGCACCTCGCAAAACTGAGCCCTAAACACACAGAATGTATAAAATATATTATGGTAATGCCATTGCATGCCCTAATTAAGGTTGTTTTCAGTTTTGCTCTGAAAACAGGAGTTCAAACTCTTTGTTTTATATGAAAACGTAGCTTGCCCACCCCTGACATAGTGTATTTAATCAGCTGTGAAGTGGTATGTGCAATTTGTGTATAGCATCATTGTTACCAAAGCATTGTATTAAGACATAACAAGTCACTCCTCCTAGGTCGGAGTCGTCCTTCCGTGTATAAGGTGGGTGTGCATATGTCTGATTTGGCTCACAACTATGTGTTTTCTGCACATACTTTTCTTCTTTTCTTTTTATGTAGGAGCCGAGGATACTTTTGATGGCGGTCTGAAGCTTCTTGGTAGATTATCACTTTTAACAGAGCAAGATCTGTGGACAGTTAATGGTCTTCCCAATGAACATAACTCTTCTGATCACCTGTCCTTAGTAGCTCAGTTCAGGCTTATTGAACAATAATTCCCAAATTATTTTTATATCTGCATTTTCATTCAACTTCTCTTCTTGCTGTAATTTTTTTTTTAATTCAAGGACTGTCAGACTGGTTAAAGTAAATTCTCCTGCATGCTGAATTTTTAGTGTTGTGTAAAGTTGAGTTTTTAAAGAGATTTCTTTGTAAAGTTGCTTACATTACTTTGTGGAATCATTAAGACAAAAATTTACATTAGCTTCCTCTTTTTGATAATGGAAAATGTCTGTGCCATAGTCTGAAAATGGCATTTTTTTAAAAAAGTTTTTATTGTAAATCACAGTAAAATGGGTGATGGTTCTTAAGTACAGCGTACGTATCTTGATCCTTCAAGCAAAAGATTGTGTTTGTAGCAAGCTTCATAATGAGCTCAAAGTGGATTTCTATCTACTTTCAAGGGTGCTCTATTTCAATTTGCTTTTGTTGCCTTCCCCAAATATCTAAATAATCTTGAAGTCCCTCAGCATGAATTTAGCTAGTGCTGGGGCAGCAGGATGGGGCCTATTCTTGCAGTATGGTAATTAGTTATTCTCTGAAAAGTGATTGTGTAATGGTTAATCTTACAAGAGTACAGCACGTTTTGCTGATGTGTAGAAGCTTTGAAAAGAATCTGAAATGAAATCAAGTAGGCAAGTGGTGCCAGCTGAACACAAAGCGGCACAGCACAAGTAGAGCTGAAGGAGCTTTCAGGTGGGGTTTTTTGTTTGTTTCTTTAAAACACACTTATCTGGGAGTCAGACCCTGTAGCAGAGCGGTGACTCACCCCTCCGGCGCCTCCTGCTGGTACATCCAGGGAATTAGCTCTTTCCAGCATCCAGAGCGCCCTCTGCAGGCCATAGTCCCACTCGCACTGGCCCTGTGTCCCTCCCTGGACCCCAGTGCCTTCTTCCTTGGGGTGCTGCACCCCTGCAGTACCCCCACAGGTCTTAGGGTCTCCTCTCCCCAGGGAACCCCACACCCTCTAAGGCCCACCTTGCCTCAGTCTAGCCTAGGCTACTGCCAGTCATCATCAAGCCCCCACTCCCTGGGGCAGATTGCAGTGTAAAAGCCAGTCATCATAAGGAAGGAGGGTTTGGCCTGCTGCCTCTGCCTCTGTAGCTATGGGCTGTCCCCTGCAACCCCAGTACCCTTAGTTGGGCCATCCCCTAGGGCCTGCAAGTCTGGGGGTTTCCAGGCCGGAGCTCCCCCAGCTCCTCTCACCTTACCCCAGCCCAGCTCCCCAGCAGCCAGGCATGTCTGCTTCTGCTGACAGAGGAGACTATCTCCCAGGCCCTTGCCTCTCAGCCTTTTTATAAGGGCCTGCTAGTCTGTTTGGGGCATGGCCAGCCAGCTGAGCCTACTTTCCTAATCAGCCCAGTTTTTCCCTAATCAGCCTGGGAGCTGCTTGCCCCCAGACACAGTGCTTGCCAGGGCTGTTTTAACCCACTTTGTGCTGGAATGGGGCAGCCGCCCCACTACAGACCTTTTGAGGTTTCAGAAGTATTTACAGAATCAATGAGGCTGTTTTTTCATCATTTAAATATTGTAACATTACTACAGCTCCAGAATATTCAGCATTTAAAGATTCCCTCATGTTCAGTTTCATAATACACCATGACACAGCATACCCTGCAAAACACCTAGGATTTACAGATTAAACCTTAATGTGCTACTACATTAAGTAGAGGACAGAGGACAAACAGGAATTCTTGTGACTTAACTCAATCACACACAGATCCATGCATAATTTAACCAACAGAAGTATAATTACTAAACAGAGTTGCTCTCACTAGTGTGCTGCTAGAAAAATAAACTTATACTTGATATTATATTCCAATAAGCAGCTGAATTCAGAACATTTTTCGGTCCACTTTCATGTCCCATTTTCTGTATTTTAACTTTAATTTTACTATTTTAATTACAGAATAACCATTTTCTTGATTGTCACTTTATATTCTGAGACTTAAGCTAAACATTATTTCATCCACCAGAGGAATGTGGGGCCAATGACAGTCTAGTTGATTGAACTCATAATTCAGTCTTAATGTTTTGGGGGTAATTGGATTTTTGGTTCAACTTGAATGGTTTTTCTCTGATCTTTGCTAATTAGACTGTGACTTAAGGATCCATCTGCACAGTGAGCTAATCTGTCTGTCTCTATAGCCAGCCATTCATTTAATGCTGAAAAACAAATGCTAGCTCTTGTCTAATACTAAACTTTCCTATATAGAAATAGGAGATACTCCTTGGTGTACCTGATTTTATCTGGGTTAGGATAAAGCCTCCAAGAGCTGGGACCAGTAAATGCAGCTATGCTCCCAGGCAAATGGCTGCATAATTTAACTTAACTTAACTATTTTTGTGAAGATGCCACAACTATCTGACACCAGATAAATCTGAAAGGGCAATATTCAGAGCCTGTTGTACAAGTGCTGAACGGGGGTGATCCGTATCGGAGCAAGGGGAGAGAGCAGAAAGGATTGAAGCACTGTGCATATGGGAGAAAGAGAGATGGCTTCTGTCTGGGACTTCTATCCCCAGCTCTGGAGAAGCAAAAGACCCCCAACGCGACCTGTTTTCTCCTGCAAACATCTCCATGTTGTCCTCCAAGGCACTCATTCAGCTCCTTTTGCCATTGCCTTTCCCATAACCACTGCAGCTCTTAAATTGAAGTTATTAGATTGTTAATATATAAAATCAATTAACCTTGACAGTAATTCCCACTTTGTTTCAGAATTCAGAGCCATTCTGCTGCACATCTGTAGAGGAAAGGCCTCTTGCTAAACCAAGTGGGTCTAATGTGCTACATGGCTGATGGGAAAAGAGAGCCTTGCACTACGTTTATTGGTTGTTCTGCCTGGTTCGTTGTCTCTGACCTAGTGTGTTCAAAGTCAGATTTTTAGGAAGCTTTCACTATCCTTGCTTGTTACCCTCTTTTTTTCTTTTGCTGCTTGGACAGATTAAGGGAGATCAGTAAACAGTGGAAAATTATAGTGCTTGGGGATAGTAGTAGGGGAGGTACATGGAATATCACAGAAGCACGTGAAACAATATTGGAACACAAGAGTTTTGAACTCCACACATTTGTACTCTGATTCATGGCGGAGTCTTTTTCCTGTATTGTTTTTTAAAGGTGGCTCTGGGTAGAATTTGATAAATGTACCTGTTCTATTTTAAAAAATGGTTCAGCTGTGGTGTTTAAAGAACACTTGGGAAGTCTCCAGCTTTATATAACTGAAGTTAGGAAAGTGTGAGAGCTAGGTCCTTTTCTTACTCTTCCTATAATAGTGCTAGAGTTTCTGGCAAACAGCTGACTTTCACATCGTGCATGTTTAACAGTGGTGCTAAATACTTTACAGCTCCTTGAATATCCTTTATATGAAGACAATTGAAACATTTTCACTAAAAATGTTTGCTGCCTAAAGGGAACCAAAGATTTCCACTGAAGCTGGAGGTCTGTCGGTATGTCAACTTTTATTTATCTACAATTCATATGATAAAACTAAATCAATTTAAGTTGTAATTATTTTAATGGGGATGTTACAATAAACACACGAGATTCCTAACAGACATACAGGATGATGGGGTTGCAAATGCAGCCAATTCCCCCAACTAATTGAGATGGACAGAATGTGATATTTAGGCTATACACCAACTATCTTAAGTGACAGATAAAAACTTACAGCTGGTCCCACACTTAGAGCTGGCACAACTTGTGCTAAGCCACTGCTCAGGCTCAACTAGTGCCAGAGTTCTTGCATTTTCATGGCCGAAAGCAAGAGTTGGGCATGAAGAACTAGACATCACTTCATGGAGCCTGAGCCTGTTTGCAGAGCAACATTGCTCCTTTCCTTACAATTTTAGCAGTGCATCACAACTCACAATTAACCCATCACATCACCACACACAACATTAAGCTGCTGCATAACAAGTTTGGACTTTGTATGATACATCTTTCTCCCAATTCCTGGCTTCCTAGGGGAAGGGCAGGCTGAGATCTCATTTTCTTCTGCCAGTGGGTGGCTTCTAGTTCTTCCCAAGGGCCTTGTTGAACCTGCCACGTGTGGCTTTGTAACAGGCAGTTCTGATACAAGCCCAAGCCTTAAAGAGCTGTACCCAGGAACATTTGCAGGCTGTGGTATACTCAATGTACACACTTGTCAGCACCAGCTCCCGTACTGCTGTAATCCACACCAACCTCCTACTTCATACATGGGATTGTAAACCAGACAAACAAACAGAAAATAGTTAAAAGAAATGTTCATGCTGAAACATTCCTCCTCCCTGCCCTGTAAAGCATAATCTTGGTTTGGTAGAAAGAGTACAGGATAGGAAAGCCCAGCCATGGAATGAACTATGTACAGTGCTAGTCTGTGTCTGGTCACAGTTTTGAAAGATGTTATTGCTTATTTACCAATTTAACAAGCCAGACACTTCAGAAAGTAAAAGTAAAAGCTTAGCTTAGTTTTATCTGACAATAGCTATTTGGTGCTGCTAGAACTGCAGAGTACTTACATGCAGGCTGTATTAAGGAAGGCGTGTTGCATCTTAAGAGCCAATTAACCACAGTGTTGAAGGAAGACACCTGCCTGCCTCAAGGACATTCCCTGTTTCCCTCCTGCCCAAATCTAAACCAACAAGGCCACTAATATGTGCTGTTGAAGCAGAAAGTATTAGCAAAGAACCTGAATTACGTCCTTCTCATTGATGAAAGATGCTGAGTGCGTGATGGTTATTGTTCCACTGAGAGATTTCAAGGTATGATACTGTCATCTTTTAGTTTCTTGGTAGGTGCCATCGCTAGAGGAAACAAGAACCCACCATATGATTAAGTGCTTAATGCATAGGTTACTTTGTGCCAAATAGTCAGTAGCTGATTTAATGAAGATTTATGTTTTTTTGAAATTTTGCATTAACCCCTCCTCCATTCTGGTGTTACTAGCCTACACTGATTGACTCAAAGAGAGTGACTGCTTTAAAAACACTTTCCCCACAACGACTATATAATTTAGTTCATACTACTAATACCTGTACATAATACACAAGGCAAAAATCATAATAGGCTATTAAAAAAAGACCAAGACATTTTATTAAAATTCCATGCTGCACATAAACATACAAGTGATAAGAAAAGCAAGACCCGGAACCATGCACATGTATTCTTCTAGAATATCATTTGTCGAGTTTGCAGTGAGCTAAAAAACAGGCAGTTGAAATCACAGTTTTAAAGGTAAGACAAAAATGCACGAGCAAATTGAAAGAGTGTGACTAAAATTCACTTGTACTTCAAAACAAACAAGGTACAAAATAATTTGTCACAGCTTTGTAGTTTAGAAAAGCTTCGGTATAGTAAGTTAGAAGTTCAGATAAAACATGTAACCCCACATACTCTGGATGCTGGTAATACCACATCATCAAGTTGGAAGAAATGCAAAATAGGGTACTGTAGAAAAAAATGAAGATTTTTCTAAATCAATTGTATTCCAATGGCACAAAAGTACAGTTAAAATCAAGATTTCTGTTGCTTAACTAAACCTTATTTTCCTTATCATTTCATTAATAAGGAACCTGTTGTGTAAGCTAACCGCTGGCTTATGCTTACCAGGTCACAAAACACTGAGAAGTACATACTGTTTTAGAACTGAAATTCTATTGATAATCATAATGGCTTAAAATTTGACACTAATACAAACCAAGATCTTTTCCCATTGTTTACTCCCGCACCTAACCCCTCCTCTTCTCTTCCCCTCCTGCCCCCCGCCCCCAAAAATAAGCCAATAGGACCTGATAAATACAGCTCACAACCTTTTTGATTTTTATAATGAAATCTTACGTTTCACACCAAGGAACCCTCTCCATAACCTGGGAACAGGAAATCCGCTAAATTCAATCAGGTCATCATCACTGGTGCTATTCTTCAGAGGGGGAATTGTTTTGAGGAACCAAAATGAAATGTGAATTAGGAAAAGAAATTACCAGCTGTTTTGTTTGCTGGGGTGGGGGGGAATAACTAAAAAAAGCTGGGAGATTTACAACCTCAATCTTGCAATGAGCTCCAAACACATCTGCAGCAAGCCCTGCCGATTTCATTGGAGCCCTGTTCAATTGCAGCAGGACCTGCCAGAACTCATTGCCAGACTGGGGCCTTAATTTATTCTCTAGTCATTTTGTAGCTTAGTTGCCTATTGCAAAATTCCACCTCTTTATAACACTAATATATATAAGAGAAAGTCCTGTTCTCTTCCTGGCATAAGAAAGGCCAGACAACAGATCACTATTATTCAGTGTTTATGCACTAGCTTGCTTGGGGAAACTTTTCCATCTGACACTACAGTAAATCAACTGCCTTAGTACTTTTACTTTATAACAAAACAGCCACATTTCTCCCCCCGCCACCCCACCAAAATGACTATGACCTTGCACCCTCATTCACACCTCTATGAAGCAAGTAGCCCTGTTTACACCGTGCATATGTAAAAATGACTATGCAAGCTGCAAAGCCATGGAAAATCAGACACCAACTTTGGAGACTGACTTCTCTTTAACTGCTAAATATTTATTAAAAATCAGGGACTCCTACTTCTCACAATATTAAAGCTTTATCCATACACATTTTGATAGCGGTATATTGGAATCTTTCAAATTGTCTCACGTACAACTGGAATTAACTTGAAAGCTATATTAATGTTTGTAACAGAAACACTTATTTTTATTCAGTATCAGAGGGGTAGCCATGTTAGGCTGGATCTGCAAAAGCGACAGTCTTGTAGCACCTTATAGACTAACAGATGTTTTGGATCATGAGCTTTCATGGGTTAAGACCCACTTCAGATGAATGTTTACTTTGTGTTGTCATCTTGTCCCTTGAAAAATAACTAGTCAGGTGCTATGTGCTAAATATTTGCCCACTACACAGTAAGTGTAGGAGTATGTTTTCTTCTTCCTATGCAGGACTGTGTCTGCTTCTGTATCCATTTCATCACTGGCTCATTCACAGTGTTCCAAATGCCCTAGTAAGATTCTAGTAAGTACTATGTTTGTCTGCCCAGCCCTTGAGCTCCAGTTGGGGAGGCTAGACCCTGACCCTTCCCCTGCTGTCCCCTCACCCCCGCAGCCTCAGCTCGCCCTGTTGCCAGCGCTCTGGGCGGTGGGGCTACGAGCTCCTGCTGGGCACCCAGCGGTGGTTGGATGGGGCAGAGGTTTGTGGGGTGTGGTGGTCAGGGGATGGGGAACACGGGGCATGGGGGTGTGGAGTGGGAGCAGGGCACTCAGGGGACAGGGAGCCAGGGCAGGGTTGGATGGGTGGGGAGGCCTGAGGGGGGCAGAAAGTGGTGGGGGGGGGCAGGCTGTTTGGGAAGGCACAGCCTCCACCCACTTTCAGAACCCCGATGTGGCCCTCAGCACCCCGATGTGGCCCTCAGCCCAAAAAGTTTGCCCACCCCTGGTGTACAGGCTAGATTTTCAGAACAGCTCAGCTCTCATTAGCCACTTCATTTAAGTGCATAAAACTCAAGTACGCAGCGCCCCCTAACTCCCCGAGTTCAATGGGAACTCCTGGGTGCGGAGCACTTTGAAAATCTGACCACTTCAGAAATCTGACTATTTCCATTAGGTCCCTCAATGGGAGCTGAGCTGGTTTGAAAATCCAGCCATACATCCATATTGCGAGTTGAATCCATCAGTAAAAGGACACCATAAGGAAGGAGGAGATAGACAAACTTGATTTTCAGGGTTTTTTTCAAGAACTATTATTGCTACACTTCTTCTAACAAGAATTTCTTTAACCAGGTCTTTTTAAAGGTCACTGTAAGTTACTGTAATGCATGTAAAGGAGAACCTTCCCTAAGTTGTGATGTCTGATCTTAATATAAGACACAAAGGCATCATCACCTTTCAAGGTTAACAGTCTAAGACAAATGATTCAAAATTACACACAAATCTGGATAGAAAAGTAGACTCTTAAGGAAGCCTATTGAATCTGACATTTCCTCATGAATCTGAGACTGTACACACAGTTTGACTAGCAAATGCTAGTCTCTACAAAACAATGATCTCCAGGTATTGTGCTTCAACACTGTAGTCTGCAAAGTTTTAAAAGCTTGTGACAAAGTTTTAAAAAATTATGAAACTTTAGAAATTCATTGTTGGTCAGTTATTAAAAAACCCAACCAAAACCTCAACTGGTTCTCTGTATTTCTAAGAAGACAGCAGTGCTTTCAAGAAGACACTTGCATATAATCAAACCGTACACTCTCTCATAGGCATGCACATGATGAGAGTGGCGAGGTGCATCTACTGCAGTTCTGTAGTACTCCCAGATGGGAGTACAAATGGGTTATAAAATTAGAATGGTCAATTTTGCATATCTGTTGTATACTGAGGTAATAGACACTTTCAAAAGTCACGTCCACCTCTGCACTACTCTTTTTATTGCTGAATAAAAATATTAATACTGACTTGATGTTTAAACAGACTGCCCCCCAGCACGTTAACACTAACGAGAAATATGATTTCATCACCACTCCTAATACTACCAATGTAGCACAATATTTAAAGCCAATTAAACAGATTAGAAACAATTATTTAAATTTTAAAAAAAAGAGAAAAACACCACAGTAGTTCCCTCCTATTTGATGGGGGGAAGAAACCCTGGTGAAGATAATTTAGTTTTCCATTGATGCCACTTAATGAACTTAAAAAAAAAAGAGTACTGCCATCATCATTCTAGATTTTCTATTTTCTAGGAGAAACTTTAAATAAAATCCACAAGTTCTTAATAAATAGTCCTGGTTTCTCTCTCTTCTTTAACCCCCGTCCTTCCAACGGAGCGTAGGGTAATGTGCAGTGAAGCACCATGGAAGCCCTCCATCTGGTCTATGGCTTTGTTAGATGCGTAGTTGATAGCCCACTTCATTCAATGTAGTGAGATCACCCACTTTCCTGTCCATCCCTGCAGGCCTGCAATCAAAGAGGGAAGAGGTGGTCAGCATTCAGCATTTCTTCAACATAGAGATTGTGCAACTGAAAACACCATTGCAAAAAAAGAAATTAATGGAACAAAGTCTCTTGTTACTTAATCTAATGTAAAAACAGGACTAAACTTTTTGTTGTTGAATTAACTAATTATGCAGAAAGCAGCCATTTTCTCATCTTGACACTGTGATGGCAGGAAGATCAGAGCTGCATGCAGAGACTCAGGGAACAGTGGGTAAATCCTGTGGGTTCCCCACTCCTTTGCAAGGATTTAAGCATTACATAGATATAAACATTAAACAGGAAAAATAATCTCAGACAAATACAGGATTTATTTAGAAAAAGTGAGAGGAAGAGAGATGTTCTCAAGTTAAAAAGTGAACCTTTTCAGGTAGCTGCTTCTTTATTCTGGTCAATGCTATTTAACCTGCTCTAATTAATAGGATCAAAAATTCTGGGGGCTTTTTTGGTTGGCAGGTCATTTACTAACCAGTCCCTTTTCCTGTGACTCTGCCACATAATTTGGACAAATAACTTCCCAACTGAGTTGTAACTGGAGCAGTTCACTTTTGACTATTAGCTGGTCATTTGGGATGCATAGTTTCTGCTCCTTGATTCAGTGAGTTGCACCATTTAAAGTGAGGGCAGAAAATAACACCTTTCTACTATGACTTCACATAGCTTTTGAGATTTGGGAACCTTGTTGTGAGTAGCTAGTGCTCCTCTGACTATTCACAAATTGAACTCAAGCTGTTTATTCACTGACTTGTTTCTACAACTAGCTCTATAAATAGTTTCATCCTCTTCTGAATTGTTACCCCGTCTCCTGTCGTCATATTTCTTATTTAGCTTCTAAACCCTTTGCAGAAAGGAAAGTCTCTTAACTATGGGCCCACACACCTGTGAGAGGAGATTAAGCCGGAGAAGATCTCTGCAAGGTTTTTGTTGAGGCTTTTCACTTGTTCCTTCAGGCAAGATAGGGCCATAGCGCCATCTCCCAGAGCCTGCGCAGACACCAGACAACCAGTGGGAGATCAGCTCTGAGTCCATGAAGGCCAATACCCTGGCTCTGCTTCCTCAGCCTTAAAGGGGGATCCCAGCAGTTGGTTCAGTGGAGCCTGGACTTGTATTAATTTTCCTCTACAAGTCTGGGGAGGGTGAGATGATTCCCTTGGGCCTGTCCACATCATACCAACCTGCTTATTCCCACTGGCCCTCCTGTTTGCGAATCTCGGTATTTGTAACATACATTACATGAGGCTTCGGGGGAAAACGCAGGGGAACATTGACATGGAGGCATCAGAGCCTCCTTTCTTTTCCCCTAGTGGGGTAGTGACCAGCACTGAGGAGATTATGGGATACAATCCGGCCTTGTAACTGTGCTATATAAATGCTGTATGAGCAGCTCTGATCTTCCTGGCCAAACATGTCGATCAGGCTGCATTTCCTCTTGGAATTGTGACTCAGATAGCAGCTTCAGATGCTAACCAGCTTCTTAGTTCACACTGACTGTGAAACCTCTTCAGGTATTTTTAAATAAGGCTTTAAAGTCCTCCTTGTATATCCTAATGAAGTACATCAATCTCTAGGCTTCCAGAGCAGCACTAAAACTACTACAGTTTTCCTTTCCCTGTCTAATCAAAATCAGTCTCACTAGAGATGCACGTTATTGCACTCACACAACAGGCATTTATTAAAATGTCATGTCATGTTAGCTGAGAAGACAATATATTTTGTGAGCTGACATTTAGCAGCACAGCTACTGGTGCTGACTGTTGCATTACATCAAGTCTCTAACTCTTCCCCAGATTAACAATGAAACAAAGATGAATCCGAATTACCAGCCCCTCTGCTTTGGGTTTATCAGAAAGAACAGAACCAACCAAGGAACTTGCATGTGGTAAGGCAGCATGCTGTAACTGAGAGTTGTTGGGGGGTGAGAGGGGCAGTGGTTTGTTTGTTTTTGCTTTATCCTTGCAAAATTTTCCAGAAGGATAAAAACAACATATAGCTTTTTATTTAAATGTATAATTAAAAGAATAGGTACTGCCATGTGCCTTTAAACTGAATATGAGCCTGATTCTCTCCTTATATCAGTATTACACTGGTATAACGCCATTGATTTCAGTGGAGCCACTCTAGATTTACGCCAGTGAAAATGAGATGTGAATCAGACTACAAAGGCCTGAGCCTGCAAACGGTGCCTGACATAGTGCTCAGCATCCACTGTAGCAAACAGTAGCTCCAGTAGTAAGTGTCTGCAGATTCAGTTCTAATTTAAACAAAACTAAAAATTAATCTGAAATAACTCTCTGATTTGAGAGGTGTTCAGTGCAAAACTAAGTAACGAGGGAGAGTCTTCTGCATGGCTCCATCCAGCTGGGTTGTCTAATCAGAAGTTTTCATGGATTAATCTATCCCTATTGTATTTCACTTGTAACTATAGTAAATGCACAGAATTAACTCAAGATTATCTTCTGAAAGCCTGGATTAGCATTCTCCTCTTTTTGAAAAATACAAAACTCATTCAACTGTAACGAACAATAGAAGGAACTGAAGCTGTTCTACTTGGATGTGTTTACACAGGGATGGAGGTATCCCGGCATCGTGAAAGGCCTGAACCTAACAATGTAACAGGAGCCCACGTTTCAGAATACTCCTTCCATTGGTGCATCCACAGTATTGCACACACAACATGGGCTTATTAAGCACTAGCATGCAGGTGGAAGGCTGGGGTAGATATGGGGCAGCTCTAGCACGGACCAATGGGTGCAGTATAACCCACAAAAATGGGTGCACTGCAAAGGACCACTTAGGTTTGGACCAGCTACTCTTTGGTCATGACAGAATGGCTGGTGGGCCAAATTTGACTGAGTGATGTTGCAGCCTGGCACATGGGGTCACAGAATCTTTCAGGTTTCATGCCTGCCCCTGGATTCATTTCACTGGGCCCGAGGCAGGCCAAGAGCCCAGAGGCAGGAGCGGAGTCTGGGGTACTACTCCCACTGGTGGTGGGGCCACAGTTCAGAAAGACAGGACCGGAAGCAGCCACCCAGCCACACACGGGACAGAGCATCCCCATCCCTGCAGAGAGGTCAGCAACCCCACAGGTCTGGCCCCTCTGATGTCCCTTCCCCCAACCCTGCATCTATTCAATCGTGAGGCTACATTGCCCCCGGGATGTATATAATCCACCTAGAAACTGAAGGATTCGCACATCAGCTCTTGAGCTCAGGAAAATGCTGTCGTAAAAACATTTCAGCTTCAGTGCACTGAGTTTCTTCCCAGGAGGGGCCTGTATAATTTTATTGTCGCCAGAGAGCAGCCTGTAATAACAGCTTGCCATCAGCAGGTGAACCCTCTCCAGCAAATGCCAGGATCTTATTCAGTCTCTGCCAGCTAATAATGTAGCTCAGCCGAGGATGGGTATTGTGTGGCATGAAGGGCCTCTCTACTCTGTAATTGGCTATAATTAGAGCATGCAAATAAGAGATTCATAAAGAGATAAGATGCACAATGCCCATATCCACTCTCGAGCTGTTCATTGTTTGGTTAGGAGCACAGGTGCCTAAACAGCTTGCTAGATGAATAATTTGAGGGCATCTCTAAACAGCTAGGTTCTTCCCAGCCAAAAGAGGGGGGAGTGCACAAGTTTCCTCTATGTACATCCTTCCCTGCATTAACCTTTGGAAACCTCTTAACCCTGCCAGACCAGCCCGCCCAAGTTACTTACTAACTCACCTCTTTGCCCCTTTGCTTCCCTCCAGTCCCCAGGCTGATGGCTCCAGTTACAATAGGCAGGAACCTATTGTCATTTGGCCACAGAAGGGAGCAGGCTCAGAATGCAAAGAGCTCCTGGAATTGGAAGGGATGGTCTCCCAACAAGAGGCTACGTACAGCATCAGCACCATCTGCAGGGCAGTTCCACAATGGCTTGGCTGAAGAGAGGAAAGTTGCCAGTGCCCAAGCTGCCACACCTGCGTATCGGTCAGTGGCCTAAGGGTTAGTGTGGTTTTAAAAACAAGGCCTGGATTCTGCTCACTCACATCAGTTTTACACCAATGTGACTCCACTGGCTTATTTACTCCCGATTTACCCCAGGGTAAGTGAGAGCAAAGTCAGGCTCCACGGGCCAGACACTAAAGTATTTAGGTGCCTAAAGACAGGCACCAGTAGGATAGCAGTCGAGGTGCTTTTGAAAATTCCTCTAGGTGCCTATCTGCATCTTTAACACCTAAACACCTTTGAAAATCTGGAAAGTCTGGCGACTACAGCGAACCACACTCTAGTGCAGACCTGCACAACATGCGGCCCGGGGGTCACATGGGGCCCACATGAGCTCACTGTGCGGCCCGTGGGGAGTGAGCAGGGGTGGGGCAAGCCAAGCAGTGGGGGGAAGCAGATGAGGGCGGCGCTTTTCAGCCTGCAGCTGGGTTTTTTTGCAGTAATATGGCCCTCGCTGCTTTCCGACTTGTGCAGGCCTGACCTAGTGTAAACAGACCATATAATGATGGGAAAGAGCACCATTTAACACCAGCTTCTTCAACCTTTGCCTAAAGCAGGCACTTCAATCCACATCCAGGCACCTTTACCAAGGAGTAGCTGCAACTCCCCTAAAATTCAGTGAGCAGCAGTGAGTACTGTGCACCTCTGAAAAGCAGGACTCTTAGTAAGGTGCTTGAACATAGATGTAGGCATCCACATTTAACATTTTTTAAATTCTCTTTCCCTGATGGTGGACAGGTGCCTCTGTTCAAGATCAACCCTTGCTTGGTCCCTGTGGAAAGGCCCAGTTAGACGGCACAGATTTAGGAAGGCCCCTGCATATGCACAAATAGCTCTTGAGGTTTTCCTCATATAGTATGTCCAGTAAATCACATTCCAGGCTGAATGGCAGCCCTGACCTTCCTCCTTCGTGGTATGGCAGCTGCAGGCAACTGGCGGACTTCAGGTCAATAGGCTAAACATCCAGAGTTACTATGTAAATAAAGACACTCAAGACTTCATCACAGTTGGCAACTTTGGTGACTTTTCTTCTCCTCTTTCTCCCATGGAATCTGTCTAAGGCCTTGTCTACATGGCCACTTTACAGCGCTGCAACTTTCTTGCTCAGGTGTAAAAACACACTCCCGAGCATTGCAAGTTTCAGCTCTGTAAAGTGCCAGCATAGACAGTGCTACAGTGCTGGGAGCTGCACCACTCGTGGAGGTGGGCTTTTTATAGCACTGGGTGCTGTGACTACATAGCCATGTTAAAGACATACCCTAAGTCCAGTCTGCCCTGGGGGAACCACAGCACTGCCTGGAATCTCTACACAGTGGTCTTCAAAGTGGGGTGCATGAGACCATCCCCGGGGGTGCGCAAGACCCCAGCGGCACCGATTCCTCACAGGAGGCCGCCGAACTCCCGGGCAGTCTATTTTTGTCCTGCCAAAATGCTGCCGTGGAAAGCGGAAGCTTCTGCTTTCTGCGGCATCATTTCAGCAGACATACCCCCCGGGGGCCACGCGAGTTTTTCCTCCATGAGCAGGGGCCGCAGAGGAAAAACTTTGAAGACCGCTGCTCTACAGCACTACATGCTGCATCTCAGCCCCAATACACTGCCTCCTGCTGCATGCCCCCTAGGCAGCCCGGGGTGGGAGAGGCGCAGAAGGCAGACTTACAGCTGTCTTTCCCACTTCCTGTACCGACATGTAACACCATTAGAGATGGAGCACAAAGAACCCTTGCAAGAGTAGAGTTCTGGGCAGGTGTGCGCGCTTCGCAAGGAAATGCAGACACTGCAGACCACAGAGTCACCACATGACTCCAGTGGGTCAACGCTAGACTACTTCTATTTCGCTTCTTTCATATTCACTAAATTAAGCAATAAGAATGGAGCAGGTTGCTGTGCAGCTGACGCTTGCTCAGCAGTCGGCTCTCAGAAAACCTGAGGCTTCTTTGTAAAGCCAGCGACATTGACACTCCTCTCCAGAATGAATAACTGCGGCGGCAGCGTTAGAAACCCAAAGATGAAAATATCCCTCAAGGAGTATATGGGAAGGGAAAGTGCCTGCAGTGGCAAGGCCTTTAACTACTATAATTATCCAGATACTAAATGAAGACTGGAGCCCTGGCTGATGGGCCCAAAATATAATGATGCAGATAGAATATGAATTTAGGTGTAAAATGTAAACCTGCTGTTAAATCCTCAGCTGCTACCTGCATTGAAATATATTTAGAAAGTCACTCTAACTTCTTTCTTAGCTGCTAACAAAGAATTAGACCAACAGTCCCTCTGGAAATGTGCTTCAAAATAGTGACTAATTTGTGGCCACATAGGTGTCATTCTCCTGCACAGCATGGCCTTTCAGAACTTCACTTCAACAACAACATGGCTTGAACTCACATCCTCTGATTCCAAAAGCACAGACCCTTGCCACTTGAACTCTACGAGAATTTCCATTAGCTTCTAGCAGTATAGAGCCTATGATAAAAACTCTGTCCCTGATCCATCAATGACTGGGGCATCAACTCAAAAAGAACACATGAACAGCAGCAAAGCAGAAATACTCACGATTTGTCTCTTCTGCACACCCGTCTCTGAGGACTGACTTGCCTCCGGCGAGGGGACAGTGACTTGCCTCGTGATCTCTCTTTGATTGGAGAGTGGGCACTTGAGGGTTTCAGAATCTGGAAGGAGGAGGGGAAGCAAGGCACTGAATAAAGACATCTATTCAACATTTTTAAAAAAGAAAGACCCCGTGATAATAGAGGAGATCAGAGATGGAACACAGAGCCTGTAGGCTCTTGAGGTTTATTTGAATCCTGCCCAGAGTGGGAGGGACTGGAAGCTGTTATCAGTGCCCTGTTGTGAAATTAGTTGGTGGCCTCAATCCAGTTTCAGATACGTTGAAAAACCATCACCACAACAGGCCTTCTGGTCAGCAGTCTCAGCAGAGAGACCATGGGATGGCAAACAAACTACCCCGTCTCATTAGGGGCAGTTGTCCTCAACTCACAGTAAGGCACATTGTGGAAGCAGCATGGATGGAAGCTTGCGCAGCCAGAACAGTTCCTTGAACTGTTCTATGGACGAGTACAAAACTTGAGTCTCGAGATCTGTCAGGTGGATTCTCTGCAATCAGGAGGCCCTTTTCCCCATCCCTTGTCCAGTCACACATCTAGGTAGAGTTCCTCTAGGCTGATGACTTTCATCAGCACTACATTCACACCACGTTTTAGTTTAAGGACCCGATCTTTCAAAAGACCGCATGTGCATAATAACTTTACACCTTCTGAAGAGCCCCAGGGGAGTCCATGGGTGAAATCCTGACCCTCCTGGAAATAAATGGGAATTTTGCCATTGACTTCAATGGATTTCACCCAATGAGACTATTCACATGTGCAAGATATGTATGTGTTGAAGTCTTCACAGGATCAGGGCTTTGAAATTGTAACACTCTCAAGGTAAGGACTAGGTCTTTTCCATCTTCTGCACAAGGTCTGGGTCCAATGTCAGAGCTCAATGCATATGTACAATAAAAATAATCTGTGCTTGCTTATTTGATTAGAATACACCTCAGATACTGGCATTCTGTCTGGTATTAAAAATGTGGAATAGAAGGCTGAAATCATTCTAATTCCATATGCAATTAAATGTATTACACTAAAATTAAAATAGAATTTCAGCCTAAGGCTTTCATACCATCTCACTTAGCTCAGTTTTATACCACTTCTACCAACTTCAGTGGAGTAACTTCTCATTTACCCCAGTTTCTCAGCTGCCATAAATCACAGTGGTTCTATTTTGGCAGGTTATACCAGCTGGCCTTTAATTCCTTTTCGACAGAACAACAATGCAAATTACACTCCATTCATGCCCATGGCACAGGGAGTGACCCCAGTGGGACTGACTCAAAGTGCAGCAGTTCATCTCACCCCATGTTTGAACATGAACACTAGAAAAATTTAGTGTGTTACAGATGTGCAGGGTCACCATATACTTGTTTTCCACCTCTGGAGACCCTGGGAAACATTCTGTTCTCAGTTACATCAGTGTAGATCCAGAATAGTTAGTGTGTTCCTCCAGATTTACATCTGTGGAACAGAGAAGACTATGGCTCCCTGGTTCTTTGGTCCTGCGTAGAAATCCATCTGGTGTTTCTTCCTGCATTTGGGTCTGACGGACACTATGGAAATGACCTATTGTCAACAAACCTGTTAATTGGAGTTGATGGGGACAAATCTTTTCTCCCCATCACAGGGAAACCTGCTAGTGCACACTAGACACCACATTCTGTCCATAAAGAGAAGGAAAACAGTGGGGCTTCAACTACACTGGTCTCAGAGGTCTGAGAAAACCCACTGTCAACAAGAGATCATTTCCCTAATGTATTTGGACTCTTATTTGTGCCCAGCATAAGCCACCAGAGAGTGGAAGAGCAGGTTGGGATGGGGGTCCACTGGCAAAGCTGTATATGCGAGCTTTCGCAACACCTGCGAATACTATATATTGCCGAGACCTGCACTGTTAGCCCTTTGCTTGCATAAGCACTACATTCACTCAAGTTAAAAATCCCACAAACATTGTCCTAATTTAAATAAAGGAGCTTCATAGGAAAGTGTGGATGAACAACAGTGAGCACTATAAAAATGGGGATGATGGTGCCTGCCTCTTTTGTAAAACCTAGAGCTACGAATGAAAACTGCTGCATAAGAGCTTATTATTAAAACAAAGATGTACACAGAGTGAGATCGGCACATCCAAACGCTACATTCCACACTGAACAAGGAATGTGCTCTCTCACACGGGTCTTGCTCCAATTCTTGCAACCTCTTTTCGCTTTCTCCCCTTCTATCATACAGGCACATCTGAAGACTTTACATTTAGGGGATGAATCCTGCTGGTCCTTATTCTTGCGAGGCGCCCTAGTGACTCCACTGTGCAGTCAGCATTGGTTTCAATGGGACTCCTCGTGGAAGTAAAGCAAGCAGGTTCTGGTCCTTAATTATCTGTTCAAAACCAACATTCCTAGCTTACAATATTCCCTGAAGTTTAAAAGGCCTAATGCAAATAAAGTGCCCTGACAGTCCTATCAGCTAGAACAGGGCTGGGCTCCAATGTAGATCTTTGCAGTGTTGCTGAGGGACAACACAGATGCTTACCTGAGCCCACACTGCCGACTCCCAGAGTTTTTGGGAGTAAACACAATAACACAAGTTACACTGTATGGTTTCAAAATAAGACAGACAATCTCAGACACTGACAATAGGCCAAACTCCCCCAGCATGAACCAGTTCCACTATCTGACTGACCTGCAGACAAGTCAGATGTTATCAGACTTGCACTCGGCCTCTCCTTCCACTTGGATTCATAGCTATGCTCTATACAACTCACTGGCATTGACTTGAGGTGAATGACATGGGTGAGGAAAGTGCTCGAGGACAGAAGCCAGGATGAGGACAGTCACTTCAGACCCACATCCCATCCTCCACACATGTACCTTGATAGTGGCAGGACAGGGCGCTGTAGCAGCCAAGCTAGGAAGTCTCCATTTCAGTGGATTTACCACCCATTTTCCATTGTGCTATCCAGTGACTGTGCACAAACTGAAACGGTAGAGCAGGGGTGGGCAAACATTTTGGCCCGAGGCCATTGTGTTTCCAAAATTATATGGAGGATCAGGTAGGGAGAGCCCTGCCCCAAATCCGGCCCCCTCCCACTTCCCGCACCCTGTCTGCCCACTCAGAATCCCCGACCCATCCAATCCCCCTGAACTTGTACCCGGACTGCCCCCTCCACCGCCCCCCCACCCCCCCCCCCCCCCCCCCCCCCCCCCCCCCTTGCCCGCCCCCCCCCAACCCCCCCCCCCCCCCCCCCCAGCTCCCTTACCATAGCCGCTCAGTGCAGCTCTGGGGAAGGGGGGAGTGCACAGCCGCAGCCCCCAGAGCACTGCCCGTGCAGCACGGTTCCAGGGCAGGGGGGAGCGCACATCCCCGGCCCCCAGAGCACTGCCCGTGCGGCATGGTTCCAGGGGAAGGGCAGGGGCAGCCTCCCCGGCCGGGGGGCCAGACGGGACGGTCCCGCAGGCCGGATGCGGCCTGCAGGCCATAGTTTGCCCACCCCTCCAGTAGAGACAGGCTCTGTAACACCACATCACATGTAAGAAGCACACTCTGCCCAGACAAAGGATTTGTTCTTTGGAGGAGGAGGGAGACAAAAAGTCAGGAGTGGCGTGTGAAGTAATTTACAAATGATGTCACATACCTCTCGAAAAAGGGAAGCAGCCCTGCACTTCATGAGTGCACCTGCTTTTCTGTGCCACAGGAGGCCATTGCAAACTAATACCCTGTTGGCCTCATTAGGCGCATGAGGTAATAGTTTAACCCAGCAACTCAGAGGAAATAACAGAACTGCTTGCCACAAAGCCCTCACCATGTCCCTTCCACAGTGAAATTCCCCACCCCGCCCCCAACACGCAACAGGGCTCACTCTCTCAACAGGCTGGAAGGTGGTTATGACTTCGGCAGCACAAAGAGGTTGGAATATAATCCTAATTCCTCTTCTGAGGAGTCCTCAGTGGGGGAAGAGCTGGCATAGCTGGTTCCTACACTTTCCTCCCCACAACTCCTACTGAAGAAGAGGAGGCACTGCCAGAGTACGCTCACTGCCCTTGGTTATTCTCAGCTGGCAGACGGTCCCTTGGAGACTACTGTCAGCAGGTGCATGTTACAGCAGCCTTGGGGCACCGGTAACATACAACAGGGCTGGGCAGTGAATCAGAGAACTACAACTGGTTCCCTGTCGGCCTGGGACCACCTCCTTGCTGTCCCAACCAGGAAGTCATCGCAGCAGATAATCCGAGCCAAACACCAGAGCATGCACATGACTCCCCAGACACCAGAGATTCACTAGCTCTGCTCAGTGATTTTCTTCCAAGCTCAAGGCTCAGCAAGCTATTTGCTAACAGCAGACTGGATATTCACCCTTTGTAACTAGGAGAAGTTCTGGGCCACAAATGCAGGGTGAGGAGGGAGAGATCCTACAAACAAAAAGTTACAGAACAGGACTTGAAAACGTGCACCACACAATTCAGGAGAAACACAAAGAGACACAGATTAGATGGACACACCGGGTCTGATTCTAATCTCACACTGGTTTTACTCTGGTGTAACTCCATTAACAGAATTACTCCCAAATCACTCCAGTGTGAACGAGATCAGACTCGGACTCCCTAGGCATTATAGAAATCATGCACTTACCTTCATTCTCATATCCCTGGCATATTTCTCCAGCTCCTTCCTTATGTCCGTCCGCATCATCTTCGCTACATTGAGGACCAGCTGCTTCCACTCGATGGGCTGAAAGCTGTGTGGCTCGTGCGGAACGTATAATCCAATTTTTACTTTTTTGACTGAATGTAAATACTTTTTATAAGAATCTTCAAATTCAAAGACCAGATCGGTCAGGGTTCGATAGGTCAAAGGTTTGTCCATCAGATCTGATCTTCTGCTCATGCCCAGTGAGCCGTACCGGCCATTGCAGTAAATCCCAAGCACCACATGATGAAAATAGTTTCCTGAGAAGTGGGTTTTAAAGCTGATTGGGAATCGCTCCACAGAAGGCTGCCCATTGGTTAAGTATCTGATATGTGTTGTGTCAAGGCAGCTCTGAACAAAGGTTGTAAAGCAAATATTGGCAGAAGTCCTCTTGAGCCTTCCACCCCAAGGAACTCAGACTCTTTTACAAAAACATTCACTCCCACAATGCCCCTGCAAGGTAAGTGTTATAATACCCATTTTACTTACTGGTGGATGAGGCACAGAAAGCTTATGTCATTTGCCCCAGGTCACGCACCAAGTCAGTAGCAGAGCCAGGAAGAGGCCTGACTCCCAGTGCCCCGACCACGCCTGTAAAAAAGGCAAAGCCAGATCAGTATGCAGGAAAACTAGCACATGCCCCCAGAATTCGTTCCTTCAGCCAATACCAATGCAGAGTTCCTCAGTTCCGCACTCAAGAACCTTCCTCTGGTTCCATTTCGGAGCTGGCAGCTGCTCTGTTTTCCACATCTCCACAGTCTTCCGATGCTACGAAAAATCCCACTCCATAGATCTCGTTTGAAGAGGTTTTTACTCCTCCAGTTTAGAAACTCCCCTGTGTTCTGTCAACTCCCTCCAGTGAGTGCCATGTGGTGTTTTTGTCCTCAGATAGCCCATTAAATGCATGAAACAAGAGCGGCTGGACTAAAGAAAGGATTTACTCCAGACACTGGCACAAAGAGATGACCAGGAGTAGCCATCTTTTAACCTGACCATGTTATGGTGATCAGCCATTCCAAATGCACCTTGAAAAGTTTCCTGAAGAGAACTGCCTTACAGCAGCATACTACAGTACTCTACAGGGAAGCTACATGTAATTATATAGATCATTTCCTCAGCCCCTGCTAGTGCCACTTCCGTATGATCATTTCTGGAGTGGCTCTCTACAGATTCAGGACTGGTGCTGGTTGGTTCCAGTGGGAGCCAAATCCAGCCATTCTTTGCCAGCAAGGAGACTGGACAAGATATGGTCTTAAAGGGGGAACAGAAATGATCCTGACAGCCTTGTGCAGGCAAGTCTCCCTCTGACTATTAGGACAGATGGGTTGGGCCTTCTGAATACCTGTTTTCTTCATTTCTTGTTAATCACCACAAGCAAACCTCCCCAAAGAACCCAGCAAGTCCCATTAGGCCTCAGTTTCTTTTTTCTTCTAGGCTGGGTAGGGACATGACATTGTTCATGCTTTTTTGTTTCTTCCCTCGCCTCACCAATACCAACACTAAATGCCTGCCCTACTCCATGTGTGTCTGGAAGGCCAAGGACCCTCCAGAATGTCACACTGGGGATTGAAACAGGTACTTCCAGAGCTAAACACATGAGCTGCTACAGCTTGAGGCTATAGCAACTCATATCCTCTGCATATCAGCTCAGCATAACACTCACCCACCACTGGGTTAGAGATGCAAGGGGCGCAGATATGGTCAACAGCAGCATACCAATCAAATTATCTTTGCTGAATGGTGAGCAGGAGAGACTGGAAGGGAAGCACTAAAATGAGATCTGTTAGGCCTGCTCCTGCTTTCAGACACAGTGAGAGTCAAGAGTAACTCTTTAAGGTGAATGGAATCAGGCCAGCGTGAAGCCAGTGCGAAATCGAGGACAAAGGGCCTGCTCTTCTGAGTAAAATGGCCTCCTCAAGTCTAAGGGCCAGATCGTCACCTTCCTCAGAGAGGGCCACCAATTCAGCCAGAGGAAGGACTCTCCCCCGGCCTCAGGGGCTGCTAAGGGCTACTTCAACCCCAGATCAGTCTCTGTTTCAAATTCCACTATACTGAGCTCCCTTCCCTCAGGGCCATGACCATGGCCATGGCTCACTGAAGCAAAGCATGTTCTGACCACACTCATGGCACACCCCTGTGCTCCTCCCTACCATAGCCAGCTGGTTATCCCAGAATCCTCAGCTGCTTCAGTACCATAAAGGGGCTGGAGTAGAGGCCAGAATCTGGATCCTCAGCTGCCTTGTGCTGCTCTGACAGTGGGTTTCTTTGGTGACATAAAGTTGCTAACCTTTCTCTGTGGTGGAGGCAAGGGAAATGGCTGTGGGAAAGGTAGTGTTGTTGGGGTATCCATATGCCTCACTGAATCCCGGCTGTTGGAACAGGCCTAGGACAGCTAGAAGAAGTTAGAGCATTTCTCTAAGGGCTGAAGCCTCCTCTAAGTTGCACTGTGGGGGAGAATTAGAGGAATCGGCCTAGCACAGATCAGCCCAGGATCCAGAGGGACAAAGATGGTTTAAGACTATCCTCACGCACTCTCATCCACACTGCCCCGATTGCAGCTCAAGATCTGGCCAAAATCTCTCAATATAGACAACAAGGGATGACCCAACAAGGAAAATGTTGCACATACAATTCCTGATCGTGGTATATGTGGCATCCCCCACCCCCAACACACCCCAAAAAAATTCTTTAACACAAGCACAACAATAGGCATTACATAGCTGAAATGGCATAGGGCATTAGTCGAAAATTCTCCTGCCTATTTAGCCAGCTTTCCTCCCCACTTCCTGCATACCAGGAGTGCCTGACAGCTGCTTAGAAATTGGAGAACAAAAAACACAAGAAAAGAAAAGATCAGGGTCCTGATTCTGATCTCACTTGAATGGACACTATATACTTATGCCAGTGTAACTTCATTGAAATCAATGGAGTTACTCCTGATATAAGTAGCATGAACTCAAATTCAGCCCCTAGTTCCTAAAGCTGTGTGAAGAATATCATCCAGTGATCCTCATGTGTCTTCCAAAATCTTTTCTCCTGGTGATTTCACCCAGTTGGCATTGGACAAGTCTCACTTTCTGAGACCACCACCATTTTTTCCTATTCTCTTCCCAGCATGAGCCTGCCTTGGAATCCCTGAAACTCACTAGAAATGGATTCCAGGATCATCTCGACCCAGAGGTCTAAAGTCGATACTCCAAAGGTTAAATCATATTGATCTTTGCCCAGCACCTCAAAACAATCGGTCAGATTCTCTGCTGGTGTCAGCCTAGTTCCATTGCCTTGGCCAGAGTTAGAGGGGTAGCCGTGTTAGTCTGGAATTGCAGAAGTGACA
>ML677362.1:15034017-15114333 GCA_007922305.1 Dermatemys mawii
GAGGCATGCATCCGACGAAGTGGGTATTAGCCCACGAAAGCTTATGCTCTAATACTTTAGTTAGTCTTTAAGGTGCCACAGGACTCTCTGTCACTTGACCAGAGTTCTGTTCATTTCCACCAAGTTACATCACCCCTCTACCCAGTGAGACCAGAACATGAACTCATTACCTTCTTGTAGAGAGAGAAGAGAGGGGCTCTCCATGCGACAACAGCTCACCTGTTCTGTATCTTCCTAACCATGGTAAAGGACTGGAGCTATGAAACTCAGAGTCACTCCACTGAAGTGGAAGATTAAACAGGAATCCAGCACATTCAAGAAGGCAACATATTTGAGCAAGAAAAAATATGTAACCCCTGACCATCAAACTGAAGAATCTGATACAGAGAAAACACATGAAAAGAAGTAGAGACAAACATAGCAAGCCTGGCAACCTACATCTTCTGCACATTAATGGACTCTCCCCACCAACCAATATGTTTCTTGCAACACAGAATAGAAGAACGAGCCCACAGAGTAGATCGTTTAAGCAGCCCAGAAATCCAAGTACAACACATGGTGCAACTGGATAAACCATGGTAGTATATGCATCCCTCCATCCACCTGCTACTTCCCGATTACAGTAAACAAACCACAGATTCTGAGAGTGGTCTTGACTGTAAGCTCAACTACACCAGTGAAAATCAGGAGTAATCCCACTGAAGTCAATGGAATTAAATGAGTGTAAATCCAGCAAGAGCTCAGAATCAGGCCCAATGCAGTTACACCAGTTGGAGAATTACTCCTACAACCACTTCATTTAAAATGTGACCTCACTCTTCCAATAACAGAACGTGCTATTCTGTATATACTTAAGATCAGGTTACTATTATTTTCTTCTATGGATATACTCTTTTAACGGCCTACTGTATTTATTATTCTATGTAACCGACTAGACCAATGCCTTTTGTTAGCACCCGTTAAAGTTTCAAGTGTTGCACTGATCTGCCACAATTGTTCCCTTCACTATAAAAGGGTTTTAACCTTGTTTCACTCTGAGTAGCTCTCTACTAAGTCCACACAAAGCCTCCATGGCCACCTGTCCATATGCACCCGCTTCTACCATAAGGTCTCAGCAGTCGCAATTTAATTGCATTAAGCTCTAATTAGGAGTAAAAGCCTCTGGAGGAAAGAAACAGCTTTACTTACCATCAGCTATCAGAGAAAAAACTGCTGTGAAAATTAACCTTTAGGTGCATGATGCATCTGCTAAGCAACAAGTCAATCAGAATCTCCACCAGAGATGAAACACAGAGCAAATTGGTTAGAAAGACAACTTAGATCTTCACCTCTGGCTGGGTGTCATTATCTCCTTTCTATTCTCCCCCCTCCCCTCACCCCACACAAGCAGAGCTGTGCTGCAGCAAACAGAAGGCCAAGATATACCAATACTGCTCTCATAGTCACATTTCTGAGAGACGTGGGTCTGATTGCAGGACTGGGAATTGGGAATTCAGTTCTGTGCTACTGCACAGAAGGCACAACAGGCCAGAGGTTGGAAAAGCAAAAGTGGCTACCCCCTCTGGATTCCAGGCTACTGCAGGGGCCAAGATTGCTCTAATTTATAACCAGAGCTATCTTCCCAGAGCTATCTATGTGCTGTGCATCTGTCCAGAATCCCCCATAGCACTCAGGTATGCTACTCTCCCAACCTGCCTCATCTTGCCGGACACATCTCCTACTCCAGGGACTATGGGAAGAGGCCAGAGATCCCACAGGGTGTTTGTCAGCCTACACAACTCCTATGCCACAGGAATTCTCCCCTATCCACTTGCAGTTCCTCCATTGTCCCTATACACCGCTGGAGCACATATGGAAAATGAAGCATGAGTGGACTCACAATTCCCCACCCTCAGTGCCCTGGCAGGAATTCCCAAGTGCTAATCCTGACTCTGATACAGATTCCCTTTGTGGCTTTACACTAATCATTTAACCTCGGTTTCCCCATAGGGACATCAAAGGGCCTGGTTGTGCTCTCTTAGATACACCAGTTGGTTGAAGTCAATGGACAAGCACCAAAGTAAAATCAGTGAGAAGAGAATTGGACCAAAGCTTGAGAGGCTTTGAATACAGGCCAGATTCCCACCTGGTATAAACTGGCACAGCACCATTGAGAAGTGTTTTAATACATTCAAAAATAAAAGTTAATGGCCTGAATAAAATATACATTTTCTTTCTTTTCAGCTATTCATATTTAAGTCTCCTTTGCTTTAATGGTAGCAAACACTAGAGATGAGCCCAAACCCAAAATCCTGCTCTGAAACCCCCCTGCTACCCTGATCCTTGGGAAAATTCAGATCCAGATCCAAACTTCATAATCTGGGGTTCTCTCTGTAACTGACCTGAATTGGAACACAACATTGGAAGACACCTGAACTCTGGGGCTTGCCTGATTTTCCTCTCACATTGGTGTAAACGAGAACTAACACCACTGAGGTTAATGGATTTACATTGGCTCACATCACAGAGATGAGAATCAGGTCTAGTCTTTAAGTTGGATTGATCACCTCTCGCATTGACACTTGAATCCATGTAGGGTGACCAGATAGCAAGTGTGAAAAATCAGGACACTTTTTTCTCAGGTGGGGATGGGAGAGGGATAAAGTTGTGTATATAAGACAAAGTCCCTAATATTGGAATGTCTGTCACCCTAAGTCCATCTGAAGGCATCTCATTGATGTTGCAGTCCAAACTCACTTCACTATCAATGGAACAGTCATGATATTTCACTGACAACATGATCATGGCTTTTAAGTTACACAGAATAACTCAGGCTGCTGGATCTCAGCCAGTTGTTAGTTACAAATCCAGGCATCACATACCTGTTTTCACACATTTGCGGTAGAAACGGATAGTAGCCATTAATTTTTACCAACACTCCCATGCGCTACTGATGCAACAACAGCTTTAAAAGTCAGAATTGGAACACAATGCCATGTTCACAAAAGTCCTAGAAGGAATAAAGTATCTTCCCTCCCTACTGCCACCAATATCTGCTCTACAATTACCCTGAAACATACCAAGAGTAGTTTCAGGTCTGAAGACAAACTTTAAACCACCCTCCTTGACATTCCTTATTTATTCCCAGCAGTGACTTCCAGGTTGACTATCCTCTGTTCATTAGTCTGAACACGATTTTTCTAAGTGCCAGCAGCATGGGCTCAACTCCAGTGTCAAAGTCAAGCTGTCTCTGGACTGTGTACATCAACAATAAAGTTTCTGGAATGGGAACTTGCAACTGGCAATATCGATGTGACAGCAGCTGGCTTTCCATGGCGAGATGAGCTCAATTTACTGCCCAAAAGCAAATGCACACAGAGCCAAGAATACTCAACACATAAGACTGGGCCTAGGGCCAAAGGCCTTAACCAGTTTGTACCCAAACCAAACTCCTGTTGACTTTGATGGGAGCTGGGACTGAATAAAGAGTGATGCACAAACTGCCCCCTTTGCCAGCCTGGGAGAGAGGAGAACAAACACCTTGCAGTCCTGGGGAGGAACAGAGGTAGGCAGACAGGACTGCTGCCTTCAGTGAATCATACCCCCATTTCCGAGACCTTCAGGAAGCTCCCCCACCAGGCATCTGCAGAAGCTGAGAGTCACCCTGTCGGAGAGGACTGCTCTCTGTAGCATTATTTCCCCTCAGCTTGCTGGGCTCACTATCTTCTGGCTCTATCAGTATTATCATAAGCACTTTCAGCTTCTGCAGCATGAAGCCCTCCCTCCAACCAGGGGCAGCTGCAGAGCCAGCCTGGAATCCTCCTCTGGAGCTAACTGCTAGGAGCTGGAGGGGCCCCAGGAGAGACCCTGGAGATATGCTAAGGGCCACTATATAGTTGCAGGCTTTGAGAGCCAAGTCACACACACACACACACACACCGCCAAAGGAATGATCCAGTGCAAGCTCCATGAAGGGAAGATTGCCTGGATGTCAGTTCCCTGCATGGGATTATCCTTGAGTAAGGACTTGAGAATTTGTCCCATGGAGAGGAGATATGGACAACAACAGGGGGCTGACCTTGTCTGGCCTTAACCACACTTAGAAGCCAGCTTTTGCCCTAGCATTTTTACAGTAAAAGGGATCAGAGATGCTTGGCATGTTAAATTCACTTCATCAGAGGGCCAAGACTTTCCAGCTGACTATGAAGGAATTGCACAAAGGAGTAACTTCTGTAGAGACAAATCTTTCCAATCAAAATGGCCTAGCTGCAAAGTTCAGATCCAAACCCGAGTTTCTCTCAAGGCTTGGGAAGTGTTTAGTTCCAGGTTTTGGGTTCAACCCAACGTAAACATAGGGTTCAAGGCATCAAAAATATCAGATCCAGATACAAGTTCCAGAATCTAGGCTTTCACTGGGGGTGGGGGAGAGAACTAAACTGTGTCCTTATAGTTGAGAGGAAAAGCTTGAAAAAAACGATCTGGGCATAAATAGGTGCAGCAAGTCTTCCTAAGTCTGCAGCCAGCTAGAAACAGTAGCTCTGAAAGGTGTGAATTGTCCCATTCCACTCAAGTATTAGCTCTAGAAACTAAGGATAACAGCTTAAATGCCAGTATTGTTAACTATTTCACGGATGGTGATTTCATCAGAAACATTCAGTTCAGTGCACTTATCTCAGACCCCAAATTATCTCCAGCACCTTTCCAGGTGCCAAAAGCCATAAAGGCTCCTTCCTCACCTGCCAGAATCATAAACTCTGGACTTTTCATTTTCCTGAGGGTGCTCCATCCCTTCTCGCAAGGACTCGCCCTCTTTCTGCCCCTACTCTCTCCTCTCCCCAAGGCCCCGCCCAGTCTCCAACCCCCTCCTAAGGCCCCACTCTCACTCCACCTCTTCCCATCCTCATTCTGCCCCCTCCCAGAGGCCCCCCATCCATCCACAGCTCACTGGTCTCCACCCTCTGACAAGCCCTTCCCCGAGCTGCCAAACAGCTGTGTGGAGATGCACCGATCTGCTAATTGGGGGCATCACCAATTGGGGCGACGCCAAACAGCTGTGGCTGGTAAATGCTGAGCACTCATTTTTTTTCCCCATGGGTGCTCCAGCTCCTTAGCACCCATGAAGTCGGTGCCTATGGCCAGAATATCCAGATTTGCTCTTACATGCAGTTATATGTTTTCAGTACAAACATCTATGTCCTATTGAATGAAAACTGAAATAGCAGAGAGCGCATCACACTGAATTTACTGCCAGACAATGTGCAAGCCCCTGCTGTACTGATTGTGCTATTCATTTTCACAATTAATTCACAAAAATCCTCCATTATTTTACATATCTCTAGCCTGACACACCCCAGAGCCCAGATTCCAGGGTCACTCCTGAATTTAGGACCAGCTGGTCATGGAGTACACAGGACTCTCATACACTCTCTTTTCTTGCCTTTGCCCCAGGCCAGGGGAGCAGCAGGTAAGGCTCCTGGAGTGCTCACTGCTGTGGAGGTGGAGATATGTCACAAGACACCGCACTCACCCTTAGCTAGAAAAGCTGAGGGGATAAGAGCAGACAGAATGGGAGGTGGCTTTATTTAGGCTGACAAGAGTCAGGCTGCTAACTTGGAACAAGGCGGCGGGGCAGGGGAAATAAACCTTGACACATTTGTCAGAGGAGTTTAAGGCTTCAGCAAGACTAGATAAGCTACATGCAAAAGCGTCATGAAACTGCTAGCAATGTCAGCGAGGGAGAGGGCCTCATGGGGCCAGCTGTACCTAACCAGAGAGGCCCCAAGCAACGTAGTGTGGATTCAGATCCAAGGTCCCCAGAGTCCAAGGCTGTGTAGATCCAGGGATTGAGTCTAGCTCATTATTACTGGAGCAGATAGCTACAAAGTTCACATCTGGACCTGATCTTCTCCAAGGGTTTGGAGCCAGAGGTTTGGCTCAGCCCTTCTCTAATGAGAACCACCGTGTATGACAGCTGTGGCTCCCAAGGACTACAGCCAAGGCTTGAAATAGTGGAAGGGGAGAAGATGGGTGGGGCCTCTCCTCTCAAACCTGCCATGCCAATGTTGCCTTTCCTAGAGAGCCAACCTTCAGTGTTCAACTAGAATTAAAGATTCCCCGCAGATTTTCAGTTACATAAATGGCCCAGCGATAGAGATTCCTCTTGCTCCCATTTTACGGCATTTATTATTAGCTGTCTGAGTGGTTATAGCCACTAAATAGAAATCTTCCAACGGTCCAGTTTTCCTGCAGTAAGGGATTATCTTTCTTACAGAACTCAGTGATAATCAATGGGATTCACGCTGCAGGCTGGGAAATCCTGTGCAAGACAGGTGGAAATGCAGGGATCCAGGATGGTAGCTGACTGTGGCAGGTGTCTTTGAAACTGGTATCCATTAATCAAATAAATGGCAAGTATAAGTAAATAGCCATTAAATCTCCTCAATTCTCACCTTCCTAGCATGGGTATGTGCTGATCACTTTTTCCCCCATACAACTGCTTTGCTTTTTCTTTAAATATACTTTGAGCCAGATCCTCAACTGGTGTAAATCAAGGTAGGTGCTTTGAAGTCAGTGATTATATAAGCTGATTTATATCAATTAAGAGTCTGTTCCTTTGTATTGTACATAAGATTTTCCAACAGTATGTCCTAGGTGACCTTCCCTTCCCCCTTATGATTTTTTTACCTGCACTTGTTTTAGTAAGATGAATTTGGGGTGAAAAAGGTTCCCATGGAACTTTTTGGTTAGCTTTGACTCCTTCGCCACTACTCCCGTCCACGAACAGAACTAGTTCTAATACCTTCTTGCAGTGGATGTGGTGGAAGTTCCATTGTTGGATGGATTTAAACCTGGACTGAACAACACACAGAGAACACATTAGGGGGCTCATCCCTGCACAGCTGTGCCTGGGATGATGGGGTGAGGCCATGGAAGCAGATAGTTAGATGGGTTCAATTAAGTGGGTAGTTTGGTTAGATAGATGCATAAACAAGGAGACCTATATAGGTCCTCTCCAGCTCTATTTGCTAGGAATCTAACAGCCATGGATGTGGGAGGGCCTCTGCTAAGCACAGAAAAGCTGCTCTGTCTGCATAAGCAGGCACTGCAGTACCAGTATCTAACTTCTCCCCACGTCCACATGTTTTCAGATGCGTCTGGTGTGAAAGGATGTTATGTAAAACCTAATTGGACAATAAGAAGGATTACACACGTGGTTAAAAAAGTCTCAGTAAAAGCTGATGGCACAACTGGCAAGCAGCCCAGCTACAGTGACATCTCCCTAATCTGCGCTGCGCTGGGAGGTCTCAGCTTAAAGACTCCAACAGAGGGCTGCTTGCGTTGGTCCATGCCCTTTTCGGTATCCAAGCAACGGGGAAGCTTGTCAGCACACAGAAGTTATTATAACCAGTATCTTATTTCCACAGACAGGGAAGGGAACCAGAGGGTGACGCGAAATTCAGGGATGCCTGGCTCAGCCACATTTGAAAAGATCATCCTGACATTCGGGGGAGGGACACAGGGGGAGGGAGAAGAGAGTGACAAATGTCTCCTAACTGGAAACCAAGCCACAGATGCTTACGCTCACTGCTACCTGCACAGAGAGGACCGTGTCTGGGGCAATCCATAGGTTGTCACAAAACACCAAAGGCCTGATCTAAAGCCCAGTGAAGTGCACAAAAAGACTCTCACTGTCATCCGTGGACGTTGGATCAGGTTGCCGGTGCTTGTCACAAAAGGACCTTCATATCCTTGCCAAGACCCTTTACAGAAATGCATTCCCAGCCATAGGCGCTCATTGTGTGCGCACTCCGGGGCTGGAGCACTCATGGGAAAAAAAGAAATAGTGGATGGTGAGCACCCACTGGCAGGCTCCTCCTTCCCCTCCGCCCAGCGCCTCCTGCTGGCCAAGGATCAGCTGTTCAGCGGTGTGCAGGAGGCGCTGGGGGAACGAGTGAGGAGCTGGGAGAAGGAAGAGGCGGAGCAAGGGCAGGGCTGGGCAACACGTCAGGGGGGATATCCCCGGATGCCAGGGAGTGGAAGGGGCTGTAGAAAACATCCAAAATATTTAAACAAATGGTATTCTAATATGGTTTAATCATGCAATTAACTGTGATTAATTTTTTTTTTTAATCGCTTGACAGCCCTACCCTTTTGCATTTAGGGCCCTCAACACTCTGTCACTGAACTTCCCTGGGAACAGGATCACAACACACATGGTGTGCAACAGCACACGTACCCAGCCTTGTGCTACTACAGGACCTTAGGACAAAGCAGGTTAATTCACTTGGGGCATGGTTACACTTACAGGTTTATAGCGGTATTAGTTATAGCTGTCTTCATATACAGCTATAGGGATAGCGCTATAGCGTGGCCACACTGATACCTGCCAGCGGTGTACCGTGGCCACATTTCCGGCACTTGCAGCGGCACAGGAGTGGTGCATTATGGGCAGCTATCCCAGCATTCAGCTGGGTGCAACGTGCTTTTCAAACGAGGGGGGTGAGGGGGAACGTGTTGTGTGTATGTGGAGGGAGAGAGTTCGTCCTTCTGAGAGCCTGTCAGTAAGTGTTCTTTGACAGAGAAGACTAGGCAGGCTTTGTATTTCAGACAGGCTCCCACCCCTAAACTTTTGCACTGCTTATCTTTCGAGTTGAGAGAGGCTCTGAAAACATACTTCCACATTCCTCCTGCCGGAGTTCAAAACAAAGGGAAGAGACGTCAATTGCCTTAAATGGCTGCGGCGTCCCCAGAGATCACTTGTTGCACAATCTGTGTTAATACTCATTCACACTTGAGATAAGATGGAACACGGAATACGCAGTAGCTGTTAATCCTCTGGGAAGGGAGGATTACCAGCAGCGCTATAACTGTGGGTTTTTAGTGTTCTATGTGCCTCGCCAGTCTGGGTAGTAAGTTATACTGGGTAGTAAGTTATAGCGCTCCTGGAAGCTTTATATAGTGCTATAAAGTGCCAGTGTAACCAAGGCCTAGTTCAGTTCTTAAACCCTTCCCTAGCCATCCTGGGCAAATCATTAAAAGCCTGTTAACTAGTTTGAAATTCAGGTCTGTCCTCTCTAGGTTTCTATAACAAATGCCCAACACAGGACTATCTTGAGTCTTGATGCTTTTTGTCTCTGAGCCCCTGTAATTGTGCTATATACAGAACTAAGCATGTGCATGTTATAATGTAGCTAAACCTTTAAACTACTGTAAAGTAACTCTCTGGTTCTTATTCAAATCCAGAAAGGCAAAGGATGTTCAGCTCTCAGGGTGAGACTCTTCCTTGTACCGGTACCAGGCCTTGGTTACACTGGATAAGCAGTGCAAAAGTTTAGGGGTGGGAGCCTGTCTGAAATACAAAGCCTGCCTAGTCTTCTCTGTCAAAGGACACTAACTGACAGGCTCTCAGAAGGACAAACTCTCTCCCTCCGCATACACACAACACGTTTCCCCTCACCCCCCTCGTTTGAAAAGCACGTTGCACCCAGCTGAATGCTGGGATAGCTGCCCATAATGCACCACTCCTGTGCCGCTGCAAGTGCCGGAAATGTGGCCACGCTACACCGCTGGCAGGTATCAGTGTGGCCACGCTATAGCGCTATCCCTATAGCTGTATATGACGACAGCTATAACCAATACCACTATAAACCTGTAAATGTAACCATGCCCCTAGAAAGCTATTTATCTAGGCACTTAGGGTCAGATCCTCAGATGGTGTAAACAAATGTCAAAGTCAATGGAGTTGACTTTAATAGGATTATGCTGACTGACACTAAAAAATCAGGCCCTAGAACCATGCTGAGTTCCTAATAAGGAGGATTCCTTTATTCAATAAATCATTGAAAAATCACTGGGACACATGAAGCCCCTTTAACTCACCTTCCATTGGGGTTGTCATACTGCATCCCTAAAGTACAGATACAGTAACTAGTATTATCTTTAAGTGCTTACCCTCATTGGAACAAAGTGCACATGGAGAAAAGGATACATCCCCAGGATAACTGCTTCAAGGCATTTGATAGGTAAGGATTCCCTGGTCATTTCTCTTGCCATCTCCATTAACCTAGGATAGAAAAAATCTTTCAGTCCTTTTGGTCAAAACAGTCAACAAAAATTAAAGGTTCATCTTACCTTATTAGGGGACAAATCCCTCTAGTCGTATTGGGCCCAATTCTCCTTTCAAACCACAGTCACATAGATGTAACTCCACTGATTCCTATAGAATCACTCCTAGTTTACAGTGGAGGGGGATAAAAAACAGGCCTTAATCTACAGGTAGCCAGGACTGAGTGGTGGCCGATGTATTGGAGAACCCAGATGTCTCAGAAGAGTCCCCTTCAAGTAATGGCTTTTGCTATTTTCCTTACTTAGGGGCAGATTCTGATCTTCTCCCTCACATTCAGTAGTACCATGCACCAGCGGAAACCAATGAGACTACTCGAGGAGAAAGGATCTACCCATCATGGATAAGGGCATCAGAATCTGAGCCTTAGACGAATCTCTATGGAGAAGGGACTGGTTTCTCATTATGTGATTCTACAGAGCATAGGGACTTTCTCCGTACCACCACAGATGTGCATGACATTTTGATTTCTAAATTAAACGCCAGTGATAAACGATTACTATTAACAAAACGACAGCTCTGCTTCAATCAGGAGATGCCGGTACATTTTCAAGTAAGCTTTCGCATCTCCTGCTGCAGCGTCATCTAAGCTGAGAGCTGCCTGCCACGGAGTCACAGCCACTTTGATTTAAAATCCCATCCCGAGGGGCACTGCCGTCTCCAGCTCCCTGCGTTCACAAAGCCTCCGCTGATCAGGGTTCTCAAAGACCAAGTTATGGTGGATGCGCCACGTCTCATGCCAACAGGGGCTTGCACAAATAACCCCATGTGAGCACGGTGTACACACACTAAAGCCTAATCGCCCTCAGCAGCCCCAAATCCTCTCCCAGGACAAGAGCCTAGCAACTGGGCTGTTTGCTTTGCAGTTCTCTGGGGTGAGGGACAGCCTGTGCAGTGCTTGCATGGGCAGTGGGTATCATAGGCAGGGGTAGGCTGTGCTTCCCCAAAGAGCGTAGTGTGGCCCTTCCCATGTTCCACCCCTATGCTAGGCAGGCCCCCGCCCCCATTGTTCTGAGCTTTTTGCCCTGGCTGGCCCAGGCTGGCTGGCCTTCCTCCCACAGGGACTCAGTGTGGCTGGGGCTGCCCAGCATTGACCACCTGGAGCACCAGGGCTGGGGCTCGCCCCCCAGATGTCTGGGACTGGGGCCACGGGCTGTGGGTGCTCTGGGCACTGGGATCCTGCAGAGGAGGGGGGCAGAAAGGGAGGGACAGGACATTGGGTCCAAGGGGAGGGGCTGAGGGCTGGCCTCCCCCAATGGCCGGGTCACCAGCCGCCCACGCCTGCACCTCTGTGCCAGCTGCAGGCAAAGAGGCCCCATGGAGCTGGGCTCCAAGACCTCTTGGGCAGGCTCCCCAAATCCTGCACCCCCCACACGCAGAGCTTCTACAACATGAAGTGGGTTTAGCTCACAAAAGCTTCAGCCCAAATAAATTTGTTAGTTTCTAAGGCAGGGATCTCAAACTGGAATCACCAGAAGGGGCCACATGAGGACGAGTACATTGGCCTGAGGGCCGCATCACCGACACGCCCCCAGCCCAGCCCCCACTCCACCCCTTCCATGAGGCCCCGCCCCTTCCCCACCCCCATTCCAACCCTTCTCCAAATCCCCGTGCTTGCCTCGCCCCCTCCCCTGAGCGTGCAGCTCCCGCTCCTCCCCCTCCCTCCTGGAAAGCGCCAAGTGCCTGGAGGTAAGCAGAGGAGCAGGGACGTGCACGCTGGGGAGGAGGGAGAGCGGGGGGAGGGGAACTTGGTGGGCTGCATGAAATAATTCCGGGGGGGGCGGCGCACAGGGAATTGCCGGAAATAACCCCGCAGGCTGCATGTCTGAGACCCCTGCTCTAAATTGCCATGAGTGCTCCTCGTTCTTTTTGCCAATTTCCATGGGAACTGGGCATCCAAATCCCCTTGGTGGCTTTGAAAACCCTGCTGTAAAGGGGCTGGAAAGATAGAAAAGTTTCTCCCCTCCTCTGCTTCTCCCCCCAGGACTGTATGGAAACCCTCCCCGCAGGGTGCTGGCAGCAGCCGACAGAGGCTGCAGTTCAAGGCCCTGCCATGCTGCGGGGTACTAATTCTGCAAGCTCCTGCAACAGGTGCGTGTAACCCTCACTGCAAACAGCAGCAGCTTCTTGGGTACCCGCCTCTAGTGTTAAAACGGCTCTGGCTCTTCCTCCAGAAAAGAGGGTATGTGCTCAAAGTGCCCTCTTGTGCCTGTGGCAATTGGACCAGATGGTGCAGGGCTGCAATCCTTTTAAAGAGACACCACCATCACCTGGCACAAACAATCCAGTCTCAGTGCAGCTGAGAAAGGGCTATAGTGCTGCTGGCACAGTGCTGTCCTCAATAGGTTACTGCGTTTCTGGGCCCCCTGGAAGGATGGAGGGAGAAACAAAGCCTGGAAGAGGCCCGGAAGAGACCCAGAGCTAAGAGAGAATCCTATTCATTACTAGCTGAATAACTCCAGTGTTGGGAGAGAGTTGAAATTCTTCTTTAACCTTAGCCACCCCCGCCCCATCCCTCCTCAAAGAGATCCCAGCACCACAGACACTTTATCTTAAATGTTATCGGCATTTGACCTAGAACGGTTTTTAAAGGTGCACCTGTCCAAATCCCAGCGTCCTATTTTTGCCATCTCCTAACTTATTATGGTGTAACCCAGCGGTCGGCAAACTACGGCATGTGTGCCAAAGGTGGCACGCGAGTCGATTTCTGCTGGCACGCGGAGAGCTCAGCCTGAGCGCTTAGCCTGCCGCCACTCTGGGGTTTCCCCACTGGCCCCTTGCCAGCCGGGGTCTCCCCCCTGCTCCACTGAGCTCCCACTGCTAGCCTGGGTGTAGGGAACCCAGGCTGGCTGCAGGCTGAGACCACGGCTGGCAGGAACTGTGGGGGGAACCTCAAAGCGGAGGCAGGCTGAGCAATCAGCCCGCTGCCGCTCTGGGGTTTCCCCTGCTGGCCCCTTTCCAGCATTTCCTTCTACTGCAAATTGCTTCAGGACCATAAAATATTGATGTGCCCATCTGGATTAATTAACTCCTTTGCCATACATACAAAAAGAATGTCATAGTGTGTTAATGGCACCTCTTAGGAATCTTGGGATTTCCATTAAAGCAGGAGTGGTTACAAAAATTCCACAGGAGTTGCTTTTTTAAAAAAAATTCAGTGCTCTATACCCATGTCACAAAGGGTTACATTTAATTGGCAAAAGTAAAATTCACTGAGGCCTGGTCTACACTACAGAGTTAGGTCAATGTAAGGCAGCTTATGGTGACCCAACTCTGTAAGCATCCATACTAAAATAATTTTAGTATAGATGCTTACAGAGTTGCTTACAGAGATGCTTACAATGCACCATGGGTACAGAGTATCTCACCTACTACACCAACCTAACAGTAACTGCACCTCCACAAGAGGCAAAGTACTGGTCGATGTAGCTAGATTGAGGATGTGTCAGTGTTGATGCTTGTTGCTTACAATCAACTCTTGCTGCCTTTCAGAAGCTGTCCCATAATGCCCCACACGGACAGGTAAATTGCAAAAGCAATTTAATTACGGCAGTGGGTGTACATTAATATAACTCAGGTAAACTTAATTTGTAGTGTAGACTTGCCCTAAGTGGCAACTTCTTATCAAGTACTTTAGAGTCTGAGGGATCTTGACACATTCCCTCTGCTGGAGTATAAGAATGTGATTCTTTTCACTGATGCACTAGTGTGAATCTGGCCTAGCTTCCCTGAAGTCAACTTACTTACTGGTGTCAGGGGCCTGATCCAAAGCCCACTGAGGTCAATGCAATGACTGCCATTGACTTTAATGACTGTGGACCAGGCCTTATGTGAGAGCAGCAGCAGGCCCTATGTTTTCTATTAGGGCCCTACTCCTCCCAAGGTATTGGAATGTTTGACATCCATGAACTCTCCCCCTACTCTGAGTATTTGTCCGGCTCCTGGCACGTTGCGATCTAAGCACTAGCTTTGCCAAATGTGAACTTCACAAGGTTTCTCGCAGTACCTCACTACAAGGGAATTTCTGTCAGTCCTCTGCATATCCATTTAAGCTTTCTGGGCACTTCACTTGCATATATAATGCCCCGGGACTGTGTATTCTGTGGGGAAAACTAAATCAGCAATAATTTAGTATTCCCAAAGACACAGACAAGAAAGTGAACTGCTCAAATCTCGCTACAGCAATTGGAGCAGCTACTGGTAGAGCCATGACAATTACATGGGGTTGCTTTAATGGGAAAATGTGCATTAGCTTCATTCTGAATAAACCAGTATGTCTCTACATTTTCCTCTCTCTATCTGCAAGATTAGAAGCAGATGTTCAAATATTCTCTCTAGGCTATTGTCTGGACACAGTATGTGCCAAAGTCTCCAGTCCCACTGGGGTTCCTTGAGAACAGGGTATGTTAACACATAGCTTGCTCTTCTGTTATTAGGATAAGTAGTTTCCACCTTTCTGCTTCTGTCACACTTTGATTTGGGTTTTTTTAAAGCACTTCTTTAATTCTGTGACTGGGAATATAACGCATAATTGATGAGTCAACCTCTGGTATTTCTGCAGATCAGCCTCTGTACTACAATTTCTCCAAACCCTTGGAATCTGACTCGAGGAGTCTGTCCAGATGTCAGGTTTTGGTACGGTTGTAAATCAAGTTAACTGATTAACTCGAGTCAATAACAAAATTGCAAGTGTTTGTTCCTTCTGGTGGGTCATGTTTGTGTCCTAGAACAAAAGACTGTGGAGTTTTAGCCTGGCATTAGCAACTATTAATCGATTCCCAATCCATCGAGTTAACTACATGAGTTACAACACAGCCAAAAATGCCAGAGAAAATTTTTCATAAGCATGTAAGTGACATAGTCCTGATCTACATTTAAAAGTTTTAGAGGTATGAATTGTTATACTAGTAAAGAACGCTAGTATGGATGCAGTTTTATCAGCTTAAAGGTGACATACCAGTACAGTTACTCCCCTTTCCATATGGCAACAGCTGGCCCAGTTTAAAGTATTTCTAGTTTAAAAAGCTTGTTTAAGGCATGACACCTTTCTAATATAGAAGGGCCTATCACTTTTGAAAATGGCACCTACGCATTTTTGAAAAGAGTCTCTAGCCTAGATAAACCCCAAGGGGTCTGCTGGCTGGCTGCCAATTGGTAGCCAACCCTGAGTTATTCTTAACGTCATTTTTAAACATTGCATCCTATCAGGCCTGTCTCCCTCAACATTAAGTGTCTCAAACAGTTAATTCATGCTCTCCTCCCTAAGTGGAGCTCTGAATTTTTATTCTCTCATGGGTCAGACTGATACTGGTAATAAATCCCTCCTGTGTCTAGTTCCCCTCCTTTAACAATATATCAGAGTTATTTCAAGACAAATGTCACAGGGATGTACTGATCTTCAATTTGTATGTAGCTTCTTAACACATTTGAGCTCACCCATTGGTCTCTTGCGGGAAAGAAGCAACAGAACCTTTGTTACTTCAAAGCTTTCCTAATATAGAATCATTTAAAAAAATACACAACTCCCAAAGGAGTCAATGGAAATTGAGGGCACACTGCTGGATCATGTACGCTTGCTCATCCAGATGGACGACTTCTGTATTTCCACGTGATCAATACAATGGAAGTACTGAGCCTTTCACTAGCACCTTGAGAGGGAGACACTTATCAGATACAGATTTTATAGAAAGCCAAACTCGGAGGTAAAGAGCTATTAAAAAACTCAAGCTAGGAACCCTTGAGAAAGATGGTCATGTAGTCACTAAAGTGGGCCTTAAAAGTTCAATGTTCAATTCCTGGCTCTGCTCCAAACTCCCATTGTAAATGTTGGGCAAATCACTATCTGCCTGCACCTTCATTTTCCATCTGTAAAATGGGAATACTAATGCCTTTCCCCAACCCCTCATCTGTCCTATTTAGATAATTGCCAAACTAAAATCAGTTTTAATGATCGTTAAGGTTACAGCAGTACACACCCCAGCCACCAAAACCTTAAAAACATGTAAATAAGGAGTTTAGGGGAAGGACTTGTACATTTCTTGCCACCTTCAAGTTGCCTACAACACTGCTTCAGTAATACACTTCATGAGACTCTCACTTCCATCTTCAACAGTTATTCCAAAGTGATACCTACCCCAGCTCCGGACTTGCACTCTAATACCTTAACAGTGACCTCTGCGTTTATATCAGTTATATCAACAGACCAGCACATCTGGCCAGCACACATTCCTTGCATTTGGGAAGTGTTACCCATCAGCTGTGTTCTTCGGGAACCAGGGAGCAGTATCCAGCCTGTTCCAGCCTCTGCTTGAACCAAAGCCAGTCAGAAGAAAGACTTACAAAAACCAATGAAAAGGCATGGAAGACACACCTAACCCTGCCAGATAAGAGTGACAGGATTAAGGAAACTCCCCTAGCATCCCTATTAGCATACAGAATGGATAACAGTGATTCCAAAGCAAGAACCGCAGGGAACTCTGGGACCAGAAAAGCAGGGAAGCAGTGCATGATACATCTTTGCTCCAGATGTTAATGAACCCACACCTGCACACACCCAGCTCAGTAGTTATCAGACCAATTCTAGGAATAAATCCTTTATTGGTATCCAAAATACTGAAGCTCCCTAATTTCATTGTGAGCTCCCTCAAAGGAACACTGCCCATAGCCAGGAATAATCAGTTCCTATTGTCTAGTCTGAACAAAACAACTTTGGTATACTGCCTTGAGCCATCAGTTTACCCACAAATCTAGTGTTCTCCCTTGAACCATTGTTCTTTCCTACAAAAACTCCTACCCATGCTCAAGTAAGTGTTCTGATGCCTGGATCCAAAATCTGCATCAGTTCCATTGGGACTTCATCTTCTCCTGACTGATCATGCTGAGGACTCTGCCTGCCTACAGCACTCTGGACCCTCAGCTACCACCACCACTTGGAAATCCCGATCGAGTCAAGCTTCACGGACTGGTGAGAACCCAGCTCACTCTCTGTCTTACTCTCACTCTCTCAGTATAGCCTTCTGACCCTGACTTGTGCAATCAGTTATAGTTTTCTAAACCTGACTTTTATAATCAAATGTAAGTTAGATTTAATATTATAATTGTTTTGTTTGTTTGGCTCCCCTATGGTTATTACCTGGCAATAAATAACTTTCATGGTTAAGCTGGTTGCTTCTCTCTCTCCGCCTCATGGGTGTTTTTTGGCTTCCCCAGTCACTCTGCAGCAACGCTCCTCATACCTAAGCGAAAGATCCCTGCAGTGCCCAAAAATCCTGTGGGGTTTGCTCATCAAGTGGGTCACCACCAGAACAAGTGTCACATGAGAATGGGGATAGGGACGTGCTGAACCTGGGAGACATGAGGGTGGCAGCTTGAAAGTGCTGCTCGACCCAGCCTACCCAGGCGTGCTCTCTTCCAGTGTGGTGCCCATGGCATGAGGGTGGCAGCTTAAAGGTGCTGCTCAACTCAGTCTGCTGAGTCCAGGGACATCTAAGGGGTCACCTTGGGAGTGCTGATTAATCTGGATTAGTCCCCGTGCTCTGTTAATGTGGGGGAGGGGTGTTTGTCTGATTCTGGGGATCGGAGAACCCAGCCCTAGGGAACCCAGGCCCCGCAGAATAGCTCCATCGGGAGGGAACTTGCAGCAGGGAGAAGTAGAGCACCGTATAAGAACATAAGTGATACAAGCAGTACATTGATAGAATTACAGAACCCCCACCCCCAAAGAGTAACCCTAATGAATGAGCGTACCCCAAAGCAACGGGCAAACCTGGAAGCAGAAGTTATTCTTCCCAAACACCGCTGAAGATAAGCAAATAAACTGGTATAATCACACCGAAAGCCAGTGTGGCACAAAGCCTAGGACTGGAGTTTGACCTGGATTCTATGGCTGCGGTGAGTGACCTAACTTTCTGCTAACTTATTTAAAGCTTGCGGTGTTCAGCAGCTCTTCCCTAACCATCTTCTAGGTTGGGGTCCATGGTATTAGTTAATCATAAGGATAGGGAACTGCATGGCAATTTATACAGCATTTAGAACAGAGGAGATTTGAACTCCTGGGTTCTTGTTTCTTAGCTCAGGTAGCTTTCTCCTACATTCCAGTGGTATTTGGGGAGGGAGTCAGAGTGTGTTTCACTCATTTATTTGGCTTTCCTCAGAAGTAAGTGGCCGCAGATCAGCTATGGCATGAATGCTACCAAACTACAACCTAAAGGATTTGTTTTGGGGCAAAAACTTGTTGTTACTGTTAAAAAGTTGTCAGCGTTTTATAGGGAAACATTCCTGATGCAGAACTGATATTCTAGGAATGGAGAGTAACAATGTGGCCAAAGGAGAGGGCCCAGGGTGCTTTAGATTTCTTGAAAAAGGGGTACCAAGACACTGGAGACAATCCAGTGAAAAAACTGCCCAAATGGGTGACTTTTACAGGTTTGTTACTATCAGTTCAGTTTTCATCGAATCGCCATGAAAAATTCAGATTGTGCTGAAAGCTTCAATTCCATGGCTTGGTTTTTGCCATTTCAGTGAGACTTTTACAAAACAAAGATTTAAAGCACCTCTTAAAACTCAGCTCTGGAACACAACCCTAACTATAGTGATGTTACCTCTGCATCATATGCTCTTTAAGGCAGGGACTGAGACTTACTACATGCGTATACCATGCAGCTCTGATCTCAGGTGAAGCCTCTGGGCATCACCGTAAGAAAAGTGTCCAAAATAAATCTTGTAAATAATAAACTTAATTAATCCTGGCATGAAACTTCTGAACTGAGACCGAGACCAAAATCTCAAACTCAGCTGAACAATGGAGGGAGGAGAGGGGCAATACAGGATCACAATTAAAATTTGAGAAAATATCTCAAAGAAATGTACCGAATTAAAAAAAGATCACAGCTAGCAATAGCTAATGAAAGTAGCTCACCCAGCAAGCTTTTCCCAATACTGCTTTGTCATTTCAGGAATACAATAAACTTGCGGCACTCAAAGTGTAAACCAACAGGAATCACCATGCAAGCCTTGAGCAGTAAAGCCCCTAGAAGTGTCCCTGAAAATAATCCATCAATCGCAGCAGGCAGAGTTTGCAACAAAATGGAAAACTTCTATTTGGCCCATGGCCTTTGATTTAAAAGGCAAACGTGGGGGCTGACCCTGCACAGTGTTGGGCACTTCACAGAAGTGCTGAGTGTCTTCAGTTGGAGTGAGGGCCCAATTCAGCAAAGCAATTAAGCACAGGCTTAAAGAATAAGCAACTGAAAGCACGTGCTGCAAATCAAGCACCTACTTCAGTGTTTATTGAATAGGAATGGATTTATGCACTCCTGACATAGTTTCCTCAGTAAGGGCCTATGCACTCTGGCTTCAGGTTTCATGGGCAGCTGGAAGACATAGTGATGACCAATGATTTCTTCTCCCTGTCCCCATTCCCTCCCAACAGTTTGAAGAAAAAAAAAAAAGCAAACAATAAATCCAGCTGGCATTTTACAGCCAATAGTTGAGTAATTGCCTCACAAGAAATGATTTCTCAACTAAGCCCCTATCTAATCACTGCAATAGCCATGGGAAAATGTGTGTACTTAAAGGGCCAGCTCCTCAGCTGGTGTGAATCTGTGGCACTCCACTGACTTTAATGGAGCTATGCCAATTTACCTCACTGGTGGAGCTGGCCCATGAAGTGCAGTTCATTAGAGTATCTCAAAACAATTTACAATATTATTCCCGTTCCATAGGTGGGGAAACTGAGGCACAGAGCAGCTGTGGCCAATGTTTTCAAAATTGGGCATCTAAAGTTAAGCCCCTAAATCCTTGTACAAGCACTCAAATGAACAGCCTGAATTTCACAGGGGCTAGGCATCCAATTAAGTAAAATGTGGGTGCCCAGCCGGAGACACTCAGCATCTGACAGGACTGAACCCTTTATGAGAAAGTATAATATTTTCAAACAACCTGCAAACAAGCTGAATGAAGCTGATCAGTCTGCCCACGCCTCCAGGCATGAGTGGTTAACTGAGCTCAAAGAACACTAGAGTGATTATGGGAGCTCAAGATCTGAGGCCTTTGTCTGCAGCCAAGTTAAAAGAGCAGCAGCCATTACTTGAGAAGCAGGAAGTTACATCCTCACAATCCATCTAAATGACATTAAAACAACATAATATCAGGTTGATAACTCCTTCCTAATAGCACCCACTATCACCAGATAAAGAAACAGATCTTAAGATGGTTAAAGAAAACTTAGTTTGATAGCATTCTGTCTGGCAAGAAACCACGTATCAATAATTGTAGTTGTGAAATCCTCATTCCTTTATCATTTTGTCATTATGGTGCCCTTTTCCCTATTGTTTGCCTGTATGATCTCTATCTGCTTCTTTGATTGTGTAACAGACTAAAACAATTAAGTTTGTTACGTGTAAATTAATTAAGGTGATGGGGTATGATTGATCAGAGAATTTTGTTAGGATTGGTTAGTAAAATTATTAGCTAAAGTACAGCTAAGCAGGGCTCAAGTTTCACTATATAAACTGAGGTCAAAAAGAAAGTTCTTTGAGAACGAACTCCAGGACACAGCCCCATCAGAGCTGCCAAACCTCAGCACTCTGCCAATGACACCATGCAGAAACTGGAGTCCCCCAGATGAACCTGATCCCCACTGTCCAGCAGGGAAAAGCTCATTTGTTTTATTGGGAGTCGTGAGCATTGTATGGGTAGTGTGTGCATTGTAGTTTGGGTGATTGTTAATAAACATAGGATAAAGATCTTACTGTGTAAGGCTCTTTCACCAGTAAAGGCCCTGCAAACCTGCAGAAAATTACACCCTGAGCCGTAGGAACTGGATACGGGTGAGTGCCCTAGAGTGTGTGAGTAACAGAGAATTTTGTGTGGGTAACAGGCTGAGTTCACACTTCTCATTAGTGATATACATTTATTTGCAAATCAGACACAGCCCATTGCTCCTGGCAAGTTGACACCAGGGGTGTCACAAAGTGAGGGAACTTCAGCTCTTAGCTGTGTTCTTCAAAGCTCTATACAGGTTTATTTTATTCCCCATCAGTGAAGTTCCTCGCAGACTTTATGAAAAGCCCTTTCAGGAAGGTAATGATGAGACAAATCGAAGTGCTTCCAGCTTTTATAAAAAAGATAGAGATAAATGGGAAAATAAAGGAAACCCCCTCATTGCCTTGGGGTTACAGGAATATCCTGATCTGGTATCTTCTGGTTCAACAAAAACCATCATTTGAGGTCTTACATGAAAACCCGGGTCACACTGGTTGCTAAAACCATTGTGAAATGTCTGGACAGATGCTATAAGGAGTTACATGGGACATATACTGAAAATACGTTTTTAGATTCTGTATCACAGCAAAGGTGGAGAAACAGATTTCCTGTCAGATTGTTGTCCTGCGTGGTGCTGCCCTGTTGACTTCACATTCCTTTCGTATGTAAATGGGTGTCCGTTGTGTTAGCTTTCATCTGACAGAGAGACAGGCGAATAAACAAACCATAGGGCAGGTGGGGGGTTATACGCTTTGAGTAGACAATAAACGGGGGAGGGATATAGGTAGGAAGCAAGGAAGACTTCCAGCATAATGACCCAGACTGGAAGCAGTCACAGATATGCATATTGGACCTTCTCAGTTGATTCCAGATTCAGTCCAGAACTGCCATCAGTCTCAAATGCAAGCTGTACACAGGCCAAGCATTTATGAGGACAGTCACAGTGAAGTACAGGAGAGAAAAACCATTGGTCAGCTCCTTAGCTGATGACTTCTACAGAGCTATATCACTTTACACCAGCTGAGGAGCTGTATACACGTATCCAAGAAAAGAATTAGACTATCTCAGAGCCTCAGGAATGTAAGAGAACCAAACCAATCTGCAGGCAGGCAGATGCCACTTACCCACTTAGAGGTCTTGTTTTCCTAATTTCAAAGAACTGAGTTCCTGTGTGATTGTATCTGGATTTTGTCATTTAAAGTAAAGTAACTTGAAGAAAGAGAGTCAGACAACAAAACAATAAAGCTCACCAAGGTGATGGAAAGCCTCTTTTCACTCTCAAATCGTAATTTCCACTGGAAGCATAAAGCAGGTACTAAAAAGCCACCGACTCTCGTGGCAGAAATTAATCCTGTATATGGGAAATAAAACTTAATTCTGTTTTCTCAACTGTGAAGAGACGCAAGTGAAAGAGATTGTTAAATTTGCTCCAAATATTAAATGCTTCAAGAGATAATTATTAGTTTTCTGGCCATCTCAGACCCCTCTCTTGTTAGTATTGGGGGAGGAAAGAAATCACAATGGAAAAGAGAAATACAGTTTATAAATCTGTCTAGAACAGTCCACTTAATTCATTGTTTAAAAATGCTCATAACCTCCCCTTCATGCAAAAAGAATCATGCCGTTCATGTAGGTTTCCTTATAAGCAGCATGTGGCTGATAATTTCCAAATATAAACGGAGGCAAGTCATTCTCTGTGACAGCAAGACAATGAGAACATGTGTTAACAATACATGGTGGTGGGGAATGAGCTCACAGCACACATTGCACTGGTGGAAAAACCAAACGTCAGGACCATTTAACTGAATGTACCTCTGACTCCCAGCACCAGTGACATGAATTTTCAGAACAAGTGAGCACCCGCCGCTCCCGCTGACTTCAGCTGGGGTTGTGGATGCTGAGCACTTATAAAAATCAGGCCCTTCAGATGAAACAGAAGCCTGAGGTCTGAGCTGTGGTGCCCTTAGTCGGAGCATATTGACAAACAGAGTGGCATGATAGCCCTCAATGAGAAACCAAACCCCTGCATTTGAAACCCAGCAGCCTTTGAAGCCTGTTTGTGTCCGGATCCAAACTTGGAATTCTCTAGGCCATCTCTAGCACCTACCAAGCAGAGTAGAGTGGCGTCTACTTTTTAAAATGAAAAATCCCACATGTGTATTTCATAGAGTGGCAGAGCCTCCTGTCTGCATCATGCCGTTCCGCCCTTTAATGCACATTAACAGAGCTCACTGTAGTAGCAAAGAAATTCCATGTCCAAACCTAGCCCAACATGTATGTTCTCTAAACAATAGGTTAGCCATGTCTCTCCTGCTCGGGTTCAGCTGCTGCTGTAACTTCTGCTGGTGCTTTGATATTTATTGCTGCTCTGCCTGGCCCAAACCTCCTGCTATTTTTGGATACTCTTCCATCTGCCCGTTTCCTTCCAAATGCTCACCAGCTCCTTATGTGCCTTTATTTCTATTCCCCCTGCCTTTCCACCAAATAAAGACCCCCAAAAAAGTTACAAGAGGAGAGAAATAACTGACAAATGGAGCAAGATGAAAGAGGCTAATTCAATATTTACTCCTGAGGACATTTTGCACCAAAACATTAAAAATTCTGCACACACTATTTTAAAATTCTGTGAAATTCTGCAAATGTTATTTGTCAAATAACATCTGACTCCAATGTTAAGGGCTCCAGCCCGGCACTGGGGAGTACAGTCCTGTGGCTGCACAGAGGTGGGACATCACCGTGCAGCTACCTCCCCGTGACCCTCCGCCCGAGATACGAACTCAGTGGTGAGGCTGTAGCCAACCCTGAAACAGCACAAGGACTGGACCTACCCCAGAAACACCCAAGGGCCCTATCCCTCCGTGCCAGGTGCACCAGCTGAGGACCGGCAGGCTCAGCAATGCAGGATCCAAGTGTGGGGGCATCCAGATGTGGGTTGACAGGGCTCCATGTGGGGCAATCTAGGTGTGTGAGGCTCGGGGGAGGAGAGGGTTCTGAATGCTGGGGGAGTGAGGCTCTGGGGTGGGGATCCAAGTGCAGCTGGTTGAGGCTTGGTAGGCTGGTGAGCCGGTATGGGTGGCTTATCAGGGTGGTCTAGGTGCAGGGGGAGTGGGGCTCCTCAGGGGGAGTTCTGGATGCAGGGAGGGGTGAGGCTCAGCGGAAGGTCTGGGTATGAGGGGTCTGGATGAACGGGGTTGTGCAGATGGGGGAGGAGCTCCCTGTACAGGGATCCCTCCCCTGCATCTGAGGAGCGATGGGTGCAAGAAGCACGGAGGGGTGGGAGCAGTTTGCAGAGTTTTTTACAGCTGGGGCAGATATCTGGGGGTGGGTCTGACATGGCCCCGGATGCTGTGCCAGGGAAGAGAAAGTCCCGTCCTCCCCTGCCTATCTGAGCCCAGTGCAGGGGAGGAGCCACCAGCTAGGTCTTCTCCAATCCCACCCCCATCCCACAGCAATTTACCTCTTTGTAGACAGCTCTGATCACCTGAAACAGTGGTCTTCAAAGTGGGGTGTGCGCACCCCTGAGAGTGCAAGAGACCACCCATAGGGGTGCATGAGACCCTGGTGGCAACGCCGATCCCACCCGGGAGACCGTCAAACTCGCAAGTGGTCTATTTTTGTCCCGCCAAAATGCCGCAGAAAGCTGAAGCTTTCTATTCGGTGGCATTTTGGTGGACTTTTTCCGGGGGCTGCGAGTAGAGGTGGGACAGGGAAAAGGGGCCACAGAGGAAAAACTTTGAGGAACACTGACCTGAAACATATCGCAGGGAGGGTCACAGGACTGCTCTTGTGGCTTCCCTTCGCTTCCCCGTCAGAAAGTCAATTTTCTGTGGGGAAGCAAAGAAATTTGCGGGGGACAAATTCTGTGCATGCGCAGTGGCACAGAATTCCCCCAGGAGTAAATATTCTGGTCAGTGACTGCTCATTCCAACACTCTGCCCATGTGCCATGGAAACACGATCAATGTTCAGCAGTGGGGAGAGAAGGGGAAGAAATGCATGTAAGGTTCTGATTAAATCCACAAATCCCAAGAAACTGAGAAGTGCCTCTCCCCTAAGCATCAAGCTCTACACCAGGGCATGCTCACAAAAGTGAAGGCCTCACTCAGGGGCTGGTTTGGAGAGGTCAGGACCAGGTGTCCATCTCCAACACTTTGCTTCCCAGTGGGGAGAGCAGCAGCAAAAGTCCCCGAGCAGAAATGCAGCAGGGGACTCTGTGAGCAGTGGCTCAAGTTGAGGGGGAAAGGAGGCCTCTTGTGTGCCCTTCTGGAGTCCACCTCCAGGTAACTGAGCAAGTGCAGCCCATGTCTTGGCCCGGGGCAGCCAAATCTCTCCCTCAGTGAGAAGCGTTAGCTGTGGCTGGGAAGGTGAGGGTCGGATTCAGCCTGGAGGGGAAAACGCTGTAATCGCTGGCTGAAGCTAGACTGGGAAAGAGGCGGACAGTGGCAATGCAAACTGAAAGTGAACTATTGGGAGAGACTGGAATATATTACTCCAGGCGCCATGAATGCTGATCATTTTGAAATTGACTTCTAGGGTTGTTCTGAACATTCCTATATTCAGTTGGCACTTCCGTTAAATTCTGCACAGTGTCGCTTAGAGCCAATTGTGTGGCCCTGAAGACCAGAATGAGGAGCTCGAGGCTTATGTGGTCTCACAAATCTCCACAAGTGCTGGCAGAGAGGGAGTTTTTTCCCTCCTGAATTATTCTCTGGCTTTGCAGCAGCCTCGTGTTTCAATAAGTTCCCCCGGGGGTTCAGTGCAGAGTGTAATGACTCCGCCACCAACCCTGGGGCCAAACTCAAGAAGGATACTGCAGCATCTTCATGTAATTCTGTATTGCTTGAAGCCATTCTGGGATAGACATGGAGAGCCTGTAGTTTGGCACTGGTGGCACTGAAGGCTGAAAACAAAAAGATGATATAGGTTATTGCTTCCAGGACAGCAGCTAGAACAATTTGGCTCTCAAGGCAGGTGCTTAAAGGGATACAGTTCAGAGTATAGGGCCTGATCGTGCAAACCCCATATGAAAGCAAACAGCCCCATGTAAATAGTGCAGAGTCTGATCTCGGTTACAACAATGTGAATTCTACGTTCACTGGAGTTACCCTGCATCTCCTCTGGTGGAACCACTAGCATGAGGAAGGGGCAGCCTTTAACTATCATCCTAGACAGAGATCCTGGCACAGAAACCAAAGCATTTGCATTTTAAAACTAGAAAACCCAGTTTCACTCAGATGAATGGAATCCCAGTGCTAGATTTGTTCCAGACTCTTCGGAGTATTAACTTCAATCTTTGGTTTTATCCATCTTGAGATAGATGAATGGAGACAAAGAGTAACTGACAACACACATTTTTCCATCTGCCACTCAGCCAGAGTGCAACACTGGACCCTAAGTCCCCTGGTAGGGGCAAAGCTCAAGGATTCATCTGGCAGCCCCAGCTCAGCTTTTGCCATATTGTCCTGCCATATTAGAATGGTCATGGTGGGAGGGGAGGCTGCCCTCACCTGTGACTAATTAGCTGCCTCCCCGCTGAGGCTCAGGTGACAGCCTGAAGATCAGTTGGGGCCAGATTTTGGAAGTCAATGGGAGTTAGGAGCTTTTTGTCAATTCCACTAGGCACATAGATATCTTTCAAAATCTGTCCTCCAGTTTATGAGACACTCCCAGGCAGATGGCCTGTTCAGGGAATCCTGCAAGCGCTGGGCTGGGTTAAAGGGCCGAATGGATATGTTCACTTTGCGTTAACTAGTTTATATTTTGAAGAAATAACTGAAGCCATGAAGACAGGGACTGGCACCCTGTGGCTGGAGAGTGTTCTTTGGTCCGCGGGCTGGTCAGAGAGCTCACTTGTTTACAATAACCTACTCCCGACCCAAGACTATGAGGTGCCAATTGTTCTCAACCCCCACTAGTTTTCAGTGGGAGTTTGGGACATTCAGTGGCCCACAGGAAGCACTCAGCCATTTAACGGTTCAAGCCTTTTTGGACAGGACCCTCTTCAAGGTCAGTACTAACTCCCTGCCTGTTTGAAGCCATTTTCACCAGTCAAAGTTGTGTCACTGCCTTGAGCAGACACATCTCAGTCTCTGCCCATCACTGCCAGTCTAGAACTTCCCCAGGATATTTACTCAAGCTCTTTCTGTGCCAGCATTATAGGGCTCATTATTTTACCCAGTATTCTTCATCCTTTTGTGCTGGTGATCAATGAATGAATATGACACACGAAATAACTAAATAAAAAGCCGTAACTTCACTAACCACTGCAGAAAGCAGTAGCCAGATACCACTATCCCTGCATTATAGATAAACCAATTTGTTAAGCATAAAGCACTTGTATTAAGGAACCAAGTTCAGGAGGGGCTCTTTAGTTAAAATACTACGCCAAATTTTTCAAAAGCGTCTAGCAATTCTGAGGACTCCATGTTGGGTGCCTGACTGAGATACCTTAAAGGGGCCTGGTTTTCAGAGAGTGGGCAATCAGCATCTCCTGGGGAAAACAGGATCCCTTTAAAGTATCACAAACTGGGCACCCAAAATCACCACAGGTTTTGAACATGTAGGTCTTAGGGCCCAATTCTACCATCTTAGGGCCCAATTCTACTGTCAGATACAGGATACAATTCCATGGGAGAAACACATGATGAGTGCATGGATTGGAGTCCTTTGGGAACTGCACCCATGTATTTGAAGGCAGAATCAGCCTTAAGAATTACCTCCCCATATCTTGTGATGGTAGAATAGTTTCAGATTGTTTCCCAAACTCCTGAATATTTCCTGCAAATCCCTTCAGTAAACTACTCTACTGCAGCTGTACCCAACTCTGATGGCCAATACATTTGAACTCCAATTTATCATTTTAAACTACTTTGAATGCTGTAATGAACAAGTAACAACTGCAATCATTATAAGCCTAATCTCAAGTAGGCAATGTATATTTTTAATAATTGTATTAACACAGACAGAGCAATTCACACATCCATGGGTTGGGTATCCAGAGAGCAATGTTCAGAAAAAGTGGGTGAAATCTTGACACTGTTCATACCAATAGCAAAACTCCTACTAGCTTTGTTAGGTCCTTTTGCCCAAGGTGTTTAGAAGACTCAGACAGGTTAGACGCAAGCTACAGGTTTTAGACAACTGCTACTAGCAGCCAGATGGGTGATCAGTCCTTTCTCAACGGAAAAAACAAAACACACATATCTGCACTATCCTCCAACATCAGTGACATGGAGAAATAAAGTATGGGAAATCCTGACATGACAGCCTAGGATCAAGACATTCATAATGTATGGTTACCATTCTGGGAGTCTGAACAAAAAAAAAAAAAAAAAAAGCAACCTACACCAAACAATAAGATGCTGACCAAACACAAATGTGTCTTTTAATGGTAACAAACATAGGTAATGAATCAAATTTGTTAATACTTGTATGGAAAGTTCATGTATGTTAATAAGGGTTTTTTTAAATAGCTTTCAGGGGAGAAAAATATTTGTCAGCATCAACATGGGTAGTGTAAAGAGACACATTCAGTATTATGGTAACACTATGTTAAATAGAGTGATCCTATTATAACATCAATCTATAAGGTCTCTCTAAACAAAAGCTCACTGTTATAATGATCATTATTTTGTCTCTTATATTTACATGGCAAGGAATTGTAAACCTGTTAAACCCCCTAAATAAATAAATAGTTAAACAAACAAACATTTTGTGTCTGCCTGCAAAATATTCCCCTTTACTTCTTGCAATCCAACCTTTGGGACACTGTGCTGCTGCACACAGACCAGAAAATGCCCGAACTGCAGGAACTGCACATAGAGTAAAAATGGTGAAAAATAACATGGATTGTTTCAAATAATTTCAGGTTTTGTCATTTATGCTGCTGTAAACATAAGAATAAAATCATCCCTTTCTTTTTGCACTGCACAGACACACCCACACTTCGGGTGGGCTATTCAAATGCACTCAGTGTTAGCTGTACTCTGCTCCCAATGTGAAAACTCCCATTGACTTCTAGAAAAGCTGACTCAGGCCAACGTCGAGCTCTCCAACCCTTTATGTTTGTACAGCACCTAAGACAGACCCCAATCCTGATTGGATGCTACCACACTATAAATAATCAATAATCTCACCGTGTCCCCTTAGGAATGGCTAGCTATTGAAGTTTTGTATGTATGTGAAGTCAGAAAATACAGTTTAAAAGGATTATCTTTTTTCAGTCATGTGAGGCACATGCAGGCTCCCACAGACAGACACTAAAGGCTCAGGAAAGGTCAGATTTGCAAGCTGGTTACGCTTGAAACCACTCCACTATCAATTATGTTAAAGCATTAAGGATGGGTCTGTCTGGAATCCAGGAAGGCCAGCCAGGGAGCCCCGCTGTGTCTCAGAACCACACAGCAGACAATTTCCCCCCATGGTAGCAACCAAGGACCTGATCCTGCAAAGCACTGAGCACCTTCAACTTTCACTGACTTCAGTGGGAGCTGAGGATGTTCAGCATTTCACTGGCGGTGCTCAGCACACTGTAGGATTGGGCTGCAAGGGGAAAACAGACATTTGTTTTCTGTGGAGCTCTCTATGCTCCAGCCCGCACTGAATTTCCAAGCACTTACAGCTCAAGCCATGCAATAATACTTTCAAACCCAACTCTCCGTGTGCTCAGACAGAGAGTGAACCTACAGGCAGTGCCAGAGAGAGTGGGGAAGGGGGCTGCGGTCGGAGGCACTATGCCTATGGGTAACGACTCCAGGGCACTGGGCAGCAAGCGCTTCTTTGCGAGTAGCTCCATGGTCACCATCCAGTGAGACCAGGTCCTCACCAAGACACACATCTCTGAGGCTACTAGTGCTGGCTGGCCTCCCCCACTTCTACTCCCAAAGCTAAAGCCACCTGTCACAGCTTCCTAAGCCCTCTCCACCACTTCCTCCCAATGCGCCCAGGCTGCACAGACCCGGATCTACCCTTCATGCTGTGAATGTTGTGTGAAGCATTCAAGGGTAACATTTGTTGGATGTGATACACCAGGCAAAGCAGGCACTCCAGGCTGAAAGCCTCTTACAATAAAGCCTGGAAGCAAACCAGATTAGTAGAAGTTAAATAGCTTAACTCCAGACAAGCCACACCTCAACTTTCTTCTCTGCCCCCAAAACTGCCAGGAAAAGACAGTTAACTAGAGCAAATAAGAGACATATGGATGCCCAGGACAGGTAACACTGAGACAAATATTTCCCATGTAGGTCTGACAGCCAATACAATGCAAGAGAAATCTGTGGGCCAGCCTCTCCAGTCTGTTAGGGCAAACCCTGCCAAGAATTCACCTTCTCCACTACCAGAAGAGTGGAGCAAGCAGCTTTATGAGTCACCCTCCTATCCCAGCAGGAAGAGAAAGAAGGGGCATGTTGGAGGATGGAGCAGAGAAAAGGGGTAGGGTTGCCAGGCAACCAGTTTTCAACCGGAATGCCCAGTCGAAAAGGGACCCTAGTGGCTCTGGTCGGCAGTGAAAAGTCTGGCCAGTGGCGCAGCGGGGCTAAGGCAGGCTTCCTGCCTGCCTGGCTCTGCACAGCTCCTAGAAGCTGTCAGCATGTCTCTGCGACTCCTAGGCACAGGGGCCACCAGGGAGGCTCTGTGCACTGCCCCCACCCCAAGCATCGACTCTGTGGCTCCCACTGGCCAGGAACTGCAGCCAATGGGAGCTGAGTGGGTGGCACCTGCAGACAGGGGGCAGCGCGTACACACACACACCCCGGCCGCCCCTATGCCTAGGAGCCAGAGGGACATGTCACCGCTTCTGGGAGCCTCCTGAGGTAGACACAGCTGGGAGTCCAAACTCCTTTCTGTACCTCAAACCCCTGCCCCAGCCCTTAGCCTCTTCCTGAACTTAAACTCTCCCTCAGACCCCACACTCTCTCCTGTGCCCCCAACTCCCTGCCCCAGCCTGGAGCCCCCACCTGAACCCAAAACCCCTCATCCCTGGTCCCACCTCCCCAGCTGGAGCCCACACCCCCAAAACCCTGCCCCAGCCTAGATCCCTCTCCCACACCCTGAGCCCCTCATTTCTGGCCCCAAGCCAGTACCTGTATGCCCAGCTGAAGCCCTCATCCCCTTCTGCACTCCAACCCTCAGCCCCAACCCAGAGCCCCTTTCTTCACCCCAAACCTACCCCACCACCACCACTGAAGTCAATGGAAACAGCAGGTGCTCAGCCCCTCCCAAGATTAGGCACTTGGTGAGGCTGATAGAGTTCCATTTAACAGAGTCCTGAGCTGGCCAACCCAGCACAGAGACAAGACGCTGATCAGGAAAGAGATTGTGCCAGACCTATCTAGTTGTTAGAAGGACAAGTTCTCCATGTAGATTAGATTTCCTGACTATCTGCAGAGGGGTACAGGTAATTGCACTGAAAACCCTGTTAGCTCTAGATCCAGCAGTCAGGGGGATGGGAAAAGGAAATGGTGAACAGGTTCTGTGGTTGATGAAAAAGATGGATCTAAAAGCCAGCCAGCAGACAACACATAAATTTAAGCAAAACTTTTAGTAGAAGCATCAAACAGCCAGGAGTTGCTTAGCAAATGTAAATGAAGACAGAGAGCTGGAATACTGAAGATTATCAACACTGTGTGGGCAGGTGTCAGTCTATTTGCATTATGCAAGCCATTATAAAAGCCAATGTTTTAAATAAATGTCAGAGGTTAAAACCTAGCTCCAATGAAGTTTTGCTCATGACTTGCATAGAGTAGAAGAGGGAGGAAGGATGGTCCCATGGTTGAGGCACTAGCCTAGGCCTTGGGAGACCTGGCCTCAGACAAAACACTGGGCTTCTGTTCCCTGTGTGTAAGAAAGGACAACAGCACTTCCCTACCCCACAGGTCATGGTGAGGATAAACACATTAAAGATTGTGGAGTGCTCAAATACTAGGGCAATGGGGCGGGAAGGCATATAAGTAACATAGACAGAGCCAGGATGTCACCCCCAGGTTACTACTGTTGCACGATCTCCTATTAACGTATCTTGACAGAGCTGTCAGACCAAAGATCCTATGGCTCCTCAGGAAATTTCAGGGTCAGAAACCTATAGTCTCCTTCTCCTGTGCTGTCCCCACCGAGGAGTCTCTCTTCTCCTTGCCAAATGCAGGAAGCAAAGGGACAGGGACGCTACTTTCTGAAGCCCCCTTTGCTGCTCTCATTCGAATACCAAGGGAACACATACCATTTGTCTTCAGTGACACTGACTGTCGGTGGACAGCTACTCACTACTCCCTGCAGAATATCACCTCTAGAGGAGTGTATCACTAGTAGAAATAGCCTGGGGAAATCTCCCTCCAAATAATAATAATAATACAGTTCTCTATAGTGTCACCCACATCATTTGTGTACTTATCCAGAGACAGACTTTGAGTAAAATATATAGGGCCAAATTATCCTTTGGAATAACTCCACTGATCGCCACAGTTATGCTAGGGATGAATTTGGCCCATGGAATCCAAGTGAACTTCTGAAATTTATATCTGAGGACTGTCTTATAATTAAAGAATTCCAAGAGCTAAAAATCTCAATTCATGTTGTTTTTTTTTTTTTTAAATACCTTGAGTAGCACTAGCTGGATAAGATCACTTTAAACTAACATCTTTTAGCACAGCGTGTCTCAAATTGGGTCCAGGAGGGTACTCCAGGGGAAGGGGGGGTCCGCTGGCCCTGCTGATTAACTCCTCCCGCACCCACCCAGTGTCTCCTTCACGCCGGGGAACAGCTGTTCAGCGGGTACGGAACGAAGGGAAGAATTTGAGGGAGGGAGGAGTTTATCAGTGGGGCCGGCGGACCCGCCTGGAGTACCCTTGGGTCCCCAGCATACAGGAGGTGCTGGGAGGGAGGGAGAGGAGTGGAGATGGGGTACACTCGGGGGAGGAGGCAGAAAGAGGCAGGAAAGAGAAGGGGTAGGGGTGGGGCGCTGGAGGTCTGCAAATCTTTTAAAATCAAAATGGAGCTCCTCGGGTTGCTGAAGTTTGAGATCCGCTGTTTTAGCACTTTTACACCTAGGCTAAGCAACTAGGGGTAAGTTCCATGCCTCCAACTTGCATTTTTCCATTCAATTTACATCGAGAGTTGGCAACTACTCCAGACAAAGGTGCTAAGATCAGCCCTCCCACAATTCTACCTGCTCATTCCATTCGAACAATGCATGAAATGCTAATGCAGCAATGTTTTAACCTTCCATTTGAAAAAGAAGTGTGGCTCTGTGGCAATACTATGCCATCAACAACAGAGCTCTCCAGTCACAGCCGCATGTTCCAACAGCTGCAAGACACCTGCAAGAGTTTGTAACAGGATAACTGAACAGCTGAAGGAGCACAGAATGGAAGGGAACATGAACTCAGCCATTCATGAATTCTAAAGTGAGTGACAGATTAACAGAGACATACGACAAAAGGGCAGATTTTGATCTCATACCAATTCCACTGAAGTCAAGATATGGGTGAGATCAAAGTCTGTATTAAAGCCCACACAGAGAGGAAGGATTGTCTTGAGGCTTGTACTTTTCACAGGACCGGGTTTCAAGCAATATGGGTTCTATTGCTAGCGCTGCCAGAGGCTTCCTACATGACCTTGTGCAAGTCACTTAATGTCCCTGCACCTTATTCTCCGGTATATAATACTGCTGAACCCAGAGCCTCATTCTATGCCCTCTCGCTGTAAGTACGCCCAGTATGACGCAGCAGAGTGGAGCCATCGGAGAGACTGTTGGTAGGCTTCATTCATTAGTGTTCACAAGGCACTTTGAGAGCAGAGGTTAGCTGGCACTATAGCAAAAGTACTAGCTAAAGGACCAGTACAATTTACTAGGCACTGATAAGAAACTAAAGAGGGGGGCAGAGTGGGAACGGGGATCATCCTGAAGATGCCGGCATTTCCAAACTGGCTGCTCAATCACTATTTTGGGGAGATAACTTCATTTCCAGAAAATCTGGTGTTCGGAGGTAGAGGGAGAAAATCCTCCTTATGTTCCTGTAATTTACATCTGTCCCACTAACAGCAGCCCAACAGACAAACTCAGAAGCTGCTTACTGCTCTACTCTAAGAAGTTCTGAGTCTAATGCTAAGATGATTAGTTCAGTCAAATGCACCTTTCTGTAAAGGGGAGGAAAACTCATTGCCCATCACTGGGAATTAAAATGACTCATCAAATTCACGCAAGTAGCTATGTCAATAGAAATCAGGTTCAGCTTTTAGATACTGCAAAGATTCACTTTTTAGAAGGAAGGTGTAAACTAGGGGACTCTTACCAGCTCGAGAAAGATCACTGCTGCACCAGTAACTACTTCAGACCCTGGCCTCCAGACACAAGTTCTTGGTTAACCAGACACTTAAGCAAAATATCAAAATAAAGAGGTTCTTCTGCCCCACACAGGCTACAGCTCCCAGAGACTTTTCTCTCACCCCTCTCAACCAGTGCCCTGACTCAGAGAGTCCTACAGGAACCTTTCTATGCCCTATAATTCTCTTCTTCCCCAGCCCATTTACCTAGGACCCATCCAAGAGCTGGAGCTCCATTTTCTACTCCTTGTAGTTCACCAGCCCAACTAAGCATTTGTGGGCCTCTATAAGGACCAAGTGCTCTTCAGGCAATCACTTGTCCCCTGGCATCATCTGGGAGGCAGCTAACTAGTCACAGATGGGACTGGGTCCATCTCCCCTTAAAGGTGCCAGCCACCCAGTGCCAGGAGGTCTGTTTCACCACAGTGGAAGGAGAATGAAGCACTAGCGGACAGTAATTCTCCCACTGATCAGGAATTAGTAGCCCGACCTTTCAGGAAAAGAACACATGAAACTATCCAGCTGTCTAGTTTGGCAGGTATCAAGTGTTATCTTGACACTATTACAAGGCTCCCATGTACATAACATGGAATGGAGATTCAACCCTGAAGATACTGAAATACTGCGAGAAGCAGGAAAGCACTACCAGGGCTCCCCAGCGTTCAGCTATACCAGCTGGCTTTCAGCATGCTGCAAGTAGACCGTTCACCAGTTGCTTCATCAAATCACAGACACTCCAAGTGTAATTCATATCATGGGACTGGAAAGCAAGGGGAGAGAATCAAGTCCAGTATGTGCTTTGCCATCTTCTAACAGCAACTAGAGATGCTGATCAATGATCAATGGAAGTGAAGTGATCAGTGAAGTGATCAATGGAATTCTGACCTTTCAGTCCTTTCCACCTGAGAGGAAATCTACAGGTACAAGAAGGCCCAAACACCTTGTCTTGTCCTCTATACTCTGAACGGAAAAAGTGTGCATGTCTTACAGTCTATGTACCACTATCACCCACACAAACCAGATTAAAAATAAAGTAAAAATAAAAAAAATCTAAAGACAATCACCATGAAGAGTGTTGCCAGATACACAAAGAGCAGACCCTTCTAGAAAAGATGTCAGTACCTGATGCATTGTACAAGATCCCAAATCCAATCTCTTCCTAACACAAATTGACTATGGCGGAGCCAACAGATGCCACAAAACATGATGCAAAGAAAAACTTCATGAGCCTGTGAGTAGCATAGTAAAGTGTCAGCAGCCAAGCAGCTTTGATGTTATCATTAGTACCATCGTTTACAATATTGCACTCCTAAGTAGGGGTAGATCATATTCCAGGAGAAGATCTGGTCCATGTTACTATATTAACGAGAGAGAGGAAAATCAAAGAAATAAGCAGCAGGAACTACACTAGGAACCCAACTGTTGTTGACTGTGATTGCCTACACATTGTGACTGTCAGGTCCCCCCGCCATCCCCTCTCAGTCTGCACTGGAAATACTTTGGCCATTGGTTTAGACAGCTTGATCCATTTCCATGCCATTAACGAAAGCATGACAAGTGCTTCATTCCTCCAGGGGCAGACGGATCCTTCATCTAACAGCATCTCATCCTAGCTACTTCCTATAGGACTCAGGAACTCCGTAGCAGTGCAGACCAATGGCCCACATGCAGTAGCACTGACCTCTGTCCAGGACATACCTGACACTTCAGAGGACGGATGACACGCTGAAGTCAAACCTTCCCACTTCACAAGGCTCTTAACTGTCATTTGAGAAACACCTCCACAGGGAAGGGACACTCAGGTGACACTCACTCACTCACCTTTCCAACGTCCCTATCAGTTACTTTGCTAGGCCCAACTCCACATGCCCTTGCAGTAAAGCCCTCCCAGGAGTAGGGAAGAGAATTCAAGAACTCCATTTGATTCACCCAGTTCGTCTTGTAGGGTTTCTGCTCCATGCTCCTACCAGGCGTAGGGCTTTACAGCCTTAAAGAGAGCAGAGTGTGAGCCTCCAAACTCCAAGAGAACCTGAGGCTCCCCGGGGAAGGGGTGTTCCAGACGAGTGGATCCTTTGGGATGGGCTGCTATGGGTTCTCCACGCTGCACCTGAGCTCTGAGCCCTCCAAGTAGGGGAGGTGATGTGGTGATCAGGCCTGCTGACTTCCTGGAGGAAATAACTCCTGTGTTTGAGCCTGAGGGGAAGAATCCTGGGGAGAGACTGCTCCTGGTTGCCACAGGCAGTGCCACAGCTGTGCGGCATTCAGACACTGGCTTCTGCAAGCTCAAGGGCAGGGGAAAAAAGCTGGAAACTTAGGCCCAGCTCCACAAAGGCACTTAAATCCAGATTTAGGCATATCTGCAATCCACAAAACCCCCACCGCCTAACCCTGTAGGTGCCTAAACTCACTCAGTGCCTATAGTTTTGCTGCAGAAGTTCCCTGGGCACCTATATTTCTGCCTCTGGGCATGTGCACTTCTGCCTTGCTTTTAGCATCCTTACATCGAAGTGCCAGAGCGATCCACAAACTGGGGGAAGACAAGTACTCCTCCTCTTATCTTGCCTGTGGGGCCCAATCCTGTAGCCATGCTCTGACTACACCTAACTCCACACAAAATGCCTGCAGACAGGAGGAGTCATCCTCCCTTATACACAAAGAGCAGACCCTGCTAGAAAAGACACCAGTACCTAGGGTAAAAGACAAGGATAGAACATAAATAAAGGACTCAAAGGCCAGGAAAGCCCACCACAAGGTTATAAAGTCAAGGGTTAAGACTGCTTTGGCTGAGGCAGGGTCCTTAAGAGCTCTTCCTCAATCTGGACATGGTCACTATGCAGCTGAGGGAATGGTATATTTGTGCACGGCGCAGCTGCTGTTCCATCTGAACGTTGCTTTTAAAGTGTTAATGGTGTTCAGCATGTACAGTCCATGCGTGAAGGGCGGGTTTCATGTTCTTCTAACTGCCAAATCAAAACCAATGTTCACCGGAACACTCCAAGGCACTTCTCAATGAGGGTTCTTAACCCGCTAATTTTCAATTTAAGTTTAGTCTAAACTGCTAAAAAAAAAAAAAAGTGTGTTTTTACTATGAATTAACTAGAGTGCAATAGCTAATGGAGCTAGTGTAGACAAGGGGACAGGGATTTTAGTTTTAATGCAAGGTCAACCACAGGTGGAGGGTACAATGCCAATCTTGCCTACTAGCTACCCTGCGGTAAACTCTATAGTGCAACTCAGCCTGGATGTAAGGACCTAAACAGAGGTCCACATCTCAATCTTGTAGATTCTTTCAGCAGAACATCAGCAAAATAAGGCCTTTCTTGTCCTTTCACGCAGCAAAACTCTCATCCAAGTTCTTGTTATCTCGCATCTTGATTACTACCCCAGCCTTTTCCCTGCCTCCACAAATGCAATTTTGTCCCACTCAGAGCCATTCAGAGCACTGCTGCAAAGATCATTTCCCTAGCCTATCGCTTTGGCCCCATTTGCCATCTGTTGGCATCCCTCCATTCGCTCCCTCTTGTCTATCACATCAAATACAAGTGATCTGTCTTCCCTTTCAAAATCTCCACCCTACCTATTATCCGTCACTCATAATTGTAAGGTCACCTCCCACTTCCACCCAAGCCCATGATGCCAGTCATCACTGCCCTCTTGTTAAATTTTCAAACAAACACCTTTGTACTTTCTCCCATTTACCCCCCAAAGTATACTGTCAGGACCACAGGCTTCAGGAGCTGGTGTTCCTTCCAGCTGAGTTTTCACCAAGTTAACCTTGAGAGGGTCCTATTTAAACCTCACACTTCAGAGGCGCTTCCTGTACACATCTGCAAAGCCACCTCATTATCCACCTTCAAATCCTTCCTCAAAGCTCGCCTTTGCTGTGATGCCTCCAAAAAAAACTTGATAATTTAGGCTGCTGATGTGCAGACACCACAGCTCATCTTACTGACCATCATCATCTGTTTCCTTGGATACAGACAAACTGATAGAGACGTACATCTGTTGCTCTTGTCTTACAATCTAAGTATAAACTCTTCAGGGAGGGGACTCTCTTTTTGATCTGTGTATGTACCCACCTAACAAAATGGGGTCCATGCCTGGGGCTCCTAGGTGCTGAAGCAACATGCAATAGTTATCTCACTGTTAAAAAAAAATAAACACACACTTCACAGCAGTGAAGACTTGCATTGCCATTACAGCATTAGAGCTGTCAAATATATGCAGATGTTGGCAGAGACCAAGCCTAGAAACCCATAGGTGATGTTTTCAAGAAATTATTCATGATGCAAAACATGTGCTTAGAATGGAAACACTTAGGCAACCTTAACTATAGTTGTTATTTGCACTCAAGCTATAACATACACACATGCTTCAGGAGACAGAGGAAAGCAACTGCTGTACTTAGTTTCTTGAGATCTCAGGGTTCTGCTAAGGCCTAAAGCCACTTACTTTAGCCAGGTATGCAGCATTCCTTATCGTCTCCACCACCTCTCTGCCTGCAGGGTGCACCCTTGCCACATGCACCCACATCCTCTCCCAGGTCTGCCCGTCGATAGGGAAGCCACTTTTATTGACGAGGAAAAGCACCCCTCCATCTTTGTCTTCTTCTTCTGAGCCCCCATTGTTGGCTGTGCTGACGGGCCGTGCATGAGTGCTTCTTGACCGGCCCCCTTTGGCTCCCTTGGGATGGGCACAATGGTGGGCATTGGAAGTAGAGCCTGTCATGATGGGTTTGAATTGCAAGAGTACTCCAGGTAGGAAGTATGTATACAGTTCAATGCCACAATAAGGAAGCCTTATCCATCTCTCACTTGCTGCCACAGCAATCAGGCAGAGTGGTTATTAGGTAAAATTAGCCAGCATGAGTTCTCTTGTGGGCTGAATCTAAAACCAGCAGAGGGTGAGAAAGAGGGGGAAAGAGAAAGCATGTTAGCAGAAGAGGAGCAGAGTTTATGCAAAGCATTCAGCTTACTGCATCACCTTGGGCTGGCACACAAGAGGATAACAACATGGCTAGATCCCTTTCCCTATCAGCTAAGACTGACAGACAAAAGGACAATAGCAATCTGGAGAAACACTTCTCTGTAAAACTCCTGAAGGCATCACACACGGGTGACAATAGCAATCTACCTACATCCCTCTCCATATTACCCCCGAGGGTTCCCAAAGGGGGATGACAAGCGAGCCGGACCTGGCTAGGTCCCTCTGCATCTTACGTCTAGGGCGGTCACATTAAGAGACGATAGTACTCTGGCTAGATTCTGGTCTCCATCACTCGGTTCAATCAGACACAATGCTGGAGTCCAGAATGTAAACGTAACATAATTCCCTCCCGAAGTAAAGCCCAGAGACCTGCCCTCCATACTCATCCTCTCCTCGGAGGTGGGGGAGTCTGGGTCAGCCACCAGCCGCAGAGAGCCAGACTGCAGCACTAACAGTATTCTCTTGGGCTCAGCTCGAGAAGGCTCTGTTCGCAAGCGAGCCCCAGCAGCAGTGGGCTGGGCTGGGCTGGGCAGGGAGTGGGTGGGCGGGTGCCTGGCTGCTGCCCCAGCTGCTGCTGCCGGCCATTCCTCAACAGACCTTCCCCCGCCCCCGCCATGAATCCGCCCCCCGCCCCCTTACCTGCTCGCGGCGGGATTCATTGCACCATGCACTCTCCGCGCGGCTGCGGCTGCCTCGTTCGCCTCATTCCATGTTCCATGATTGTTACAATCTGACACGTAACCATGTTACCCGGTGGCCCCCGACGTTCTGAGCGCCCCGATTGGCTGCCGCAACAAAGAGGGGCGGCCCCAGGGGCTGGAAAGCCACGCCCAGAAGCTTTGCTGAGTTCTGGTTGGCTGCGGTCTGGCCAGGGGGCAGGGCCAGCGGGGGAAATCTGGTCGCTGGGGGCCTCTGGAGCGGCCAGCGGTTCAATCCGCTTAAATCGTACATCGGAGTGTTACGCGTCAGACATTTGTACGTAGATGGAGATTAATTCTCTAGCACCCGCAGTGTTCTGTGTGGGAACGTTAATTTAACACCCGGGGCTAATTATTCGCAATGAGGGTAGATTCTGTATATCTCTGGTACCCACAGGCTGCAAGACACTTCACAGCCAAGATCCCGGTCTCAAAGAGGTGACCATCTAAAACAGGGGTGGGCAAACTTTTTGGCCCGAGGGCCACATTGGGTCTACAAAATTATATGGAAGGCCGGGTAAGGAAAGGCCCCGCCCCCAATCCAGCCCCTCCCACTTCTGGCCCCAAGCGGGCCCCCTCCCACTTCTTGCCCCCTGACTGCCCCCTCAGAATCCCCATCCAATCCCCTCCCATCATCTGACTGTCCCTTCCAGAGACCCCCTAACCAGCCCCAGGACCCCACCCAATTCCCCTGCTCCCTGTCCCCTGACTGCTCCAACCCCTATCCACCCTCCCACCCACTATCCACCACCCCAGAACCCCACCCCCTATCCAACCCACCCTGCTCCCTGACTGCCCCCTCCAGACTACCCCCCCCCCAACCACCACCCTGGAACCCCTCAATCCCCTTCCGCCAGCTTACCATGAGTGCTGGCCCGGCTCTGGGGGAAGAGGGGGGGCACACAGCCCCAGCCCCCCAGAGTGCCGCCCACATGGCGCGGCTCAGGGGAGCGGGGAGCGCGCAGCCCCGGCCGCAGCGCTACGCGGCGTGGCTCCGGGGGATGGGCTGGGGCAGCCTCACTGGCCGGGGGGCCGGATGGGACAGTCCCGCGGGCCGTATGTGGCCCATGGGCCGTAGTTTGCCCACCCCTGATCTAAAACCTCAGTCCTGTAATCACATCTACATGGGGTGACACTTGCATCTCTACAGATCCAGTTACAGAATCATTGTCTAAAGCAGGAGCTCTCAAACGTCATTACACTTTGAACTCCTTCTGACAACAAAAATTACTACATGACCCTAGAGGCATCCCAAGCCTGAGGGGTGAGGGGACAAGGGCAAAGCAAAAGCCTCGAGTCGAGGTCGAAGTCCGAGGGCTTTGGCCCCAGACAGGGGACCTGCAATCTGAGACTGACTGCCCAGGGTTGAAACCAGCAGACTTTGGCCCCGATCACTGGGGCTCAGGCTTCAGCTTTGGCCCCAAGCTGGAGCAAATCTAAGCCAGCCCTGGTGACCCTATTAAAATGGGGTTGCAACCCACTTTGGTGTCCTGACCCACAGTTTGAGAACCACTGGTCTAATGGAAAGTGCCACCCTGCCCACCACTTTTACCCTCTCTCCCCTACCTCAGTGGGTTGTAACCAGCCACACTGACATTCTTCTCATATACATCGTCCCACCGGGTTTCCCCATTTCCCCTCCCCTGGAAGAATTTCCAACTCCTCTTCCATATTGCCCAGAGTCCATTGCCAAGAGCAGTGTTGCTTCCCTTCACAAGTGATATCTTGAGGGGCACATACACCACAGCACAGCATTCCTGAGTCCACACTTGTGTTATTTCTTCCCTCCATTGAAACTTGTCCCCAGAACTGAGGCACCCTGGGATTGCTGGCATTGCAGCATGTTCTCCAGGAACCCTCAAGCCTTCCCTATCAGCTCTGCAGCATCAGAGCAGCAGAGCCTGGACTGGAGCAGGGGAAAGGCCTGTTTTCCACAGAATCCTTCCCTCGGGCCTGGAGCATTTAGAACAGAAATCCCTGTGGGAGTTAATGTTGCTCTAAAAAGAGCTGCCAAGGGGTGTGTGGCTTCTTCACACGCCAGAGAAAATGATCTGTTTGTGGAGCTGCATAAAACCCTTCACTGATTTCTCTGAGCGGATTCCCCTGAGCAGCTGGGGGAAGCAGGACCTCATTCCTTACCTCTCATGACAGGGCTGTGTGAGAGCTTGTGGAGAGCCAAAGGCAGCTTTCTAGAGGGTTAATTCGGAAATTCCCTATGGAACCTAGGGGCTGTGGCCTACGGCAGGAAGGAGTCAGATGGTTGTTGGAGTGACTCTAGGAGGAATGGGATGGGATGGCTCTCTGATCACCTCTTCACTCTGCTTCTTCCCACATCCACCTCTGGTGTAAGTTCACCACCTCCTCCTAAGTGCGTGTGGGCTGGAAACCAGATCTGGCAGTAGAGAGGTTGCCCACTCAGCCCATGCACAGCCCATTGCAGCTCAAGTTCTCCTGCTTGTCATAGCCTAGAGCAAGGGTAGGCAACCTACGGCACGTGTGCAAAAAGCGGCACGCAAGCTGATTTTCAATGATTTTCACACTGCCCGGGTCCTGGTCACCAGTCTGGGGCTCTGCATTTTAATTTAATTTTAAATGAAGTTTCTTAAACATTTTAAAAACCTTATTAACTTTACATGCAACACTAGTTTAGTTCTATATTACAGACTTATAGAACGAGACCTTCTAAAAACATTAAAATGTATCACTGGCACACGACACCTAAAATTGGAGTGAATAAATGAATACTCGGCACACCACTTGTGAAAGGTTGCCGACTCCTGTGCTAGAGGAATGCATGACGCTGAGCCTGCACTCTGTGACTGCATTACTCACCAACAGGTGAGCGTGACAGGAGAGGACACATAACATGTCTACAAATAGACTGCTGAGGTGTGGGGAGAGAGGCCAGATTCCATCTGGCTCCTTAGGACTCTGAGGAAGCTCTGGGATCTGGAGGGAGGTCTCTGGAGCCTCGGGATGTGCAGGTTTGGAGACATTTGGTTCCTGCCTGGTCCAAAGTAACCTGCCATGCTCCCCCGTAAGAGCCGCATTAACAGGCAACACTGCAAGTGACCCCCATGGCTCTCTATTTCCTTGGCCATATGTATTGTGTCTTTTTTCTGGCAGCTAGTCCAGAAAAAGACAAGAGCTCACTACTGCTACCACCTCAGAGATTTGTTGTCTTGAGATCAGCTGATAGAAGCATGCAATAGCGACAGAATCTGGGACTCCCTGAGCCGGGCTGGCTGCAGGATACATCTGTGTGGGAGGCCAGGACAGAGCCTGAAAGACAGATGTGACAATCAGTGTCCTGTCACCCCAGGGGGCAAACAGAGGGGTGAACCTCAAAGAATAAGCAATTAAATCAACTGAATCAGTGCTGGATTATTGTGCCATACACATCATAAGGTCCTCTCATGGACTGGTAACTGGTTAAAAGCTAGGAAACGAAGTGTAGGAATAAACGGTCAGTTTTCAGAATGGGGAGAAGTAAATGGTGGCGTCTCCTAAGGGTCTGCACTGAGACCAGTGCTGTTCAACATATTCATAAATGATCTGAAAAGGGGATAAACAGGGAGGTAGCAAAAATTGCAGATGATAAAAAAACTACTTACGATAGTTAAGTCCCAATCAGACTGCCAAGAGCTACAAAAGGGTCTCACCAAACTGGTTGACTGGGCAACAAAATGGCAATGTTCAAAGTTCAGTGTTGATAAATGCAAAGTAATGCACATTGGAAAATACAATCCAACTCTACCTGTAAAATAAGGAAGTCTAAATTAAGTGTTACCACTCAAGAAAGATCTTGCAGTCATTGTGGATAGTTCTCTGAAAACATCCACTCAACGTGCAGCGGCAGTCAAAAATGCGAACAGAGGGCAGAGGCCTGTGTGGCTCTTCGCTACCCCAGCTCCAATTTCTCAACATATTTTTCAAAGTAGGACCCCAAAAGTGGATGCAGCTCACTGATGTTTTGCAAGGTAACAAGCTCCAGGAGGGAGCAGGGAGGAGCAGGAATGCAGCACGCTCAGGGAAGGAGGCGGGGAAGAGTTGAGGCCAGGGTGAGGATTTGTGGAAGGGGTTGGAATAAAGGCGGGGCAGGGTGGGAGGGCCAGGGCAGGGTGGAGTTGAGGCATTGGCAGAGGTGGGTCAAGCATCAACCGGCGCCAGCAGAAGTCACCACTTATGGCTGGAAGGAGACTGTGTATGAAACCTTGCAGTTAGGGGATGAGAGAGGCACTAACACAGGCATGGGAAGTTTGGGGAAATGGGGGAGAGGTCAGTGTTGGGCAAGGAGGACAGGGATTTGGGAAGCAAAATCTGAGGATCATACACTGTCTAATTGTTGGTTAGGATTATCCCCATTCAGAGAGGGGGAAAGTGAGACACCACGTGGAAGCAGGACTGGGCTGAGGGTCTGAACAATTGTTACAGCAAAGATATAAAATCCGTTAAGTGTCAGAAGAACATTCATCAGGGAACTGAAGAGTTCAAGGTTGGCCAGAAAATGTGTAGTATATGGCACAAATCAGTATGCGCTCTGCCACCTCACTGGTTTTGGATACAAAGGTACGTCTCTTGGAGAGAGAGGTTAGAGGATCTTTCTCAGAGACACACAACTGGTAATACAGTAGTTAGGAACAGAAACCCCCCCACTCCTAACCACGCCCCCAGGACCTCATCCTCTATTCAACACCCTTGCTTCTTGTCCCCTGACCATCCCCTCCAGAGACTCCCCACCCCCAACCACCCGCCGCAGGATCCCACCCCCTATCCAACACTTCTGTCCCTGCCCCTTTACCATGCTGCTCAGAGCAGCATGTCTGGCTCCACGAGACACGCTTCCAGGCAGGAGCGCGCAGCCCTGCGCCCCTCAGAGCACTGCTTGTGTGGCACACTGAGTCTCTGGGGAAGGGGGATAGTGGGGAAGGGGCCAGAGGGAGTTGCCCCAGCCGGGAACTCAGAGGCCGAGCAGGAAGGTACCGCAGGCCGGATGTGGCCCACGGACCATAGTTTGTCCACCCCGAACTAGTGGCATAAAGTCTCCGTGTCCAGCTTCACAGCCCCCACCCCCACCCCCATGTGCACTGTGCTCTGGAGATCTGGGGCCAACAGAACAGTCCCTACGAGTCTGTTCGAGCCAGTTCCAGCAGCTCTGGGGCTTTTCAAGTGCAGTTCCTCCGGTGCTCCACAGCTACCCCGCAGGATTGGGAAAGGGGGCAGAAAGTTGCCATGACACCACCTCTGTCCCCTGCAACAGGTGAGCCAAGGAGAGTCCTAGTTCAACTGAGGCTCTAGAGCAAGACTTTTAGTGACCACAACTGGTCAGGCCCTTGTCTTGCTTTTGCACCTTACTTTATATGAAAGACACCCCCACGTGCAGCACATCAGCCCCTCGGATCACACTTGCTCTGGACTGACTTAGAGGGAAGCAGTGCCACTTACTGACTTACCAACACCACCTACTGGCCTTCCCTGAAACTCCCCTTATAAGTATTGCCTGAGCCCAACACTCTTTAGCTGTGGCAAAGCTACAGGATCACAGCCCAAGACAACATAGCTAGGGCCACAGAAAATGAGGAAGAAAAGACAAAAGAGCCTGACTGCTCATAGTTTAAGTGATACCTTTGCCCAGTTAAATACCCTGGGATTCCACAACCATGCGGGAAATGTTGGTAGCAATGGACAATTCATCCCATGCTTCTCTTCCATTGACCCTGGATCTTTACTGTGGACATTGGCATGCAAACAGGATTTTGTTTCTGTCCCATTCATTTTCACTCATTTCGGTTTACTCCTCCTGCACAAAGATATGACAATACTTTGCAGTGCTGTAATGCAGCAAATTCCTGGGGGGTAGTCAACACTGCATTCCATGACTGTATAATCCAGGCCAGGTTTTAGGTAGCATTTGTGTGGGAATGTTGGGGGGCAAAAACTATTGGATGCATGAGTCCTGAACCCTAAATGAAATTTCCCCTTTGCATGGACTGTACTTCCCTCTGGGAATGAATCTCAAAGCCCAACAACCTAGAATGGAAGATCAGTATTATCGTCCCTGTTTTACAGATCAAGAAACTGAGGCACAGAACCATTAAATGACTTGCTCGAGGTCCCTTGGGAAGTCAGTGGAAGAGCCCGTCAGATCATGCCAAATCTTGTGTTTTCACCACCTCCCTCTTGCCATCCCCCCTCTTGCCTCTAGCAAAATCAGTATAAGTCTGTCTAACATCATGATAGGCTGCCATGGAAATTATTAGAAAGAAGGGGAGTGAGGTAATATCCTGGGACCAACATGGCTACAGCTACATGGAAATTACTGTGATTTTGCAAATGGGATTGTGGCTTTCAGTGGGGAATAAGCAGCAGGCCCAGATGAGGAACAAAGCTAACAGACCACGCTGGGGCTGACAGACTGGGGGAAGCTGCTGGCCTGCAACCAGCATCTCACTAGCACTTCCATAATGATTTATGTTTTGTTTCTAAATCAGAGGCAGCGATGGTGATTCTTCCATCAGTGTTCACAGGGCACGTCTCCTCCCTGACATACAGACTCTAAAGCAAACTAGGCACATTGATTTTCTTCCCACGTTTTTTGCTCCATACATAGATGTTAATTTCCCTGTGCAACCCTTTCATCACTCATATAATCCAGGCTTGCAAAGCCAGCTGCTCCCCTTTTCCCTAATGGGCAGTGTAACTTCCATGGAGGAGCTCCAGAGCAACCTTAGCGGCAAACATTCACAAGGGCACCAAGATGTCAACAGACATCGCAGTTAACAGACAATCCCCAGCAGAAGCCCCTGGCCCTTTTAAAAGAGCCCTATATTCACAAATGTATATGCAGCTTGTGACGAAGTGGGGAGTTTCCCTTGTTATGTTGTATGTGAGTTTTACATGAATAATGCGTGCCTCAGTTTCCCTGTGTGCTGCACCAATAACTCCATGATGGGAGTAGGGGTGTGTGACTTTGGCTGAGACCTCTGGGCAGGTGAGGCTGTTCCAGCTGTCTGCATGTATGCTATGACCAGTGCCCTTCAAAACCTGAGACTCAGGAGCGGGATGCAACCAGGGCAGGACCGGCTCGACCAGCTTTGTCTGGAAAGGCAGACAAAGACAAGGAGGAGAAGCAACGGGAATGTCTGAGGTCAGGTCACTGCAACCTGGCAGTCAGCTTGGGGGGACAGGAAGAGGGGGACTCCAGGCCGCCTGGCCCAGGACTCCCCAAGATGGACTTGGCTGAAAGTCACTGATTTCTCTGTTAACACGTTCTGTTCTATGCTGTGTTCCTGTCGACTAATAAATCTTCCCTTTTACTCTGGCTGAGAGTCACGGTTGAGGGCAGAGTTGGGGTGCAGGGCCCTCTGGCTTCCCCGCGAGTCCCGCCCGGGCAGTCTCGCTGCGAGAAGCGCTCAGTGTGGAAGGGGATGCTGAATGCTCTGAGGTCAGACCCAGGAAGGTGGAAGCTGTGTAAGTTTCTTGCCCTGGATACAGGATGCTCAGAGCAAGGAGTCTCCCCCAGAGCCTGACTGGCTTCATATGGAGTAGTTCCAGAGCCTCGCCCCGGCAACTCCATGACACAGCTAAGGAGTGACCACAACCCACTGGAGTCAGCAAAGAGTGAAAGGGTGGTCTTGTGATTAAGGCATTAGAACAAGAGTCAGGAGAGCAGGAGCCAGTTCCTGGTTCTATTGCAGATGGCCTGTGTGACCGGAGACAAAACATTTAACTGTTCTGTGCCTCTGTTCCCCATCCATAAAATGGCCATGCAAATACCTCCCTGCCTCTTGTGAGGACACTTACTTTTCAGCTATGAGGTGCTTGAACACTGTGGTATCGCATCAGGGCATCGGTAGAACAGTGATACAAATTGTAAAAATTAAGATTGTTGTGGGATCAGGAGTGAGAACAAATAAGTCCTGCAGTTGCACTGAGCAGAAAATGAAGACGAGGCAGAAAAATCAACAGGACATGCCCCAGGTTGCACCTACATTGTTGAGAAGTGGGAGATAGGTCTGATTTTCAAAAGCTCAGGCACTCATTGAGCGTGCACATGTGCGTGGCATTTACTATGACTGTGCACACAGTCCACATTCCTGACAGTGCAAATGGCCGGCTAGATGCAGACACACCCATTGTGCATGTACAGTCACAGCAACTGCATACAGAAATGCACACAGAATCTTAACAGCTGTTGCACTGCTGGAATCATTTTTAAAGTGATTCTGGGTTAAAACACTTTCTAAAGTATTTCTGCCTATTGTCTCTTGCCATTATCTGTGACCCCAACCATTTTATAAGGCTTTTTACTCTAACAGAGCATGGAGGATATGGGGTACCATATAGTACTGCTCCCTGATCGCCGAGTTTGATTTTCAACAGACATGGTTGTGTTAACAGTACTTGTTAGCTGTGTTGACTTCATTATTTGGTCAAGCTTTTGACTGGTCTTTGGTAAAATTAGGGAATAGGAGGGTGGCTGGTTGTTAGCAGAGGATTCATTATGGTTTTGATTTCGTAATTAACCATTTTATGAAAGCATGCACCCTGTACAGCAATACATTTCTAAAGCTAAAATGACTAATACTGTCATCCTCCAATCTAATTCTCAATGCACGGAGATTGTTGCAGAGCTGTTGTCTTGGCCACAGCAGCTAATTTGATCATAGAAGTGAGTTTATTCTTCATTAATTCCCAACTAATTTAAGTGGGATACAAAAAAGAGCCTTCAGTATAATTAAAAAGCCATCTGAGGGTTTAGCTTTGAAAGGTTAAATTTAAAATCTTATCTGTAGTAACAGCATGATATTACAATTGTACCTTGTTCAAAAAGAATCATATTCCAAGGATATATTTTCAACCCAAGGGAATGCTATGAATGATCAGAAATTAGATATATATCTTATATTATACTGTCCAGTTAGAATCTGTTCATGAACTTGAATACTTATACTAATAAATTCAGTTCTATCATGTGTCACAGCCATAGTGCCCTACCCCACTTTACATATATGAAGGCCACAGCAGCAGTGGGAACACTTAGGGACATGATTACTGTTATTCATGGCTTTCAAACCATCTTTGGACTGCTAGGTGCACGTGCATGAAATGAACAGTGGAGGGCTCCCTCTGTCTAGGTTTTACATGAAGATGTTTGTCCAGTGGATGACTCTAATGAAATGCAGTTGTGTGATGTTAACATTCCTAAGGAAAGCCTGTTAATACTTGGTATGGAAGGTCGCTTTATGAGAGTCTGTATGGGGCTCCCCCGCTGAATTCCTTCATCCCAGTAACTGGACATTTTCAGTTAAGAAAAGAAGTCAGGGTTTCTGTTTTTCCACAAATCCTCTTTCACCTTCCCCAATTATTATTTGTATTACCACAGCACCTAGGATCCCCAGTCATGGGCAGGACCCCACTGTGCTGGGCACTGTCCGAATACAAAATTAAAAGAAGGCCCCTGCCCGAAGGAACAGAGACAAGAGACATACAGAGGGGCCTGGAGCTCCCCAGTTCCTCTACCCCAGGGGTCTTCAAACTTTTCCCCCCACAGCCCCTTTCCGCAGAGGGAAAAGTCTGGCGGTCCCTGGGGAATATGTCCGCCAAAATGCCACCGCAGAAAGCGGAAGCTTCCTCCTTCTGCGGCAGCATTTCGGCAGGACCAAAATATTTTTTGATTAACAATATATATTACTGCTGAAATAAGATGAGTAATTTGAATTTCAGGTTACAAACTAACAGCTTGTAGGGGTCAGGAAGGAAGGTTTCCCCCTACCAATGTACAACATTGCATGCTAGAGTAGGTAGGGGGATTTTTAGCTTTCTCCAGAAAGACTGCAATTAGCCCAGAAGTGGGCAAACTGTGGCCTGCCGGCTATTCTTATCCCACCCGCGAGCTTTGGCGGGGGGTCCCGCCCTCCCGGCCCAGATCCCAATGCGGTAAGCCGCGCGGCCCCGCGTTCCGGGCCCAGGGTGCGGGGCCAGGTGCGGCCCCGCACTCCCAGCAGGTGTCCAGGCCAAGCAGGGCAAGCTGCAGGGCCCCGCCCTCCCGGCCCATGGCCCAGTGCAGCAAGCCATGCAGCCGCGTGTTCCGGGGCTGAGCGCGGCAAGCCGTGCGGCCTCCCTCTCCCGGCCGGGGTAGCCGAGCAGAGTGTGACAAGCCGCAGGGCCCCACCCTCCCGACAGGGGGCTGGGCCGAGCGTGGCAGACCGTTGGGCCGTGCGCTCCCGGCCCGGGGTGCTGGGCGGAGCGCAGGAAGATGCGCGCCCCTGCGAAGCGTTGAGAACTGTGGGGCCCCGCGCCCGGCTGATCAGGTAAGCCAGTTTGAAGGGGGAGAGGAGGGTTATTATGGGGGGTCTCCGGAGGGCGGTCAGGGAACAGATGGGGGGCAGTTAAGAGTAGGGGGTCTCTGGAGGGGGTGATCAAGGGAGAAGGGGAAGGTTGGATGGGTCGGGTTCTGACGGGCATAGTCAGGGGCCGGGAAGTGGGTGGGAGTTGGATAGGGGACGGGGCCTTCCCTACGCAGCCCTCTGCATAATTTTGAAGCCCAGTGTGGCCCTCAGGCCAAAAAGTTTGCCCATCCCTGAATTAGCCAGTGCCAGAAGCAGGATATCAGAAAAAAGATATTTTAATATCCCAAAAATAACACAGACTTGAGCAGGAAGTAGCACAGTCTTATGTAGAAACATATTTGATAATGGGATCTTCAGTCTGGCAGACAAAAGTATAACATGCTGCTACAATAGCTGGAAGTTGATGCTCGAAAAATTCAGAATGAAACATAAGGCATAATATTTTTTTAACAGTGAAGGTGATTAACCACTGTGATACTTTACCAAGGGCGATGGTGCATTTTCCATCACTGGAAATTTTAAAATCAAGAGTGGATGTTTTTCTAAAAGTTTCTGCTCTAGAAATTATTTTGGGGAAGTTCTACAGCCTGTGTTATACAGAAGGTCAGACTAGATCAGGGTTTCTCAAACTGGGAGTCACCGAGCGCTTCCGGGGGGTCGCGATCTCCTGTCACCGCTTAAAAGCCGCCAAATGAATTACTTTCGCATTTGGTGGCTTTTCGGCGGACATGCCGAGCTATTTCGGAAGCGCTCGGCATGTCCACCAAAAAGCCGCCGAATGCGGCAGTAATTTATTCAGTGGCTTTTCAGCGGACATACAAGGGTCCGCCGCGGCAGCCGAGGAAGGAAAAATGGGTCGCGGTTCTCAAAAGTTTGAAAACCACTGGACTAGATGATCACAAATGGTCCCCTCCGACACTGGAATTTAAGAATCTGAACAGATTCATCGTTTTTACATTTGTTTATTACATTAGAATATAGTGAATGATGGATTTCTTATTTAGTAGATTAAGTTTTTACTTGTGTTCTTTGTCAAGTTCTAATTTGATGGAAATTAGAATTCAGTTTCTATTTTTTTTCCACTATTAAATATAACTACCTTAAATGTGTTGGTTATACAAGAAACAAAGTTTATCAAAACATGCTTTGCATTTATAACTGACTGATTTTTAAAAAGAGGAAGTATTATCTCAGTCATGACTGGGGCTCATCAGTGCTACACTAATGCAAATTAATAATAAATTGCCTCTAGTTAGTGAACTGAACGGATTGTTTCTGGTCACAGTTGTGCTTCAAGATTTTAGAAGGAGAAAATCTAATCCTCATATCGCATTTTTATTCAACACTGAAAGAAAACAAGATTTCCTGCCTTTTCAATTCATATCAGTTTCTTAATTTTGAATGAACTAGTCACTGAACTGAACTAGCTGAATAAACTGAAATGCGGAAAATATTCTCTGCACCTGTAAAAGAAGCTAGTACTGTCAAGTGATAGTTTAACACTTCAGCAAACTCTGGTTTCTGGCCCTTAGCCAGTGACTCCAACCAACCGAGTGGTTTAACTTTCTTTAAAGCTTCAGAAACAAACATGAACTGCATATTTTTTTTAATTTTCATTTAATTGATTTTAATAGATTATAGTAAGTTTAGGCCTTTGTATAGGTTGACAATTTCAAATTTATTTTATTTTTAAAAATAAAAATTTAATTTAAATATCTGATTTTTAAAAAAGATTTTTATCTACAATGGATAGAATGCATCTTAAGCACCCCTCTAGTACAACAGCTGATGGATTTCATAATAAAAAATCCTCTATTAAAGAAGATTTAAGAGGATATAGTTTAGGGAAAGCCTGTATTAACCCAAAGTTAACCCCCACCCCCACAATTTTCCCCATTCTTTCCTTACCTTTATCAAAACAAACCTTTAAAAAACAGACACAGTATGAGGTTCAGACAAAAGCCCACACAGTAACATCACTTTTGTTTAAAGATATTCTAGCATACATACACAAGTATGGCACTAAATTGCATAAGGACAGATCATGGGAACCTGTGAGATTGAGTCCACGTATGAGGTAGTGTGTTCCTGACATTATAGTTACCGTGGTCTACCCCAGAGGTATTTCAGTGATGGGCAAGTTGTTCCTCGCACTGCACATCTTCTCCAGGAGAGCTTGCATTAATTCTATTGTCAGAGTGGGGCATTGTGAAATGGCTCCTGGAGGCCACTAACAGTTGATGTAAGCAACACTGTCTACGCTGACACTGCGTTATCCTGATTACATCAACTCTACACCACTCGAGCAGGTGGTGTTATGGAATCAGCACAGAGAGGTACTTATGTCAGCGGGACACAAATTTAAGTGAAGACATTTCCACAGCTAGGTCAATGCAAAGCAACTTACATCAACCTAACCCTCTAGTGTAGACTAGTCCTAAGTTGATGAAAGAATTCTGTAGCACTGTCTACACTGGGGATTAGGTTGGTACAACTATGTCTTTCAGGGGTCTGAAATTTCACACCCCTGAGACACATAGCTATATCAATGTAAGTTCCTAGTGTAGACCAGCCCTAAATACTACTAAGAAAGCTAAGGACTAAAGTGTTCAAACTGCTTAGCCCTCCCACTGAAATCCGTGAAAGCTTCAAGTGCTCACCATCTTGGGGTGGGGTGACAGGGAGGGGGAATCAGACCAGATTTATTTAAGAGGCTAACCTTAGGTACCCAGGTTTGACTATTTTGGCCAAAGTTAGCTGCTACACCACCTGGGAGAAAGCTGGCTATAAACAGGGGTTTCCAAGGCCCATTTTATTAAACAGAACGTGAGTATGAGGATTCTCTTTAGAAGAACAGTCCTTCAAAGGGCTCTAGACAAAACCAATACAATCTGATATACATAGAGTAGAATTGCCTAATTAAAAAACAAAAACTATTCCAGCAATCTGCTCAAGTCTCCATTTAATCCATCTCATTTCAAACAATTTAGATAAACAGGTCAGATAGCAAGTAGATATTTTATAGATTTATTTTGTTTTGTTACTGAGGCCCATACATTTAACAGGCTTTATCTTTGCAAGAAAATATTTGGCAGATAAACTTTTATGCTCTTTTTTGGAGGGGCACTTAGTTCTGGCTGTAATTAATCCCTCATTACTGGGAATATTCTCTTTTCAGGAGCCCAGCAGGCTCTCTGACATGCTGAAAACTGTCAACCTTTTCAGAGGACAGCCAAGCAATTTGGCTGAAGATAAAACAAAGGGAACAAGCTGGGCTAGAACATTTTTTGGTAATGAAATGAATGCCAGAAGGAATGAGTAACCTGTTAAAAGGACATGCTGGCACTTAAAATGAAGGGAGGGATGGGGAAAATCAGTTCTTGGTCATCTGAACTTTCTTGACAGGTCTTTAGTATGGGTTGTGTGCTGCCGAGGGTCTCCAATGGCAGGGGTTACAAAACAGCAGCACAGCCTAGGAACACGACGATCTTTGGGAGAATGGGGTTGTATTACTGAAGGTTTTTAATGGCACAAGTACACGGCAGCTGCAGACAACGACCAAGATACCTGCATTTTACAATATCTAGATTAAACGGGGGGAAACGAACTGGTGAAACTGCACCATTTCTAGAATGGCAAAAGCCAGCCAGAATTGTACAAGGGCAGCTTCCACCAGCACATTTCTGGAACTTTTAATCTTGCTCGTGCAGGCCGGAAATCTTGGTATCACCACACTGTATTTCCATCAAAAAGCAAGGGAGCTTTTAATAGAGCAGGGGTGGGCAAACTTTTTGGCCCAAGGGCCACATTGAGGTTCAGAATTGTAGGGAGGACCGGGTAGGGGAGGCTGTGCCTCCCTAAACAGCCTGGCCTTGCCCCCTATCTGACCCCCTCCCACTTCCTGCCCCCTGACTGCCCGCCTCAGAACCCCTGACCCATCCAACACCCCCGCTCCTTGTCTCCTGACTACTCCCTCCAGAGATCCCCGCCCCTAACCACTCCCACCAAGACCCCACACCCTATCTTACCCCCTGGTTCCCTGTCCCTGACCCCCCCCACCTCCGAGACCCTCTGGCCCTTATCCAAACCCCCCCCCCGTCTCCCTTACCACACCGAACAGCCTGTCTGGTCTGGAGCCAGACACGCTGTCGTGCAGATCCACCCCCCAGAGTGCTACTCACATGGTGTGCTGAGGCTGCGAGGGTAGGGGGGAACAGTGGGGGAGGGCGGAGGAGCTAACCTCCCCAGCTGGAGCTTGGAGGGCTGAACAAAAATTAGTCCCTGGGCCGAATGTGGTCTGTGGGCCGTAGTTTGCACACCCCTGGAATAGAGGTAACATTTTCAAATGCACTTAAGTCCCATTTTCATCAGCAACTTGGACACTTAAAAGTACAACCACGGAGAGTTTTTAGAACAGGGCCCAGATAACACAGAAGCATTAACTCCCTATCCCAAACCAGGAACCTTTGAAATCTTCACAAGAAATGAACAAGAAATTAAACCCGTAAGATGCTAGAATGGATACTGTGCACTCGACTAGAATGTGCTGCATTTAAAGGGGAAAGGAGGAGTCTAAACACTCCAATTTCACTTGGAAAACTTCACAATACAACCTCATTTTGTCCCTTCACCCTTCTTTGATCCTTCAAATAAATGTGTTACTGTTAGATTTTCATTCCCTGCATTTTGTTGGGTTATAGCACAAACTGTTTGATTCACAAGGGAACTTATATGCTTAACATTTAGGCACCGACATTCACAAAATCGCTGCTCAGCTGCTGGGTAAATAGCTTCTAGGTGGCTATTTCCATAAGCAAGCAGGTTTCCACTGAGGGGGCATGTGCAAAGCCCCCTAACTCCCGATGCTGCTAAAAAGCTGCTCAGAGCCCTACCTCATGCCTACAGCCCAGCAGGGATTCCCTTATTGATCTCATCTGCAGGACCCAAGGGGATAAAGCATGCCTAACTTGCACAGAAGACAGACACGGAGGCGGTGAACAGGTCAAAATTTTATGGGTGGGGTGGCTGGCATATGTGCACCCCAGAATACCTAAAAACCCAATGGGTAGGGCACTCACCTGGAATGCGGGAAACCCAGCTTTGAATCTCCAAAGCATCTGATTTGGAGAAGGGACTTGAACCTAGATCTCCCACATCTCAAGTGGATTCCCTGACCACTAGGCTATACAGTTACACTCGCTTTCTCTCTCCCCATCCCAAAGAATATTTCATTATTAATACAAATTGGAACAGCTCTAATAGAATATCCTCCACCCAAGAATAGCCAGTAGCCTAGTGGTAAGGGAGTCACCTGGCTGGTGGAAGACCTGGGGGTTCTAGCCCCTGCTCCAAATCAGGCAGAGTAGAGATCTGAAAACTGGTCTCCCAGATGGATGCCATAACTACTGGGATAGTGGAAATAATGGGGTGGCCTCTGTTGCTCTCTCCATTTTTTCCTGTGAATGGGCTGATATGGCGTAAGTCCAGGAGAGGAGAGACAGCTAAGAATCCCAACCTGAGATAAGTGCCTAGCAACCAGGATCAACTGACATTAGATGCATAAATACGGAGATGGAGCTGGGCCCTGAGCACCACCCCCTTCCTCTGCATTTCACTCCTGACTAGCTTACGAGGGTTCCCATTCAGCTTGCTTCCTTCTGAAAATCCCTTTCTTAGGGATCTAACTCTCCCAATGCAATGCATAGGAAGCCTGGGCAATTAACCCAGGGGCTGTTATTTCCACTCGCAGCAGGGCATCTATTAGTTAGGCATTGCAATGCCTAATTCCCCATTATATTTATGATTAAATACTATGGCAGAGAAATATTCAGTAAATTCACAGAAAATGTGCAGGCAAAAGCAATAAGTCACAGAAAGTTAATTAAACTATGTTGTTTTTGTTACATCAACCCAAGGAATAGCATAGCGAGGGGTGCTGAAAGGTGACACCCAGGGGGAGTTATAGAGTGAGCCCACCCCATAGCAGCAGCTCCCCACTCCAGCTGTTGTGACTCAGTGCACTTAGTTCACAGTATCAATCAGCTATGGTCCATCTGCCCCTCTGTAAATGGAGGCAGATGGGCCAAACCTGTGCACCAGGTTGCGAGGCCACGCTGTTTGGGGACATAATCAAATGTTTTACAACCAGCTCCAAGATTTCACAGACTTTATTCAAATTCATGATTTCCTGATCACTGTGACAAAAATCACTACCTTATTTATGACCCACAGTACAAAGAGCAGATGCTTCAACTGACACAGTGAAGCACTTCCCTTTCACAATTTGTAAAGCTATACGGACTGAAGGACAAATGTATTTTACTTCTAAGCAAGTTGTTCGCAAGTTACATGATAAACACAAGCATTTAACTAGAGACTATTGTTACCATTCATGATGCAGAGACATGGAAAGAATGGAAGACATTTCTGTTAAGTCAACAAATACACAGAGGAGGTGTTTAAACATATGCAATGGAATTTCCCCAACAATATAACTTAGAAACAACACAGAAATAACTTAGATTGAGCCCAGGCTCTTGTTTACAACGTTCAGCAGTAAAGGCACAATCTTTTGTAAACATGTACTCATCTCACATCAGCTATCTAAAGTAGCATTCAAAGCATTTTATGGAGGTACATCAAGTCCTAGACTCCATTGCCTATGATCACTTTACCTTTGTAAAAGAGTTTCAGTATTCAATAGTTCACTATTAAGTCTTATGTAAGTATTATGATGAATTTATGCAGACAGTGTTTCCTCTTGCCCGTACTGGGGCACCAAGAAGTTTCATAGACTGTGGTTTTCCCCAAGGCAATTAAAGCTTCAGATTTCCCTCTGACACATTCATGCCTGCAATTTTTATTTATTTTTTTGTTTTATGTATTGTGCTAAAGACAGGATCCCTCAAACAGAAGGACTGGTTTAAAATTTGAAACACATTTATATTAAAAATATCGTTAAAAAAAAAATCACTCCCTTTCAGTTGTGTGTCTGCTCAGTCCATCTCTCCCCAGTAACGGATTGTGCATTAGGAAAGTGTGACTTTGAGCAAATGAATTAACCAAATGTATTGACTTCATTTAAAACTGACTGGCCATTTGTTATGACAATTATAATTTGAAATGCAAGTCTCTTTACCATGAGGTTCTAAGCGTGCACTGCTTTTGAGAGGGTGGACAGCAGTCAAAGAAACCTTTACCAATGAGTACCAAATTTGAAAACCGCTATGATAAATATTCAGCAAAGTTAAAACCATTTATGCCTTAGGCAAAATGAATTGTGCATCTTCATTCAGTAATACTGCACGACTCTCACACCAACATTCTAACAAAATTCTTACTACTCATACATACAAATCCAGTGATTATACTAATCAGTGCAGTTCGTTATTACATTAAACTTGTGCATTTCGAAAGTATTTTCCTTCACCTCAGATGGCTGATTCTGACTGATTTTTTAACAAAGTATTATTCTTTTCATGTTCTGTAGGATTGTCAACTGGCACCTGCAGAAAGAATTAAGAGATTAAGTAGTTATACAGATGAAGCTATCATTGACTTCAGTTTGCCTGTGAACAATGAGACTAATCACTCAATTCTACAATTCATATAGCCAGACAGACTACATTACTGTTTTAGAAACTACATTAGGAGAATAATTAGTTTGAGTTAGATACTAGAAAGGCATAAAAACCAGATTCCCTTCCCTCTACAATTTATGATTAAAAATTATCTCCTGTAAATTATATAATTTTCCCATGTATATTACAGATGGAATGCTGACCTGGATCTTACGCAGATTTAAATACAGTGGGGATGAACTGAATGTTAACACAACAGAGGGAGGATCTTGAAAATAAGGAAATCTTGCTGTAACTTATAGGTACATGTGAATTACCTAAAGTAGGCAGAAAACTGTGTGATAGGTGCTGTTACAGTAAGACTTCACAAAGGCATCTTCATTTCCTTGAAGGTCAAGGAAACTAAAGGATGGAAAGATTTTAACTGTTTACCCTCATTTAAACAACTAGTGACTATGTAATATATTGCAAAATTAACAGCTAGGGATACACATCTTGTGATCTACTAAAGAACATTGAGCAATAAGCATTGCTCAACTTTCCCTCACTTCAAAAGGAATAAAGGGATAGACTAGGGATCGGCAATCTTTGGCACGTGGCCCAGGGAAATCTGCTGGTGGGCCAAGACGATTTGTTTACCTGCAGCATCCATAGGTTCGGCCAATCACAGCTCCCACTGGCCGTGGTTCGCCATTCCAGGCCAATGGGGCTGTGGGAAGCAGCGGCGAGCAGATCCCACGACCTGCGCCGCTTCCACAGCCCCCACTGGCCTGGAACAGGGGACTGTGGCCAGTGGGAGCTGTGATCGGCTGAACCTGCAGACACTGCAGGTAAAACAAACCGTCCCGGCCTGCCAGCAGATTTTGTTGATGGGCTGCATGCCAAAGATTGCCGATCCCTGGGATACACCAAAACCGCACTCAAGAAATTTGCCATGGCATGAAACTATCATGCCTTTCTTTCATATACCTGTGGACCGCACTTAAAGGGAAGACCATTATTTCACAGAAATGCCAAACATACAGGATGTACTCCTAAGCCTCTACTTAAAAAAAAAATCTCTTTGCAGTAAGCACTGTAAATTTTGATGCAGTTAAAGGGCTCATCTGCAGCAAGAAATAGAAATAGAGACACCAATACCAGCTATTAAGACTAGAAGAAAATCTGAAGGCACAGCTGGCACTGTCCTATGTTCTAAAGAACTGCTAAGAGATATACACATATCATTTACACAGAGAAATAATCAGATAACTGAGGGCAGGCCCTAAAGTGTATCAATTGCTCTAGCTGGATTAGGAAGCAGTCACATATGGTATTTTAATGTTAAATACTCATGCAATTACAAGTGCAATAATACCACCAAAATAAAAAAGGTTAAATCACTTACAACTTTAATGTCTGTGTTCAAAATCCCGGAATTTATAGTGTGTCTCCTCAAATCTGATTTGATTAAGGCTGAAAGAAAACAAACATTTATAACCTCCAACTTTCCCATAACACGACCATTCCAGGGGACTGACTGTACCACTATGGCACAGATGTGGCAGTTACTTTAATCACTTGTTCAAAAGAGATTTCTTTATTCGCACTGTGACTTATTCACTTACCTATATTATTCACAAATTTTAAACTTGCCTCTCACAAAAGTCATTTAACAACAGTTTTTACATATGCCGTTTTCTTAGCCGCATTAAGCCATCGGTAGGGGTATGGTGAATGTTGACAATTTTGGCACATACTCAGTTCTTTACATATGTACTGGGAAGTATAAGTCCCAGGTGTAAATTTGTGAACCAAACAGTAACTTCCCTAGTCTAAGAATGTTAGAGCTGCCCAGAATGAAATATTGTCAAGCTGTTCGCATGTCTCTAAATCCCCTCAGAATAGAAGACTTATATACAGAATCTCTTATATGAAAGAGCAACAGAACAGTTTTACTTCTAGAGGGAAAGCATCTACTTCATGTCCCAACACTTCTTCCATGTTCCCTCTGAGTGTTCAATGTCCAGGGATTTCTTACTAAACATCAGACCACCAGAGAAGAATGCTATCAAGCCATCCACTAGGGAATGAAAGCATGTGAGTGGGACACAGTACTCCAGGAATCACTCTCAGGTAAGACTCCTGCAAGTCAGTTCCTCTCTTCAAAACAACATGCTTTGATATTCAAATGTATTAAATTACAAGTGTGCTCTAGTGAACCAAGCGCAGGCCTGACATCAAAAAATCCCACACTCTAACCGTGAGTTTGACTTGTTGTGACACATTGAGCAAGCCACTTTACCTGAGGCATAGATAACCTCCTGGCTATATAATAAGTGTGATTTGCTTCAGTTTCTTTGCACCACGTTATACAAGTACCAAAAATGTTCTGGATTAATACAGAAGTGAGGCAGTGCTATCATTCACTTCTATGAGATGATACTTTGAATAGGCCTATAAAGCTTTAACCACCAAATTTCTAGTTCTTCATTGAATAATTTACCTTTAAAAAAGGTCCATAAGCCAAGGAATCAAACTCAAGCTAGTGAGGGAAAAACTTTCACATACACATAAAATGCCATTATTTCCTCATTAGCCAACTGACATCTAGCATTCCTCATAACCACAAGGTTCTCTTAAACACACTCAGTGGTGAGCATTTCTAATTGGCTAACAAGGCTAGTTTTTCTCTTATTACATAACAGAATGGACAGTTTTGGCTTTAACAAAGAAGTTGCAGACAAAAAATAAATGTGAAGAATGCCAATGCCATCCAAAAATTTAACAAGTCATTAAAAAGTGAATGCCTAATCAGTTCTCAAAAATGGCTACAAGACAACATTAATGCTTTGCAAATTAACAGCATACTTTTTTAAAAGGTTTTTAATGGTAAGCAATTCGTAAGACAATTACTAGTACAATTGGTTATGCCCCACATATATAGGGCATCAGATAAAGAGATCTTAGAAGACAGCCTTGCAAGCTGGTCAGTAAAACCCACAGGCAAAAATCTCTTATCCCACTCAAACACCAATATGCACAAGAGCCCCATCCCCCAATACACACACCAATGCACATATGGATATGTGCAATCCAACACTATAGTGACGAGGCATATAAAACTTTGAGCTTCTTGAGCCATCAGGTTTGAGCAAAGCACGACACATTACTCCTCTGGGTAGAAGTCTACCATCAGCAACTAGTTTTACAGATTTTAGCCAACTCCTTATTCTCATAATTTTGAAAGTAATAATACACCTCTAGCAGTCAAATCTCCAGAGAAAGACAGCAGCCATCGCTGATGGCCAATTCCATAACAAGGCAATTCCATCCCTGTTCTTATGGCAGCTGAAAGAAATTTATGGTTTCACCTCCAAACTGGCAGATCAAGTTGATATAATGAAACCTTTTTCACAAAATAAAACTTTGTGCAGTCTGTTTATATAACTATAGTAACTCCTCCTTTAACAATTTAATACTGTACACAGCAATGATGATTGTGAAGCTTGGTTGAGTTAGTGGGTGGAAAAGAGTGAGATTTCCCAGGGAATACCTTACTGTTAAATGATGAACTAGCACTCAGCTGAGCCCTCAAGGGTTAACACATTCTTAATGTGGCCTCACACTCTACAAGGCAGCACGAATAGAGGGAAGGGAGACAGACAGACACATTGTCCCTTTAAGTACGCTGACCCCACTAAGTACATTGCCTTTTTAAATAAATCAGGAAGTTGAGAGAGCAACCACAGCCAGCAAGCTCCCTCCATCCTGAGCCCTGTCGTGTTTCCCCGCTGCTCTATGGATGGGGTAAGCAGGGCACAAGGGGATACCCTGAAATTAGCCCCCCGTCGTCTCCTCCTCTTCCCCTCCTGCACAGCAAGCAGGAGGCTTCCGGGAGCAGCTCCAAGGTAGAGGGCAGGAGCAGCACATGGCAGTGGGGGGGGGAGGGACAGCTGAACTGCCAGCAGCTGATAACTTGCTGGGCAGCTGCCGCATAGGGAACTTAAGGGAGTAGGGAGCTTTTAGGGGGGCTGACAGTCCCCCCCTTCAGCTAACTCCAACAGGCTGCTCTTCCTGCAAACAGTGGACAAAGCAGGCAGCTGCCAAACAACATTATAAGGAAGCACCGCACAATTTTAAATGAGCATGTTCCCTAATTGATCAGCAACATAACATCAAAACAATCTTAACCGGGACAACTTTAAGTGAGGAGTTACTGTATTGGATTATTCTGTTCTAGAAGAGTGATCACCCTAAGCAACTACTAGAGATAGTCATTCACTCCAAAACCATCAAAATCAATTATTAAATAAACAAGTTTTTCATAAGCCAAAAAGGACCATTGTGATCATTTAATCTAATTTCTTGTACAACATAGGCCATACACACAAGGCCAAAATAATTCCTAGAGCATATCTTTTAGAAAAAGCATCCAATCTTGATTTTAAAATTGCTGATGATTGAGAATCTATTATGACCCTTAGTAAGCTGTTCAAATGGTTTATTACGCTCATTGTTAATAATTTATTCTTTATTTCCAGCCTAATTTGCAGTTATTTGCTGAGCAATGTATTTGATTGAATCTAAAAAACCCCATATATTTAAATGATCACTCTGGCTTATAGACAGGCAGACATTACTGGCAAAACTAACTTTACCCTGTTAAATCCATTTAACCAAATCTATCCAAAAAAATCTCTGCATCTTAAGTATGCTTTTTCATACTTTGGATTTAAAAATAAATCCAGTTTAATGTACTCATTTCAACTGATGTATTTTTTTTCATTTATGTTTACTAATATGTTTTGCAACACTTTGAAGATAGTCAAATGTTCTAAGTTTATGAAGACACTGTAGAGATGCACCCAGGAACCTAACTGTATATATAGTTGCTGTGTTGTTCTTAGAATGAGATATGCATGCAGCAAATATTAATAATGATTCTTTAATTAAGGAATAATTTTCTATCCTTTGACATAGCTAAGAAAACTGTGTGTTTAAACTCTATTGCTTTGTTGGAGACACTAACTCACCAACAAAAAACAAAAATACCTACATAAAGATAGATAAATAGCAAATGTGATTAGTTACCTGTTAAAATAATGCCTACAAACATCCAAGCACAGAGGAAAAGGTTTCCGGCACGAGGGCCATAATCTGTTATGAGCTTTCCTTGAACCAGCGTAAAGAAAATCCCAAATATCTGTAATCAATCATCATAAAACATTTCAGACTTTACTAGACTCACTTAGTAAATCTCTCCTAATTTAGCTTATAAAAATTCAGATCATTGTATTACAGTTTATCTACCAATCTAGGGACTGGTAAATAAACAAACCTTATAGGAGCGCAATAAAATGCCAGCAGCCAAATCTAGAACTGTTTCCCCCCAAAAATCAGACAAGCTTACTTAAATGTTAACCTCATATACAAGAATAAGCCTGCAATAACCTGTGCTGAAGCATTAAGGAGTCCTGATGAAGTGCCTTCAGACTCTGGGTATGTAATTTCCACAGCAAACTCAAAGCCAAGTGGGAGATAACCCGTCATGAAGAAGCTGAAGGGAAGAAAAAAAGGATGAGAACAGAGTATCACAGGTGTGGCTCTATTCCATTGCTGTGTTTATAAAAAACAAACCTTGACAGAGGTCATTTTAAAGTATCAGGTTACAGTGCTTAATCTAGCCCTCCCTCCTTATCTGCCCTTGTCTTACAATTTCATTCTCATCTCCTTCCATGGTACACCCACATCTTAAATATTGTGTGCAGATGTGGTCACCCCAGCTCAGAAGGATATATTGGAACCGGAAAAGGTTCAGAAAAGGGCAACAAAAATCATTAGGGGTATGAAACAGCTGCCATCTGAGCTGCAATTAAGACTGGGACTTTTCAGTTTGGAAAAGAGACAACTAAGGGGGGATATGATAGAAGTCTATAAAATTGTCACTGGTGTGGAGAAAAGGAATAAGGAACACTTTCTTATTTCCTCTCATAACACAAGAACTTGGGGTCACCAAATGAAGTCAACAGGCAGAAGATTTAAAAATAAAAAAAGGAAGTATTTTTTCTACACAATGGTCAGTCAGTCTGTGGAACTCTGCCAGAGGAGGTTGTGAAGGTCAAGACTATAACAGGATTTTAAAAAAAAGCTAAATAAGTTCCTGGAGGATAGGTCCATCAATAGCTATTAGCAGGATGGGCAGAGATTGTGTCCCTAGCCTCCGTTTTCCAGAAGCTGGGAATGGGCATCAAGGGATGGACCACTTGATGATTACCTGCTCTGTTCATTCCTTCTGGGGCACCTGGCATTGAGCATTGTCAGAAGACAGGATACTGGGCTAAATGGACTTTTGGTCTGACCCAGAATAGTCACTTATGTTCTCCCATAACCATCTCCGTGCTCTGTTCCATGTCACCCTCTATATATAGAGCTCCCTTCTAGGGCTGGTCCAAAAAAGCCACTACCCACTCTTCACTATAATCCCTCTCCTAAAAGGCCGATTTCTTGCAAATGCAGAACTTAGACAATTTAGTCACCTAATCTATGTAATGAGTCAGCTGTTCATTTATGTGACGCAGGGGTAAGCAAACTACAGCCGAAGGGCCACATCTGGCCCTTCAGATGTTTTAATCCGGCTCTTGAGCTCTCACCAGGGAGTGGGATCTGGGGTTTGCCCTGCTCTGATGCTCCAGATGGGGAGCAAGTTTGGGGGCTTGCCCATCTCTGCACGGCTCAAGAAGCGGTATATCCCTACTCCAGCTCCTACACATAGGGGCAGCCAGGGAACTCCGCATACTGCCCCCACCCCAAGAGCCGCCCCTGGCCAATGGGGAGCTGCAGGGGTGGTGCCTGCCTGCAGATCAGACAGCTTTGCTTGCTGACCTGCCTCGCCTCCATGTAGGAGACAGAGTGGGGGACATGTCACTGCTCCTGGGAGCTGCTTCAGGTAAGTGCCACACAGACCCTGCACCCTGGACTCTCTCCTGCGCCCCAACCTCCTGCCCCAGCCCTGATCCCCCTCCTGCCCTCCGAACCCTCAGTCCCAGCCTGGAGCATCCTCCTGCACCCCAGAACCCTCATCCTCAGCCAGAGTCCGCCCACACACACACCCCAACCCCAGCCTGGAGCCCCTTCCTGCTGTCTGAACTTCTCATTTCTGGCCCCAGCCCAGAGGACACACCTACAGCTGGAGGCCTCATCCCCTCCTGTACCCTAACACCCAGTTTCATGAGCATTCATGGACCCCCATACAATTTCCATACCCAGATGTGGCCCTCATGCCAAAAAGTTTGCCCACCTTGATGCCTGGCACTAGAACTTCACCTGGGCATAGCTGTGGAAACTGGGGGAACTGAATGATGGAGGGCAGATGAGAACAACTCAATATACTTATTTTTTACAGTTATAACTTAGACTTAACACCTATCATCACTCCAATTTCTTTGCTTGTATATCCCTTTCCCCACCTCTTTTTTTGTAGATTATATATTCTTGGGGGCAAGAACTGCATCTTGCTCTGCATTTGGGATCTGCCTAGCATATTCTGGGTGCTAGAAAAATATAAAATTGTACATATTAGCAATTATTATTAGTGAGCTCACATGCCCAACCCCACTACTTTTGTTTATTTGGGGGCCTGATCCAATACTCATTGAAGTCAATGGGAAGATTCATTTGTTTCAATGGGCTTTGGGTCAGGCTCCCATAAGAAAGCTAAATTTTGGTCTTTATCACACTAGTGGAAAATTGAGAGTAAATCTATTGACTTCAGCAGAGACCAGAATTTCGTCCACTCACCCACTGTATCTGTGGTATAAGATAGGTCACACGTAAAACTCCCATTCCATACAGGTATAATCTCTTAGTTTAAAAAAAGATAGCCTTTAGATACCTTCAAATACAGTTTTTAAACTAGAATTACAATGTATCTTCCTTTCCCTTTTGATTTCTTACCCAAGGACTCCTCCAGTCACAAACACTATTACAAGATGTCCAATGTCCAGGGTAAAAGTAAATACAATCATTCCAACAAATGAGAGAATGTAAACGATTAAAGTAGTCTGTCTGCAAACAAAACCCAAGAGAAAATACTCATTGTAAACCTGAGCAAGACCATACATTGTCAAACATGGAACAGTCACATAAATATTACATATTCTCTTTGCTACAACTGAAATATCAGTTTTAAAAATCTGCTTCAGGTAATTCCAACTCAGATATATCATGCATTTCTGTGAGGCTTTGTCCATCCCCATCCTCCTTATTCCCTTAGTTAAATGGCTGCTTTATTCAAGCCACAATGGAGGGAAATGACTTGCTAAGACTCACAGAGGACAAGCACTTTCACCAGAAGATGAAGTCAAGCACTTTGTAGTTTCCTGCTTTATTGTATTCTCTGAACTATACTACTGGATTACAGGCTATACTACATCAAATCTCAGGCAGTCAAATTGAACACTATTTCCAATAAAAGTTTAGAGTCAGATTAAAAAAAAAGGCAAAACTGATTAGAAGGAATTGTTCATTTTACAAATTGTATTAATGGATGTATTAATGGAGCAACTGAGGCACACATTTGTTTTATTTGCCAATCATATGCAGCAGGCAACCGTCCTACTACATTACCATCCACTAGGGTTATTAAAGCTAGTGTACATAATTTATGATAAACAGTCACTGGAATAAGAACGTCACTATAAGTCAGAGTTCTTGTTTTGAAAATAAACATCCCCCATTTCCCTTGTACGTGTTTGCTAAATGCCAAAGTATGTGCATACTACAGAGACTGTAACAGTGTTCTGCTCTACAGACACCCCCGGATTAAAGGTTGTGTTGTGCTTAATTGAAAGACCCAGTAGAGGGCACAAAAATTGGAATTAAACTCTTAACTTACAATATAACAATTTGGTGAAGCCAGTATGCTTCACCAAAGGAGGAACTTGCTGGGTTAAGGATGGAACAAGATAGACTGGAGAGAGGTGGGACTGCTGGAACTCAAGATGCCTTTCCTATTTGGCTAACATCATACGTGAATTCTGCAGCCACAGGGATAGACAGAAGCCCTTTCAAATTCATATTACACCATAGTGGACTCAGCACAACCCTGGCCCCAACCTCATTCTGACCAGAATCCAATGAGATGGAGTCTAAGACTCTTACCACAGACTCAGTCAAAGCACTCCTCAAGGACAAAGAAAAATCATGGACATACTGATTTTTTTTTTAATCATTTGCCCTCTCCCTTCCACAAAGGTTCACCTGAATGTTTGCATTTTTATAGAAGACTTCCTCCCCTCCCCCCCCCCAACACAATTGCACATCCACCCTACCCCTGCCCATCCCAACTCCACTCACGTACTTACTTGTATGTTTTGGTGTAATCCAGCCATAAACCACAAATAATGGAACCCACCATTCCTGCTACCACCAGTGTCAAGCCAATCCTCCCAGCATTCACTTCTTCTCCCTTTCAACAAATATTATATGGTGTTTAATCACTCACTTCCACTCAAGGAGTCAGGCTCTCAGACCCCTTGACAGTTCTAAGTACAAACACTAGTACTTATCACCTCCATAACTGTACGGAGCCTGCAATTTTAAGGGACTACAAAGGAGACTCTGAATCCTTGACCACACAAAAATGCCTTCAGAACATCTGGGATACTAACTCTATAGATCTATAAATGAAAAAGCAAAGGATTCAAGAGAAACTTACCACATAGTGTGTTAATATCATTTGGTTCAATAATGTGGAGACAGAATAAAATGCCCCTGTCATCATACCTGCAATAGCAAAACAACGTGATATACCCAACCATATCATAAGTATTAATAATAATGAAATGTTTACATTAAAAGAAGCAACCTTCCTAATCAGGAAACTCAGTAAGTGACCAGCTCAATGTCTACTTATTGCATTTTTTTTTTTTTAAAAAAAAAAAGGTTTCTCTGTATCCTAAAGTGCCCCCAACCCCACTATAATCATAATGCCACTACAATCATGGTGGCATTCAAGACACCTTCTGTCTGGATGAGTTGAATTAGAATGACAAATTTAAGAGTCTATGTTAGCTATTCCTTAAGAGAGGGCAGTCAAATTAAAAATCACCCGCGTCTGAATGTATTTTACCTATTCTTAAAAGTGATAATTAAGATAACAATAACTTAAAGAGATTAGAGAAAATATATGTTTTCTTCAGTGGGTTTGCTTTGTGCATTTAAAAGCATTTTGTACACAGTCAGCTTCCTTGTTTCCACAGTTTGTATCCCTAGATCATCCATACATAAGAGAAAAACAAAGCAATAAAGCTACTTTCCTCAGCAAGTTTTGCTCTCCCAGGCTGTGGTTTACACTGGAGAAATTTACCATGGTAAGTGACATTTGTCCCCCGCAGAACTACTCTCAATCATGTAGTACAGGGGTAGGTAACCTATGGCACGTGTGCCAAAGGCGGCACACGAGCTGATTTTCAGTGGCACTCACACTGCCTGGATCCTGGCCACCAGTCCAGGGGACTCTGCATTTTAATTTAATTTTAAATGAAACTTCTTAAACATTTTTAAAACCTTATTTACTTTACATACAACAGTAGTTTAGTTTTATATTACAGACTTATAGAAAGAGACCTTCTAAAAAACTTTAAAATGTATTACTGGCATGCGACACCTTAAATTAGAGCGAATAAACGAAGACTCAGCACATCACTTGTGAAAGGTGGCCAACCCCTGATTTAGCAGTTATAAAGACTATGATTTGTCAAGGCTTCACGTCAATTAAATTTCAGTCATTCCAGGCCCAATCTGAATGCCGAAGTGCATACAGTTAGTGCGAGTAGTCCTCCTACTACAGGGGGTGAAGGATGTCAAGAGTAGAGCTAACAACAGCCTCTCATCTACCTGCTTCCTCCAAAAGTACAATGATGCACTGAATTCTGCTCATAGTTTCTGAGAAGATCACAGGCTACCCAGTTTTTGATCTCAAGCTGCTAAATGACTGATGGCATGGCAAAGATCAGATGGACTCTACAAACATGTCTGGCCTTTATTACCAGCCTAAAAATAGAAGGCAACACTCACCATAACTGATCAGCAAAAGCACAAAAGGAATATTTCTGAACAGGTTAATTATTGATTGGTTATAAGAGTAATCTTCAGGAGGAATGTCCTGGAGAACTGCTTGAGCCTGGCTTGGAGGAAATTTAGGCTTTTCATCAATCACTAGAACAAACACAAAAGAACAATATTAATAGAGGTTTTTCACCCTACTTATATTTGCCAGTTTGCTGTGAGTAATGGCTTGGGATTTTATGCGAATATAAAATGTTCCGGTTTAAGGAACACATCCTGACTTTATCCTTCAGTGAGAGCTAGCCAGTCTGAACATGTCACCTCCATTCACATTGGTTGGAGCGCTACTGACAAACATGCCCTAGAGACTTTTTTCATCTGTCACGTTTGGGCCCTTACATCCTAGAATATAATTACTCCAAACAAATGCCAAAATCGTGCTGTGACATAAATTAATTGGCAAACTGTTCAGAACACAATGTCTCTCTCTTTTCAAGATGACTGAACAGCTTACCCAAACCAGGGTCAACATATTCCATTCTATTTGGACCTGGTCCAGTTTGTAGTTGGAATCCTAGACGTAAACAAGCCTGTGAATCAGCACTTCCCTAAATACATCTTGGGCTAACTTCAGTTCAGAAAGAAGATGCAACTGTTCAAGTTCTGAAACTGAAGCATTAGTATTGGTAAGCCTCCACCATAACTTCTTTTCCTCCTGGTTGAGAGTAAAGGACCAAGATGCAGGGCCTATCTACACAAATAATTCATTTGCAGTAGCTGGGGTCTGAATCTACCCCACACTAGCCTGCTGTGAACTAAATGCCCATGTGGACTCTGCTCCACACAAACAATTCATTAACATTCTTTGATCTAGTCCTCTGAGATGAGACTAGATCAAAGCACATTAATGAACTGTTGCAGTGTGTCAGCAGGGTCCACGTGCACAGTTAATCCACAGCAAAGTAGGTTAGGCAATTCACACTCCAGCCTGCTGCAAACTAAATGTTCATGTAAATAAGCCCTAAGAGTCATTTACTCTGGATATCCTTCAAGGGACACCATTTGTTTCACTGGAAACTTGTCAAGTTACAGTAACTCAGTTGTCTTCTTTCTGATTGGCCCCAATAGATAACTGAAGAACAAAACTTGAGAAAATCTGATCTGTGTTGTTGCCATTACAGTAGAGCTGTGATTTTCAACCTTTTCTCATTTGCAGACCATCAAAAAATTTTGAATGGAGATGTGGACCCCTTTGGAAATATTAGGCATAGTCTGCAGACCCCCAGGAGTCCACAGACCACAGGTTGAAAACCACTATTTAATAGTAACAATCTTTTGCAGACTGCTTAGATAACCACAGCATTAGAGGACCAGCAAGAAAGGAACAGTGTTTAAACTATTGGTTGCTCCTTCTCATGCTCTATCTTGTGCTTGTACTAAAGAGTAAGTCAGCTTACCATCCTTGAAAGCCTCTTTGAACCCTGTTTAGATGGGAGATATTCTTTGTGGCTAACATTGCTAACACAACCCATGACAACCTATATTAAGGCCTAAACGTACTATAATCTATTAAAATCATTTAAAAAAATAATATTTCATCAGTATATTTGCTGCCTTAGTTTCAGAATTAAACCATTCAACTAATGGAAGTCACTAGCTAAGTACCTGGAACAAGCATTTGTTGAAGTGCTAAACCAGCTTTTGACAGCAGTAGCTTCTTCTGCAGATGCAGAGAGAGAATAGTTTCTTCATTTCAGTTTATTCCACTAGTTCAGTTCAATGACTAGTCAATTCAAGGGTAAGGAACTGACTGGGAGCTGAAAAAGCAGGAAAGCTTGTTTTCCTCTTCCATTGACTGAATAAAAACAAGATGTCAGAAATCGACTAGCCCTAAAATCTTGAGGGACATGCAGGACAAGAAAATTACTTCAATTCACTATCTACAGACAGTACTTCCTTTGATTAATCAGTTTTAATGCAAAATGGGTTTTGAATAATTTACTTGTTTTTGTACATATCCAGTATATCTGAAGTAGTTTAATAACAGCAATTTTAAAATGCTGTTTTTGTACATTTCACTGAATTTCAATTTTCCATTCAAATTCAGTTTGCCATAAATCTCAAGTTAAAAACCAAAAACAGAAAATGAAGACAGACACATTCCTTATTTTTTGGATTTTTTAACACAATATAAAAATTAAGAAAATTCTGAATCTACCCCACACTAAAGTATAAAATTGCTAAAATAAACGTATATAGATATAGTTTAGTAAAAAGTAGTACCAAAAACTTAGTGCAAGGGCTATGTTTAATAGCAAATCAACATATTTCAATTGTTACCAACCAATGAAAATCAGCTCTTATTCAGGAAAAGTAGTACAAAAGCATAACAAAATTAAAACTGATGATTTAAATTATAACTAAAAATCAATCCAGTCTGGAATGAAGCAGAATCACCTAGCCCTTGGCTTAAGTATTTAGATGTTCTGATTACAATGGCAAAATGAGGGTCAATCTAGCTCCCTTATTTAGTTGTAAGGCTGAAAATGCATTGCTATGCTAACTCCATTATATCTCAGTATTACAACATTTGTGACACAAGGTCACAAGATGAAAAAAATTACATCTTTGTGCAGAAGACCTGCCAAGGACCTCTACACCTGCAGCTAGCCACAGAAGAGGAAGGTACTGAAGCAACTGAGGCCAGGCTCTTACAATCTCACCTGTGAGCATTCAGTTCCTTGAGGGTATGCTTGTGCAGTCCCAACACCCACTGCTGTTTGAGCAAGTTCCCAAAACTCAGCAGCACCTTGGGGCACACCCCACAAGAGGGAAAATGCAGAAACCACCTCAAGTATTCTCAGTGTACAATTCACAGAAGCTGATTCTCAAATTTTTTGCTCCAATGACTTTTCAACTGGTTTAAAGTTGGAACAGGAAACTGAGGCTAAGTCTACTCTTAAAAATCTACCGATATAGTAACATCAATTAGGGTTGTGATTTTTCTTTTTCAACATTTTATACCACCAAAAGCTCTAGCTTACATGCAGCTATAGCGGCAAAAAAAAAGAAAAAAAAAAGTGCTTTTGCGGGTACAGCTCATACAATTCAGGGAACTAGTATTTGCTATTCTGACAAAAGCACTTATTGGTATAAGCTGCATCTATACTAGGAGAGTTTGCTGATATAGCTATTCCTGCACATCTTTTTTAGTGCTATACAGCCCTTATTGTAATAGTAAGCACCGCCTCCCACAAACAAAAAATTAGCAAGTGGTGAATTAAATTTGCTAAACCAGAGGTGGGCAAACTACAGCCCATGGGCCACATCCAGCCTGCGGGACTGGTCTGCCCGGCCCCTGAGCTCCCAGCCGTGGAGGCTAGTGCCTGGCCCTTCCCCCGTGGCCACACTGCCGCCTGGGCAGCGCTCTGGGCTCCTGAGGGGCAGTGCAGCAGCATGTCTGGCTCCAGCCGGGCGGCACGGCTGCCAGACATGCTGGTCTGAGCGGCATGGCAACGGGGCTAGGGCCAGGAGGTTGGATAAGGGGAAGAGTGTCCTGGGGTGCAGTCAGGGGACAGGGATCAGGAGGCGGTTGGATGGGACAGAGGATTGCGGGAGGAGAGGGAGAGCAATCAGGGGACAGGGTTGGGTAAGTGTGGGAGTCCTGGGGGGCCTGTCAGTGGTATAGACAGAGGTCAGGGCAGTCATGGGACAGGGGAGTTGGATAGGAGGTGGGGTAATGGGAGGGGCAGTTATGGTTGGGGGAATCTCAGGAGGTGACAGTCAAGGACAAGGAGTGGGGGTTGGATGGGTCAGGGATTTTGAGGTGGGCAGTCAGGGGACAGGGGGTCTTGGATGTAGGAGGGGGCTGTCAGGGGACAAGGAGCAGGGGGCGCCAGGCTGTTTGGAGAGGGAAAGCCTTCCCTACCCAGCTCTCCATACAGTTTTGCAACCCCAATGTGGCCCTCAGGCCAAAAAGTTTGCCCACCCTTGTGCTGAGCATATCTCGACAGAAAGCAGATGTTTGGTGAGAGACACTGATAAGTTTATTCCAAGGAAAGCCAAGTCAAGGAGGAGGGGTTTGCAATTTGTTCTAAAAGCTGCAATTCCTGGAATTTAGAGTCACTACTGCATTGCTCTGCTCACAGAGTCACTATATGAAATGTTTCACTTACCAACTCCTGTTAATAAGAATAAAAGTGTGGATACTGCTGCTGTTCCATAGAACATGATGCTGATATTATGCCCCATTAGATCAGTATCATCACCTGTGTTTGGAACCAAAATTGGTGGTAACAAGAAGCCAATTGCCGTGCCAAGCTGTAAAAAGACAAAACAAATATACTTTCCTGTGAACACAAGCAATCCAAAGAACAAAGAAAAGAAAAAGTTCTACACTGTGGAATACAGAGCTTATATTATAGCTCGGAAAGTGAATAATAAGAATTACAAAGGTAAAGTGTTCCTGCATTGTACGGAAGGGCAGTAGTGATTAATCTAATAATATTACTAACAACCAACAGTCAATATTTCCATAAACCAGTTTTTCTCCTCTTCACTGCAATGCTACAGTCAAAATGTTATAGATGGACCAAAAAAAAAAAAGAAGTCCTTCTGTACGGAATGCCAAATCTTAATTCTGGCATTTCCTAACTCTTACTCAAGTTAGGAAATGCCAGAATTAAGATTTGTTGTGTAATCTTAATACAGCCCCCATGTGCACACACATTATGATACAGTCTTTAATTATATGCTCAGATGCTACTATTCCCACAAGATCTGCACTGAATATAGAATTATTAATTTCTTCATGGACCTTTTTAATATTGTTCTTACTGTAGTACCTTAGGACCATGTCTACACTACAAACTTTGAGCCCCACAATTTATATCTGTGTACAGCTGCCAGAATAAGTATGTCACTCGTGCACATGCATATTCAGCTACTTCTATCAGCACAGCACTTACGCGCAAGGAGTGCTTATGTCAATGCAAAATTGGGGCACCACAGGGAGGTATCCCAGCGTGCCCTGTACTGCCATCTGGTGCGATGCCTTTTGGGAATTTTTTTCCATGTGTTATGGGATAGAAATGACTCAGCCAGAGAACTCTGGGAGCTAGAGATTAAGTTCCCAGCATGCGACATTTGCCATCCCATAGTACCATTCTTAACCCATAATTTTCATATCTTATTTTAAAATCCCACTAACCCACACAGCACTTTTTGCTGTCCACCATCTCTGACAGAGGCATGGAGCCCACAGAGCTCTACGCTATTCTCATGAACATTGCCAACACAGGACACTTGAACCTCTTGTACATGGAGACCCAGAGGAAGCATCACAACAACATAATGATTTCTCCGAGGATAGTCTGCTGAGGGACAGAGCGCAGAACAATTTAAGGTTGTTTGTGCCATTCTGTGAGCAGCTGCAGATGGCAGAACACTGCTTCCGGTCTTGAGAAATGAGCACTAACCAGTGGGATCACATGATACCAATTTGGGTCGAGCAATGACTCCGAAACTTTCAGACACAGTCACGTTCCTGGATCTAGTACCTGCTAAGCTCACCTCAACTGTCCAGCACAGGGACACCAGAATGATCGCTACTCTCTTAGCTGTCAATGCAGCTATTGCACTCAGGAAGCTGGCAACAGAAATAATTTGGGAAAACAAAACAGTGGGGGCCATTACCATACAAGTGCATAGGACATTAACCATCTCCTGCCATGCAGGACTGTGACTCTGGGAAACATAAGGACATAGTGGATGGCTCTGTAGCAATGGAGCTCCTGAACTAGTGGGTATGTGTGTCATCTTATCACATCCTTATCACAGAGTACATTTACAGAAAAGGTTATTTTCATAAGGTAATGAAAGTATTGCTGGATCAACAGGAACGCCTCACTAATATTAATGTCGGCTAGTCAGGGAAGGTGCATGAGGCCGGCATTTTTAAGAACACAGGACTGGTCAGAAAGCTGCAAGCAGGGACATTCTTCCCAACCAGCAGGTTACCACTGGTGATACTGAAATGCCACTACTGATTCCCACACCCCTCAGAAGCACTGCAAAGGGAGTCAGGATTAACAGAGGAGCTGAGGAAGAGGGAAGGAATTGCTGGGAAGAAGCCTAGGAGTGAACCTAAAGGATTGTTGGGTGTGGCTGGGACAGTATGGAGCAGGGTTTTTTTCAGGGGAGGAATTGTTAGGGAGTTGGGGAGCCTCCCCTACAAAGGCCCTGGCTGATCTCTAACTGCTCTCTTTCAGTGAGGCACACTTGCCCGTGCCCCTAAACCCCCACCCCATTCAGCCAGGCATGTCTTCACATCCACATATGCCTCTGCAGCCCCATGCCCGTGCCCAATGTGTCCCTGTACCCTCACTGAGCCAGGCATAGCTGCCCTTGTCTCCCTGCACCACTACTTCCATTCAGCTCCTGCTTCAATGTTGTCAACTCACTAGCTCTTGGGCCTCCACCCCAGTCTTCCCCCTCACCAGCCCTTCTGAACTCCAGTCTGTGCTATTTACCCAGAAGCTGTGTGCTGCACACTGTTGCCTCTCCCCCCCTCCCCCATATCCCGTGCCACCTCGCCTGGCCCCATGGGTCGGGTGCTGTAATGAAGGCTGCCCCCAATCTCCCCACAGCTGGCTGATCCCACCCTTGAGCCAGCTGCCCTCTCTCCTGGTGCCACACCAGGTGGGTGGGTGAAAGATGTAACTGCAGCATGTCCCCTCTCACAGCTTCCCCGTGCCTCCCCATCAGAATCAATTATTCTGCCTGGGGCAGGGGGAGGGGAATCTGTAGGGAGCATTAATTCTGCACTTGCACAGAATTCCCCCAGGAGTACGCTTTGGGTGTTGCTAGGAAATGCATGGTGCTTGCTGTATGTTTACAAGTGTCCAGTGCTTTGAGTACCAATAGGCATTCTTCAGCATGTGGTGAGAACTACTAAAAATTATAATAAATTCCTATGTTTGAACAATAAAATTTAGTGGCAAATATAGTGCAGAAAAACAATGTGAAAAAATACAAGCAGCAATGCAATACAATCTTTAAACATAAATTAACAGAATGGAACTTTGCTGCCTTTCCAATTTCAAGCATTTCTGCTGCTTTCAGTTCACGAACAGTCCATTGTGACTTCACGAACACTAACCCTGAGAAACATGATTAGGGTATGTGAAATTGCTTTTTTCCTTGCTATTCCCTGGCATGGACTGGTACCGATAGGATGCAGCATAACATGCCACGTGATATGCTGGGGGACACAGGGAGCTGTTAACCATGGAGTCCTCCGAGGACTGCAAAGGGTGGGGAGTGTGGGATTTGTAGACTTACAGGTCAATCAGTGTCTGCAGCATTTGGGTTTGCTGCCTGAGGAGATCCATTATGTCCCTGAGCATCTCCCCCTCCTTTTCCTGTTGGGATTTCCTCCTGTCTGCTCTCTCCTTCTCTGTGCCATCTGCCACAATGGCCTTCTCTTCACAGTCCGATGCAGCACTGGCTTATAAGATCTCACTGAACAGATCTTCTCCTAGTCTTCTTTCTCCTCCCCATCAGGGTGAGACATTCTATGGGCCTGGAGGGGCACCCCAAAAGGCCACAATAGCAGACGTTACGTACAAAAACACAACACTCCTGCTAATATATCCCAGAATGATGTCTGCTTTTTTTGCAACAGCGTTACACTGTTGACTCATATTTAGCTTGTGATCCATTATAACTCCCTTTCTGCAGTACTCTACTCTGAAACCTTCTTAGACAGTCATTTTCCATTTTGTATGTGTGCAACTGATTGTTCCTTCCTAAGTGGAGGGCTTTGCATTTGTCCCTATTGAATTTCATCCTATTTTCTTCAGACTGTTTCTCCAGTTTGTCCAGATCATTTTGAATTGTAATCTTATCCTCCAAAGTACTTGCAACCCCTCCCAGCATGGTATCGTCCGCAATCTTTATAAATGTACTCTCTATGCCATTATTTAAATAATTGATGAAGATATTGAACAGAAGCAGACTCAGAACCAATCCATGTGGGGCCCCACTCATTATGACTGATTGCCTGTAATAACCTGGAATGCATATTCTAATTTAAATCACTATCAACCACAGGAAGGGGAAATATTTTAAATCCCTGGTGAATTTGACAAAGATAAGGGCATGAACCCACATCAGTGAAGGTGATAGGAGTTTTACCATTTCGTGGCCACATGCAAAACACAGTGTGGATGCAGGGGAGCCAGACTATGGGGGAAGTCTGCATCCTCCAATCTTTACTTCTCCATCCCCCACACACTGGGAGACCTATTCACATAGTGCAGCAAAGAAAATATGAGCACCTTCGTTACCAGGAGGCATTGGAGATGGATTGGCCACGTGCTTCGGACAGAAATTGATTCCATCACGAGAACAGCAGTAAGATGGACAACAGAAAGCAAGCAAAAATGAAGCTGCCTCAAAACAGCAAAGAACTGTGGGAACTGAGCTGAAAAATCTGGGGCACAGCTGGGGAACCACTGAGACTGGTCAGAAACAGATAGGTGTGGAGGAGCTTCCTCACTGCTCTAAACGCCAGAGACTTAATGGGTATTAACAAAGGCTGCAGGTCTGTCACAGACCTCTGCAGACAGCAACCGGTGTGGCTGGCCCCAGGGCTGCCCGAGCACATCAGGCAGCCCCTGGCCCAGCAGCACCTGCCGCTGCTGAGGCAGTTTGGATGTGGGAGAGGGCTCAGGACTGGGGCAGGGGGTTAGGGTGCATCACATATCTCAGGGAGGCTCCATGGAAGCTATGAGCATATTTCTCCAGTTTCTAAGCAGAGGGCCAGGGGCTCCTCTATGCTGCACACGCTCACAGGCACCACCACCACAGCTCCCACTGGCTGTGGTTCCCAGCCAATGGAGCTGCAGAGCCAGAGCTCATGGTGGGGGCAGTGCAGGGATCTTACCTGGCCTTCCCATCCCCTAGGCACTGCAGGGACACCTGGAGCCAAGTAGGGAGCTTTCCAGCCCTACCAACCCTCTCCACCACAAGCACCAGTCGGGGTCCCAGGCCACCCTCTAGACCTTTTAGTCCATCCTCCCCTCCCCCTGACCACCCATGGTCCCCACCCCAAGTGTTAGTTAGCGGAATATAGCACAATGCATGGACAGGCCATGAAATTTGTTTCCTGCCTGTGACCTGTCCATGACTTTTACTAAAAAAATACCCATGACTAAAATGTAGCCTTAGTACTAACTAACTCACTCTTATGGTGGGCTAAGACGACTTCCAGCTGAACTTCCAGAAGAGTGAAATTACCAGCTCCTCTCATGAATTATCCAGTCATTCTGGCAAGACACCTGAGGCTCACCAAAAGGCAATCCCCATCTGTTTGTCCCGAACTGATTTATCAGACCGGGAGTACAGCTGGTGAGAATAAAGACTTCCACCTGAGTTTAGGAGCAAGAAAGGGGTAGGCCCTCTTACCTACCCCCCAGCATCCCACCTCCATATGGCATCTCCCATAGAAACAACATACCAGGGTCTAAGATGCAGAGTCATGGATGTGCGCAGGGAATGGGGGTAATTGGTTCTTAGGTATTAGCTCTGTAGAATGCCTTTAAGTAGCCTTGCACACAAAGGCAGCATCATCATAAAGAGCCTTGATGCAAGGATTGCTCGACTCAGAAGGACTGGATGACAGTTTGCCACAGGCTCACCCTCAGACCACGAGCCCTGCCTACATCTCCACATGACTCTCATCCTCCACCCACCGATGCCCCATTATTATAGTAGTAGGCTTTTGTAGTTAGGTAGCCACTTGTAGCCACTCTCCAAACTGGCCCTTGCCTCTTATTTATCCCTGCCCCTGGATACCCACTTCGTCGGATGCAAGCAGTGGAAGTATTAGTCCACAAAGCTTATGCTCTAATGCTTTAGTTAGGCCATGGTTACACTGGCACTTTATAGCGCTATAAAGCCCCCACGAGCGCTATAACCTCCTCCCCGTCCACACTGGCAAGGCACATAGAGCGCTATAACTGCTGAGTTATAGCGCTATTATTATTCCACCTCCGCATGGGGAATAAGGGCTGTAGCGCAGCTGCTGTAGCGCTACAGCAAGGATGTGGACACCCACTGCGCTACAAGTAATCTCTGGAGATGCCTAGAGCCATTTAAGGCAATTGACGTCTCTTCCCTTTGTTTTGAACTCGGCTGGAGGAATGCAGAAGTACCTCTTTAGAGTTTCTTTCTTAACTCGGCAGATAAGCAATGCAAATGTTTAAGGAGGGAGCCTGTGTGAAAACAAAGCCTTCTGTGAACGGAGGCTCACTGACAGGCTTTCAGAAAAACGGAAAAACCACTGTCTCTCTCCCTCCACATACACACAACGCGTCCCCCCTCACCCCCCTCGTTTAAAAAGCACGTTGCACCCAGCTGAATGCTGGGATACCTGCCCTAATGCGCTGCTCTTAATGCCGCATTAAGTGCCCCAAATGTGGCCATGCTATACCGCGGAGCATCTGAGTGTGGACATACAATAGCGCTATACATATTCCTGTATAAGGGGACCGCTATAACCTATAGCGCTATAATCTTGTAAGTGTAACCATACCCTGAGTCTTTAAGGCGCCACAGAACTCTGTCATAGTAGTATTTGTTATAGTATTTATTTTCTCTGCTTTTTTGTTTGGGATAATGATAATCACAGTTATTTAACATAACGCTAAATAGACCTTTCACCTCATTACAAGTCTCAACTAAAGCTTGTTTCTCCATTAGTTTTTCTTCACTGTTTACCTAACTTTCATTGGATTAGTTTTTATGAAAAACTATTAAAAAGGGAACCATATTGTACATATTTGAAACAAGCGCTTTGTAAGGTACATGGTCATTTTACCCCAGTTTTGTTCTTTGATGTGGTTTGCCATATTGGATTATAAGGGACAGATAATTTAGCTTTTATAACAGCGGTGTCCAATAGAAATTCGATGCTAGCCACACTTGTGGTTTTGAATTTTTCTTATTAGCCACTTTACAAAAAAGCCACAATTCAATAGCCTATTAGCCGCATGTGGCTAGTGGCGAACGTATTGGACATCGCTGTTCTATAACATTTATTTAGTTTAAAAGAAATACATTACCCAAAGCCTCCATTAAGTTGTAATGAGCCTCTATTATCCATGTGCCCTTGAAAACTTCAGAAAGGATGCTGAATCAGAGCAGTTAGGTTTGTGACAGTCATTTCAATGCCAGCATTGAAATGACTAACTAGTTTAGATTTTCCCCTATGTAGGCCTGCCACACTCATTTGCAAGGAAAAACTCAGTTTGTGGGGAAGGATGCACAAAAAAGTACTGGATTTTAAATCTCGCTTTCTTGTGATAAAAGATTTTGCTGTGTGCATATCAATAGAAAATCTCTCTTGGGGTCTGAATTTTGCTCAAAGAACATCAGCTCTGTATACTCTGCATGTTGTCAAGAATCAGA
>ML677362.1:15119333-15180121 GCA_007922305.1 Dermatemys mawii
CTACAACATTCTAAGTTACATTTTCCTAACAATCATTTTCTTAACAACTCCTTCCTCTTTAAAGATGATTTCTTCTACATTCTATCGGGGAGCAGAGCTAGCTTAGCTCTCCTGGGTGGGGTTTGTTGACATAACAATGGAATACAATTGATAACACAACAAAAACACAATCCTATAACTAATACTATTCATACAAAATAGATTCCTCCCTTTATGAGAGGTTTTTATCCAGTCATCAACATTAGGCAACCATGACCAAAAATCAAAACCTTGAGTTTGCTTTATCCCATGCACTAGTTCCTTTAAGTTGTATAAATCCTTTTCAATGGAAGTTTTCTTATCAGTAATATTAAAACAACAAAGGCCAGTAAACTCAGAACAGTTGTGTCCCTGTCTGAGAATAGTGTAATGTCTGACTTACAGGAGGGGTCCAATGGTATGTTTCCCCGTCTATATCTTTTGGTGTTATGTTGGGGAACAGGGACAATAAGGGGTGCCACTCTCCCTACTGTGCAGGGCCCACCCGAGCTGTTAGCTGGTACATATGAATAAGCGGTGCGCCCACAAAGGAAAAAAAAACCAGCCATGGGGGAGAAGCATAAGCATAAGGTCCATAAGCAAATGACTGAGTAGTGGTCTGATTACAGACCAACTCTTTGTTTGTGAGATCATGAATATACTGAGTGGCACCTTCAAAAGTGACACACTGGGCAGCTGGTGTTACATTTGCAACCAAAAATGAAAACATATTTGGCCCATTTCATACAAATAATCATACGTCATCGTTTTGGCAAAAATTTTTAAGTGTGTGTAATTTTTCAATGTGGAAGGGGTTGTACTAATGCCAAGAAAACATGTTTCCATAATTTTACCTACAGCATATGTATTTGGCAGGCAAAAGATAGATGAATTTAAGGCTAACCTTGCCAATGATACCCAAGTGTTTTCATATGCTTGGAAACCTCTAGGGGTTAAATTATACATACTACATACAAAGACATATCCAATTAAAATGTGGAACACAAACATGTTACTGAACACGGTTAAGTCGGAGTCGCAGAGGATCCAGGCGAGTAACAGTCCAGTCGTCCTTAGGTGGAGTCTCAGGATTCCGGAGGAGAGGTGGGGTGTACTTTTTAATACATGAACAATGTGTCCATTTGTCACTGTTCTCAAGTTTTACAGCCGTGTGTGTTGTGAGTAAAACTTGATAAGGTCCGTCCCACCTCTCAGACAAAGGGTCCTTTTTCCACTTCTGTACCAACACCTGATCTCCTGGCTGGAAGCTGTGGATAGGAGTGTCCAGGGGCAGATTCTGGAAGGGTGCAGCGAATCTGTGGAGAGAAGACAATACAGACCTCTTGTCTGTCCCCAGCCAGAGGGCTCGTGTCAATGCAGTGAGTTCTGCTTGCGCTGACCAGCTGGCGGGGAGCTTCTCCTTCCACAGTATTTCAGTCAGGGTCACAACAGTGCAGCCCGTCTGTCTGGTGCCTTGTACCATACTGCTAGATCCGTCCACGAAAAATTCCTCGTCTGGGTTTTCCAGAGAATCGTCCTGCAGGTCTGGTCGAATTAACACCATCTCTGTAAGTGCTTCTAAACAATCATGGTTAGGTGGTCCTGGCTGAGGGAGAAGGGTAGCTGGATTTAAAGCTGTAGTATGTTTAAATGTAAGCCCTTGGTTAGACAATAGGAAGATTTCATATCTGGATTGTCGAGAAGGGCTTAAGAATTTCCCACCTTCTATTCCAAGAATCTGGGGGACCCCATGTGGGGTGTGTATGTCCATATCTGCTCCCATTGCTATCTTTTGGGCTTCTGTCACTATGGTTGCAGTTGCTGCTACAGCTCGCAGGCAAGCCGGCCACCCCTTGGCTACCGGGTCCAGTACCTTTGAGTAATAGCCCACAGGTTTCCAGGTTGGGCCTACCGGCTGAGTTAGAACTCCCGAAGCAATGCCCTTATTCTCATGTACGTAGAGTCTATAGGGCTTATGCTCATTAGGAATCATGAGAGCCGGAGGCTGCATTAAGGCTGCTTTTAACAGTTCAAAAGCATGCTGATGCTCACTAGTCCATTTCCAATTTGTGAGGCCTTCCTTAGTGAGAGATTCATATAAAAGTTTAGCCTTGTTACCATAGTCTGGGATCCATAGTCTACAGAATCCAGTCAGACCTAAGAAGGCTCGTAGTTCTCTAGGGTTGGTTGGGGCAGGCATATCTTGAATTGCCCTGATTCTCTCTTTGCTGAGAGCTTGTACCCCTTTCTCAATTTCATATCCCAGGAAGGTAACCTTCAGTTGGCATATCTGGGCTTTTTCTCGTGAAACTTTATACCCTTTCTCCCCTAGAATATTTAGCAGAGACTCGGTTGCTCTTTTCCCCACTTGCAGATCAGGACTGGCAATTAACAAGTCATCAACATACTGGAGCAAGGCAATCTCTGAATGCTGGCTTTTCCAGTTTTCTAAATCTTTCTGCAATGCTGTTCCAAAAAGAGGGGGGGATGACACAAAACCTTGAGGTAAAACAGTCCACATTAACTGAGTCTTATAGTGAGTTTCTGGGTCCTCCCATTCAAAAGCAAACAATTTCCAGCTTTCCTTTTCTAATGGTATTGAGAAGAAAGCATCCTTTAAATCCAACACTGTAAAAACAGCTGCTGCAGGCAGAATCTGTGTTAGAATGGTGTGAGGGTTCGGGACCATAGGGTGGTCTACAATAACCTTTTTATTTATTGCTCTTAAGTCATGCACCAATCTATAGGTACCATCTGGTTTAGGCACTCCCAATATGGGGGTATTGAAAGGGGATGACCCCTCCACTAGCCAGCCCCACTGCTTGAATTTTTCAATGAGGGGCTTTAAGCCCAGACGAGCTGCTTTTCACAAAGGGTACTGTTTTACACAGACAGGGCTTTCTTTTTCTTTTAGTGGTATTTTCACAGGGGGTACAGATGTCGCCCTTGGATGGTTTCCATCTGCCCATACATCAGGGTTTATTTCTTCTAAGTCTTCAATGTTCCCTGTGCAGGTAGTTGACTCCTTGTTAAAGAGGGCCATTTGATAGTTTGCACCCTGTTTTCCTGGTAGGTGTACTACAATCTGCTCTTGGAAAAAGATTTCAACTTGTAGTTTGATTAGGATATCTCGTCCTAACAGAGCAAGGGGCATGTAGGTGAAACAATAAAGGCATGCTCTAGCATATTGTCCCCCATTTTTGTAAGCAAGGGCTTATATACAGGCAGTTTACTCTGTTTTCCCTCAATTCCTTCTATTATTACATGTTTTCCGCTTTCTTCAGCAGAAGGGGGTTTTGCAGGGATCATAGAATACGTAGCCCCGGTATCCACTAGAGCTTTATATTCCTTGCCACCCACCCTTATCTGTACCATGGGATTTTCCCTGTAAGAGGGGTTTTGGCTTTTCCAATTAAATAAGTCCGTGGTAGTAAAGGGGGCATAGAGGAAAGATGTTCGGCCAGTGGGGGACATTACTTCTTGCATGGGGCAGGCTCGGTTTATTAAATCATGACTTCGGGTATTTGAGGCAGGTCCCGTGTGACGGCTTGGGGAAAGGGGGTCAAATTCAGCAATTATGTTACTGATTCCATTTGCTCCCCCTTGGGTGGGACTGTCCTCTGGAGTCAGGGGACTAGCCAGTTGAACGGGGCTAGTAACAGACGGAGATGGGCCAGTTGGACCACTTCCTGAGGGAATGGGGGTGGATGGCCTATAAGGGGGGGGGGGGGCTGATGGCATTACAGTCTCGAGACAAGCATCCTCTGCAGGCTCGCAGAGAATAGTCGGACGAGGCTTGGGAACCCCTAGGCGCATTTGTTTACATAATTTAGAGGCACATTTAATAAGCCAGGGGGGGCCGATCCTGACATACTGTTAGCCAACAATCAATATAGGGGAACTGGTCCCAGTGTTGATTTGTAACCACTGTTTTATAAACCTTAGTTGTGAGGTCTACATCAAAGGACCCTGAATCGGGCCAACCAAGACCGAACGTGGTCCATTCCAACTGACAAAACTTAATCAACTCATCTTTAGTCATCTTAATACCATGATTACTCTTAAATTTACCAAAGTTACGTAACATACAACCCAAGGGAAAGGCGGAATCTTCCATTCGGGAGCGACCCGATCCCATTGCTATACCAAATGATTCACAAGGAATCTACAAACGGCGAATTAATACAAAAGTACTAAAATCACCAAACAAATTAACAATGAGAGTAATGGAGATACTTACACCGCTCTGTTTCCCAGGCGCCTACCAAACTCCAGAAGCCTCTGGTCTTGCCTGATTTGTAGGGACTCACGTTTTAACGTTCCGGGTATCACCGCAGGTCGGGTTAGAGTTAGGACGGGCAAAAACTGCCCGGTGCGCACTATCCTTCCTCTGGTCGGTCCGCGGTGATCCCGAAGTCGTCCAAAGGCTGTCCCATCTGGGTCGCCAGAATTGTTGCAAAAACTGCTTATTTCCTTTGGAGTTCAGTCCAATATACCTCAAAGGACAGGCATAACTCAGTAGACTTCTGGAAAAACAAGATTTATTGCAAGCAATAAGGAGTCAGAAGGGGTTATCACCCAAACAACTGGCTCAACTCAATACATGTGTGTGTAGATATTTTATACCCCTGTGGTGATAAGGGAGGGGGGACTTTCAATCCACTTACACAGGTGGGAACACTTAATGGCTATTACATCCATTGTTGGTCTTAATCTATTTCATTTACATGTCTGGTAAACAGGAGGTTCAAAACACTTAGGGGTACTTAGACACTATGATACCTGCACATCTGTGGCAGGGTGAATGCAAGTTTAAAATGCATGTTAAACTAGGGGTCAATAGTACATATACAGGGAGTGAGATTATAAATCTAAGGTTATTTTAAAATCATACTACAACATTCTAAGTTACATTTTCCTAACAATCATTTTCTTAACAAGACCAGGGACGACCAGAAATGGGCCCCACAGTCGCAGAGCACCCCCTTGTATTGCATCCTCCTCCTGGTGGTGTAGATGGTGTTAGGCCCAAGAGTTAATCCAGGGGATTCTGGGTAGTCCCTGAGCAGAGTTGCAGATGAATCTGCACTCTTGCCGACCCTGAGAGAGAGCTGCATTCTAAACATCTTTTTTACCAGATGTCCTTCACTCCCTGTTAAGTGGGAGCCTTAACATCAACACTCCCTGTTCTATCCTTCACTCCCTGGTTTTTTGGGTTTTTTTGGTTTTGTTTTTTGTCAGATCATTTATCTTTCCTGTCTCCTGGTTTCTGGCACTGGTCAATCGTGTTGATAAGAAAATACTGAGATAGCATGTATTGCTAAAACTTGTAATGAAATGATAGAAGTTTTTTACTAACAAAGGGGGGGAGTGGGTTGTTCGAATGAATAATTTGTGACTCGACGGAACTGTCTATAAAAACTTACCAGTTGTTAGAATGGGCAGCTGGTTCTTTTGGGAGACGGGCTGCTCTCTATTGTTGTGTGCACTCTTCAATAAAGGGCCTATTATCGGACTTTGCTGGTGTTGCCTGTCTCTGTGCGGTCAGAAACGAACCGGGCCAGTCTGGGTTCGAGTCCCAGACAAATTTGGCAATCCAGATGGGACCCGTCTGACTCTCCGGCCTGGGATCAGACTCTAAAGCAATGCAGCACGCATCCTCCGGCTTCAAGGAGCCTTGCCCGTGATCTGATCCCTGCATCAGCGATAAGGCGAGTTCTGTGAACCAGCTGAAGCCTGTAGAAATCCAGCAATGTCCACCTACCCATTGTGTAGGATCCAGAGCTTCGGGGTTAGAGTCCCTGGAGAGCTTCGGGGTTAGAGTCCCGGGAGTGGTAAGCTATCGCTCGGCTTCGGGGTTAGAGTCCCTGGAGAGGTAAGCTATCGCTCGTCTTCGGGGTTAGAGTCCCTAGAGAGGTAAGCTACCTCTCATCTTTGGGGTTAGAGTCCATGGAGACGTAAGCTATTGCTCAGCTTCGGGGTTAGAGTCCCTGGAGAGGTAAGCTATCACTCGGCTTCGGGGTTAGAGTCCCTGGAGAGGTAAGCTATCGCTCGGTATTCTAGGGGTAGAGGTTCAAGTCCCTTTTATTGCCTAGAATGGGACAATTTGGCAGTAAATGCCCAGGGGATGCCCCGTTGTCTCTAATACTTAGAGATTGGAAGGGAATCTCTGGAACAACCGGTTTAGCTAAGTCCAAAATGGGAAATTTATGTCAAATTCAATGGCCTTCCTTCACCGCCCATTTGTCCCTGACTAGAGATTGGCCAAGGTGCAGAACCTTTTCCACAGACAGGATGAATGCCCTCAGGGACATTTTGGTTGATCTTAGACCGGGAAAAATGGATTATTTGTTTGTATGGCTACGCTAGGTCCTATTTTTGTTTAACATTTTTATTTGTTTATTTATTTATTTATTTTTGTTGTTGTTTTGTTAATGGATGGCCCCATGAATTTACTGGGAAGAGACTTGTTGTGTAAATTGCATGCCCAAATTTTCTGTACTCCTGAAAGTATTTCCCTTCGATTCCCAGTGGAGAAAGCTTATCTGTTGATGCAATTAGCAGGCAGCAGCAGCGAGACACTTCCCCTTCGAGTCCAGAATGAAGTTAACCCTATAGTCTGGGGACGAAAACATGCTGTGGGTTTGGTAAAATCCGCCTCGCCTCTAAATCCAGTGATCAAGACCAATATGCCTCCAGCTATTCAGAGGCAATATCCTCTTAAACTCGAGGCTATACAAGGACTTGAGCCCCTTGTGCAGGATTTTAAGAATAAAGGGATTTTAGTGCCGTGTGTCTCTCCTTGTAACACTCCCATTCTGGCTGTTAAGAAACCACAGCCCAGCACTGATGGAAAGCCTGTCTACAGAATGGTGCAGGATTTAAGACTAATTAATCAGTATGTCATTCCTGAATATCCTGTAGTTCCAAACCCAAATACTATTTTGTCAATGGTGCCGCCTGAAGCGAAATGGTTTACTAGTATGGATTTAACCAATGCCTTTTTCTCTGTACCTGTGGCCCCAGAGAAGCAGTACCTTTTTGCCTTTACATGGGGGGTCCCTGGTACTACAGGGAAAGGGGATAAAAGATCCGGACCCCTGGGACAACTTACTTGGACTAGAATGCCTCAGGATATGTAGAAACACCAGGGGTGTTTGCTAGAGTTTTGGCAGAAGATTTAAAAGATGTGCAGTTGCCAGCTGCTTCTACTCTGGTAACTTACGTTGATGACATTTTGGTAGCTTCAGGGTCTCGTGAGGACAATGAGTGTGATTCTGTCTATTTACTTAATCAATTGGCAATCAGAGGACATAAGGTCAGCCCTACAAAATTGCAGTGGGCTCAACAGGAGGTTTAATACCTTGGATACACCTTGGGTCCCGGGATACGTAGTTTAGATTCCAAACAAATTGAAGCTATAGTTAATATCTCATTCCCCACCACCAACAGGGGTATGCGAGGTTTTATTGGTATGATCAGATTCTGTCGCCCTTGGATTGTTTCAGCTGGGGAATTGTTAAAACCTTTGCAAGAAATAACTAGGGAGGAGGCTGAAGAACCCCTACATCCTAAATCTGAGCAACTGAGAGCTTTTAAAGCACTGAAAAATCTCTCATTCAAGTTCCTGCGCTAGGACTGCCCAATTATAACAAGCCTTTTGATTTGCATGTACATGAAGTAAAAGGCATAGCATCTGGAGTACTAACACAGTCATTTGGAAATGCTCCCAGACCTGTGGCATATCTCTCAGGACAATTAGATCCTGTAGCTAAGGGTCACCCAGGCTGCCTTAGAAATGTGGCAGCAGCTGGATCGTTGGTAGAAAAGGCTCAAGAAATTGTTTTGGGACACCCTTTAACTGTGCACACTCCTCACGCTGTGGCAAGCCTGTTGAATTCTCAGCAGCACAAACATTTAACTAATCGGAGGCTTTCCAAGTACGAGGTAACTCTGTTAATGACTCATGGGGTTACCTTAAAGAGATGTGCAAATTTAAACACGGCTTCTTTGTTACCTCATACAAATGATCAGGAAATGGTACATGATTGCTTGCAAGTTCTGGACCAGGTATCTACCCCCCGACCTGATCTCACCAACGTTCCTCTATCTGATCCAGAATTAGAATTGTTTGTTGATGGATCAGCCTTTGTTCGGAATGGAGTCCGACACTCTGGATATGCCATTACAGACGGTCACACTGTACTGATAGGGAAACCCTTATCACCAGGAACAAGTGCTCAGTCAGCAGAACTGCAGGCTTTAACAGTCGCCTGTTTGTATGCTAGAGGAAAAGGGTTAATATATGTACTGACTCTAAATATGCTTTTGGTGTGTGTCGTGCCATCGGAGCCATTTGGAAGGAGCGAGAATTTCTTACTTCCTCGGGGTCTCAGATTGCCCATGAGAAAGAAATAGCTGACTTGCTGCAAGCTATTCAAGCCCCTAAAGAGATTGCAGTTATACACTGCAGGGCTCATACTAAACAAACCAATCCTGTGTCACTAGGAAATCGCTTTGCAGACGAGACTTTACAAAGTACTCAACTGGAATTAAGTCCCCCTCTCTTAACCTGGCAACAGCAAGCCCCAGATAGTGAGAAAATAATCTGGAAGAAATAGGGAGCTAAACCTAATTCGACAGGAATTTGGGAATGTGATGGTCGTTTTGTTTTGCCTAAAAGCCACCAGAGCGAGGTGCTGCAACAGATTCACAGGAACACTCATTTGGGAGCAAACAAGATGGCCCAGATTATTTTAAGACAGTTTGTTTCCCCAGAGCTTCATGAAGTAGCCAGGAGAACAATAGAAAAGTGTGCTCTTTGCCAGCAGTGTAATCCACGGGATGTAAACAAACAGGCACCACTGAGGGGGTGGGGGGAGCGCGTAGATGGGCTCATAGACCTATGCAGCATGTGTAAATTGATTTTACTGATTTGCCTTCTTCTGAAGGAAAACGACATTAGGAAAACGACATTTGTTGGTTATAGTAGATCAACTTACTGGATGGGTAGAAGCATTCCCCACCGCCCGAGCTACTGCAACTACTGTATGTAAAATCTTACTTAATGAAGTTATGCCCAGATTTGGCCCTCCGGAAATAATTGACTCTGATCAAGGTACTCATTTTATAGCAAAAGTTTGCAAAGAGCTTACTGAAGCTGTAGGAACAAAATGGGCCTTTCATGCTCCTTGGCATCCTCAGAGTTCGGGCCAAGTGGAGCGTATGAATGGGACTCTGAAAGGTCTCTTGACCAAATTGTGCCAAGAACTTAGTTTGACGTGGACTACTGTCCTTCCTCTTGCCCTCAACATTATTCGAACAACTCCAACTGCTCGAATTGGATTGGCGCCATATGAAATCATGTTTGGACACGTGCCTCTGACCTTTGCCCCATTAATATCAGTGCCCGGTGACACTGAACTGGAAAATAAAACGGAGACCTACGTAAAAGAGTTGCAGCACCATCTAGTGACATTACAACAGTATTCTGCATATTCCTAATCTTTGTGGGAAGCTGTTCATTCTTTTTTTACCAGGTGATCCTGTGTGGATAAAAACATATAAGAAAACACCACTCAAGCCGCAGTGGCTGGGACCATTTGACATGCTTCTTGTGAGCCCTACTGCCATTCGCGTGAAGGAGTTACCCAGCTGGATCCACCACACCCGGGTCAAGAGGAGCACCGCTAGGGAATCCGACCAGGCAAAAGATTCCCCAGAAGTAGACGGTGTCAGACTTCGAGGGAGCCACGCACTTTCACCCCACCGTGAAACGGGTGAACCAGAAGCAGATGACATTGGTACCAAGGACAAACGGACTGCTTCCCCTTTGGGCGACCTGAAGCTTCGACTGCAACTGACAAAGTCTTAAATTTGTGGGGTCCTTTCTCTGAAAGATGGCCACGGGTTCTTGCTTGGGTTCTTTTGTTTATAATTACTTTATTATTTGTTATTTTTCTTTTTCTGGTGGTACGAGGGGTTGACACTATAGAATCTCATAGTTCCAACGCCTTTATACGCCTTGCCTATGAAATGAAAGCCCACATGCCAGCCTTACAAAATACTTCCTGCTGGGTGTGCTCATTGATGCCACAGGATAGCCAAAGGGGTCTCCTCATGGTTCCTATTCCCCTTAGTGCCATGAATATGACCTGGACCCTTCGTGAAAGGACCCTATGGGTAATTTAAATGTAACCTGGGCTGATACTGGCATTTCTGAAAGTAAATATCTTATTGTTTGGAAAAGGATTGGACAATGGTGCCTTTTGAAAGAAGGAAAAATAGCAGTGGATAACAGTGAATGCAAAGCCTACTTTAATGGCACTCACTGTGGAAGTAAGAGAGGTCCTAATATCTCTCTCGTAGACAGGGCAACCTCGTGCATACACGAGTGGTATAGCCTTTCGGGTCAAGGGTGTAGTTTGCGTGGAGAAGAATACATTATGTATGAAGGTCATAAATTGATTGAGCGGTATATTATCAATTGTGCGCTTCAATATAGCCTGCCAACCCATACTATGTGTTTATGTTCCAAAAATAACTCAGCAACCACCTTTTCACTTCTCCCAGCTTGGACAGGATGGTATAAAATTAATGCAACTGCAATGTAAACACTCTTCCCTACCCTTTTTGGGGTATATTGGGTGTGTGGTAATAAGGCATACCTTGCCCTTCCTCCCTCCTGGGGTGGATCCTGCTATTTGGCTTGGTTGGAGCCACCAGTGGTTTATCGCGCACATCTCCCCAGGGGCAAGATTCGCAATGTTAGGGGGGCTGAGGTCGATGTTAAACATTCCCTCCCCCTTACCTGGCGGGCTTTGCATGATTGGACTGGCGCTTGTGCGGGATTTGTTTTTGCTTGTGGAGGAGCTACCTGGAGAATTGGGGAAGGAGTTTTGAGACTTCAGGGGGCCTTAGAGATAATGGCAAATACTTCTGCCGATGCTTTAATAGGTCTAGCAACTGAACAGAAAAAGCTAAGACTGATGGTTCTCCAGAATAGATTGGCCCTAGATATTTTACTGGCTTCCCAGGGAGGGACATGTGCACTGATTGGGCAAGAATGTTGTGTTTATGTACCTGATGTGTATAATGCCACCTGGGACAGGGCAAACACCTTATCGAGGTTGCACGGGGACCGGGGGGGACGACCGAGATGCATTCTGGTGGAGTGACTTGTTTAATTGGTTCCCCGACATTGGTGGTTGGTTGCATAACTCGCTTCGTAGTGCTGTTGTAATTATCTGTGGCCTGGTAATTTTATATGTCATAATACGATGTGGCTGCCGGATGACCACCCAGTTATGCTCCACCCCAAAGTAGTCACTTCCCAGTTCCTTACCCTTTGCAGCATATGAGTCCCAGGGTGTCCCAAGAGTTCCTTGACAGCACTCTCGGGAAAAAGAGGGGACTGTTAGGCCCAAGAGTTAATCCAGGGGATTCTGGGTAGTCCCTGAGCAGAGTTGCAGATGAATCTGCACTCTTGCCGACCCTGAGAGAGAGCTGCATTCTAAACATCTTTTTTACCAGATGTCCTTCACTCCCTGTTAAGTGGGAGCCTTAACATCAACACCCCCTGTTCTATCCTTCACTCCCTGGTTTTTGGGGTTTTTTGGTTTTGTTTTTTGTCAGATCATTTATCTTTCCTGTCTCCTGGTTTCTGGCACTGGTCAATCGTGTTGATAAGAAAATACTGAGATAGCATGTATTGCTAAAACTTGTAATGAAATGATAGAAGTTTTTTACTAACAAAGGGGGGGAGTGGGTTGTTTGAATGAATAATTTGTGACTCGACGGAACTGTCTATAAAAACTTACCAGTTGTTAGAATGGGCAGCTGGTTCTTTTGGGAGACGGGCTGCTCTCTATTGTTGTGTGCACTCTTCAATAAAGAGCCTATTATCGGACTTTGCTGGTGTTGCCTGTCTCTGTGCGGTCAGACAACGAACCGGGCCAGTCTGGGTTCAAGTCCCAGACAATGGTAACTTTAGCCAGGGCCAGGAGGAGGTTGACGAGGAGGTCTCGCAACTTTGTGGGGCCGCGGATGGGGTATGTGAAAATGAAAAGGTGTAGGGAAAAATGCAGCCAGAACCGTAATAAGAGGTTCTGGAGAAGCCGGAATAGGGGCTGCAACCTGGCGCATTCGAGGTAGGAAGGGTGGAGCTCCTACGCCGTCGTACCTGTGTTGGGAGCGTGCGACGCCCCGCCCCTCGACCTCCTCGCAGGCAACGTGTGCTTCCTTCGGTGCACGGGGGCGCTAATCCTGGAGATGTCCAGCTGCTGCGCGGCCCGCCCGCTGCCCCCACTCCTCCTCCCACAACCCACTGGAGGGACAAGGGCCGGGCCAGGGAGGTCACAGGAGGGCAGCCGGTGCAGTGTAAGACATCGGGTCTGAGTCAGTGCTGGGGGCCTGGGAAGAGGGTCTTTCTCCTCCCCCTCGTGAGGCTGGGAGCCCGGCAGGGAAGCAGGATCTGGCCCCCTGCCCTCTCAGTGACCCTGCGCCCCACAGGACGAGGGGGAGGAAGGATCCAGCTGCCCTACCCTGGCAGCAAGACTCCCCAAAGAGAGGAGCCTGTCCCCACATGCTATGGGTCTCTGTCGCATAGGGAAGGTGGAAGTGATGGGGAGAGGATCCAGCCCATCACATACACACATACACACCCCCGCCCACTTCTCTAGGGGGAGCCAGAGCCCAGAAAATGTGGGACGAGGAGCCAAGGGCCTTTCTCTGCTGAACACCCTCTGAATTGGGGCAGCCAGAGCCCAGAAGGATGGGGGAAAGTGCCAACCCCTTTTGCCTGCCTGCAGAGCTATTCTCCGGGTCAGCCCATGCTCAGGAGTAGGTGGGAGATGTGCTTCAGCACTGACTGTAGTCAGTGTAGTGTACCCTGCCTGAGTAGGAGTCTGGCCCACAGGCAGGGCCGGATTAAGATCTTTAGAGGCCTTAAGCACTGAGAAGATTATGGTGCCCTCCCCCCATATGTAATTCAAAATAAAAACAATACTATTCCGTAAAATAAAATTTTATTTTTCAAAATGACACAAAACTTATATGTATGCTGAAATTAAACTAGCTTCTTTCTAGATTTTCTGATTGCAAAATTCTAGATAAGTTCATCAAAGCTGACTTGACAAAGCATGTCCACTTCCATACACAATAGAGAAAGTGAATCAAGTCTGTCCTGACATATTGTTGTTCTCTGAGGGTTTTTTATTCTTTTCAGATGAGAATATTGTTCGTCAGATAAGTTCATATCATTTAGAAAAGAAAATCTACTTGTTACTACTTTGTACACTTCACCTCTCCTCTTCAAGTGCATCAATTATAGCGTAGTAAGTAGATACACAAAATTTGTCTCTAGGATTCAATGCTGTTTCTGTTGCACAGCTATCATCTGCTTATTTTTTCCTGATTTGCTCATGGGACTGGGCTTCTTTGTAGTTAGTATCAGGCAAGATATCTTTTGATATGTCTTCAAATCTTTCGAAATCATTCCTCAAAGTGTGTAAGTGGTCTGCTAATGATTGACGGAGGTCTGCACATGTTTTCAAATCCAATTCTTTTTCTTGGAAAACTTTACTTGTGTGGTAAAAGTGTTGTAAAATTTCATTCCACATAGTTAACATGAATACAAACTCTTGTTCTTGCATCATCACAATCTTTGAGTAGATGCCCTCCCCGCCCCTGGTTTAGGTGGGGATATGTAATAAAAGAACAACAACAGAAAAATGGGGGAAGAGTGTGTAGTGGAGTGTAAAAGTCTAACAAAGTTCTGATTTTTCCCATGATGACTACTTCGATGCTTTTTTTGAAATATCAAATATCAATTTTTTTCCAAAAAAACCCTATTTTTTGGTGCCCCCTGCTTTGCTGGTGCCCTAAGCATGTGCTTAGTCTACCTACTGGGTAATTCAGCCCTGCCCACAGGCTCTCTCAACCTCCCTGCCCCATCCAGGAAGAGCCCAGTAGTGGAGAGGCTCCAGCCCTTTTGACCCTGCAGGAACCTTCTCCCATCAGGGGTGACGGGAGGTTCAGGTTCTATCCCTCTGCCCTCTTGCTCCCCTTGTGAAACTAAAGCCCCAAAGATGAGAGAAGGCATTCCTGAGGCAGAGCTCAGCTAGAGAGATATAGGAGAGTTCTGCCAGATAATCTCCCCAAGACCCAGAGCCAGAGTCCAAAAAGCAAGGAACCAGCACCTGTTATCTTATAGCACCCTTCCCAGCAGGAGGAGACAGCCCCATTCCTTCACACTAGTATTGCTAATCCCAGACATTCAAAAACCCAGAGTCAGGGCTCATCTACATGGTGCCATACTAATTAGGTTGTAAATTCCAATGTGTACTAGCCCATGTGGACTGAGCTGGCATGCACTGAAAGTTCCCTACTGCATAGTAATGTAGTACTGTTTGAAACAGGATTACATTAATGTGCACCACAGAACTTTCAGTGTGCACCAGCAGGGTCCTCATGGACCCGCTAGTGCACAACATGCTGGTGTGCATTAGGATTTATATCCCTCCCAGCTACGCATAGAGCCCTGCGCAGATTAAAAAAAAATTGGATCCCCATCTGAGATCATTAACTTGTATCTGACCCACGATCTGCATTCCACTTTTTATATGTATCTGCACCAGCACCCTCTCATAATCTTACTGTTAGAGCCCTGCACAGATCCAAAAATTTGGATCTGTGATCAGCAAAGATGGTAAACAATACATCCACAGATGCAGATATGCACAGCTATAAAGTGGATATCCACAAATTTGCAAGGCTCTAGCTATGTGGACTAATGCACGTATAGACAAGCCCTCAGAAAAAACATTTTCAAAAGCCTTTAGCAAGAAGTTTCCCATCCCCAAAGCGTATGTGACAATTTTGCATTCAGAATACAACCTTAACATGCAGGCCGCTTTGCTGGCTGCTAGAGCAGGATGCTGCTTACTTCTTCTCTAAACCTTGGTAGAGCTAGCCTTCTCCATTCCTCTCCCTCGTCTTTCTCATCTCCCTTCCCTACCTCCCTATTTGCCTTCATTCACATTCTCCTCCCATATTCCCAGACAGGGCTGTCCCAACTCCTGCCTTGTCTATTCACCTGGCCTCAGACTTGTCCTCAGTTTACACTTCCCTGTTTTTATAGATTTTTCCTTGTTTGCCATCCATTTCCCCCTTTCTGTGTCCCCCATTTATCTGTAATTGCCAAGCCTGTCCCAACATCCTAATCTTCTGCCTCAGTTCAGTCTCTTCCCCCTCCCCACAGTCTCTGCCATCTTCTTTGAGAGCAACCTGACTTCACTGTTACTGAAAACTATGGGAGTTGGTGGCCATCGTTACTATAGGCAGCCTCAATTTCCCCATGCAAAGATAAATGGTGGCCATTTTGACTGAGGGCCTCTTGGCTTTAGCCCTAATGGAACAAGTAGGAAATAGAAGCCATTTTTAATAAGGAAAAGTTCACAAGTTTGATGACAGCAAATGGGAAATTTAAAAAATATGCAAAGCCACCACATATCATCATGGCAAATCCCAAAGAGATGCAGCCTCCTTGTGGATTGAGTGCCACCCATATTGAGCTCTAGCTCTCTCCTTAAGGTAAACAGGCTGGATATTCAGTTTATGTCCACCATTGACAATGCTTCAGCAACCTTGTCACGGGGGCTCCTGACCTACACCTGGAGCTAGGGCACAGGAGGAAGGGGGAAAAACGTCAATTTCTTCACCCTCCAAAGAACTCTTTTGAACAGGGAGAGCCATCTGCCCTGCTAGTGACACAGAAAAAGTAACAATTTAGCCAGAGAATGCCCTGGCCATCCTGCTGGAACCATGATGGAAAGTTCTAGAGCAGGGATGGCCAACCTGAGCCTGAGGAGGAGCCAGAATTTACCAATGTACATTGCCAGAGAGCCACAGTAATACATCAGCAGCCCACCATCAGCTCCCCATCAGACTCCCAGCACCTCCCATCCACCAGCAGCCCCACTGATCAGCGCCTCCCCCTCTGTCCCCGCACCTCCCAATCAGCTGTTCTGTGGCATGCAGGAAGCCTTGGAGGAGGGAGGGGAGGAGGAGCAAGGATATTGCAGGCTCAGGGGAGGGGGTAGGAAGGTGGGGAGTGTGGGCAGGACCTGTGACAGAGCGAGGGGTTGAGCAGTGAGCACTCCCCAGCACATTGGAAAGTTGGCACCTTTAGCTCCAGCCTTGGAGTCGCTGCCTATACAAGGAACCGCATATTAACTTCTGAAGAGCTGCATATGGCTCTGAAGCCACAGGTTGGCCACCCATGTTCTAGAGACATTGTTTGTTCCAGTCCCTGCTGCTTCTTGGTCCTTAGAGAATCCTCCATGGGCATGTCTAGCCTACGAAAGAGAGTTTCTAGGGAGAATCCTCATATTGAACATTTGTAAAGCTGTTAATTCCTGTCTATTAGATTCTAAGTGGTTTTAAAAAGTGTTAATTCAAACATATTAGCTAATGTTCTAAAAAAACACTCCTTTTCTCCTAGTCTAAACAGGGCCTATATGGGCTGTGCATGGGGATGATTGACAAAAGTCTGGGGAATGTTGCCTACAACCCCCACATAACCTCAGCAGAAGCAGCACTGCATCCTCAGTGCTATACTAATGCTTTTGGCTGAACCTACCCCTGCCAGTGAGGTGTGATGCTTGGATCTGTACTCACTGAACTTCTGACCTCATCCCCTCTCCATGCTGTGCATTCCCCGGCCACAGAGCACAACACTGGATTATGCAAGGTGCATGGACTCCAGTGCTGCCCACCTGTATCCTAGCTCTGGCTCAGTGTAGTGAAATTCACGGGCCTTTATTGGAGTTACAGGATTTGTAGCTGCCATACAGAAGTGAGAAACTACCTGGTAATTTAAGGCATAGACGGGAGACATCAGTTGTGATGGAACCATGGTCAGTTGAATTGTCAGTTGCTAGGCAATATGGATCTTCACCAACTGCCCTTTGTTCCAAAGTCCTTGGCAAACATTCTTTTGTTTTTTCTCTCTGCCACTGAAATTTGGCTTGGGCATCATACACATAGATCCCCCTCCCCAGAAAATACAGCACCGCCAAGACTCAGGTGTGTAGTGTTTTTATATTGTTAAGATATTTTTCTTGTAAAAGACTTTCACTTTCAGCCCCCCTATTATTATTTATTTATATTGTGTTAGCACCTAGGAGCTCCAGTCCTGGTCCAGGCTGCTAGTGGAGAAGGCATTATAGTGACTAAACCAACACAGACTTTCAAAACAGAGCCTACCCCAAGGAGTTTAAGGGAAAGATAGATTTTTTTAAAAATCAGGCTTGAGTATTGTTAGAAATATTAGATCAGCTTTTTGGAGAGATCACAGAATCCATTTTAAATCAAATAATATTCTGTAAGTACCTTTGAGCTATTTAGATGTGTCTAATAGCTTCTTAACTAAAACAGAATGTTACTGTGTTCTTTGCAACAAATGTTCTTTTATGCACTGGCATTTTTGACAAGATCAGGGGATTTGAGCTTTGGTTTTCTTGGCACTTTTAAATGTAGGTAATTATTACAGCTAGAATAATTCTATGAATATATACTGTATTAAAAAAAGTTAACCCTCTGGCTACATTTGCTTTTCCAAAATATTCTAGCAAACAAGTTCTGGCATAGATGTTTTCTGACTCCATGACCTTTTAGTGAATACTGGAGAATATCCAGAGGATGGGAATTATGAATTCATAGAAAACAGGTATGTATCAAAAACCTTTAAAGATTATGTTCATCCAATTATGAAGCATAAAAAAATACCATGTGACCTACGTGTCCAACCAGTCCTTAAATATTTTTTTAATATAAAAGATAAGTTGCTTGTAAATAAGCTAGAAGCCAAAAAAATTTTAATGTTAAGATTTTCTCAAATTTATTCAATGATTAAGCTGCTCACCAACATTTCAGAAGTGGCAAAATTAACTAAATAAATGATTCAATGCTAATAATTTGTCCAGCTCACAGTATTCTCTGTTTACATGAGGATTTGTTTGCTTTTTTCACTAGGAATTCTGCTTATAAGAAAAACACCCACCTAGATACAATGGGTGACGCAGAGAAAAAGCGCCTGATTGAACTGAACATGGCAAGGGAGTCCTTGTGCATGGTGGAAGGAAAAGGTGACTCAACCTGGCTCAGACCTCAGAGGAGACACTTCCCTCAAAGTAATCGAAGTTCACTAGAGAACTACAGAGAGAAAGAGCCTGAGCTTGACACTGGCAGGAGCTCCTGGACAACACTCACTCCTCTTCACCACAAGGAGAGGAGGCACTTTCCAGAAAAAAGTAAGTTATATGCATTACAGAGAAGAAACACCTGGGGCCAAATTCATTCCTGGTGTCGCTCCATTGACCTCAATGAAGTTAGACCACAGATTAATTTGGTCCACTATGGCCAATGGAATATGAGGTTACAGCATAAATATCTTCAGCTGCCACAGGTACAGTTTGAACCTCTCTAATCTGGCTTTCTCTGATCTGGCAACATTTTTGGTCCATGATAGGCACCGACTCCGTGGGTGCTCTGGAGCTGGAGCACCCACGGGGAAAAATTTGTGGGTGCGGAGCATCCATCGGCACCTAACTCCTTCCTCTACCCCCTTCGCCCCCATGCTTCTTGTGCACCAGTGGTCCCGTGCTTACAAACTACTCCTCCTCCCTCGCAGCACTTCCAGAGCACTGCGAACAGCTGATTCGCGGCATTCAGGTTCCAGGAGGGAGGGGGAGGATCTGGGGCCAGCATCAGAGCCCCTGTGGGGGTGGGGGCATGCTGGGCACAAAGCCTGGGAGTGCTGCAGCACCCCCCACAACCATACCTCCTGTGCTTATGAGACCCCCTGGCACTCTATATTGACCTCCCGTGGTTCGGCAAATTCTCTCGTTCAGCACCAGCCAGGTCCCAAGGGCTAGACAAGAGAGGTTCAACCTGTATAATTACACTGACTGAAATGGAGTTACTTCTTATTTACATCAGCATGACGTGAGAATTGGGTCCAAGAAATTTTATTTCAGAGCAGGAGGCTGTAATCCAATGAGAAACTTTATTACATAGTTTTATTTATAGGATATCATAAGCCCTGGGATTTCCACAGCACTTCATCGACTTTTGTTTTTTTAAGGCCATAGTAAGGTGACCAGATGTCCTGATTTATGGAGACAGTCCAATATTCAGGGCTTTGTCTTATACAGGCACCCAATTCCCCACCCCATCCTGATTTTTCACACTTGTTGTCTGGTCACCCAAAGCCACGGGTAGAAGATTTGTATACCAAGTTTAAATTCAAGCTGTGTTTTTGAAAAAGCAAAGCTGCTTACTGTCTTTGGCCTAAATTCTGCCTTGGCTTGCACGGGTGTCAGTCAGACACCAGAATCTGGCAGGGGTGCTGAAACAACTTGTATAGTGGGGATGCTGACAGCCATTTTGGAACAAACTGTAAACCCTGGGTATGGTGGAAACCACTTCAAGCCAGGGGATGTTCCAGCACCTATGGAATCTGGCCCTGCATGTGTAAACAGTGTAATACTTGGCTTTTCTGTAGGACCTTCCAAGCACTCAAAGCATTTTACAAATATGAGCAAGCTAAGCTTCACAACACCCCAGTGTGCAGAGGTGACATTGGAGGTGTTCTCACCTCATGCCATGCCCAACGTGGAATTATTTCATTGGCTGGTGAATTGATTTTAGTTCACTGCTACACTACGTACAGTAACTTTATGAAGTACTTTGAGATTCTTTGGGATGAAATGGTTGTTGTTCCATAAATGATCACACCACAAGTAATATTTTCTTTTTCTGGGATGGAGGAGAACAAAACCTATTGGTTATTCACGACCCGTACATTTCATTAACACAGGGTTGAGATTGACTGACAGAGCCTCATACTCTTCTAGAACAATCAAGGGCACCTATACTTACATCTCTGGAAACTAGGAAATAAAAAGTTATGGTATACACCAACCCCACCCCCAATCTTACCTCTGTCTTCAAGCAATGCCCCTACACAACAGTAACATACACACTAGCACTCTACTCTTACAGGCGCTCAAGAACACTTTGGGAACAGCACTATACAACAGAGCCTAACACCTTTTGTTAAGGCAAAACTCAAATTAGGTCTGGTTTAGCAAACAGAAATTCCCTACACTTGGTCTACACCCAAATACTAAGTCTGCTCCACCCAGATGACCTCAGACTTGCAAAATGTTACTATCGGTTCACCCTTGCCTAAGGATGACTTCTGAGACATTGCTTTCGCTTACCCCTCACTAAGCCCCAGAGACTGCTGTCATGCATGCCACCAGACTGCTGACAATCTCCATGGCAAGCAGACATTTTGTGCACTTCTAATACAACCTACACAACTCAGCACTGAAATGATGCATGCTTGAGCCTTCAAGGTACATGTACAGGGTACAAGGTATTTCTCATATCACAGTGACAGCTCTGGTAACCTGCTCCAACTAATCTTTCTGCCATTCTGCCATTCACTACAACTAACAGTGAATGGCGGTTGGAGTGCATGCGGATAAATGATGTAGTGAAAATCTGTGGGACAAAGAAGACAATGGCACATTCTTTTAGTCATTCCTCATGTCTACTTTAGTTCTGATAACACCTTTACAGAATCACTCCCATCACCTATTGCCAGATCAGGAACAATAGCTAGAATGATAACACCACTTCAACATAAGTTATCTAATACTATATATTCTGCTTTCATTTGCTCATTAGTCAGGCAGTTCTTATTAACACTAGTCAGCTACAGATAATGTAAGACTAGAACTTATGGTTTCCTAGTTCTTAGTTAGGGCAGTTTCTCCAAGGACAAGTGGATTTTGATGGGGTATAACATGGACCCTCCTGCTCCTTTTGTCTGTGTCCCAGCTGGAGGTTCAGGTGTGTGTGAGGCTTTGTTTCAGAAAAAGAGAGGAATCTTAACTGGAGTTAGGAGCACGTGAAGTGCATTTGGAGTGTTCAAGGTTTGAAGGGACAAGAGCTGAACATGTTCAAGCAGACTTTTTTCCCCCTAATGGTTATAAGTTGGCCACTTGCCAATGGATTTTCATTAGGACAGCAAAAGGCATCGCTTAACCTCTGATCTCAGAACTAGCCCTCAGCAAAATGTCAGGTTCCTGTTCCAGACCACAGAGGTATTAGAGATGCTTAAAAAAAAATAAAAAAATTAACATTGTAAAACAACTTATTTTTTGCTGAACTGTTTTTGCACAAGCTTAAAAAATCGCAAACGACTCACTCTCAAAGACCAAACACTGAAATTGTAACTCCAGACAGTTCAAGTTTGCCAAAGTTATAAAAGCACCTGAAACAGAGCAACCTTATACATTCTGCTATTGCTCCTCCTCCTGTAATAAATATATGTTTGTTACTAAAAGAGGAATTGGTTTTCATAACTAATTTTCAAACTTTACTTTTATCTTACAGATAATGCCATTTTTGGATGAAGAACCACTTAAAAGCTGCCATCTCGTTTGAGCTCAGGACATTTCACAAAATAAGGAGAAACCCAATATTGCAGGGCTGCTTTTAAAATGAGTTTGGATATCTAACACTGCTAGCTAAGTTGTTTCAAGAGTAGCTCAGTTCCCAATTAAAACTTGTACTTAAATGTACATTTTAAAAACAACATAATGTACTTTTCTTTCTCTTCATGAAACTTGCATCTCAGGACAATACTCAGAAATGAACAAAAGTTGATTCACTGGAACTGTGTCTAAGACTGTAAAATTTTGACCATGAAAACTACTGTTTATTTCTAAACTGAATTAAAATGATAACTTTTATGCATTTTGTGCAGATAAAATAAACTGGAAATCCTATGTGCATTTCAAGCTATACATTTGAGTCATTAGAAGTTTAATTTTAAAAATTAATTTCCAAAGCACATTAGTCCAAATTTAACTCCCCGTTACAGTTTTCAGTGCACAGGATGCTCTCACATAGCACAGGAAAAATCTAAGCAGCAAAAATGCATTGGACAACTGGCTCCCACTATCGCTAAGTGATTTTTTAAAATTTAACAACAAATTTGGGCAACATAATACTTTTAAAACAAACCCCCTGAAATTTCATATTAGGTGAACATCAGCTTTTTTTCATGCTTATTTTAAAAAAAAGTGACAAAAATGTAGTGAAGAGCCAAAGAATTTGTACAATCCTGGACTAAGCGTGTGTGGGGAACAGATGACTGACTGATGTAACCCTTCCTCTTCCTCCCCTCCCCTCCCTAATCAGGACATTAATTGCCAGCCCCCACACTTCTCATCTGGTCACTGACACTTCCCACCTCTTATGGAGGGGTGTTTGGAGCATAAGTCATTGAATGGGGGGAGTGGGCAAGTGGTGGAGGGTCCAGGCAATTGTCTGATCCACGAGGTGTAGAGCGAGGTAATCACTATGGAGGAGGAGGGAAGCTGTCAGCCAGTTATTTCTAAAACTATTTAGTTCATATGTTGCACATGTCATCCATGGATAAGTATCATTATCCCATTTTACAAATTCAGAAATGTAGGTACAGAAACATGAAGTGACTTGCCCCAGGTCACCCAGCTCTCCTCCCAGTCCACTGCTGGAGCCACTGCACTGCGAAGCCTCCAAAAGGCACGTACTGTAAAAATACTGACGTCTTCTGATTGATCCAGTGGTCTACCCACAGCTTGGGGCAAGCACCTACGTTACAGTGGTACAGCTGCAGAGTAGATTGGCCTGGTACAAAAACTGATGGGAGGTCAGAAATTAGGCCCATTGCATTTTCTTATCAACACTAGTTGGTAAACAAAGATTTCTGAAAGCAACCCTCTGTGGCTCTGGAAAGCACTAGGTAGGCTAGGGGAATGCTGTGGTCTCAATATGATGCAAAGATTTGGCTCAAGTAGTAGAAAAAAGTGAAGCATTATAAGATGTTAGCATTCTGGTTCAGAAGATTCCTCTTTAAATACCAGTGGAAATAAGCATTGCTGGAAATTTTTAATTGATGTAAAAGGCATGGAAAGTTGCAGTCTTGTTGCTCTCTTATTTTCCATCAGTCGACTCTCACATTATTAATCGTAACTGCTTTTCACCTCATCAACTGTAAAATAGCCTGCCTATATAAATACAATAGGTAAAACTTCATTGGGCTTTTAGTCTTTAAGATGTCATTTTGATAATACAAAAATTCCACATATACCCCTGTGATATCATCATACACAGTATGAAATATGTATATGTACACTGTAAAAAAAGTAATATAAAATAAAGGTCAAAACCACAAACTACAAAGCAGATGCATCTGAAGAAGCAGGTTTTTTTACCCACAAAAGCTTATGCCCAAATAAATCGGTTAGTCTTTAAGGTGCCACCGGACTCCCTGGTTTTTTTAGGTCAGAACTGTGTTTCAGATGCTCTCTTTTTATTGTTGTTTGGCAAATGTTCATTCTTTCACCCGCTGATGAACTTTGGGGAACAGCTTCAGGGCATTACATGTTGTTACTTCACAGACTGTTTCTGCCGATACTCCTTTCACTGCAGCAATGTACTGACAAGAAATCCTGATCTGCTCTGGTTCATTTCTCTCCTAAAAGAGAATTGCCAACAAGGTTACACTATACAAGAAATCAAGTGAGATCAGCCTGGCTTACCCAAACCCCTTAGGACTGAGTCCCTCCCCACTTCCATTAATTACTTCATAAAAGTCACCAGTGGCATTTACAAATCTTAAACCACAATTAGGCTGTATGGTATTAGCATCTTAGATAAGTTAGATGGAAGAGTCAGCCTGATACTGTACAGTTTTGGATCTGACACAAGCATAGTTCTACGGGAATTTCTTTACATTTTAAAGTTGGATTAAGTTCAAAAAATGCTACTTCTTTTGTTGCTGAGAAAGAATAAATATTCAGCAACAGTTTGAAGTTCCTGAAACTTCTCTGTGCAGGTTATCAGCAGGAAGAAAGCTGCGTTCTTTGAAGTTCTATGTATATCAGCCTTGATCCTGCAAGGTGTCAAGTGCCTAAATAAAACCCATTGGAGTTATTTATTTAAAGTAATAAAAACTATACCTAACCAAGGTTTGAGACACTTTCACATCAATGATGTGACAATAAAATCCCAGCAGCATTAAGAAATCATTTCATTTCACAGAAACTCCTTTCCACCCTTTTATTGTTGCGGGAAGCAAAACCTCACCCCTTTCCAAAAGCCTTATCAAACAGATGCCTTTTGAAGCATGGCCAGAGCACCACCGAATTTGAACTATTTAGGGGAGCTAGTGCCAGAGTCCTGGAGCTCTCAGATAGATGCTCTTTCTTTTATAATGAGGGGAGGTCCATCTCCAATGCCCCTGCTGACCACAGCTATTGCAGTATGGCACAGGGAGAGAGCCAATCCTTCAAGTAGGGCTGTCCAGGCCATTAATGGCTTTATAGGTTATAACCAACTCCTTAAACTCCACCCAGAGATCAATGGACAGCCAGTGCAGATCCTGGAGTCACATGCTTCTGGTAAGGTGCCCCATGCAGAACCTAACTGCCACTGAAGTCAACAACAGAGGTGAAAGTAAGCCTGTACGCCCCGGTACGGCGTACTGGCAAGAGCCAGTGTGCCCTACCAGAGCGTCCGGCTTTCCCAGGCTGCAATTTAAAGGGCCTGGGGCTCCAGCCCAGTGGCTGGAGCCCCAGGCCCTTTAAATTGCTGCCAGAGCCTCAGTGCTGGAGCCCTGGAGTAGCAGCGGTGGGGCTCTGGGGGCTATTTAAAGGGTCAGGGCTCCCACTGCCTCTGCCGCCCTGTCCTTTAAATAGCTGCCGGAGCGCTGCCACCGCTTCCCCAGGACTCCGGCAGCTATTTGAACAGCCAGGGCGTTAGACTCAGGGGAGCCCCGGGCCCCTTAAATAGCCCCCAGAGCCCTGGTAGGGGGTGCTCCTTGGGCAATTTAAAGGACCAGGGCTCCCCTGCCTCTGCCGGCTCGGTTCTTTAAATAGCTGCAGCTTTCTGAAGCGGTGGCTATTTAAAGAACTGGGGCTTTTTAAATAGCTATTAGGAGCTATTTAAAGGGCCCAGGGCTCCCGTTGCCTCTGCCATGTTGGTCCTTTAAATAGCCACCGCTTCAGAAAGCGGCGGCTGTTAAAAGAACCAGGGTGGCAGAGGCAGGGGAGCCCGGGGCCCTTTCAAGAGCCCACGTAGCCCCCCCCGGGCTATTTAAGGGGCCCTGGGCTCCTCTTTAAATAGCCGACAGAGCCCTGAGGTAGCGAAGGGGCTCCACCGCTATTTAAAGCGCCATGAACCTGCAGGGTGCAGGCTGTTGGGGGGGGGGGGAGAGGAAAGCGGAGAAACTTACCGGTATAGGGCAGACTGGGGCTGGCTCTGACCCCCTCAGCCCCGCCCCTTCCACCTGAGGCCCCGCCCCTTCTGGGGGCAGAGTCGGCCCCCAGCCCAGCACCGTACCGGTAAGAGCCTGTAGTTACTTTCACTCCTGATCAACAAGGACACACAACAGGTTTGCATTGCTCAGCACCTTTCAGGCTCTAATCTATTAAAGAGACATTTTCACATTTATTTTTAAAATTTTGAAAATAAAATTCCAACTAAAATGGGGGGTTTTGTTTGGATGTAAACATTCCTGTGCAGTTTGGTACGCTGAACACTTGCCATCTTGTGCTAATGCATGAGAGCCAAATGAGAAACCAATTAGTCTGTTTTCCAAGCTCAATGTAGTGCCAAATGTACACAGAAAGCATTAATGATGACACATTCAATTTCTAAAATTTGTAGTGTTAATTACCTGTGGTAGTGGTAACAATACAAAGAAGGAAACATTGATTTTAATGAGCTGATTTCACAGGACAGTGCCCCTTTGAACTCAGAGGCGCCTGGGAGTGGTGTTTGAACTCTAGGTTAAACTGCATATTTGTTAGTGTGTGTCAATGGAGCAATATAAACCCAAGTGAGATAGCAAAATTAACCCTATAGTATATGCACCAAGAATTATTTTTCTTTCTTGACTTTTCTTTTTTAAATAAGAGAAGGTGGGACCTCTCTTTGCATCTTGCATATGGCTAGTAGTCAGGGCATTTGAGAGCATGAACCTCTAATTCATGAACGCGAAGAGTCAGTCACTTCATTTCTCAAATGCAGGTTAGAAGGGTTTAGGATTTAAACTAGTAAGCTACATGCTTTACTTACTGTACCTCTTTCGTTGGACCAAGAGAGGGAGAGTCGGTCTCCAAGCAAATGTTCTCCAGTGGAATCTGTCTTATTAACTTTGCTCGCTTGTGAAGACAGGAGAGTAAAACAAGAAATAACACAGGTAAGAGTCCGTTCTTATCACACTAATCAACATAGAAAGGAGCACACTACAAATTTACAAACACAATCAATTAATGGACAACCAGTCTGCCTTACTGGCATTCAATAGGCTGTTTGAGCCACTGGGGATAATCCTATGCCTCCAGTGAGCTGCAAACACAAAGATTAAGCAGAGTGCCCTGGGCCATCAAAGCCCCTATCACACTACTAGGATTGTAAATATTCACCCCCCTCCAATGTCGTTAATCTTTTCAATGCACTCTGTCTTTAACATTCTATTAAGTACATCCACTCACTGAATTGACAAGTACTGTGGCCAGGAAAGAGAGTACAACAGCCAGCCAGGCGCTGGGCTGGTAGTGTAGGAGACCAAAAGTCAAGAACATCCTGTGGACTCCTGTTCTCATAACCATTAAACTAATGACTTTAGGTAGATGGGGTGGGTTGTGGCTCTCTCTCTCTCTTTATCTAGGCAGTTATAGCATGCTCTCTGCTCTGGTATCTGAGCCCCTCTCGGGGCTGGTGTGGAAGGTAAAGGAATTCGCACCACCAGAAGATCAGAGAAAGGGCAATGGAGCAGATGGTAGCTTGGACGCAGGACTCTCAGCACAAGAATTGACCATTTGGCCTAGGAATCAATAAGTGATCAGCCTTGTGATTCCTTCGATGCTTGGGCCTAATCATCCGGCTGAGATGCACTGGCGTTAGTCAGTTAACTCTGGTAGGTGATCAGCCAGATCGATCATGGTTGTGAGCAAGTCAAGGCACTCTCCCCTCACCAAGTAGCTAGGTGTGCTGTCGCTGCAGCACTTCGAGCCCATGTCAGCACTGGAGGAAAGGAGAAGGATAAACTCAGCTGGCACTATATAGCAGACCTGGGCATGAACAGGACGGGTTTTGGAATCCCCGTTGTACAGAAATGAAAGATTAACCGCTTTACTGCTGCTGTACTAGATGTATGGGGAGGAGGGGAATGAACCTCCAATCCTGCCTCATGTACTTGGCATGTCTCATTCATACTTAACTCCATGGGAGTGTGTCTGATGTAAAATCAGTTTAAGTGAGATCAGAATTAGGCCCCTAGACGACAGCCTGCAAAGAGCCTCCCCCATTCCAAGGTCAGATTCTTTAGACAGGATCACATTCATACCCTACTTCCTGACCTTCAGGGTCCTGCCCCACTTTGTCTCCACATGGGTGCTATGCTCTTCGACCCAAATCCACAACGGTACACAGGCACCTAACCCCCCGCCACCCGACATAGGCACCTCAGTCCATTTTATGCTCCACAAAACTCCCATCACACCCTCTGGGCACCTAAACTCAGGGACGTTGTGGGAGGAGCACCTCAGATTATCCCATAGTTCAGGGGTTAGAGCAATCTCCTGAGAGGTGGGGAGACCTCTGTTCAAATCCTCTCTCCCCTCGAGCAGAGAAGGGAATCGAACCCAAGTCTTGCACAACCCAAGTGTGCTTTAACCACTGGGCTAAAAGTTGGGCCTGAGCGTGCCCTGGGTTTTGCATGGATTGAGCCAGGCACCTAACTCATCTCACAAGAAATAACTTAAGTGCTGTAAGCACCTAGGTCACCAGCTGGCACCTCGGTGGCAGGGCATGCTGACAGCCAGTGTGGTTCTGCAGTAGTCGGCTTCTTCTTGCATCTCAGCCCCCCTGGCTGAGACACCTAGACTCCCACCCCTTCTGGAGTAAACCAACAGTCCCTCAAAACCAATAGTCAAGGAAAGCACAAAGTCTCGTGGCCTCTATGCCAGGCCCTCAGCCCCCATCTGGGGCTTGTCATTCCGGTCTCTTTCAGTCTTGAAGACTGTACTTCCCCTCTTGGTCTGGGGGAGAGGTAGGGGAATCCAGGCCCTGCCTCTCCTCTGGCTTCCAGCTCAGGGACCCTGTTTAGGTGCTTAAGGGCTTGTCCTTCAATCCCTCACTACTACCCTGGGTTGCTCCTACCTTTCCCTACTTGTCAGCACCTTCCATAGACCTGGGAACAACGCCATGAATTTGTGGCTCCCCAAAGCTTCTTCCCAGCTAGCTTCTGAGGAGCTTCCTCAAAGTTGCTCCCCGCCTCTGGGAAATATAGCCCAGCCGCTGCTGAACAGTCCTTCCCATTTCCCTCCTTAGGACAGGAGTCCCCCCAGCTCTCCTTTTCAGAGCTGGATTTGTAGTGTAAGCCCACTGCAGGGCCTCAGCCACCTTCTCCTTCAGCTAGCTCCTTTCCCCCAGTTAGTCCCAGGCTCAGGGGATCCAGCAGGCCAGCCTTCTCCTCTGATCTGCTCTCCTTCCTAGTCAGCCCCCAACTGAGTGTTCAGACCTTTTAACTCCTCCCTCCAGACTTGACACCTATTGCAGGTGTAGCAGAGTAAGGCTGACTGCATCCCTAGGCTCTCATTAACCTCTTCAGCTCCAGTGTGAGTTTGTTACACCCTCTCACAGGCCCTAAGCTGCCTGACTCCAGGAGAGAGGTTCCCAGTTGTAGATGGCTAGCAGAGATAGGCACCTAAGTCCAGCCTGCAGGGAAGCACCTATCTCTGTAAGAGAGGCGGGTCTTAGGACATACCCCTCTCATTAGCATCCCTCATTGGCTAATTTAGGCAGCTCCCAACCTTGTATGCTGGCTTTTGTGGATCCCATTCTAAGGCACCTCTCTCTCCCCAGCGCGTGTATAGGGAGTCTAGGCACCTAACTCGACTTTGTGAATCGCAGTGTTGTTCCTGTGATTTCCTATGCACCTAAGCGTTAGGCATTGCAACACAGCCTCACAACGCCTAAATCCCTTTGTGGCTCCAAGCCTTAGGCCCTATTATGCCATAGTCATTCTCTGAAAACCTCCCACTGATGTTAACACTGGTTCAGTTCCACTGATGTTACCAACACTGAGTATCCCAGTGTAGATGGGCCACCAGATTCTCAACAGGGTCATAGGACCACATTAAAAACAGCTTTGCTGGGACTGATAACACTGATAGAGCTCAACTGATCTTAGCAATGAGTGCTACAGACAAGGCCTTTGATTGTAAAACTCCTGGCAGCAGAGACTGTCTCCCCATATGTATTTGTATAGCGTTTATGTAACCCACGCACCTTCTGGATGCGGTGTTCTGTCCCACCTAGTAACACCGAGACCACTTAGAGAGATAAAAGGAGTCTGCTCAACAGGCAGTTGCAATCCTGCCCGCTGGACAACAAGGGTTTGTCGGCATTGCACAGCAAAGCCTCTAACTGGTGCTTAGGAGCACTACTGTAACACAAACACACCACCACTACCCATTCAGCTCACTTAGATTCTGCCTTTGGGCCAGATTTTGATCTCCCTTACACTGGCTGCACACTCATGCACTGTCACTGGTTTCAATGGACTCACTCCTGATTTACATCCATGTAAGCCAGAGCGGAATTGTCTGTCTCCTGTCACCCTCCATCCCTGAACCCATGCACCACGCCACATCGCTCTCCTCCTTATTCTAATCCTCTTCCAAACTCACAGCAGTTAATCAACCAAACCCAAAAGTCAGGGATTTAAAACATCAGTGTGTAAAGATTATTAATGCCATTAACCCCAAAACTGTTACCAACACCAGCTCTAGCTCCATCATCATGTCCCAACCATCGCTCCCAGCTAAGAGTTCTACTCCAGCTGCAGCCCCATCACTGCTCCACATGGCTATATTAAGTTAATACTCATTTAAAAAAATTCAAGACCTAAAAGGCCACATGTTCCTCCCCACATCCCTTGCTGAGCTAGGTGTGATTTAGCCTGTAAGCTTCCTGGAGCAGAGACCTGCCAATTCTTCATCTGTCTTTAATACTGCTGTGATAGATATAATAGAGAAAGTGTCTCTTGGGAAGTATGGGTATCACATGTGCCTATTACATCCATTGGGCCCAATTCTCTTTTACACTAAGGTCCATCTCCACAGGGGTAAAAGTGGGCCAGTATGGGCTGGTGCGGCGTACTGTTAAGAAGATGGTACCAGCCTGTACGCCGCCCAGATGTTAAAGGGCTACGGCAGCAGCACTTTAATGTCACTGCCCCTTCCCCATCAGTGACCCACCACTGACGGGGGAGGAAAAAGGGGCAATGACATTAAAACAGTGGCCGGAGTCCTGGGCCCTTTTAAATCACCGCCAGAGCCCCAGGGCCCAGGCAGCACGGATGGGGGAGACTGACCCAGAACCCCTCTCCTTCCGCCCAAGGCACCAGCCCCTATACCGGTAAGAATTTAATATTACTTGCAGCTCTGCCTCTGCATTGCTCTGGAGGAGTAAATGTGCCCCAAAGGGAGTATAAATGTAATTTACAGATGTTATGAACAAAGGCAATTTACTGCCAGAGTGGCATAAAAGGGCCTTGGTGGGCATGAGAATTCAGGCCTTTGCATGCATGTCCCCTATGGTCATTCTTGCCCTCTGCCTCACCCTACACTCCTCCCAAATACAATCCCCCAATATCTGAGCCAATGCAGAACGTCCAATTAAAACTATGCTGAACAGATTCTGTGTACTTCCCAGGACTTACCTGATCATTTCTTGTGACAGCTGGAGGAAAAGAAAAACAAAAGCCAGCTTGTACTCCTTCCAGGGCAACAGAGGGCCTGCCAGCAAAGTTATGAAGCAGTGCGTTCCGAATACCTGCAGCACATAGAAGAAACCCCAAAGCCTAAAGACACTAAAGGCAGGCTGCAAGAGTTTAAGAGCACCACAGTAAAGATTTGTATCATGAACTTATTTTTTTTCCTATTTCAATTGTAAGAATTTAGCGCCAGCTCTCAGTTCTGAAGTCCTTTATTTATCCACAGACAAAATGTGCATCAACTTGGCTTTGTAGGATCCTTCCTGAGGAGTGAGAACATAATTGGTTCCACCTGTGACCTCTCTGCTGGGCCTGCCAACAAAGGAGCAGACTCTGATCCACCGGGAACCAGACCAAGATGACCAAATTCACTTCATATCAGCACCAGAGAGCTTTCAGTGGTAACAATTTTCAGTCAGCATCTGCCAGGGCCAGACTGGAACCTGTAATTAGAGGTGAAAGGCTCCACAATTGATTACCTATCTCCGCTGCCTTTCTGTCCCTCAGCAGCTTATTTCTGTCCTGCTGTCACTAATTGTGTTTGTAATACGCACAGAGATGTATATATAAGTAAATATTTTAAACATTCTAATTGTTTCTTTCTTCACAAAATAGGCCAATTTTCAATCTACAGATCTGCTGGAAACAAATCATGAAGAGAAATGAAGCTATCTGGCAACAAAACTCTTCTTGCTTCTGTTCAGAGGAGTGTGGTGGAAGATGATGCTGGACAGAGATTGCTTTGCTTTACTCACTCCCTCCTCACTCCCAAAAAAAGTTAAAATAAAAACAAACAAAAAAAAAAAACCAACCACAATTCTGTTTCATCGGAGGTTTTCCACTCTGCAGAAATTGTCACTCCTTGAGCATAATATGTAAACTTGGCAACTCTACAACATCTTCCACTCACAGTTTCCAGACTTTAATGACTGGAGTTCTAGGACACAAACGTGAGGTAGGGAAGCATTATTAGCTCCATTTTACAAACAAACTGAAGCAAAGGACTCAATTTTCTTCCCAGTTAGAGGTAAATCAATTGAATTACAGCAGCGTATAACTTGTGGAAGAGCAGGAAGAGGTCCAGAGAGCAGTTAAGGATTTCTTCTTGTAATAACAATTAGTACTGGTTCTCAGGGTTTGATCAGAATGGATAGCGAGACTTACCTTGCTCCTTAAGAAAAGCAATAGTTTGTCTCCCAGCCGAACGAGAATGCACGTTTCTGTTCATTACAAAACACATACTTTAGAGAAGCAGAGAAACACTGGTGATTTTTTTTGTAATATAAAGTGATTTATTTGTAGAAAATAAGATCTCTCTAATAAGGAAAAAATATTACTGTTCAGGAAAACAAGGGTTACAACTGGCACTGCTGGCAAAGTGAAGAAATTTGGTTCTATTCTGAAAAAAAGAGCTATAGAAAAATGGCACCTTCTTTCTCACCAGGTCTGTGCCTTGTGCATATTTAGAGTCACATCTGATGACTTTAGTGACAAAAATAAGGTGTTACTCGTTTACCTTGCAAAGCCAACACAGCTAAGGGACAGCAAGCTGGATTCCTTTCCTCCTACTGCATCACCACCAGAACCATTTACTTAGTACCAACCAGTTTCACCAACAGAAACTGATGAAAACAATGACACTACACAGTCACTGAGGGCATCATGTGACCTGCAGAATTTTTATTATTGGTGATGATGCAAAGAAGAAAAGAACCCAGCTTGGTTTTCAAGTCAGGGGTTGAATCTGAGGGCCAGCAATTAGGAAAAAAAACCCAACATCTTTTCACTGGTAAACTGAACATAACTGATCTGGAAATCACTATGAGAAAATAAACACAGCACTCTGCCACGCCAAAGTTACTTTGAAAGAAAGACAGACAGACAAAGAAAAGAAAGAATTACAAACTAAGATTTTAGTCTCCATCTCCACTTTTTAAAGTTTCTAACATTGTGGGGCAAAATGAAGTGAGGGGTACAGGTGGTTTGAAGTTCTCCTTTGCACTGCCCCAGTGCTAGTGCTCCTCTTTCCAGGCCATTAGCCCCAAGCTGAATAGCAAAAAAGGGGCCCAAAACAGTAGTCCAGGATGAGCATGGCAAAGAGAGATTCTAGCTTCTCTCCCCACTCCTCTCTCCTGCCATGCTCACTTTTATCTGCTAAGTCGGGGGGGTCAAGTACAACAAGTTGGCATTATACCACCCGAGGGCAGCCCCGGCACTTGATGATCCTCCCTGGGCCATTTAAACTGGTTTTATGACCACATTATGCTGGCGGTACAGTGCAAAGTGGCCATGTTGCACCAAAGGATATGGTCTTTTCCTTTTTGAAAGATTTTGTTTTAAATGATCACTGCTGACCACGTTTCTTTCCATCCCCTTCTTGTTCTCATTTCCCTTCCTCCAACTGAATTTTAAGAACCATTTTAAGTGTTTTGATTGGATTTGTTGGTATTCTCCTGTACAGTGCCCCAAGCCCACTGGAAGAGGTAATTGATACATATAATTATCACCACTCTGCTCCTTGGATATGGGGTTTGCATGCTGAATATCTGTTGATAGTTAGGAGGGTTACACATACAGGAAGAATAGAATAAAGTATTATAGTCTTTGTCTTCCTGTTGCTGAATTCAATATCATCAAATTAAATATAAAATCTCAGTTTATTTTGATAATACTCTTATTTCCCTCCTAAATGTTCACTTATCAAATAGAGTGGAACACCGTCTATCTAATGGAATAGAGAGTTTTGGGAGATGCTGATTTCATTTATGCCAGTGTAACTCCTCTGACATCACAGGAGTTATACCCACATAACAGAGATCAGAATCTGAGCCATGGACGTTATTCCAATAAAAGTTCTGGATAAGAGGGTGAGTTTTCCGATGTAAATGACATACATAGAGGGATGAAACCTAAATTTGGACAACAAGGAGTTTAGATAAAGGGGTCTCTCTCTGCTGTGGTGGGTGCATGTGCCTAATCCTGCTCCCATTGAAGTCTGTGGCAAATATCTCTCTGGTTGAAATCCTAGCCCTAATGAATGGCAAAGCTCCCCCACAATTCATTTCAAGGGGCCAGAATGTCGTCCTTTGACTTCATTTGTGCAGAAGTGGGACATAAAATGATGCCTTGAAATAATACAAGTCTAACCCCCATCAAGGTTTTATTTGGGGAGCATAGCTCAGTTCTTATCCAAAAGATGAAATTTGTACAGATGGAAAATACACCCCCTTTCAACAACAATTCTTTCAGAAGAAATCCCAGCAAGTCTCCCACATCTTTAATGATGATTCAGTTAGAGAGGAGCATTCATCAACCCTAATCTCTTGGCACAGGCTCTGGCTTCCCAGAGGTAAGCCGCCTTTTATTATTATTCTTTTTAACCTGAATATTTTGACTAAAAATAATCAAAACCACCCATCATTATTAATACGCTTTACCGCCCCTACTGCGCTTCAGGAGCAGTGACTTAGGAAACAGGTGCTGAGCCTACTTAAGATTTGATGTATGAGGAAGACTTTGCGTGGAGAGGTTCTGACTCACACGGGCAGGTCCAGTTGTTTAGCTATATCCAGCTGTAACGCAAAGACCTTCTGCTGCTCCTCACGTTCCTGGGACGTGGACACAAACCATGGAGTGAAGTCTAGACCGATCTGCAATGAGAATCAGTTAGGGGACGATACTGTTTGTGAAATCTTAAGTAAACTTCAAAATGGAGGATTAATGCATGGAGGGTTAATGTTTTCAGTACATTACATTTCAAATGCTATAGGCTACTATGAGAAGTCACTATAAATGAGACAAGATTAGAAGGTACTACAATCTCTATGGGAGATATTGTACCTGGGGGTACAGTAGTACATGGACCCAGAATAAACTATATTACATATAAGATAACAACATAAAAATGCTTTGCTAGGGAAAATCTATAGCAGCTCATCTAGACTCCCTGCTACTGCCCTAGCTGCAGGATTCTAGCATATCTATGTGGCCACCTCCAATAGTTATTCATAAAATGATGATCTGGGGCCTGAGTCTAGTCTCATATCAAGAGGAGTTTGGATTTTTTTTTCCTTGAATCTCAGCAAATATGATTTCTGTCTATAAAAAGAAACTTAAGCACCATAAACCACAGATTGCAATATATTGCACAGGCCTATCAGAGCAATGGCTGGGTCAAGAAAACCCTGATACCAATGAAATAAAATAAAGCACTCTACCTCTCCAATAGCCACCAGCTTATCTTTGCGCTTCTCAAAGAATGGAAGTGCAGGTTCCAAGTCCTGTAATAAAAGCTACAGCTCATAGGCTTTGTTAAAATACCAGTGGGGTAAAAGAGGTCCTGACATGTCAATGAAATTGCAAAAACAGGCATTAGTATACCATGGTGAGGACTGCAGCATAAGGCAGGTATTAAAATTATATACTGAATTGTCTAACAGCTACTGAAAGTTTTAAGTACCCATTTTTTAATGTTTAATTATAGTTAAAGAAAGCCCATTCATTCTGCTGGGCTGCCCAGAGACAGCCACGCAGCCTCACTACTGTGGAGAGTACAGGCATGGGATGGGGCTTGGCCATAAGAGCCAGAAAATGTGTTGATTCAGTATATCTTCAAGGCAGCTTCAGATGGCAGGGTCCCTGTGGAGTCCTGGGGAAGTATAAAGCTGCCCTCCACTGATGGACTTCCCAGCAGGGACAGCAGTGCGAATAGCATGGGTCCTCCCCCGAGGATGAACGCCCCAGTATGAAACCTCTCCTGCTGCAATTTGCATCCCATGGGCCAGCAGAGATTAGTCAAAGCCACAGTTTGCAAAGTGCAAAAGCAGTTATATAAATAAAAGGCATCGTTGTTATCAGATAGGGCTTGTCTACATGGAAGTTAGTGCGTGCAAGCTTGGGTGTGAATTTACAGTGCACTAACGGTGACTAAAATAACTTCCTGTGTGGACACACTGCACACTACAGCACTTGTGTGCACTTCAGCTTTTTTTGGTCCAGTACATAGTGCTCGCGCCCCTCTCATTCCCCTGGCCCCGCCCCAACCCCACCCCCATTCCCCGCCCCTATTCCAGCCCCTTCCCCAAATTCCCATCCCGGCCCTTCCTCCTTCCCTGAGCATGCTGTGTTTCCCCTCCTCCCCAGCTTGCCACACCAAACAACTATTTGGCGCAGCAAGCCAGGGAGGGAGGACAAGTGGAGCGGTGGCCCACTCAGGGTAGGAGGCAGAGTGGAAGGTGAGCTGGGGGGGGGCGGGGAGCCTGGTGGGCTGCAGGAAATAACCCTGCAGCGGAGGTGGGGCGGGGATCAGAGGAACCGCTCTCCACCCCTGCTCACCTCCACTCTGCCTCCTCTCCCAAGCGCACTGCCGCTCCACTTCTCCTCCCTCCCAGGATTGTGGTGCCAAACAGCTGCTTGGTGCGGCAAGCCAGAGAGAAGGGGAAGCGTGATGTGCTCAGGGGACGAGACGGAGCGGGGGCAGGGTGCTGCCAGTGGGTGCTCTGCACCCACCCATTTCCCCCCATGGGTGCTCCAGCCCCAGAGTCGACGCCTATGGCCCCAGTAAAAGGTATTACTTCACCCACCTTGCTGCTCTCATATCCTGGGACCCACACAGCCAACACTGCACCACACAGGGGAACTATGACCATCATGATCACACAGAGCCCTTTGGAGGCCAGTGAAGGAACCGCCTTCATGTCTATTGACAAGGTACTGTGGTGATAGCTTATGCATAAGGCTAAGATTTTGTCATGGTTACTTTTAGTAAAAGTCGCAGGCAAGTTACGGGCATCTGTTGATTTTCGTTTATTGCCCGTGACCTGTCCCTGGCTTTTACTAAAACAAACTGACGAAGTAGGAAGGGAGGAGGGTCCAGCACTCACCACTGCTGGGACTCCAGGGTTTTCTCCGCTGCCTCGGAGCTGTAGGGTGGCCTGCCACCAGCAGCAGCTGACAGCTGTGGGGAGCTGCAGGGACCCCACTGGCTGACAACTCCAGCCCTGCTGCCCCGAGGCTGAAGTGAAAAACGTCACAGAAGCCTCTGAAAGTCACGGATTCAGTGACCTCCAAGACAAAATCTTAGCCATACTAAGTTACACACTAAGAAGGAAGGAAAACAGGATAAAATCATAAAATAAATGTGCCCTTGCTTGAAGTCTCCTTAAATATCTTTTATCATCTGCTTCAAGTCCTGCACATAACATAACAAGTCCTGCACATAATTATTTCCAAGATCTCACCATATTTGCTCATTTTCTTACTTGTTGCTCCATCTCCAAAAAAGGCAAAAAAAACCCCTGTAATAACTTTGTGGCCAGCCAAGACTTCATAGCTGTCACTACATTCCCTTCCCTTCACAGGGAAGGAACTCAGAACTTCCTCCTCTGAAAGCACATCCTCTTACTACTTAAAGGAGAGTTTCCTCCAGCTGTTAACTAAGTAGGGCCTATGATGCGCAGATGAGCAGATCTGATGCCATCCAACAGATAGCAGCATTAGATACACACTAGCCAGTTTTTTCCCCAATATATTGGTGATAATAACATTATCTTTATTAAAGTTGGGCACAGAAGAGAAGTATCCATATTCACCCATGTGACAGCTGTAGACACTGCTGCTACCGTGGCAGACTTCTGCCCCAGAGACTTGAAGAGCTACATAAGTGGTGTTAGAAATAATACCCACATGAAGAAATTCATTTGATTTAGAAAAATACAGGCATGGGAAGCTAGGCAATTCACCTGAACAGTAACACTGCGGTGTCCATCTGCACTCCCTTGAATCGGATGAATCCCAAAACATGCCATGACAGACTCTGGATACCTTTAGGAGGGAGAAAACATGTCAATGGGATTAAACATCTAGCTCAGTAACATTGTCCATGGCTGTTTGGTGGCCTGTGGGCAGTAAGTTAGTGGTTACAGCCAAGTTTCTAGCAGAGAGGTGTCCTCACTCAGGGAACACCCATCACAACCAGCACTGAGTTGTCGTTCTTAGCAGAAACACTAAGGACTGAACAGATCAGGAAGACTGAAATACCCTTTCACCACTAGAGGTGGTTGTACTGGCATAACTATGTGAGTTAGGAGTGCGATTAGTTAGTGATACTATTATGCCAGTACAACCCCTGCTGTGGTCACAGTTACACCAATATAAATGTGCCTTTACCAGTAGCACTTATTCCCCTTCACATATGAGAACAGCTATAGTGATATAAAGCTCCTTCATACTGACACAAATACATCCACCCTCAGGGCTGCACCACTTAAGTTGTATTGTTCTGATTATACTGCTACAGTTAGTGTGTGTAGATAAGGCGGGACTGAGGCACTTTGATGAGGCAGCATAAGGGCATTTGCAAAGCCACCCCCATGCTCTGTCCATTCTTAGGAGAAATAGATGTCTCCAGGGCTGCTCCTTTGCACACTCATTTCACACATATGCCAGTGATCAATCATGTTTAACAATTAATATTTGATCTCTTGATGTTTCCACGTTTTACATTTTGCTTTAAAAAAAAAAAGAAGAAAGAAAAATACAATCTCACCCTTTGCCTACAATTGCCTGTAAGGTCAACATCTTTCTCTCACTCCCACACACATGCGCACACATTATTTTTATAAAACAAAAGCTACTCTTTGTTAGCCTGTTCACGCTCTCCAGCTCTCTGCCATGGTAAGTCAAAAACAACCCTCAGGCTCATTTGTGTGCAATAGCCTTGTTTAAAGAGAACATACTGCAGTCCATTCTCCCTTACAAAAGGAGAGAATTTAGACATGTTACTTCCCCTCCCCACAAAGCACTCAGGGAAGAACAAATGTATCCTGATTTTAGGTTCTCACCTCAGTAGGATACATGGCCTGTTCCCCTGCTTTACAACAGAAAGAACTTGCTATTCAGCATGTACCCCTCCAATTAAAGGCAAAATCCTGCTCTTACATGTATGTGTGCAGCTTCCACGGTAAGTCCTGTACAGTATATTCTTAATTTCAAATATATAGTCAATTTTGCCTTAAACTCCTTTATGACCTCACCTGACTCATCACATTGCTGATATTCCACACTTCAGCAACTCTGTGATGAAGCCCGTCATAATATTTAGCCTGAATGTTACAACTTGGAAACAAGCTTTTACCTTTAGGGGTGAAGGGGTTATCTCCCGCATCTTTATACACCTTTAGACACCTGAATTCCATTACAGTATCACCTCTTTGTTTCTTCTTTTTTAGGCTAAACTTGTTTACATTTTCATCAGACGACACACATGCAAGGTCACCCTGTAATCTGGATATCCTTTTAAAAATGAGATGCACAAAAGTTGTACATGATTCTAAGAATGCCATTCCCAAGACCTTATGGAGAGAGATCCCTATAACCCAGTTGCTAGGGCACAGGACTGGGAGTTGGTAGGCATGGGTTTCATCGTTGGCTCTCAGATGGAATCACTAGCCCTGATTCCCCACTACCCTAGCTCCCTGTGCTGTAATTTACACCTGCACCAAGTAGGTGTGAAATGCTATCACATCAGAACAGTAGATGTGCACTGACTATGCACAGATATAAATGACTATGCAGAACCTGAGGCAGTGGAGAACCAAGCCCAAGGGCATGATCCTGGCCAATTTAATTAATCCCTCCCTGCTTCAGTTTTTCTATCAGTAAAGCGAGGATAATGAGACCCATTCACCTCCATCGAGTATCTGGAGATCTAGACATGACAAGTGCTATGGCAAGTGTTAGGTAGGACGTTATTTCTTTGATCTAAAGAGATGTCTTTGTACTGACACAAAACATGAAGTGCAATAACAAACCTTTCTGCTAGATCAATAACCTTCTCAAATTCACTTTGCTGCTCTGTAACAGAAACAAAGGCTCGAACTCCAGCCTGGGTTGAAGAAAAAACAAACAAAAACTGTATTTGTTACTGATGAAAGTTACACTTCCCTCCTGTTTTATGTATGTGTTTCCATTTATAAAGGACCTAGCTAGGAACTGCTCTAGGAGCACGTTCACTAAACTCACTTAAGTTAAATACATCATTAAATTAGCTGAGGAAAAAAATTAAAGTAGTACCAAAATAAATAACTTCTCACCTATTCAACCATGCAGGATTGACCAATATATTAGCCACACTGCCTCTCTCCCCCTCTTAGTCCATCCCCATCTCAAAATCCTGAGAGAAGAGCTAATCCTTAATATGCCCCAAAGTTTCACAGATTTAGGGCTTGTCTATTCTACTCCTTAAGTCCATTAAAGTTACGCTGCTGGGGTGTGAAAAAACCACCCCCGAGTGACATAACTTACATCAACTTAAAGCCGTCTCTACACCACGCTATGTCAACAGGAGATGCTCTTCTTCTTCACCTCAGACATGCTAAATTGACCTTGCTGCATCAATGCAGTGATGGCCGATTTAATACAATAGTGAAGACAAACCCCAAAGCTCTGCTGGACCAAGGAAGAAAGCAAACGCCAGAGACAAGGGCCCCTTAATGAGAACACCCTGACAACAGGCCTCTCTACCAAACCCTGATAGAATAAATAAAGCACTCTGGATGCAGGAACAAAGATCAAGAATTTGGGGCACTCAAAAGGAATGGCCCAGGACAGAATCCTCTGGCAATCTATTGTTGGCGGCCCATACCCTGAGAGGGGTGGAGGGCAAAATGAATAATGAATGAATAAATGATCTATGCTAATCCTTCCAGTTGCTTCACACACACACCCACACACATTTCCCAAGCCTTTCAGTTGCTTCACCACTCTCTCAGTATTACTGCAATCTCATCCAATTTGAGTCAGGCAACCCAGCTGGATGATTGATAAAGGAATTACTGATGATAATGACAATGAGCCAAGACACTGCAATTCAAACGTCCTCCCTAGCACTTCTCATGACCCTTTCTGTCCATTAGTTAGAGCAGTGGCAAGATGGAATAAAGTTCAGTGGGCATTTGTATGCACAAGTGTAAAGTACAAACTGATCTGTTCATTTGGCTCCACTAACAAATAAGCAGATTAAAAAACCTCTATACTTTCAAATTGTGCCTACAGACAGTCTCATATGCTCATGTTAGTGCTACCCTGTCCTCATGCCATCACCTGCCTGTTTGCTTTACCCACAAGTTACATCTTGTCTTGACCTAGGGTCCTGCTCCTACTATGTCTGCAGTCCTCTGACTGAACTCCATTGACTATACTGCAGGATCGGGGCCTGCAATTGTGAGCTGTTTGGCACAGGAGCAGTCTTTATGCTTGTATAGAATCCAGCACAATGGGGCAGCAATCTAACTGAGGCTTCAAGGTGCTCCTGTAATACATAAATCCTAATAATGCCCTGAGTAATGAATGAGGAATTTCAGTCGGGGAAAAAGTAATAATTTAAAATAAGTTACTAACCTTTCTTGATTTTTCAATCACATCATGTATGTCCTGCAAGACACAAATCATCAGTTATTACACAAAGCACTGAGAGATCTGATTTTGTTACATTTAAGCGAGGGATGTGTAACAAGTTCCCCCCACCCCCAGGGTGCCAGCTGGGAGCCTGGGCTCCCTTTACACTGTACTGCTGTGACCAACCTGTACTTTCAACAGCACACATACAGATAGGGACACACCCAGCTGCAGTTCTATGCAGATGTTGTGATCCGCTCCGCATGGGAAGGCTCTAGCTAAGGACCTTTCCAGCTATACAGGCATGCATCCCACTTTGGGGTATAAACCCAAAATTATGCTGTCTTCCACTGCACAGGAAACTTCATGAGCTAACGCTATCCAATCCGCCCCCTCCCTCAATGTGGAGAGAAATATACAGTTTTCTGCCTCAAGTTATAACTCCCACACACTGGTTTTCAACAAGTTTATTAACTACAAACAATAGATTTTAAGTGATTATAAGGCACAGCAAACAGATCACCTAGCAAATAAACAAAAATGGAATCTAAGCTTTATAAACTACATAGATCGGCTATGAATGGCAAATCCTGGCCCTAAGTGATGACACAAGCAGGCTGCAAATTCTTAAGGGGCAAGCTGCACTTGCTTACAGCTTTAAATCCTCCCTCCCGCCTTTAGCCTGGTTCTAGCACTTCTCCTGGTTCAGTCTTTGTTCCTCAGGTGTTTCCAGGAGTCTCTTTTTGGGGCAGGGGAGTCAGTGAAGAACCTCGATGAAGTCACTCTTCTGCCTTAAATACCCTTTGCATGTGGCAGGAACCCTTTGTTTCAAAGCTTGGCTCCCACACCAGCCAGTGGAAAAACACTGATATCCTAAGATGGAGTCGAGCACCAGGTGACATGTCCCTGTTGTATCACTGCAGCCATAACTTGGAGGCTGTCTGCAGTGTCCTCAGGAAGACTCCCTGATGGGAGATAAGCTTCTTCTATATATAATAATATAATTGCACAATGATATGACATTCATGTTAGTTAACTGAGTTCATCACCCTGCAAGCACAGACTGTGGTCCCCAACAGAGTATGTAGCAAACATGAGAAACAGACTACAAAGATTATTAACAAAAGGCTAAGTGTAATCATTTCTTCCTCATCTCAATGGGACCTAGACTGCACAATGGATGCATCACATATGTATTTACTTTGTCCTTGGGGGTGTCAGCTCATTTATGCCAAGACACTGAGTTCTTAATATTCAGAATCACTGAGGACAATTACAATAGGCATTTTATTTTGTTCTTCATCAGGCACACAGCTAATTGCATCTGCTTCATTAGTTATCAGATCTTGCGTATTGGCATACAGTAGAACCTCAGAGTTATGAGCTGACCGGTCAACCACACGCAATCACATATCAGGCCGCAGCAGAGACCAAAAATTTATTTAAAAAGCCAAGTACAGTACAGTATTAAATGTAAAAATACTAAAAATATAAAGGGAAAGTTTAAATTTTTTTTTATAAGATAAGGAAACTTTCTGTGCTTGTTTCATTCAAATTAAGAGTTAAAAACAGCAATTTTCTTATGCACAGCAGTTTTAAAACTGCATTAAGTCAATGTTCAGTTGTAAACTTTTGAAAGACCAACTATAATGTTTTGTTCAGAGTTACAAACATTTCCAAGTTATGAACAACCTCCACTGGCAAGATGTTTGTAGCTCTGAGGTTCTATTGTATATATCTTGGGATACTGCACTTGTGTAACAAGTTTTCACATGTCTGGTTACAACTGTTTGTATTTAATGTTAACCTGGAAAGGCATAGGTCTACCCTTCTTATCTTACCCCAGCCTGGGTGGCTCTTTGGGGTTTATCACATCCTACAATCTACAAGACTGTCTGGATTTAATTAGGGCCACACAGCCCCCTGGAAGCAATTGCACCATCCCATGAATTATTTCAGAGTCCTAAAGTGTCATCATCTTGCAATCACAACAGTGTCATGACACAAGAAAGACTGGAGGAAGAGCTCTGTGTAGTTTGAAAGTTTGTCTCGATTAGGGTGACCAGATGTCCTGATTTTATAGGGACAATCCCGATATTTGGAGCTTTTCCATATTTGATTATATCTACATTACCACCCCCCTAGCCCCATCCTGATTTTTCACACTTGCTATCTGATCACCCTAGTCTTGCTCACCAAGGGAAGTTGGTCCAATAACAGCTATTATCTCACTCACCAGTCTCACAAACAAATTTGTAAATTGCAGAGCAGAGCACAAGGAACCTTGCCCCGAATCCACCCTGCTATAAATGAGGGTTCTGCCTCTGATTCTAATGGGAGCAGGAGTTTCTGCAGAGTATACTCCAGGCTCAGTGACCACAAGCTGGTAGAATTCAGTCACTAGCCTGGAAACAGCTGTTGTTGCAGTAATACTTCGCATACCCAGGGCTGCAAATCCAATGAGAGCAGCCCCAGCATAGGGCCTGCGCACAGAGCCCATGCGCTGCCTGCAGTCTTCAGTCCTACCTGCCTGAACTCCTCGGCTGTGAGGTGGCAGTGGCAATCGATGAACCAGCCCTTCTCCATATGCAAAGGCTGCTGAAGGCGCCTTGAGCAGGCAAGGCCTGGGCTCCTCCTCTTGCAACTCTGACAGAGGATATGGCTCTTCCCAGGACAGCGAATACAACACCTCCCACTCGCACGATGACGAGCAGCCGCCTGGCGATAGTGCACAGGGAGCTCGAGTCCGGCGAGATCTTCCGCTGCACACACGTGCGTGCAGTTTTGTAGGATCACGGCAGGACATCCCAGCGCGGCACTACCGGAGTATTTACACACGGTGCGTGTGAGTTGCGGGGGGGAGAGCGAGCCATGCTGTGTCTCCCCCTGGAGTCTCTTTCCAAACGACTCTCATTTACCGATGCGGTAGCAAAATGGGTTTAAAGGGACACTGGCAGTTTTAGAAACCACATTTCTAATTCCACTTCTCCGTTTCGGTGGAGCTAGCAATGTCCAGAAGCAGCGAATCTTGTTGTTATCTTCTCAGTCAAATGATGGAAGCTGAAGATATTGAGTGGACTGCACATTTTTATACACACAGTTGTAGAATTAGCTATTTCTTCTGTTTTATAGGATCTAATAATTACAGCCTTAGTCCTGCAAGCCCTTAAGCATGGGAGGAGGCCCCTTGACATTAGTGAGATCACTGGTGAATATTTAGACATGCTGAAGCCTTTGCAGAATCAGGACCCAGCAGCCTATGTGATTTGATGCCATGCTATGTTTTCAGTATCGCCCACAGCCACAGCATTACTTGTGTTGGGTGTTTTATTCCTTGTTTATATTTAACGTTCCCTTTTTTCTTGTTTTTAAAATAAAATCTTTCTTGTCAGAGTAAGGCCTGCTGTACACAGTTTTTATACCATGGTCCTTGGAGTAAAATTTTTTTTTAACCAAATAGTTTAATTGATGGAATCCTTACAGTAGCTGCAGTTATACAAGATGCATTTTACCAATATGGCTTATTTCCCTTTCCACATACATTAGGCACTTCTATACTGGTATAGCTGCATGCACACTGAGGGGGAGTTTAAACTTTAATTGTACTGTAGCGTTACAACTTGTGTGTGTAGACATAGCAGCACCACATATAGTCTGCAATTACTTCAAAATGTTATAAAATTTTAAAAAATCCTTTTCATATGACTAAAAATAATGTGGGCTAATCAATGCTGGATGAATTTTAAAATGTAATTTACCATTCCTTAACTAAGGTGTTTTTTGTTTTGCTCTCTGCTTAGATACTGATAACAGACTTGTCAGTATATTTTTAGTTTATTGTCAATGTCCCATTCCTGGTTCTTCTATATTGCCTGTGTCATTTTAAGTGTAACAAATTCTGAAACTAGCTACCTGAGGCCACAAAGGGCCCACTCCTTCAAACACTTACTGACATTTGTTTGCAACATTGGTCTGTAATGACATCAAAGGTAGGATATTTATCGTGTGTGTTAGTGCATACAGGACTGCACAGAAGGTGAATTAAATGGTGGGTCTCCACCCTCACCTGCATTCTTACATATTTATGGGACAACAAAGGGCGGGGGGGCTGTTGTTTGTTTTTACAATTACCTCCAAAACATGTGTGTATTTAAAATGTTAAATGAAATTTCATCCCATTAAGGATGATTAAAAATTATTAATGTCTAAAGTCTTGTTTTCGGATGCTCCATTAATAAAGACCCAATCATGTAGGCCCTCGACATCCACGGAGTTCAATGGAAATTGAGGGGGCTCACCATTGCCCAGAGGCAGTTTCAGTGGCAATGACCTGTAGGTACCTAATGGGGCATCCTCAACTTAAATATAGCCAACTTTTTAAAAAAATCCTATTTATAACAGTTGTCCTCAAGGTCTTGTATCAATCTGGGGTTTTGCAGTCACCTATATTGACAAAGAGAATTATCTATGTTCTTCCACTCAGCAAAAGGGGAAAGATCCATGCAAATAGCAGAAGAAACTTGATTCTGCAATCAGAGCCTCAAGAGCAGACCCCAGCACCTGCATGCATCTCCACTGAAGCCAATGATGCTCCATGCAGGCCAAGAGGACATCTGTATGAATTGGTTTGTGGGATCAGGGTCTAACTGACTATATGAGGGAAACTGATTATCCATAAAATGCTGTCAAACTAACAAAATAAACACACACAAAAAAATAGAGAAAAATATGTGTCTCATCTTTTCCAATTATCCTTAGGTGTTACTTGTAATAATGGGAGATAAAACATTTGCACACTGAGGCATGACTTGTAAGTTGAGGGTTTACTCTTAACCATTTAAGCAGGTCTAAGTCCATGGTCAGAACAGAAGCAAAATATGGAAGCTGACAAATTAGCAATGGGTAGCATGCACCCATTCCAAAGTTCCCTAGATCTATCTTGAGCTATGCACTACCCTTGATCCATGCCCAGAAAATCCTGATGATGATAATGGAAGCTGTGCATGCAGGTGGCTGTATGTCATTAATTATTCTTAATCAGGATTCTTCCTTCTATTTCCTGTCTTTTAAACCCATAATACACATTGAAATGTATATATGAATGATTCAAATTCAGGTGTTTTACGAAGACAGAAAAAGACTAAGGCCTGGTCTACAGTACGCGATTATGTCAAATTTAGCTGCGTTATGTCGAATTAAAACTAAATCCGTCCGCACAAGCAACCCCGTTTTGACGACTTAAAGGGCTCTTAAAATCAATTTCTGTACTCCTCCCTGGCAAGGGGAGTAGCGGTGAAATTGACCTTGCTGGTTAGAATTTGGGGTACTGTGGACACAATTTGACGGTATTGACCTCCGGGATGTATCCCAGAATGTTCCACTGTGACCACACTAGACAGCACTTTCAACTCAGATGCACTAGCCAGGTACCCAGGAAAAGCCCCGGGAACTTTTGAATTTCATTTCCTGCAGTCCCAGAATCTCAGCAGAGTTCCAGCATGGACTGAACGGAAGGAACTAGATCTGATTGCAGTATGGGGAGAAGAATCTGTGCAGGCAGAACTCCGTTCAAAAAAACAGAATGCCAATGGGCAGCAGAGACTGGGGACTGTGGGATAGCTACCCACAGTGCACCGCTCCGAGAGTCAATGCTAGCCACAGTACTGTGGATGCACTTCACTGACTTAACACGCTTAGTGGGGACATACACAATCGACAATATAAAATCTCTTCCGAAAAATCGACTTCTATAAATTTGACCTAATTTAGTACTGTAGACATACCCTAAGACATTTTCTTAACTTGATAAACAAACTAGGCGCAACTTACCTTAACACTGCCACTATCTGAGGAGCAAGTAAAGCCAACCTCCCTCAGTGATAATGCAGAAAAGTAATCATGGGGATGAAAATGTGAGGGAAAACAAGCACTTAAGGTGGACAGCCATTACCTTCCACGTGACCTGGAAGTGGGCTGCTTACATTTTATCTTACTTAGGGTGCAGTCCTTCTCCTGCTGAATGACACACAGAAAAGCTCCTATGGACTTCAAAGGCAACAGGCTGTGTCTACTCCGTTGGCACCATGACTACAATTTGTCAGTCAGACATCCATCGGTGGGTCACAAAAAGCCAAGGATGTCACACAGGAGTTCAGAACAGTGTTTTTTAAGAGATCTTCCAGAATAAAAAAAAAAAAAAAGGCAGTTAAAAAAATCTGTATCCATTAAAAGAGACAAGATTTGACTTGTCTAAAGGGTGCGTTAGTCCAATGCAAATGAGCATGTCACACACTAACTGGTCCATGTGATCCCTGCTGGATTATGCTAAAAAAGTCCCCTACTGTGTGTTAATGTCTCATTTCAAACAGACACACCCTGTAGACAAGTCTTAGGTTTTAAAACACGTACAACCATTTGATACATGGAAGACATGGGCCAAGACCACAACTCTGGGATGCAGATTTGAACTTGCCAGAGTTTGGAGCTTTTGGATACAGGGTTTTTATTCAGGTCAGGCCAAGCTTTGGTGTAGAAGTTTATAGTGGCCATAGACTGGGATAGAACAGCTTCTCCCTTGCTGTCCTGTTTTAACACAGTAACTCCACAGAGACCCCAGATTCTGCCCCCTTACTCAGCTGGGCCCTAGGAATAACGATTAGAGTACTAAGAAGATAATTTCTGACTATTGAGATGACGTCCTGGGCCTGTTGAAGTTGATGGGAGTTTGGCCATTGACTTCAAAAGGGCCAGGATTTTATTTAGTGTTTAGTTAAGTCAGACAGCCATAATGTTAATTCACCCATATGAGAGAGACCCTTCTTCCATATTTATTTAGGTGACTAATATGAATCTCTCTCTGGACCAGATACCAGAAGGATGAGTGTGTCACAAGATAAAAGAGAGTTCCATCATACTCATAACTTTCATTTAAATCGCTGTATATTTGCTGAATTATTTGACAGTAAAATCATGCAGTTAGGACAAGACAGATTTTTTTTTTATTGCACATGTTAGTTGTTGGGACAGAATGTAATTGCAAACTTTAAATATTTCTGGATCTATTTCCAGAGAAATTTCTGAAGTTTGGGAAACAGTTTCAGTGCATTCTGTGTCGTCACTTCTATAACTTCTTCCACTGGGATTCCTTTCATTTTGGCAATATACTCTGCAGCAATGAAAATATTCTTTGGTTCATTTCTCACCTATAATGTACAAAAACAGAGGATAAATTAAAAAATCTGAAATGACAGTGTTAGATTCAATTTATTTTCAGAACCAGTTGTTGCAAACAGCTTCAAATATACCATTGATAGGGTCTTAAATGTAATTTCTCTGTTATATTTGCTCATCCTCCAACAGTCTCCTCTCAGTCTACTGCTGCAATTGGCAAGTCTTCTCCTGCGTAGTCCCTGCCTTTGGGAACTGGCTTCTTTTATCACCCTGCCTTATCAACCTGCTATTTCTTTCCCAATTTCACCTGACGATGTCTTTCCTTCCTTGTCTCTGCCTATTCAATTTTTGCCCTCTGTTACTGTCCTCAGTAAGCTACATTTTTAGAAATGCATAAGTGGAGAAACCAACAATTTACCTGTTTTTCAGGACCTAGTGCAGGAGAGTCGGTTTCTAAGCACATACATTCTAAGGGCAACTGTTTCACAAGCTTCTGCTTCTTAAAGGAAACAAGAAAGCTATTAAATGGCTCATTCACTCAAACTAGGAAAAAAAGCAGAGAAAGAGAGAGAGAGAGGTATGTTTCATGTTAAAGGCATGGCAGTAATACACGTGGGGATCATGTAAATATATTTTTGCTAATTGCACAATTAGGAAGTAGTAAAAATGGTCAAAAATACATGAACCACTTTTTAATAAAGTCTCCATAAAATTCATGATGCCACCCCTAGTGAAGCACTCAGCCCATTATTAGCTATTAAATCAATATTACTGCATATTTAAAAAAAACTACATTAGGGTTGCAAAGTAAAGCACTCAAAAGCTCAGATGTACCAGAATCAAAGTTGCTTGTGCAACTCTTAATTCATCCTCTTTGTGCATATGTCTTATGATACAATATTTAATTACATGCTCACATACTATTTTTTCTCCTCCAATCTTATCCCACCTCCCATTCTCAGTTCTTGTCCCAATCTGTTCCTGCATGTAGTCTGGCTCTTGTCTCTTCTGCATTCAAATCAGGCAGTTGCTTCTTCCTCCAACTGCCTGGGCCCAGCAGGGGGGTTACTAGAGCACAGGAGAGACAGGCTCCTGCTCTCATTTCAGGGGCCCAAACCCAGCACAGCCTCCAGCAATGCAGGGAAAGTCCTGCTTGGCCTGGGGCTGGAGTGTGCCCAGTGTGGATGGGATCTTTGAAGAATAAAATCTAAAACATCTACTGAGCATGTGCAAACTGCAGTTTTTCATGGACATATAACTTGGCCAAATTAGGGTGGATTTTCACAGAAACAGCGTAAAGCTCATTCCTGACACACAAGTCTCCCCCTACCAAATTCTGAATCCCTACTCCAAAGCAAGTGAGCATTAGAGCTTTCCAAAGAAAAGTTCACCAGAACCTAACATGAGTGAAACTACATATTATTGGGGGTTTTTTAAACAAAACAATCAGCATAACAGAAAGTAATATTTTTGGGGTGATAAACTTAAGGTTACAGGCTGCAATCCCCAAATACTGAGGTAGGACTAGCCTTTTTGAACTTTACCTGTTCACTTCTTATAATGGAAGGAGGAATGGAGAAAAAATATCCAGCCTTCACTGCTTCCATTGCCACAGATGGCCTCCCATCAAATGCATGGAGCAACACCCTTTCCGCGCCTACCAAGAGCCAAAGACATTAGGAAATAACTATATTCATGGTAGGACTATGATGTCACCTCCTAGTACTAGAACCCCTGGTCTCACTGTACTCTAGGATTACAGTGCTCCAGAGAGCAGCAGAGTCAGAACTGCTCCTGTAATGCCAGCACAGTTGGTGCTTACGGCGTCGGACAGTTTATAGAACAGATCAGGTGGAGGGACAGGACATGGAAAAGAAGAGCCCGTTACAAAAGGAGCCATATTGGGAGATATGATTGGGATTGCAAGCAGAGACAGTCTGGGCAGGGAGGGAAGTAGATAGCACCACGGGAACAATTCTAATCTCCTCTTGAAAGCATTGCAGTCTGAGGAAAGCACAGTTGGACCAAGGAGTTTCTGTCAGGAGCTGACATCATCATTCTAACAGAATAGAAACAGAAAAATTACATTCACTTTCCTTCCTCTCTTATTTTTACAGGTCCTCCCTGCATTAAGCAAGGCAATTGGGCAATAATGAAGAGATGGAAAAGAAGACCTATTAAATACATGCCCCTACCAGTGTAGGATACCATCCCCCAGGAGTGTGAGTATTTGATATTAAACTGATAAAACACTTGATCTTAGTTCAAAACATAAGAGATAACAGAACCTTAATTTTTTTAATCAATCTATTTTAATAATGCCATGATTCCACTTCATAAGCTCCAAGACTTACGCTATAGAAGTATCATATCAGTTAATGGCCTGTAACACTATTTGAAATGTATTTAGAATTTTCATCTTTTAAAAAGTAAAAAAAAGAAAGTAGAATTTAAATGACAACCTGGAGAGTGTGATGTTCTGAGCAGACACTGAGCATGAATATGGATCTGTCAGAGGGTATATTTGAACTGACAAACTTCTAGTGGCTAAGGCAATCTGAACAGTTCTTCAAACAAACAGTAAATCCCATAAATTAAAATTACAGTACATGGAGAAGGACCTCCATAACTGTGCCCGTCCGGCTTTGTGTAAGCAAACTGACATGCATGATAAGGAGATACAGTAAAACCAAAGAAAGGCTGCTGAAAAAAACCTGAATTTTTAATAGCATGAAGTGACCCAAAAAAGTACCTTGTTCTTTAAGGAGGTTAATGGTTGGTCTTCCAGCTGAACGAGAATGGACATTTCTAGTGAAGAAAAGAAAGGCTAGTATTAGGAAATTAAGCATAGTATTTTTTAAAATAAGATTAACTGATTTGACAGCATTTTTTATAGCACCAGTCACCAAGAAAGATTCCCTAATAATTTTACAAACATATTGTGACGGAGTCAGACCAGAAGGATATAGGAGAGTGCTGGAAGGCAGGTATATCAGCCTCAGGATGTGCAGGTCCTTGTTCCCTGGATAGCCAAACAAAGGCTATTCCAGACCAATCAAGACACCTGGGGCCAATTAAGAACCTTCTAGAAAGGAGTAGAAACAGCTAGCCTAATTGGGACAGCTGAAGCCAATCAGGGACTGGCTGAATCCAGATAAAAACCTCCCAGTTAGTCAGGTGGGCTGTGGGTGTCAGGAGCTGTGGAAGGAGGTTGTGCTGTTGGTGAGACTGAGTGGTAGACAACATATCATCCAGAAGGAAGGAGGCCCTGAGGTAAGGGTGAAGCGGAGTTTGAAGAAGCAGGGACTGCTGTGGGGAAGTAGCCCAGGGAATTGTATTGTGTTTTGTGGATAAATGGTCAGCCATCTTAGCTGATACTATTAGGGTCCCTGGGCTGGAGCCCAGAGTAGAGGGTGGGCCTGGGCTCCCCCCACCTTTTTCCACCTTCCATACTAGCCTGTGATGAAGGTAACTCACTAGGTGGTGACTCTTGCCAATTATACTGAGAAAGGGAGGTCACTCCGGGGCCTAGATGAGTTTCTGAGGCCCCTAAATCTGCCAGGAAGCGCAGGACCCACAAGTACAAACTTGGAGCTTTGTCACAATATATAAAGAAATCACTTTAGCCATCATGAAAATACAGTAGCAACAGTCTAGGATAAGAAGAAAAGAAGACAGCTGCATGCAATTGAAACTACAGGGGGTATTCCAAGTAGGCAGAATGTAACTACCATGTTGTAATTTGGCCAAGACAATGAAGTCAATATCCTTATTTTTCTAAGTGCTGTGGGCTCTTTAATAACTACAGATATGGAGGAATTTGACTTAAGGTCTCTTCTAAAACACAATAACCTGTCAGTATAAACAAGACCTACAAAGGCAAATCCAGTCTTTTCGCTAATTGAATCTGTTTGGTCAAGACTTGTCTTTGTTCTTGCTTCTGTTCATCAGTGCTGGCAAATCTGGGAGTGAAATCTAGTCCAACCTACAGCACAAGAGGAGACATAAGAAAGTTTCACCAACCTGATTCCTTTACATACTAGTCTACGGTTCAGTGAAGAAACTGTTTTTCAATCCTGCCAGTCAATGTTATATGTATACATTTGGGAAGCATTGCCATTAAAATAAGCTCTATCGCAAACAGTCTGTTATCAGCTTATATTCAACATTCAATTTATTTTCAACTCTGAAAGTGTTTGAGACACCCAAGAACGACCTTTATTCAACATTTTAACCTATATATGATTTTTGTGCATCTATAACCATTTAACAATGATTTCCAAACTAAAGCCCCATATCCAGAGTCCTCTGAATTCCAAGGGAAGTTTGGATTCAGATCTGAATCTGTAGCACTAGCCAGCTGTATAGTATTGAAATTAAACATTTTCAGTTGATTTTTAAGTCTGTGAAAGATTCACAGCTGTACCAACCGAAGTCCTTGACTTATCTACAGAACAGGTGCAGCAGGCAAATTTACCTATTCTGACATGTTAGTGAGACTCAACCCTGCAGGGTGTCAGAGGGTAAACCAAAGGGCATCCAGGTGTAAGAGGAAACTTCACACTTATTTAATTCTCTCTGCTAAGACTGCAGGCAAGATTGTCTGTCTTTTGTTGGGGTGGTTTTGAGATATGACCATGTGTCCTACAGGAAGTGGCCTGAGACATCAATCACCAGTCATACAAGCCACTGTACAGCTATTCTCCTTCATGTCCTGTAATAAATTGTCATGTACATGCACATGTCTGTGCTCTAAGATTGCTCTGCTGCATTCCACCCTGAATGTCAGTGGTGATTAAAGTGAACACTATGAATTTCCTACCTATTACACTGTGTTTTGAGGGTCAATAAACTGACATTTTTAGTTTTATGTCAATACATTCAGACATACATAATTTCTGAAGCACTGTGGAATCCACGGAGAGGAAGTAATAACACTTTTACTAACATTAATTAAGCAAGCCTCAGAACACAACAGCATATAAAACCACACCACAGTTTAGGACAGGAAGTAAAGGAGAATCCCAGCCAAACAAAACTGCTGAAGCAAATGAGGAAAGCAGAATGCAAGTACCTCAATGGGAATTTAGCCAGAACACTGAGGTGGACACCTGTAATCCTATGAAAAGTGCAATGGGATCTCTAATGAACCATGGTCATCAGGACCTTGGTTTTATATCTCGTCCTAAAAACAGCACCTTTAACAGCAGTGTCCCTGCTGTACTGATTCACAGGTAAGATATCAGCAACTGAATCACAGACACTGCTTTCCTCGCCCCAAAATGGATGGGAGATCTCCACTGACCCAGCTGGACCACACTTTGCTCTCAGGATCACCACACAAGTTGGCAGGGTTGCAGGTGAAAAGTAGTATGTATATTTAAGATATTTCATGCCAAGTCCACTCTATTAACTAAATATAAAATAAAAAATAGCTAATAGCTTTTAAAACTTCCTCCTTTTCATTCAATCTGTACTGTCAAGTTCCACTGGCACTTTCCTATGGGATTGAAATCAAAATCTTGAGTTATTCTTAGCACGAAAGGGCAGCTGCAAGTAGTAGGATGGGTCAAGAACCTCATTTTTAGAGAAGTCCAACTGAAAAATCTTGAGGAAAAAGTGGGGGAACTGGAAAGATTGGGGGCAGGGGAGAAGGAAGATAAAAAAATGCTATTACTATATTTTTCTTCTTTTTTTTTCAGGCTATTCCCTTACTGCTGCGTGAATGGAGATTCCCTTTGCCTATTTATTTATTTGAAGGGCATTAATAGCAGATTCAAAGGTAGACAGAAATGTTCTCATTTAGATGAAAAATTAGCATTGCAAAATAAGTAGCAGATGGGAGGCAGGGGAGAGGAGGGCAGAGCAGGGAGATGCATCAGGGAAGTGTATGAAGGAAAACATTTTTAGTGCTGGAATGACAGGCCAGGTTCTCCAGCTGCTCAGATTATTAGTATTCCTTTTTGTTTATATAGAACTGATGATGTGCTAAGTGCTTGTAACTCAGAGGACTGATGCTGGCAAAAAAAGAGGATTTAAACAAAACACAGAACTTCCACTTACCTCTCCGATTGCCAACAGTCTATCTTTATAGAGTTCTATAAGTGGCAATGCAGCATCCAGGTCCTGCAAGAAGGCAAAAAAAGAAATTAAAGAAACAACCCTCTATCCTTGCAAAGCAAGAGCAGGATGAATTCAGTTCCACTGTGATATAGAACCACATAATCTGTTGTCTGTATACCTTGAAATGTGCTCCCACAGTAAGTTGGGGCAGGGACAACAGGCTGTCAGGTTTTAAGATCCTGCAAGGCCATTCTGCCTTTAAGTTTATTTTTTAGATGAATGGAACATGTAATTACCTCTTCAAGACAAGATCTATTAATATCCTGAACATGCCAGCTGTTAGTCTGAGTGCAAACAATCACCAGATATAGTCATGGCATGGACACAAATGTATACATTTCTCTTTAGTCTTCCACTCCCCAGGGAAGTGGAGGGACAACTAAATGTGCATATTCATTATGTTGATTGTAAGCAGATCATCTGCTCCACTGTAGCCCTCTGTAAAACAGAGAACCAAATGACTTCAGTAGCATTTTGCTTGAATATTAAATAGAATTAAAGATGAGTAAGGACCTCAGGGTTTGATCACCAGCATTTTCTGTATTATGGCAACATGTAGGTTTAGGTTGGATTTATTTTAAATGTTAAATGAGTTAATTCTGAATGCCTGCTGCTTGGCCCAATCTGGACATGTGGCAATTAAGAATTTATATATACCTTTAAAGTAACACTGCATTGTTCCTCTGGGGGAATACTTTGAACTGGATGAACTCCCAGACATGGCAAGACAAACCCTGGGTACCTAGAGATGAGAAATACATGAACAATGGTAAAGATCACAAAGCATATTACATCATGACTATTGGAAGGATCTAGAGAAAAAGATTATTAACTAATCAATTAAGGCTACCGTACATTCCTTGTCATCCCAAGAACCAGCAATCCACTTGAGCAGCCACACGTCTTACGCCTAGTGCCAGAGAATGAAAGTCAGAGTACCTGGGTTCTATTCTTGCCTCTGACTGGACATGCTCTCTAACACTGAGCAAGTCACAGCCAGGCTTTCAAAGGTCCTCTCTGATTTTTGGATGTCCCAACTTGACACATCTAGTGCCTGATTTTCTAAAAGTGTTGATGACTCACAATTTACATAAATTTGGGTGCTGAGCACCTCTGAAAATCAGACTGTGCGTGTTGGATATGAAGAAATTGAAGCAACTGAAATCAGTAGTCTCTGAAAATTTTAGCCTCAGCATCTCTGTGTGTCCATTTTCCTCCCCCTGTGACATGTGGGAAAATATCTCCTTCACAAGGGTGTTGTGAAGTTTAATTAAAGTTTATAAAGAGCTTTGAGATCCTCAGTTAAAAAGAAACAACAGAAGTGAAAAGCATATTATATCTCTAATAGCAGAATTTTTATCTTTCAATTACAAGTTTTGTCTTGTGACAAGTTTTTGGAGATGCACTTTTTATGCATGTAGAAATCCAAATAAACAAGATAATACAAAATAAATACCTAAAAGCAAACCTAATAAATACCAGCAGGATACCAGCTTAAGATGCCTTTTGGTGCTTGAGTATTTTGTTTTTTATCATAACTCTAATACCAGCAAAGAAGAGGAAAGAGCTCAGAAAGATTGTAGATATTGCAGAGAGCTCCCTACTCAAACACCCTACATTTGATTATGCACAGAAGAGTCAAATAGAAAAAATGCTTAATACAATACTGAGAGGCAGTGTGGCTAATGGTTAGTTCAGAAGATAGCAGACAGGATTTCTAGAGTCTATTCCCATTCTGCCCTGACTCACCATGTACCTTGGGCTACTCACTTAACTTCTCTGTTCCTCAATATATCGGTCTGTAGAATTGCATATCCTAGCTCTCTAACAAGAGGGTTGTGAACCTTAATTCGTGTTTGCAAAACTCTTAGGAATTTTTGAATGAAAGGCACTGGAAAAGTGAAAAATTACTGATTCACCAAGGTCTAATTTATTAATCATTACTTATTTGTATTGTAGTAGCACGTAGGAGCTCCAGTTAGAGACCTGGACCCCACTGTGCCAGGCACAGTTCAAACACAGAACCAGAAGACAGTCCCTGCCCCAAGAAACGTACAGTCTATGTAAGGCTTTGCTGCATCCCGTGAAGAGCCCTTAATCCTGCGCTGTCCTTTGGGTACTGCCCACGTACAGTGACAACTTGTGTTTTCTATTTCGCCTTTTCCATAGAACATGCATGTTTTCCTTGGTGATTTGAATCCCACAGCACCAACCTTATCAGACTGTTCTGCAGTCATTTAGAAATAACTATTGTTTTAATCACATGCAAAGAAGACAAAGTCATTGGAATAAACAATACCTTTCCGAAAGCTGGATAATTTTTTCAAATTCTCCTGCATGTTCAGCAACTGCCACAAGGGCCAAAACTTTAGCCTGAAACAACAGGAAATAAAATCGCTGTAACATAGAGGAGCAAATTAGAATCCAAGGTTACCTTCCTAGCTTGCTAGAACTTCTAGACTCTCTCACAGTCTGCATTTAATTGATAAAAATTAGGTGGGAATATTTCATGTAAAATGAACCCTTCTCTGGAAAGCCCAGTGCAGGGGTAGGATTTGGGAGAGAAGGTTTAAATTACATGTGTTCCTAGCAACCAGCCTTGTGCCACCTACTGGTACAAGTACTGAAAAAAATAATCAGAACAGTTTTCAAAAATATCCACGAATTCAGAACTTTTTTAAGACAACAGGGCATTTTTAAAAGATAGGGTAGGTTCAGTAATTAAGAGTCCAAAACAAATCAATGAGCCCTGTGCTTTTGGCACATCTAATGTAGGTTAAACAGGGATGTGACAGGGGTTTTGGTAATGGGCTATGGAACATTTCAACTCGAGACCACTGTCATAAATATAAAGGGAAGGGTAACAACCTTTATGTATGCAGTAACATAAAATCCCTCCTGGCCAGAGGTACAGAATCACTTTACCTGTAAGGTATTAAGAAGCTCAAATAGCCTGGTTGGCACCTGACCAAAAGGACCAATAAGGGAAGAAGATACTTTCAAATCGGGAGTGTGACGGGAGGGAAGAGGTTTTGTTTGTGTTCTCTTTGTTCCTTCTTTGGATAGAGAGAGAGAGACCAAGCAGGTAAAAGATCTCTTGAAAAGATACATCTAAAATTACAGAAATTGTAAGTAAAGGCAAGGAAATGAATTAAATTATCTTCTGTTTTAGCTTGCGAATTTTCCCTATGCTAAGAAGGCTTTTTAGTCCTGTTTTTTGTAACTTTAAAGCGAAGCCTAGAAGGGAATCCTCTGTGTTTTAAATCTTTTTATTTACCCTGTAAAGTTACCTTCCATCCTGATTTTGCAGGTGTGATTCTTTTAGTTTTTTAAAAAATAAAATTCTTCTTTAAACAACTGATTAATTTTCAGTATCCTAAAAACTCAGGGGGTTGATCTGTGTTCACTTTATAACCATTGGTTAGAATATTATTCTCAAGCCTCCCCAGGAAAGAGGGTGAAGGGGCTTGGGGGAGTCCAAGCGGCCCTTTTTCCTGATTTTTTTTGTCTAAATCACTTGGCGGTTGTAGCAATACTGTTCAAGGACAAGGAAAGGATTTGTGCCCTGGGGAAGTTTTAACCTAAGCTGGTAGAAATAAACTTACGGGATCTTTCATGCAGGTCCCCACATCTGTACCCCAAAGTTCAGAATGGGGAGGGAACCCTAACACTATTGTCTCAAATACAGCTAGATGGAAGCAAAATCATGCCCATAAAGTCAATGAAAAGACTCCAGTTAATGTCAGTAAGAGCTAGGTCAGCAGTAAGTGAAAGTTTTTTCTATCTGATGGCTTTCATGGTGGTCTAGGTAATAGCCAAATGGACAAGTAAACTAACACATTTATTACTTATTGACAGCCTTGTGACAATCTCAGCACCAAGGATTAAACAGCCATGGAAACTGAAGTACCCTATTGATCCTAGAATTGGCAGCTCCAAAGTCAGGATGAGAAATGCAAGCATCATATCACAGGGAAGTTTGCACGGTTGCTGCTCCTACCGTAACTCTTCTGTGATAAAGGATTTCAGTTTACTACACTGGCACTAAAGCAACCTGTACCAACTTTATATTAATGATATTAGAAAACCATTATTAAATGAAACACACTCAATTTTGATTAATAAGGAAGACAATGAAATAAGAAAAAATAGGTGAATTAGAAACCCTGCCCTCCTAATAAGGATTTTTCCATAGGATCCATGAAGAAACAGAAATAACAGCTGATTTTCCTGTCCATATAATAGTAGCAAAAACATCTTAACCATAAAGTTTCTTTAAGAACCACATGCTGCATACAAAGTCATGGCTTCAGAAAAATACAATGTATTCAACAAGATCTGTCTTTCTCAAAATATAACCCCAACTACTTTGTCTGCAAAAGACTAGACCTTGATCCTACAAGCTGCGCCACATAGAGAAACCACTGCACTGGCCCAGCGTGGGTTAACTTCACTAGGGCTGGGTACAAACTGGGTAGTCCTTTAAGGCAAGCAGGGCTAAGCCTTGCTACTAACCAGACAACAATCCTCAAGCTGAATGTGATGGAGATTTAATTACGACTAACCCCAACTGCCAGGAAGGAGGGGAATCAAAGAGAGGACTACTTCGATCTGGGAACTCAGTCTGGAGAGGAGGAAGAGGGGTTTCCTTTTTGGGAAATCAAGCTGGAAAAGATCTACAGGAAGTAGGTCAAGTTTCTGTGGGGGTGAGTAGAGGCCCTTGGATAAGGGCCTGTAAAGAGCAGGGAGATTCCTGGAATGTGTTTGTGCTGCCATAGTATTTAGCAAGGCAAGGCAGTACAGAGAAGCCTGCTGAGGAGATGTAATATAGGGCCCAGGAATAGGAGCAAAAAGGCAGAGAACTTCAGTGTAGCCTAAGAGGTGCAAAGTATTATTAGTGTAAATATTTATTTGTACTTAGTTGGACTTCTTGTTTCCCCAAAAGGGGATTGAATTTTCCACTGATCTGGAGAGGATCCAGCAAGACAGACACCGGTGAGGTCAAGAAAGTGATCACCGGGGCTGCTAGGGATGAAGACCCCTGTCTCCCATCATCCAGGCAGGAGAAGGAAACCTTGAGGTGAAGACATGCAATTACATGGCTCCATTCAGACATGAGCTGGCTCACAAAGAATGATAGAGAAGTCAGTGGCGCTCTATGGGGGTGGCCTGGCTGTGCACAGCAGATTGCAGGATCAATCCCTAAGTCACTAAAGTTCCTGGACAAAGTACAGCCAGGGGAGGCTTTTACTTTATTCTTAAGAGTCTCTAAGCCAGGCTGTTGTCTAGCTTGTTCCTCTTATCAGATGAAATAAACACAGTCACAGATGACTTGAGAGCTGTGATGTAAGCACAGGTTGTTAATCAAGATCTCCCAAAGTCTAATCACAGCTCTGGCACAAACTTCTATTGTGAAGCTGAATCCCTCACTACCTCAGTTTCCTTCATCTGTACAATGGGAATAATAATGAATACTGTGAAGATTACTTCATGTTTGTATAGAGTTTGAAAGTGCTGAATATTCAGACTTCATTAGGCTTCCTATAAATTCCACATTTAACTACATTTTGTGCTGCTAGCCATCCTGTATTTTAGCCATCCTGTTGTGCTCAGCTAACAGGAAATGTGCAACCTTAGCAGAACTGAAGTTTTTTTCATTATTAGGCCCATATCCTGCAAACACACAAACTCATGCATAACTTTAGTAAGGGGGGTAGCCTCATTGACCTCAATGAGACTGCTCATATGCCTAAATTTAAGCATGTGCGTAAGTGTTGACAGGAGCAAGACCCGTGTTAAGTAAATAGCAAACACTTTGCAACTATGGAAAAATGCCAGTATAGTTACCCACCTTCTTTGCTTCTTCCAATACATCCTCAATATCCTGAAAGAGATTAGAATGTTTTATTGGAAACCTGAATCAGAGAAGGGAACGGTGCACAGAGGGGTGACGAAGGGGCAGGAGAGGGGACTGAGGAGGGGGTGACCAAGGGGCAGGGTCCGGCGGGGCACAAAGGGGGTGACGTAGGGGCGGGAGTGGGGTCCCGATGAGGCGGGGGGGGGGACCAAGGCGCGGGGCACGCAGGGGGCGAGAGGGGGGGTCCCCATGAAGCGGGAGTGGGGAAGGGGCAGGGAGGGGGTGACGTAGGGGCGGGAGTGGGGAAGGGGCAGG